>CM074791.1:9616664-10216664 GCA_037355745.1 Pseudo-nitzschia multiseries
CTCCACCATTTGATCAATACTTGGGAAAAGAGATGCAAAACAGATTCCAATGAAATTTTGGTGCCTATTATTCTCTACATGGAGGATGGAATTGCAATCGACAATAGTGGTCAAACCACTCTTACCCCACTGAACATGACACTTGGCACATTCAACACCTTAACTCAGAACTCTTGGCCGGATGCATGAGAGACTACATATTTTCACCCCACAGGTACACGTGATAAAGGTGACGAATTGATTGACAATGTAAAAAGCTTCACACTGGCCTTTGTGTGCGGCGCTTTCATCTTTGAAAGATGCCTGTAACCTAACGGATGGTATCAAATGGTCTAATTTTCTGTGGAAGGAAAAAAATGGTCTGTTTGAATGAAATTGGCAGCCGCTTATTTGATAGGTGATACTCCCCAGCACGACCAACTTTGTGGACATTATCAAATGACCAATACAAAGATGATATGTAGACAGTGCAATTGTCCAAGGGCATTTGGTAATAACACTTGTGTCAATGTTCTGGAGGTCCCCATTTCAATTACAAGTGGGAAGATGAAGGTGTGTAAGGACAATAATGGGGAAGAGTATCATTCCATCCATCTATGGAAGATGTCCAATTTTACTGCTCCAATAGTGGAGGAAGGAGTGAATGTTGAACAGTATTCCAAGAATGTCTGCCACCACTGTGTACATAATGGTAACGAGGCATTTTATGATCTTGATTCTGGAAAAAACACACATAATATTCATCTAGCTTCACCAGGAGAGAGACTCCATATGCACCAACTTGGTTGTGCAAAGCATGCAGCAGAGACATTTTGTGAGGATTTTTTGGAAATAACACGTGGCTACTTGGTGAGATGGAAAGGATAGCCAGTTACTATGGTGCTGCTGTTCAGAGGCAATCCAACAATCATGACTTTCTGCGAACCAATTTTTGGAACCAATACATACAGCAAAGAAGGAGGGGAACCAGTACATTGGCATGCTTTACATTCAGATGCTCACACTTTTGTCCACTGAAGGTTGTTAATTGCTGTTGTCTCAAAGGATGACAACCAACCTTGAGAACAGGAGCAGAAAGTGCGAGGAAGAAATTGATGGACGTATCTACATCCTTGAGTTGTTGTTGGGTATGGAAGAGTTCCTCAAATATGCTGGAATGTTTGATCAGGTTTTCAAACAAGACAAGAAGGGTGTTTTAAATCTTGACAAGATGGTTGTTCATTTCATTAACCGTATAAATAACAATCTACAATGAAGCAAGGGAGAGGGGAACAATCTGGTGAAGAATCACATGTATTTCATATATCACAGTACATGAGATTATTTGGTCCTCCAACTGGATGGGACTCTGCAGCGAGTGAGAGGAATCATAAAACTGGAGTGAAGGCTCCTGCAAAGAGAACCTAATGAATTGAATGCACACTAATCAAGCAAACCTGCAAGCAATTAATGGAGTACTGTACTATTGATCAACTTGACCATGAATTTGATTTGTTCAATCATAAATCATTGACAAGACCAAATCATCCTACAGAAGGTGGTTGGTCAGCTAGGTCGAAGTTATCGATTGGTGTTATGGATGGTTTGCCTTACATGAAGTGGGGCAAAAAGTAAAATGCATCATGTGCACCATGATTTCCATTGGATGTTCTCAAAGTTTGTTACAACATGGTCCTTCCAGCTGCAGGCACCAGCACGCTTCATGGAACCATGGAGCACATGAGGTATGACAATTATTGTCAGATAAAGCTACTTTTTTGTGCCCATCCATTGTTTAAGTCTGATTCAGGACAAGTGACAAATGTATGATACAACTGGACAAGTTTTCACCTAGACCTCCTGGATGGACGTGGACTGCAAGTTTATCCATGTCAGATTCTGTGCCTGCTTCATCTTGAAGACCCTTTCCCCCCTGGAAGTTCTATCAACGGGTTTGAATGAGTACACAATGATTACCATGCCATTGCTCATTGCTTTGTTTCTGTTGTCACAATATTGAGCAAGAGGGAGAAAGGGGGTAAAACACCCTCACACGTTGGTGAGGCAAGGGGAGTTGCAAACAAATTATATTTGTTTGACTGCAATGCCATTGACTTTGAAGTTGCCGTGGTTAGAAACCATGGTAGCCAAGACCAATACTTTTGTCCTTGGAAACCGTGAACAATAGTTGCTTAATTTCCGTGACACAATGGCTGGGTTGAAAAAAATTGAATTGATATTAAAAGCTAGCAAAACCAGTAGTGATTTGTAATCCTTCTTTGAATGGCGTTGCAGGTAAGTGAAGGTAATAATTGTATTTTTTAATTGGTAAATCAGAAATTTTGTACAAAACTTCTTCTATTGCTGCAACTCCATTCCATGTTGACGCAATTGATTTTAACATGGTCAATTGTCGTTCCACTTTTTTGTCCCAAAACAGTGTAGTAGAAGTACGGTTTTCAGTACTGTACAATTTTGATGATTTTAATTGGTGGAACTTTGGTCAAATTCTGGTCTGTTCTTTGGAATTGTGTTTTGAAATTCATTGTCTGGAACGGTGTTGCAGGGTTAAGTGTCTGGAACGGTGTTGCAGATTGAATTGTCTGCAATGGCAATCATGACTTGTTCTGAATTGTAATGAATAATATTTCACCTCACATAATTTATACTTCCATTTGTAAGTATGTGACAAATATGCACTACTAGTAAGTAGTGACAAGTTTTACAATAACTGTTATTAGTAGTGTTTCACATGTTCCCATGCCCCACAAGGGCCGGGATAGTTGTTGTACTCCTCCAAATCTTCAGGTGAATTCCAACGTTCCTTGTAAAGATGCAGCCAGTGCCGAATGTTCCACTTATTTCTGTCTTCTTCCTCCTTTTTCTCTTTGTTCTTTAATTCTTTTAGTTTCTGCTTTTTAGTCTCCGATTGTTTTCTTGATTTGTTCATGAACAAATCCCAGTGTTCTTTCATACATTTTCTTTCCGTGTCGTTGTGCATTACCTTTACCTCCTCTGCTTGTTGTGTTGGTTGTATACTCTGCAGTAGGGGATTCGGAGATTACATTTTTCAGACCTTCCTTCACAATTACATACCAAGTAGTCATTATCCACTAATCAGTCAACCAAATTGTCGTTAGACAGGGACGGTTCCCTGGATAAAAATGTATACATTGTTTAATGTGCTTTTTTACTGGCTGTGTCAGCTGGCACCATTGCTTTGCTGGAAAACTTTGTCCATTCATTTCCATCTGCTTCCTTGAATCTTCCTTTTCTGCTGTTTAGCCTTGTTGTGCTTACAATATTCATCAGCTTGCATCTGTCCAGGATTGTGAGTACAAAATGTCCATTTATGTTGCTTAGATAGTCATATCCTGTTTCAAAATGGTAGAGAAAAAGATTCAGGTCTTTCCTTTGTACTTCATTCATACCTTCCTTGTACCAATCACCCATTACAGGAAAGCTTTTGTCTGTGGAGTAAAACCCGGCATTGTCTGTTGAGTAGCCAAACTATTGCAATCGGTACTTTTCAATGATTGCCTCTTCAGTCTTTGCGCGCCACTCATTTGACCAAATCATCGTCAGACAGATAGGGTCGGTTCCCACCAGGTTTAAAATGTATACATTGTTTTATGTGCTCTCTTGCCTTTGGCATCAGATTACACTTTTCCTTTGCTGGGAAAGTATGGCCATCACGTTTTAGTATCTCTCGTTCTCTGCATTTTACTTCTGATCCGATACCCACGTTGCTGTAGCACTTTATGTCCTCTGTTCCTTTCAATGCAGAATAACCTAAAAGGTATGATATAATGATACCCATAGCCAACACATGGTCAATACTGTCAGTGTCGCCTTCCTCATAGTTGGGAAATAATTTGTTGCTGACATACTTCAAGCATTCTTCCCAAATCCCCAAAGCTTCTTCATCTTTGTCAAATCATCCTTTTTTGCTGTTGAGTCTTGTTCTCACATTGTTGATCTGCTGTTTGCATCCCTCAAGGATTGTGAGTACCAAGTGTCCATTTTTGGGACATAGCGCATCAAACTCGGTTTCAAAATGATATAAATACAGGTTTAGGTTCTTGTTGTTTAGGTCTTTGTCTTGGAGCTTGTCTTTCCTCTGTTTCCTGTACTTGGCAGAAAGAATAGGAAACCTGGGCGTCTTTTTTGTCCTCTTCTTTGCTGATTCTGTTTTGGTTTCCATCTTCATGTTATTTGTAAGTTTGGATGGTTGGCAAGTAATTGTCATAATCAAACCCAGAGCCGTAAAGTTGTTGGAACATGCCTGCCGTGTATGTTCACTTTTGGGATGTGGATACTTCTTCCCGAACACACTGAGTACCACTACATACCGGCAGCACCACGGGACACAGCAATTACATGATTAAAAAACAGACAAACTTTAAATAGTGTAACTTTCACTGATGTGGGTATGAATGGTTGATATTGATGACACCGAGGCCAGTGGATCAAGTCCTCCATCCTCAATGACAACGTCCAATGGAAAGAGGACAGATTATCACGTACATAATACCGTGTGTACTCCCAGTACCTTTTTTCCTTCTATTCATATCCAGGATCCTGGATGAATTAAAAATTCATAAACCCCACATTATAAGTGATTTTATACCATTTTCTTCCATAGTCCATCTCATCCATAGTATGAACTGTGTTCATGGTGAAATTTCAAAGAATGTACTCTGTTTACACTGAAAAACTGAGTAGCAGCTAGCCCTTACTATTTGTAACCATAATGTCCAGGCTCATGAATGAACTAAAAATTGATAACGTCTAAACCAAGAGTGATTTTCACACCATTTTTCCTCCATTGTTCATCCCATCTATAGTATGAACAATGTTCATGCTAGAGTTTCAGGTAATGTACTATGTTTACACTGAAAAACTGACTATTACCCTCCCATTTTTTCCGACCTTCTTGCCCAGCACCCAGGCTCCTGAATGAGCTCAAATTCATAACATCTAAACCAAGAGTGATTTTCACACCATTTTTCTTCCATTATCCATCCCATCCATAGTAGTATGATCAATGTTCATGCTGGAGTTTGAGGTGTAATGTATTAGGTTTACACTGAAACAAATCCAGAACTGATTAGTTGGTGACATGCAAAATATTGACTTATTTCCAAAAGCTCCTCCTTCCAATCAATATGAAACATTGACATTCTATTGACTTATTGATTACACACTTGGTAGGAGGAGTAGTGTGCTAGCCGGTGTTTCTACTGTAAATTTTTGATTTTCTTGGTATCTTGATTAGGTTTGCAAGGTAGTAGTAAGGGGGGAAATCCCAAATTTGTGTGCATGACTGGATTTTTGTGCATGTTTGGAACAAAAATCATCTACTACAGATATGTATCATAGGTACTAGTATGATTCAGTAGTTCGAAAAAATATTGCTTGAATGTGATTGGCTGGCAATTGTGAAATTTTAATCCTATGAGTCAGATTTGAGTTCTTTTTCTTACAACCTTTGCAAACCTAGCTACTAATACTAGAGAGACCAAAATCAGAAATTTGTAGAAACACTGGCTATCACACTACTAACAAGTGTGGTGTATAATGTCAATGTTTCATATTGATTGGAATGAGCTTTTGGAATAAGGTATTTCACAGTCACTTTTACTACTAGTAAAATGCAGTGAAAATGGAGTTGAAAAAAATAGCTGGGGAAGTGTTTTCCAAAATCTGACCATCATGGTTTCAGCCCAAACTCGTTGTGTCGCACCCCTCTAAAATAATTGTGACCCCTGCCTAAATTACGGTATTGGAAATCCAGGCTTTTTGGAAGTTTTCAGAAAATTTTGTGACGATTTCACAGCATGGTAAGATCTTACTCGTGTCGATGTAGTAACGGTACAAGTACGAGTACGAGTACCGTACGGTACGAGTACAAGTACGTACCTCTATGTATCCCGTACATGCAGTAATTAATACGAATTACTGACTAGATTTGTACTTTCAAAATGCACAAGTTGCAATATTTTTACGCGCGTGCCGTGGGGTAATTGCCCGGTAAGATCTTACCGTTACGGTAGGTGTCCGGTGTCTGTGATCGTGATCATCGTGGTGGGCTGGTGGTGAATTGGTTGGGTTCTCATACGGTATGTATGTAATCTTACCTTGTACGAGTACGTTGTACGAGTAAAGTGTCATACCGTACAGTTGTAAGATTCTGTCCAGTAGCAATTGCGAGACTTTTCGAAAAACGCGAGGGACCGCGCCCACCGCAGATTTTGCCTAACTTTATATCGTGGCGAAGCCCAAATCTTTGTGATTGGCCAGTTGGTTCGTCTGGCCTGGCTTGACGTCACATAAGGTACTCGTACACACAACCGTTTGGATGCACCTGCATCCGCGGCTTCCCATCTTCCAGCCTTTCCTTCTTTTTTGATGGTTCTCTTTCTTCGCACGTTGCATCCAAAAACTAGCACCAAGCACTGGTAGTTAGTTACGAGTACGAGTACGAGTACAAGTAATTACGAGTAAGATTCTAGTACACCTACTCGTACGGTACTCGTACCGTAGTTAGTTGCATATCATCGTATACTCGAAGATCTCCCAGCATAATTTCAGTCTTCTCCTCTTTTGGAAGCACAACTCAACTCAATACGTTCGTTCGTACTTTCTAAATAAGCAATTACACACACACAACACATACACACATCATGTTGACCCAATTCTCCCGCACCGTCGCCCGCAAGGCCTCCACCTCCGGAGTCGCCTCCAAGCGCATGATGTCGGCCATCACCGGCGTGAACGCCCGCGAGATCATTGACTCCCGTGGTAACCCCACCGTCGAGGTCGACATCACCACCGCCACCGGAACGTACACCGCCTCCGTTCCCTCGGGTGCTTCCACCGGTGCCTACGAGGCACACGAACTCCGCGACGGGGGTTCCCGATACCTCGGAAAGGGATGTCTCCAGGCCGTTGAGAACGCCAAGACCATCCTCGCCGACGCCGTCATGGGAATCGATGCCGCCGACCAGCGTGCCATCGACGAGGCCATGCTCAAGGCCGACGGAACCCACAACAAGGCCAATGTCGGAGCCAACGCCATTCTCGGAAGTGAGTAAATAACAACAAATAGGAGTAAATACTTTACTAATATCGCACAATGCGAAACGCAGAGGAAATTGCATCTTGGAAATGGGAAGCCGAATCCGGTGCATGTGCCGGTGCAGGTGCCGGAGGTTGTCGAAATGATCACGGTCGGCCCGGGGAGTCGTTGGACAGGCTTGCTATTCCATTCATGAGATTGCATCGCAGAAAAATCTATCTATGTCGCAAATTGGATCCAAAACACTCACTATGATTTTTTATGTAACGTTCTGTTCTGTTCTGTTCTCTGTTTGCCGCCACTCCTCTTCTCCTACCACCCGACAGTTTCCCTCGCCGCCTCCAAGGCCGGAGCCGCTGCCCAGGGAATCCCTCTCTGGAAGCACTACGCCCAGGTCGCCGAGAACCCCATCCCCGAGACCATGCCCGTTCCCTGCTTCAACGTCATCAACGGAGGAGAACACGCCGGAAACAAGCTCGCCTTCCAGGAGTTCTTTGTCATCCCCACCGGTGCCGAAACCTTTTCCGAATCCATGGAAATCGGTTGCGAAACCTTCCACGCCCTCAAGAAGGTCATCAAGGCCAAGTTCGGAGGTGACGCCACCCTCATCGGAGACGAGGGTGGTTTCGCTCCCCCCTGCGACGTCGAGTCCGGTCTCGCCATGATCATGGAGGCCGCCGAGATTGCCGGATACGCCGACAAGATCTCGGTCGGTCTGGACGTTGCCAGTTCCGAATTCAAGGTCGACGGCAAGGACGCCTACGACCTCGACTTCAAGTCCACCAACGGAGATCCCTCCATGGTCCTCAGCGGAGACGAGATGGTCGCCCTCTACCAAAAGCTCATTGCCGAGTACCCCATTGTCACCATCGAGGATCCCTTCGACCAGGACGACTGGGACAACTGGTCCAAGATCACCGCCGCCACCGACATTCAGATCGTCGGTGACGATCTCACCGTCACCAACCCCACCAAGATCCAGGAGGCCATCGACAAGAAGTCCTGCAACTGCTTGTTGCTGAAGGTCAACCAGATCGGATCCATCTCCGAATCCATCGACGCCGTCAAGCTCTCCAAGCAGGCCGGATGGGGTGTCATGACCTCCCACCGATCCGGAGAGACCGAGGACAACTACATTGCCGACCTCGCCGTCGGTCTCGGAACCGGTCAGATCAAGACCGGAGCTCCGTGCCGTGGAGAGCGAACCGCCAAGTACAACCAGTTGCTCCGAATCGAGGCCGAGCTCGGAGGCGCCGCCATTTTCCCCGGAGCCGGTTTCCGCACGCCCGCCTGGATGGCATAAAAGCGTGTTGTTGTGTTGTGTTGCTACGGCACTGCACTGCACTGTACAGCCGTGCAAACGCAATGCAGTGCAACCGGACCAACTAACTAACTAACTAACTTCGTAACGAACAAACGACAACGTCTCGCCCGTGGGAAGACAAACTCGTTTTTTTTGCAATGCGACACGGGCGGAACGGAACGAAACGATTCCCCGTGATCGCTTTTTTTCCCTGTTTCGTTCGATTGGCGCAATCCCTCTGCTCGCTCGATCCGAAATGGATAGATAGATTATGATGATAACGAACGATGAGGATGTTGAAAGAGCCCCGTCACGCATGGACGAGGCCTTTTTTCGGTACCCTAACTAATTTTTTTGACATACCCACAACTACACACACCTACACATATATACTGTTGTCGGATTCATAGTACTTGTATTTGTATGTACCGTACGTATCCGATTCTATTGCAAACATCCTCAACTTAAAGTGCAATATCTTACTCGTACCGCAACACGATGGATTGTCGAAGTTTGCCTGCGCGGAAAGAAAACATGTTCGATCAATCAGAGCGGTAAGATCTTAAGCGTGTGTGTGTGTTGTTTAGTCTTGTTTTGTTTTGTTTAGTTTAGTTTTGTTCTTCGTTACTATTTTCTTCAAAAATGGCGCGCCCTGGTGTGACGTACGTCGTGGTGAGACAAGAAGATGTCAGCCCCCCCCCTACCGTACCGTAGGCACCAAGAAATAAAGTAAAAACAAGAAGATTCCACCCAATCTATGTACCGTACCGGTAGTCCAGGGATCAATTTATGGTCCCGATCCGATCTGCAATCGATTGGATCACATCCAATCACAACAAAGTTTGTTGTGTACCGCTACGTACCGGTATAGTACCACTACAGTGAAGATTCTGATGTCGTCATGTTCCACACGTTGTCATCGAATGGTGTCGGGATCTGAGACAAAAAGATACAAAATGAATCTAGAAACTGATCACACTTTGATACCATATAAAACACACAAGATAGTAGTAACTGTTTGAAAGTAGTTTGTTCGTTCTTTTAGTGAAATTAGTGTTCTATGAAGTGTGTGTGCTAGGCAAAAAAATCGAACAATCCCGACAACTCCTCTATCCCTCTGTCCACCAACAACGCACGGGTCGTTGGTGAATGGACAAATGCGTGAACACCTGATACAGTAGTAGTTTATATTCCTTTGGTTATATCTCTGGAAAGCAAACGCCGCCGCGGATGGATGGATGAATGGATGAAAAACAGAGGAAACACTTTCTTCCTGCTCATCCAAACCCAAACAACGGGCTCATTGTACATACCAAGCCGACTCACCAAACACGATCTGGTTGTGAGCGTATTTAGTTGAGGACATTGACGCACTTGAGATCTTCGGCGGCCTTGCAAAGACGGGCGGCCATGGCTTCTTCGGCGGCGCGAAGGGCCATGCGAGGATCGTAGTACTTCTTGTTGGGCTTGTCGTCACCGTCGGGGTTTCCGATTTGTCCCTGGAGGTAGTCGTGGTACTTGGCTTCGTATTCGCGGATTCCGTCCCAGAAGGCCCATTGGGTGTCGGTATCAATGTTCATCTTGATAACTCCGGCCTCGATGGCGTACTGGATGTCCTCGACCGAGGAACCCGAACCTCCATGGAAGACGAATTTCATGGCCTTGTCGTCACCGTTGTCGAGCTTCTCGGCGAAGTACTTCTGGGTGTTGTGGAGGATCTCAGGTCGGAGTTCGACGTTTCCGGGAGCGTAAACTCCGTGGACATTTCCGAAGGAGGCGGCGCAGGTAAAGGCGGCGTTCTCGACCTGGGAAAGTTGTTCGTAGGCGTACCAGACTTCCTCGGGTTGGGTGTAGAGACGAGCGGAGTCGACATCGGTGTTATCAACACCGTCTTCCTCTCCTCCGGTAACACCGAGTTCGAATTCGAGAAGGATGTCGAGCTTGGCGAACTTCTCCATGTACTCCTTGCAGATGGCAATGTTCTCTTCGAGGGATTCCTCGGAAAGATCAAGCATGTGGGAGGAGAAAAGAGGCTTTCCGTTGGCGGCGTAGAATTCCTCGTTGGCCTTGACCAAACCGTCCATCCAAGGCAACCAGGCCTTTTGGCAATGGTCGGTGTGGAGAACGACGGGAACACCGTAAAGGGCGGCAACTTCGTGGACGTGCTTGGCGGCGGCAACGCATCCGGCAATGGAGGCTTGGTCGTCGGTGTCATCGGCGGCCTTTCCGGCGATGAAGAAACCTCCTCCCTTGGAGAAAGTGACCATGATGGGACCTCCGTACTTCTTGGCGGCTTCCATGCAGGAGTTGATGGAGGAAGTTCCGACAACATTTACTCCGGGGATGGCGAATCCTTCCTTCTTGGCGTGGTCGAGAAGGTCAACAAGGGCCTTTCCACTGACAACACCAGGCTTGACGGAAGCAGGGAGCTTGGCGAAAGCCTGTTGTTGTTGTTGTTGTGTTCACAGAATTAATCAATAATAATATTCGATACGTCACATTTCCGTAGAATAGAATCATGCAACACAAAAAATGGCGTTTCAGAGCGAGCGAACGAGCGAGCGAACGAAGAACAATTTCAAAACCGTGTTAGAAAACTGTGTGTGGACGGTATATCAAAAATAAGGTTGTTTCTAATTCGGAAAGTGCGGAAGCAAGTTTTCCACTCCGCTCCTCTCCTCGTGCTGCTAACTATGTTACTGTCGGGTTCACATCTGAAAAGCTAACGTCGTATTGTCGATTGCTTTCCGTTCACGACGAACAAATGACACGACACGACACACCTTGGTCTCCTCAGCGGCCTCGGTGGCCATGTTGAGGGAGGTAGTTCGTCCCTGGAAGCCGGTGCTAGGGGCGAAAGCAGCGGCGGAGCCGACAGTGGCAAGGAAGGCAAAGGTGGAGAATTTCATTTTGCTATTTGTTTGATGTCTATGCTCGGGTTGTGAGAAGAGAGGGTTCAAACGAAGTTTTTGGAGGATTCGTTGGATCTACTAGGGTTTTACTGTGTTTAGTAGTATTCACAATTCATACTACCATACGCAACACATTCATCCACGCACGACATAACGTACTCGTCGTATTGCGAGTACGAGTATTGTACTCGTCGTATTACGAGTACGGTACGAGTACTCGCACCATACCGTACGGTACGACAACGAACGAACGAACGAACGACCCGAACGAGATCCCCCCCAGCGCCCCGGGAACGAGAAGCTGGAAACTGGCTGATGCATGTCACGCACACACGATGTAAGTTACTTCGTAGCAGAAAGGGAAGATGATGTGTGACGCCAACACGATGGGCATGAGCAACGAACATTGCTACACATACGCACACGTGAATTTTCATGGCAAGTACGTCAGCTCTTCAACGCTGACATCGAAAACCTCATGATTCTTGCGCGGGTGAGAACCCGCCGAAACTCTCAAAGAATCCTTTCTTGTTTTTTTGGGTTGCAGACGTGTACATATCTGATAGTAGCTTTAAATACCTATCTAAGATATGAACATATATAGTATTATTCATAAACACAGACGCATTTTCGTTTCCCGTCTGTCAGTCATCAGTCAAATTGGCAACCCCGAGATCGAATCAATCCGAAGGCCTGGGACCTCAGCTCAGAACGAGACCTTCCAACTATCAACTGAACAGCGACTTTGAACTTCTACCGTAAACGCAATAAGTAAATACGAATAGTAACCGTACCGGTACGAACCGCAGTACTCATTTACGGAGTAATTTAAAAAAAATACTGTACTTCGTAATTACGGTAGAAGTAATATTCGCAGTGTCGAATCACAACTGTATCTTTCCATCACAGCAACAAACCAAACCAAACCAAACCAAACGAAAGGAGAAACAGCAGCAAACATGAAAGCCGACAGTGCCATCGTCACCCTCACGGTCTCCACAGCGGAACTGAACGGAGATCCCCTCCTCCAGCTCGTCACAAAGGCAGCATCTCCGCTCCAGCTGACCGTGAAGACTTCCAAAAAGGCGAGCCTCTCCCTCGAACTCTTGAGCGGACTCAAATTGACGCAGCGCAATTCCATTATCCGTTGTCTGTGCGGAATGGGACTCCACAATGCCCTCGATGGATCCCCCTACTACCTCCTGGGCGGCCACGCGGCCCCCGCCAAGGCCTCTCCCTACTCCGCCACGGCCCTGGCCTCGCTCACGGCGTGGATGAGCCTGGCCGACGAGGTCAAGAAGGGAGGCGAGACGGAGGGTCTCCTGGAGCAGATAGATAGCCACCTTGCGACCCGGGCGTTTTTGATCAGCAGTCCCTCGTTTACCATTGCCGACGTCGATCTAGCGGTGGCCCTGGTGCGCGTGGCGTCCCTGGTGGAAGCCATTCCATCCCACGCCAATGTGCACCGATGGATCGTGGGCATCCGGGAGAGTTTGAAATCGGAATTCGGCGTTGCGCTCTCGGAAAAGTCCCCCGTTCCCTCCCTGGCGAACAACAGCCACGGACCACCGGTTTTTTTCTACGGAAACGAAACGAACGTCGTCATCCCCAAGGCTCCCGTGGCCAAGGCAGCGAAACCGGCCGGCGGCAAGGAGCAGCAACAACAACAAGCAGGACAAAACAACAACAACAACAACCAATCGAAGAAATCCGCAAAGCAAGCCACCAAGGGCGATAACAACAGCAAGGGCAAGCAAAAACAGCAGCAGCAACAAGCGGCCGCGGCGGCGGCGGCAGACTTTAATGTCTCCGCCCTGGACATTCGGGTCGGGAAGATCGTCAAGGCCTGGCACCATCCCGAGAGCGAGAAGCTCTTTTGCGAGGAAATCGACCTCGGCGAGGATGCACCCCGGCAGATCGCCAGTGGCCTCCGCGCCTTTTACAAGACGGAGGAACTGGAGGGCCGCCGGGTGCTCGTACTGTGCAACCTCAAGAGCCGCAAGCTCGTCGGTTTTCCCAGCCACGGGATGGTGCTGTGCGCCTCCAACGCCGACCACACGGCCGTCGAGTGCATGGAACCACCGGAGGACGCCCCCATCGGCACGCGCATCGTGTTCGAGGGGTACGACGGAGAACCCGAGCCCGAAAACAAGATTGCCAAGAAGAAGGTCTTCGAGAAGGTCGCCCCGGATCTCAAGACCGACGGGAACGGTGTGTGCGTGTGGAAGGGTGCGGCCAGCAACCCCAGCATCCGGGCCAGCAAGGGCATGCCCAATGCCCAGGTCTCGTAAGCAAGCAAGTAAGTGGTTCGGCTCGGCTCGGCTCGGTTCCTGCACAGTGGTTGGCAGGAATCGGTGCGGTGCGGAGCGGAGTATTGCGTTGCGTTGCTTTCCCCCGGACAAGTGTTCGCAGTGGACGGTAAGATAGACGAATACAAACTAGTAGTAGATGATGTACCGGTAGGTAACCCCATTCAGAACAAGCGAAAAGTCTTTTTCGCGTTATATTAGTAGACCGATACTATGATATTATTATACATTGAGATACAACAAGATCGGGTTTATCTTACTCCCGAGTCGGTCAGTCAGCAAGGTAGGCATGAACCGACCCGGGATGAGGGGGGGGGGGTTAATCTTAGTCGTATCGAGGAAAGCTAGGGCAATGAAATCAGATTCGTCCTACTGTGCCATGATATCCTTGGTACCATACGACCATTTCGTGTTTCTGTCAGAAAAGTAGAGTGTCTCGCAGTCACTGAGCTATCGGCGTTCGATGCCGCAAGGAGGAAAGTTTGTGTTTGGTTTTGAGATCTGCGAGACACCTCCCCTTTTTCGTTCTTCTGTTTGTTTCTTTGTTTCTTGTGTTTGTTTCATCCGTGAGCCGGGCCGTCACCATCCCTCTGGCACTGTACATCGCGTCGAGAAACCAACGATGGCTTCGCTTCGCTGCGTTGCGTTGCGTTGCACCGCATTGCACCGCACCGCATTGCATTCTACTATTAGTACGTCCACAGGTTGTACCCGATGGTGTTGCGCGCCAGGGCCGCGGACCCCCACAGAACGTACTTGCTCACGCCCATGCGGCGCAGCTGGAACATGGAAAACCCAATTGCGAGCACGATCGGCAGACGGCCCGAACCGGACGCCAAGAACGGGCGCAGCGCCGGAACGAACGGGAGAAACAACGACGCGGTGTACAGAATGTGGTAGCTTTTAGCGCTGAGCAATCCCTTGCGCACGAGGGTCATCAACAGACTGGCAAACTGAATGGGAAAGAGGATGATGAACGGAAACAAGGGGTTCGTGGTGTCGAGGCATCCGAGCGTGGCCCCGAATTGGGCGTACGCGTAAAACTTTTTGAACCGTTTTTGCGTTTCGGTAGAACATCCTTCCCACTGAATCCGGATATGGTATAGTACATACAAGTGTAGAACAAAGCAATGAAAGAAAACAAATGAGATGACGTGGTGGTGGTGGTGGAGCAAACAGTCCCCACGGATTGGTATCGTATAGCATTGCATTGCACTGCAGTGCATCGAAATTGCTATGCATTTCTCTCACTAGCACCAGCACTAGCACTAGCACTCACATAGGGCATGGTTGCCGTGGTGCTCTCGGTTGCGTCGCTCCGCAGGTTTTCGGTCGCCCAATCGGCTCCGCGCAGGGCCGCCATGACGCACAGCGACGATCCGAGCACACACGCCCTCCGGAGCACCGGTTTCCAGATGGCCAGCCATGCCAGGAACGTGCACAGGATGGATCTCATTCCAAAGATGATGTTGTGGGCGCGATATTCTTGCCACTGAATGGATGGGGTGGGATGTGTGTGTGTGTGTGTGTGTGTGTATGTTTGCGTGTTTGTGCATGTGTGTGTGTGGGTGTGTGCACGGTGCAAGAATAAAGGCACGGTGATAGTTCGGAAGCGAAACACCAAACAAACAAACAAACAAAATTGAGAGCTTGCGATACAGATACAGATGCGATACAGATATAGAAGAGTACCCGGTACGAGTACCCGGTACGAGTACTCGGTACGAATACCCGGTACTCGACGCAGAGAAGAGAAGAGAAGAGCAGACAAGTAGACCCGCAGACAAACAAAGCATATGCGTGTGTATATGCATATGCAGACTCACAATCATGGGAAGACCGACCACTCGCTCCTTGGGCACCGTGTGGAATATGAGCGACGACAGACTCAGCGTGGCATGGGGGAGGATGCAGGCAATGCTCGCAATCCCGGAGCCCTGCCCAAAGCCGGCCGCGGGATCCCCAAACACGCACCGGACGTAGCGATACGCAAAGTGCAGGAGCGAAAAGATGCCGCAGTACTTGTGGATCCCGATCGGATCCTCGCTCGTAAAGAGTTTCGAGCGGATGCGGGTTAGAATCCCGCCGCTCGGGGCGAGAGCCGCCGGAAACCCCGTGAGATCGCCGCTGCCGCTGCTGCTCTCGGCAGCGACAGCGACAGCGGTTTTTTTGTCGCCATCCTTGTCGCCATCCTTGTCGTCGCGAATGGCAAACTTCTCCAGCATGGCAATGGCGCGCGGCGAATGCCCGGCGGCCGCAAAGGCTTTCGTGGCGTCCCTGCCGTGGAATTTCATGAGCGCCGACCTGCCCCCGGGGTGGGCATTCGCCCAGGCCGTCATGTTGTGCCTCACACCGTTGATGGTGACGATACAGGGCTCGGCTATCGCAATGGTAGAGGGCGCGACTCGATCGAATCGATCGCCGTGGCTGTCACGGTCACTGCTACCGTCAGCACTCGCGAATTCGGCGTTGGATTCGGATTCGGATTCGATCGATGGTGGTGGTGGTGGTGACGGCTCTGGCTCCTGGATCGCAAACTTCTTGAGCATGTTAAAGGCAAACCGCGAATGCCCGGCGGCTTCAAAGGCTTTCGTGGCGTCCCTGCCGTGGTATTTCATCAGGACCGACCTTCCCCCGGGGTGGGCATTGGCCCAGTCCGTCATGTTGTGCCTGACGCCGTAGATCGTGATGATGCAAAGCTCGGTGATCGCGATTTCGGAGGGCGCGACCCGATCGAATCGATCGGACGATTCCTGCGGGTCGGATGCAGTTGCGTTGCTTTGTTCCTGTTGCTCCTTGGTGCGGATGTTGCTGCTGTACAACGAGAAGGTGTTCGCGTTCGCGTTCGCGTTCGCGTTCGTGTTCGTTGTGGGGAAAAGTTTCCCGAGGGGGCTCCTGCTGCTGCTACTGCTGCTGCTGCTCCTGCTGCATCCATATCCACGACGAGCCATGCACCCATCCGTGTAAACAGAGAGTCCCGCACGAGAGATCGGAACAAAGGAAAATGCCGCGGCGCCTTGTAGGCTGAGCAGGCTGCAGGCAGCAGCAGCAGCAGCAGCAGCAGAAGCAGCAGCAGCAGCGATTGTTAGTACTAGGACCAGGCCTAGTTGTGTCAGAGAAGAAGAAATCATCGTGCAATACAGTACAGTGCAGTGCAGTGCAGTTGGTAATTAGTTCGAAGCAAGGCAACCTAGCTAGGTTGTTCGCTCGGATCTTCGTGTCGCATCCGATTTTATGGGACCAAATGCAGTGAAGTCAAGTCAAGTCAAGTCAAGTCGTTGCCACGGTACACAGACAGAATATAGTACCGGCTCGCGACCCGGTATGGTATAGATATCGCATCGCATCGCATCGCCGCGACCCGGTCGTGTCTTCGGCCCTGTTCCTCCTTGTTCGAACAGTCGAAAGGAGGAATTCGAATTCAGGTTTTTCGACATACCGGTACAGTACAGTACAGTACAGTACTGTACCGTACTGTACCGTACTGTACCGTACCGTACGTGTAGTCAGTCTCACTGTATTCATAGTCTTGGCGGGCGGAACAACTTTCCCGAAGCCGGATCAGCTTGGAGTGCAAGTGGTACGAGTAACTTACTCGTACTGTACGGTACCGTACGAGTAAGCTCTCAAGTCCATCATGCCAGGAACCGGTATTGAATGCAGGTACGTACGGTACGAGTACGATCGGACTCGTATTACGGGTACAGAAAAAATTCGGACAGGGGTCAACTTCACACTTTTAAAAGGTACCGTACCTCCGTACACTTTTGAAAATTAGGTATTACGGTACGATCAATATATATATAGAGTATGAACACAAAAATATTAATGGCATCCCCAGCGCGGAGCGCAGTGCCCTACTAGTGCCCTTTTTACATAAGCCTAACCCCCTAATATTGCCCTATCTCTATAAGTCCCCAACCCCCAACCCCTGCCCCAGTACTGTGTTGACCAGAGCAATGCGACCCCAACCAAGTTGACTCGGTTATATACTGAGTTCACCATAAAGGGTAAAGGCTGGGGTGGTGGATGGGTTAGTGGCTGAGCAGGATCGAATTGTACGTATAATCATACCTTTCGTGGGTATTGTTGTAATTGAAAAGTGTATGGCAAAAGTGTATGAATGCACCAAAAAAAGTGTGAGATTGACCCGGTACCAAAAAATTCACTTCAATCGTGAACCAAGTGTTGTTCCTCCAAACTGTTACCGTCCGTCCGTCGATCACTTGCTCCAATACTCACAAAACAATGGTGCCGAAAATAGCGAACTTTCATCCGTGCTGATGGATGGATTGATTGATTGATTGATTCCGTCGATCCCTTGGGAAGAAGGGTCGACGATGGTGACAGATGGATGGACGGCAGGTCATTTCGTTCCATCAATTAGCAAACCGAATCGCGTTTCCGCGAAGACTCCGATCCAAAGTGAAACAAAACGCGACCTAATTATTTGAAATCAATCGTGTACGGTACGAACTCGTATTGTACCTTCCGGAAATTACCTAGTAGATGCCGACGGAGTTTTAGTCCAAAACCTGTAGGGGGCATATCGCAATCACTACCAGATTATTACCCTACAAGTACAAGTACAACACTGTCCAAACCATTGACAGCTTGTCCGCACGCTTCCTTGACACGAACCAATCAAAACGCTCAAATGACTCGGAGAACGTAACGCTTCGTTGATGGACGAGAATCTGTCGTTCGCAAAATTTTGATGATGACCGATTCTTGATTCGCTTCACATGTCGGCTCACTAATAGCTGCGTGTGCTGCAACGTGTACCGGTTACGAGGTGCGTCTCCCGGTAATCCTCATTACGATAGTACCGTGCGGTACTATCATTATGGGCGCCATCCATGTAAAGAATGAAGAATCGAATCATCACCAAAAACAGAGAACAAGACGAATTCCTTCCACAAAAAGGAAACAACAACACGGTGTGACTACGTTAAAAAAAATTAATACACATCACAAATTACACATCATTAGTGCTTACTTTATTTCACATCGTACTTGCACCGCACCGCACCGCACCGCACCGTATCACATCGCATTACATCGCATTACATCGTATCACCGCAGGAAGAGGTCGGAACCATTGGCACAATACTCGTACTCTCCACTACGATTTATCACAGTAATTCCAAATTCCTCCTTTGATTCTGTCACTCCATGGTCAAGGATGCGAAACACAATACACATTAGCAGAAGCGGCAGCAGCATCGGCAGCAACATCGGCAGCAACACCGGCAGCAATAGCCATAGTAACCACCGAAGGACTAGTAGCAACCATGAATATGGTAGCAGAACCCTCGGCATCGGCACGATGACGGCACCGATGGATCTGCCGACAATTCGACGGTTACGGCGCTCCTTTCTGTTTTGTCTCCTCTTGTTGCTGTCCATATGTTCCGCAACGGAGTCCTTTCAACAATTCGATGGCAGGGGAAACCGAAACATTGCAAGAAGACAGCAACAACAACAACAACGACAACGAACCACGGTGGGGTCGCCCCCACAGGCCACCAGCATCGCGGACCTGACGCCACTGATCGGCGTGTACGGTGGAGAAATCAACATCAATGCCGATGAGTACCGACCGAGGCGGTACCGAACGGAACAACAACAACGGCGGCGGCGACGAAAACAACAACAAAGGCAACAACAAACACAAACGCAAAAACAACAGAAGAAACGGGCCGCACTCGACGAAGCCGAATACCAGCGCCGAAAACAGGAATGGGCCGATCGCTACACCACCCTCGAGGGACTCCGGGAAACCTTTGGATCCAACCGCAACAAGGTCTACGGAGATCTAGACGTGGCCACCACCCGCCGATTGTACAAATCCCTGCTGCCCACGGCCGTCTGCGAGCTGGTCCTGGACGTGGAGGTCAAGCCCGAGGAGCTGGCGCAGCTGGCCTACGAGGCACGCAAGGCGGCCAAGCTGTACGCGCGGGAGCGCTGCCACGTTCCGGCACGCTTGTTTGCGAACTGCTACGACGGGGTGCGATCGTTCCGCCGGTACGGGCGCTTCCAGGTCGAGGGCATGTCCTACGACCAGCTCTTTGACAAGTACTACCAGCGCTCGGCCCTGGAGCGGTCCCGGAAGAACCGAACCACCACAACGACAACCACAACCACAACGACAGCACACAACAACAACAACAATTCCCGTGCTCCCCGGAGCCGGTGGCAACGAACGCGAACGCGAACGAAGGATTTCGACGACAACGACGAAGAGGAGGAGGAGGACTGGGACGAGCAAGACATTGTGACACAGACCTGCATGAAAATTCTGGAATCCGCCTGCCGGACCAACCCCGCGATCGATCGCTTGGCGCTCTCTTCCACCTCCAACGGCGAACGCAGAAATAAAAACAAGAAGAAAAAGATGGATCTGGAAGACATGGAAAAAATTGCACAAACCCTCGAAGACGACGTTCGAAAACTCCTGGATCCCTACAGTCGGTGAGTGAGTGAGCGAGCGAGTGACTTGCTCTACGCGACGCTTCGGTACGCTACGGACCAACAACAACGACAATGACAATGACCACGCTACTAGGTCAACGATCCCCATCTATCTGTTGCCTCGATGAATTCAACCCGATCTGATTCAGAGTCAGATTCAGATTCAATCGACAACAAAAAGCATGCGGGTTGAACGCTATTCAATGGATCGAATCGAATCGAATCGAATCGAATCATTCAATTCCATCATATATTTCATGCATTCCACAATCCACCACCATAGATAGATCGCTATTGCTACTAATATCACGCTACTACTACTAGACTCCTCACCAAAACAAAACGAAACAAAACAAAATACACGTAGCTGTTTTCTACTTCGCATTACCTTAGTATTGATACTTCCTACTAGTATTGCACACGTACTGTACTCAAGTTTGCCGCCATTCTTACTAGTACCGGTAGTACCATATGCAAAATAAGCGTAATGATGTTTCAACCCAAAAGTTGGCCATAATGCTAGCTACTACTACTAGTAGTAGTACTACCGTATGATAGTTACGTACCACGAACCTTGTTGTTCACTTGTTGACTTGTTTGTTGCATTGGTTTCGTCACTGTAGACAGCAGAAGAATCCATTCTAGTAGAAAGCAAGATCACACGAAGTGATACTTCGTAGTTTGCATCCACTGCTGTTCTTGTTGTTATTGTTATTGTTGTTCTTAGTAGGCTGGTGGTGGTGGTTTGTAAGTATTACGAAATACATAGTACTACCGGCGAAGTATGCTGGGGTATTATTTTTACCAAAAAAGGGTCAAGAAAGTCAGACTCGCTGACTGACTTGTTGCACACGCACAATTCTTGACTTAAGTATTAATAACACAGTTTTTAATGCTGGAATGAATTAATAAGCCGTATTATTTTACAGGAGTCAGCATAGGTTTTGTAGTGAACAACACTTATTTTCGTACCGCACCTGCTCTTCTAGTATCCAACGGACCGAACCGGAACCCAAAGTGGCTGATCACCACTCCAGTTTTTTACATCAATATGATGAAGAACTGGAGATCCAATATAAATTAAGACAGCACTAGTACCCGCTGGGACTCAACGCCGGTCGAGGTAACTTCCAAAACTTTTATTTCTGCTTTTTACCCTTAGCTAAACACGGCGCGTTGTTCGACGTCACACAAACGAGATCCGGGGTTCTTTCGGAATCACGCGCATATTTGGGTCGAACTCCACTGGTCCCCCTTTGTAATTTCACCCTATTTATTGAAATTAATGTCGAACTCATAATATTTTTATGCACATTACATTTTCCTACCCCACTGGCATCTGTTTCCGAAGTAGTGGCATGTTACTGAATTTTATGCCTGAAACAAACAGTGCATGGTCGCAATTTTTCAATCTCAATCGTTTCCTCATTTCTATTGTTATTACTGGCTATCGTACTAACGATGGTGACGACACCTAAATATCAGGTTTATTGTGTACGTTGCTACCGGGACTCTCCTCTGATCACTATAGGTAGGGGAAAGAAGAAGGTTACCAAGAAGCAGAAACCCCCCTTGTTTACAGCGCGACTAAGAAAGAAAACGGGAGTAGTTGTTTCTCCCAGTCTTCGGGACCATATTTTGAATGACGCATCATGTTATTCTTATTTCAAGCAATCTTCGGGGCTAGTAGATTTTGCATCTTGCATATTCATTAGAAAATTGAAGAAGCTTGAGGATGCTACTCAACAATTAGGTCTAACAAACACCCGTAATGGTCCACAGAGTAGTGACGGCGCATTGCCAGAGGTACTTGACAATCAAGTTATGTACGACCCTTCTGTCGAACCGATTGGGCGTGTCTTGATTGGTCAGGAATTAACAAACATAGAGGATGACGATGATTCTGTTTCCGATGACAATTTTTTCTTTCCTAATGATGACGATGAGGAAGAAGGAAGTGAGAGCATAGAGGCTCCCCACTCTTTGAGTGTCAATGATGACGAAGAAGACAACAACATTGATGTTGACAATTCCCATTGTGATTCAAACACGACAATTACAACACCCAATGTAGGAAGAAACATATCTGACGAACTGAAGGTCAAGATCAAGTTAATGAAAATCATGCGGAATCATAGCATACCATTAGTTGCAGAGAAGGAATTGTATGAATGGGCTATAGAATCGGAGCAGCTTAATTTATTTTCATGGACTAAAGGCAATCTCATAAAGACCAGGGCAAGTGTCATGAAGGAGATTTCTGCAACTGTGCCTGAAATAAAAGGTGATGGGT
The DNA here is from genome assembly GCA_037355745.1 of Pseudo-nitzschia multiseries. NCBI lineage: Eukaryota > Bacillariophyta > Bacillariophyceae > Bacillariales > Bacillariaceae > Pseudo-nitzschia > Pseudo-nitzschia multiseries. The sequence goes on from CM074791.1 coordinate 9,639,016, forward strand.
TTGAACCTCATCTTATTGACTGGTGTTCTAAGAAATCACAGAGTGCTGACGTTTCCAGTCGCAAACAAATCTATGTCCGGTCGTTCCAAAAAGCACTTCATTCCCTATTAACGAATGTGACTTTGGTGAATGAAGACAATCTGTCATTCCCCCATGCTGAAGACCCAACCTTACCAGTCCGTTATCCAGAACTTCAAGGCAATATTGATATTGACGAACTCCATCATGGTGAATGGTGGATCAACACTTGGGAGAAGAGATGCAAATCCAAATCGAATGAAATTCTGGTTCCTATCATTCTCTACATGGATGGAATTGCAATTGACAATAGTGGTCAAACCACTCTTACCCCACTGAACATGACTCTTGGCATATTCAACACCCTAACTCGAAACTCCCGGCCGGATGCCTGGGAGGCTATATATTTTCATCCAACGGGTTCACGTGATAAAGGTGCCGAATCAATTGACAATGTGAATAATCTTCACTCTGGCCTTCGTTTGGCTCTTTCTTCTTTGAAAGATGCCTGCAACCAAACGGATGGTATTGAATGGTCTAATTTGCCGTGGAACAAGAAGAAATGGTCGGTTCGAATGAAATTTGCGGTTGCTTATTTCATAGGTGATACTCCCCAGCACGACCAACTTTGTGGACATTATCAAACATCGAACTCAAAGATGATCTGTAGGCATTGCAATTGTCCCAGAGCACTTGGTATTAATGCTCGTGTGAATGTTTTGAAGGTTCCCGTTTCACTTAAAAGTGGTAACATGCAAGTGTCTAAGCACCAAAATGGGGATGAGTACAAATCCATTTGGCTCTGGAATATATCTGATTTTACTGCTCCAACGGTTGACGAAGCAGTGAATGTTGAACAGTATTTCAAAAACATCTCTCACCACAGTGTACATAACGGCAACGCTTTTTATGATCTTGATTTTGGGGAAAACCCACATAATATTCATCTAGCGTCTCCCGGAGAGAGACTCCATATGCACCAACTTGGTTGTGCAAAGCGTGCAGCGGAGACGTTCCGCAAGGACTTTTTAGGCAATAACCAGCGGCTTCTTGGTGAGATGGAAAGGTTAGCCAGTTACTACGGTGGTGCTGTTCAGAGGCAATCCGATCGTGACTTCCCACGAACCAATTTTTCAGAATCAATACATACAGCAAAGAAGGAGGGTAACCAGTACATTGGAATGCTTTATATTCAGATGCTGTCACTTCTGTCTGCTGGAGGTTGTCAATTGTTGTTGTCTCGAAAGACGCCATCCAATCTTGAGAACAAGAGCAGAAAGTGTGAAGAGGAAATTGACCAACGTATTTACGCCATTGAGTTGTTGTTGGGTATGGAAGAGTTCCTAAAGTATGCTGGAACGTTTGACGAGGTTTTCAAACAAGACAAGAAAGGTGTTTTGAATGTTGACAAAATGGTTGTTCTTTTCATCAACTGTATAAATAACAATCTGCAACGAAGTAAGGGAGAGGGTAACAATCTGGTGAAGAATCACATGTATTTTCATTTATCACAGTACATGAGATTATTTGGTCCTCCAACTGGATGGGACTCTGCTGCAAGTGAGAGCAATCATAAAACTGAAGTGAAGGCTCCTGCTAAGAGAACTCAACAAAACAAGTCCACACTAATCAAGCAAACTTGCAACCGAGTGATGGAGTATCGAACTATTGATCGACTTGACCGTGAATTTGATTTGTTCGAACATAGACCCATAACCGGACCAAATCATCCTAAGGAGGGTGGTTGGTCAGCTGGGTCTTCATTTTGGATTGGTGTGATGAATGGTCTCCCTTACATGAAGTGGGATGAAAAAAAAAACGCAAGTGTACCCTGGTTTCCATCGGATGTTCTCAAATTTTGTTGCGACGTGGTCCTTCCAGCTGTGGGCACCAGCATGCTTTTTGGAACCACGGAGCACAAGAGGTATGACAAATATCGTGAGATGAAATTACTATTTTGTGCCCATCCATCGTTTAAGTCTGATTCTGGACAATTGTCCAATGTATGGTATGACTGGGCTAATTTTCAACTCGACCTCCTTGATGGGCGTGGACTGCAAGTTTATCCTTGTCAGATTCTGTGCCTGCTTTACCTTGAAGGTCCTTTCCCCGTGGGTAGCTCCGTTAGTGGTTTCGAATTAGTGCACGATGGTTATTATGCCGTCGCTCGTTGCTTTGTTTCTGCAGACCCCATACCGAGCAAGAGGGATAAAGGAAAAAAACACCATCATGCGTTGGTAAAGCAAGGTGAGTTGCGAAACAAATTGTATTTGTTCGACTGCAACGCCATTGAGTCCGAAGCTGCCGTTGTTAGAAACCATGGTAGTCCTGACCAATATTTTGTGCTGGGAAATCGTGAGCTATGGTTGTTTAATTTCCGTGAGACAATGGCTGCATTGGAAAAGAAGAATTTAGAATCAATAGTACGAGATGGTGAAGACAGCACATGACTTGAACGAACAAGTTTATTATCAGTGATATTTGTACTTAAATTGATTTACGTATTATTCATTATTCCACTATTCTACAACGCCGTTGCAGAATTTTTTGTTTTTTGTTTTGGAGGAGTACTTGTAAATTGTTCTTTGTAAAGTTGTGTATTAATGGTTTTTGATGTACCCCCCTTTTTATGTGTATTTTGCGTTTTTCCATTTTCTGCAACGGCGTTGCACGGAATGGCCTTTTTCCGTATTTTCAAGGGTATAGTCATACAATTCCAGTTTTCTTCAAAATGGTGCAATTGCGTTTCAAAATAACAGCAGGAAGCCAGCAGTAAGCAGCGGCGTTTCCAGCGGCGTTATGGACCAGCAGGAAGCCAGCAGGAAGCCAGCAGTGAGCTGAAGTAGCAGGAAGCCAGCAGTGACCAGTGGCGATAGGGTCTAGCGAGAGCAACAATAACAGCGAATAGCGAGAGCAACAGCAACAGCGAATAGCGAGAGCAACAGCAACAGCAACTAGCGGAGTGGCGTTTTGGAGGAGCAGCAGGAAGCCAGCAGCAAGCATCGGCGTTTGGAGCGGAGAAGCAGGAAGCGAGCAGCAGACGGTGTTTTGAGTGGCTCTGCGGGTGGATTGCTGTTGTTGATTTGTTGCCGCTGATTCATCCTGTGGCTTCGTTTTGATCATTGTTGCTGTTGCATATCTATAACACTATATAATAATTGAACAAAATGGGTGAGTATCTATTGATGTAGTACCAGTAGAGTAAATAATAACAACAGAATAATATAATCTACATGCCACTAACCTACACTGTTGGCGTTCAATCGATTCGATGCTGACAATTTGTTGTTCCAATCCGTTGTTCCACCTCAATGAAAGATTCGCCATACCTCTAGTATTATTCCGATTTGTGTTCCGGTCGGATGTTGCAGCCTCCAAGGAAGACGGCGACGCACCTCTAGCGACACCAGGAAAGATTTGCCACACCTCCTCAATCCGTTGTTACGATCCCTCCCTATGAAAATAAGAAGAAAAAATAGAAGTGAGGAAATACAGCATCATCAGCAATGCAACAGGCGAGCACCAATGTCTATCTATCTCATGCTGTTGCCTTCCACTCGGCGTTGCCTTTGATTCGAATTGTTGGGGCCGATTCCGCTATGTTGTTGCCATTCTTACGTTGTTGCCAATACGTTGTTCAGACAATGGTGCCGTTGATTTGAAGAAATCTTACTCCTATGTAACGAAAAACTGGATCTTGTTCCTGATGATATAGATATGCAAGGGATGCAGATTTTGTGCTTTCAAGACGTCTATGTTTGGGTCGCGAATCCGAACAAGAATATCTTTCCAGCAACTAATCACTCGTCCGATGCACTCTATTGTCTTGCAGTACAAGGCAGTTACTTCGCACTAAAATATCTCAAGCCTGAATCAGCCGGCCTAATGCTATTACTAGCACTTCGGAGGGATTCTACGTGCTCGGACGGAGTGCCAATCGTACAAGTACGGTAAAGCAACTCTGCTTTTGATAAGTCGGGGTAAGAAGATTATGAAGGGAAAAGAAAATCACACTGTAAAATTAATCACACTGTGTGTGTGTGTGTGTGAGTTTTTTTTACTTTTCGCTGTGTGTGTGTTCGAATTTTTTTTCTTTCGTGACACCTGCTTGACACCCTGCCATCAAGATGTCAAAAATCTCCTACATACTACCGGTATGTTCCCAAAGAAAAAAAATCTCGTACGTAGGAAAAAAAAATCTATCTCGTACGTACCAAAAAAAAAAATCAATCTCATACGTACCAAAAAAAAAATCAATCTCGAAGAAAAAAAAATCAATCTCGTACGTACGAAAAAAAAAAAACTTCAACTTATGTAGATTTCTACACGATTTTGTAATAGAAAATTTCTGGTATTGAATTTGTGTAGGTTTCTACGAGCATAGATTTCTACACGTTTTTTACTATGTTGTACATGGTATTGAATTCGCATAGGTTTCTACTACAGTAGCTTTCTACACGCTTTTCGTACTATGTAGTACATGGTATTGAATTTGTGTAAGTTTCTACTCCAGTAGCTTTCTACACGCTTTTCGTACTAGACAATACCTGGTATTCAATTCGTGCAGGTTTCTACGGGCTTTGATTTGTTCTACACGCTTTGCGTTGTAGATAATTCCTGGTATTGAATTTGCGTAGTTTTCTACTACAGTAGCTTTCTACATGCTTTGTGTACAAGATATTTTCTAAAATTATTCTAAAATTCATACTGACTAAAGTATAAGCCTGTTTCTTGTCCAGTTTGTTTCATAGTCTACCCCATCCATAGTATGAACACTATTCATCCTGAAATTGCAGTCAATGCCACACATTTGCACTCAAAACTGACTAGGACTCACTATTTTGGTACATGCATGTCCAGGGACAAAAATTATTCTAAAATTCATACTGACTAAAGTATCAGCCTGTTTCTTGTCCAGTTTGTTTCATAGTCTACCCCATCCATAGTATGAACACTATTCATCCTGAAATTGCAGCCAATGTCACACATTTGCACTCAAAAACTGAGTAGGAATCACTATTTTGGTACATGCATGTCCAGGGACAAACATTATTCTAAAATTCATACTGACTAAAGTATCAGCCTGTTTCTTGTCCAGTTTGTTTCATAGTCTACCCCATCCATAGTATGAACACTATTCATCCTGAAATTGCAGTCAATGCCACACAATTGCACTCAAAACCGACTAGGACTCAATATTTTGGTACATGCATGTCCAGGGACAAAAATTATTCTAAAATTCATACTGACTAAAGTATCAGCCTGTTTCTTGTCCAGTTTGTTTCATAGTCTACCCCATCCATAGTATGAACACTATTCATCCTGAAATTGCAGTCAATGCCACACATTTGCACTCTAAAACTGAGCAGGAATCACTATTTTGGTACATGCATGTCCAGGGACAAAAATTATTCTAAAATTCATACTGACTAAAGTATCAGCCTGTTTCTTGTCCAGTTTGTTTCACAGTGTACCCCATCCATAGTATGAACACTATTCATCCTGAAATTGCAGTCAATGCCACACATTTGCACTCAAAAACTGAGTAGGAATCACTATTTTGGTACATGCATGTCCAGGGACAAAAATTATTCTAAAATTCATACTGACTAAAGTATCAGCCTGTTTCTTGTCCAGTTTGTTTCACAGTGTACCCCATCCAATTGTATGAACACTATTCATTCTGAAATTGCAGTCAATGCCACACATTTGCACTCAAAAACTGAGTAGGAATCACTATTTTGGTACATGCATGTCCAGGGGTGACAAAAATTATTCTAAAATTCATACTGACTAAAGTATCAGCCTGTTTCTTGTACAGTTTGTTTCATAGTCTACCCCATCCATAGTATGAACACTATTCATCCTGAAATTGCAGTCAATGCCACACATTTGCACTCTAAAACTGAGTAGGAATCACTATTTTGGTACATGCATGTCCAGGGACAAAAATTATTCTAAAATTCATACTGACTAAAGTATCAGCCTGTTTCTTGTCCAGTTTGTTTCATAGTCTACCCCATCCATAGTTTGAACACTATTCATCCTGAAATTGCAGTCAATGCCACACATTTGCACTCAAAACTGACTAGGAATCACTATTTTGGTACATGCATGTCCAGGGGTGACAAAAATTATTCTATAATTCATACTGACTAAAGTATAAGCCTGTTTCTTGTCCAGTTTGTTTCACAGTGTACCCCATCCATAGTATGAGCAATATTCATCCTGAAATTGCAGTCAATGCCACACAATTGCACTCAAAACTGACTAGGAATCACTATTTTGGTACATGCATGTCCAGGGACAAAAATTATTCTAAAATTCATACTGACTAAAGTATCAGCCTGTTTCTTGTCCAGTTTGTTTCATAGTCTACCCCATCCATAGTATGAACAATATTCATCCTGAAATTGCAGTCAATGCCAAACATTTGCACTCTAAAACTGAGTAGGAATCACTATTTTGGTACATGCATGGCCAGGGACAAAAATTATTCTAAAATTCATACTGACTAAAGTATCAGCCTGTTTCTTGTCCAGTTTGTTTCATAGTCTACCCCATCCATAGTATGAACACTATTCATCCTGAAATTGCAGTCAATGCCACACATTTGCACTCAAAACTGACTAGGAATCACTATTTTGGTACATGCATGTCCAGGGACAAAAATTATTCTAAAATTCATACTGACTAAAGTATCAGCCTGTTTCTTGTCCAGTTTGTTTCATAGTCTACCCCATCCATAGTATGAGCAATATTCATCCTGAAATTGCAGTCAATGCCACACATTTGCACTCTAAAACTGAGTAGGACTCACTATTTTGGTACATGCATGTCCAGGGGTGACAAAAATTATTCTAAAATTCATACTGACTAAAGTATCAGCCTGTTTCTTGTCCAGTTTGTTTCACAGTCTACCCCATCCATAGTTTGAACACTATTCATCCTGAAATTGCAGTCAATGCCACACATTTGCACTCAAAAACTGAGTAGGAATCACTATTTTGGTACATGCATGGCCAGGGACAAAAATTATTCTAAAATTCATAATGACTAAAAAATCAGCCTGAGACTTGTCAATATTGTTTCATAGTCTCCCCAATCCATAGTTTGAGCAATATTCATCCAAACATTTCAGAAAATAACACACTTTTGCACTCAAAAAGTAACTGAGAAACACTATTTTGGTTACTTGTTCATACAAAAATAAAAAAATACTAGCAAAAAATTACGGAGACTACCTTTTGTACACCACATCTCTACGGAGGAATCGATCCACTGGACACGTTAACATCTATATCAAGAACCAATCATATCCTGACGAGGAAAGTTACACTACTTAAAGTTAGTCTGTTTTTGATGGACTAGTACAAAAAGACGTCGCTACATTCGAAAAATGTACTCCATAGAAAATAACAAAACAACAAAAAGGGCTTTTCCTGCAACACCGTTGCAGAAAATGAAAAGATAATAGGTACGAGAATCAATGCTTGGGCTACGTACGATTACCCTCAGTGGAACCTACGGATTGTGGTCCGCGCCAAAATTTTCAGGACACCACATTGCAGAATATCACGGCACGCGCAAACAAAAGATAGGCAGGCGCCAGTAAAACAACACTCACAGGTAGTACAATTAATAGTAATACAGCACTTCCCGGGAGGCAGTAAATCAAGCACTTACAGTGCGTACAGTATGAATGAAAAAAACATGCCAAACGCTTCCTTCAAACAACATTATTATCATAAAAATAGCGCGCCAAATCAATCAAAGGAAAAAACGGTAAGTTGAGGTGCACGATTTAACAAAAAAATAATGGTAGAACTGAGTAGTTGCAGTCCGGTTACAGGTAAAACCATTGTTACCAATAACACAAACAGCCCGCACAGCAGTGTATCGGGAAGTGACCGAACAAACACAAACAATAGCCAAACATATAGAACCACCAACAGTAGCAACAGAAATATTCTACAGACAACAAAAGACTCCGATAACAATAACTTGGAAAACAACATTGTCAAACACGTCAAAGAAACAGCGTTCAGGAAATTTAAATTCCCGCCAGAGAATACATTTGTGAAGGCAACGATATTCAACATTGCAAAACTAACGAATTACAATGAAATACCAAATACGATTGCTATAAAGGAACAAAAGTGGAGTGGAATTTATTGCCGAGCAGTCACTACGTGTAGACACAATGCTCAAACTCTTGCCAGGAAAAACTACAAAGGTAAGCAACCAACAATAAAATGATTGCCGGCATGCACTCTTTCATAATCCTTTCTAACATTTTGGTCATATTAACACTGACATGTAGACGATGAAAGGAACAACCAGATACCAGATAGTTTCCCAGGAATGGTTCTAATCACGGACACCCAAGACGTGAACTCAGAAAATAGGTACCAATTGCACGAAGACTATCGGCGGAAAAGTTCACCAGAATTCAAATACTTCATGAAAAGAATTCTTGAAGCGGTGTCACCAAAACAGACAGACTTCAAAAGAAAATCAGTCAGAATGACAGTCAGTAACATTTTCACCCCAAGCGATGAAGCTTTTGCATTGCTTTTCCTTTACAACGACTATGACTCGTGGCTAAACACAACAAAGGGCACGAGGTTGAGAAAAAAATTCACTGACGGTAAGTCAGGAAATAAGGAGGGATGGAGTAACGAGGGACAAGATCTTTACGAATACCTAGTAAGTGAATTAGAAGAACGAAGGGAGGAACAACAGTCGAAAGAATTAGAGACGGAACTACTTAAAATGTACCAAAAACAAAATGGCAATCATAAACAACAAGATAAGGAGGAGGATGAAGAAAGTAAAAAGGGAAAAAGACGGAAGAGAAAACGTAGCTTGCTTCAGATTCTCGGCGAGGATACCGAAGAATACAAATTATACCTCGAATACATGAAAAATGAACCAGAGTAATTGGTGATAACAACATCATGAGAGTAGCACGGCTAGTTCATTATTATTTTATGGTTTGCACAATATTGTTCCGGGTCTTCTGTTCGAATATAATACAATAAACGAGGTATTTGCAAAAGCTGATAAAATACTTTCATATTCGTTACAAAATATGTTTGTTGTATTTCGGTATTTGATATGCGTAGCGTGAATATTGTGAAATGTCGGAGATTATTGCAAATGCAGATAAAATACTTTCTTATGAGTACAAAAATATGGTTGTTGGCTTTTGATATTCGATAAATGTAGTGTGGGTATTGTGAAAGCAACATAACAGAATACATTGCTGGTTATCAAGAAGCTTGTATATTTGTTAAGAAATTTGTATCAACGCTACAACAATATCAGTGTACATAGAGGATATTATTACAAAACATGAGGAAATTCGTGTGGAAAAAACAAAAATTGAATGGCGAATAAATATTATCGGGGTAAGCATGAAACAAAATTGTAGAATAGAAAGATTCTGAAGCAAGCATGGTACGAGGGCTGAAAAAAACGGTGGCGAAAATAGACCTACTTGAAATTGTTGCGTGCAAAAATAGGTAGAGAATTATTTATTGTGGGCGCAACAAAATGTTTCGGAATTTTTAAAAACAACGCAGGAATATGACGAAAGCATGAGCATCGTTTATGTGACGGATACCCAACTACTAGCTGCTAGTACTAGTAAATCATGGACACGATTTGCAATTTGCAAAAGAAAAAGCACGACGTGATTCCACTAGTACATAACACGTGATTTTACTAGATAACGACTGATTCCACTTCATAATTTCTACTTTTGCAACAAAGTGGTGGTGCTCGTAATTTCTAATTTGGAACAAAACTCTGCATCTTTTTTGGCTCCGTAAACTTTGCTAAGCCAAATAATCTTGGAATCGAATTGACCGTGGTATTCCTCCACCAATTCTTCTAGTAGCACCAACCTACTAATCGAATGCTAGTAAGCAAAACAATCTTCGAATCGTACAATTGAATCGACCATGGGATTTGTCGGAAAAATCAACTATCTGCTCTCCAATCAACTCTCCTTTCCAATCCAATCCAAATCGAATTGAATCGAATCGGCTTGGCTCTCCTCTCCTCTCCAATCCAAATCCAAATCTAAATCCAATCGGCTCTCCTCTCCAATCCAATCAACTCTCCTCTCCAATCGACTCTTCTCTCCTATTCAATTCAATCGGCTCTCCTCTCCAATCAACTCTCCAATTGACGACTCTCCTCTCCAATCAACAATGGGAAACCAATCAACAATCTACAAGTCAAACTGCTGTTTGCAAAGTGTTTGATGTTTGCTGCAAAGTGTTTGATGCTTTGGGGATGGACCACGAATCTATTGTCAATTGGTTGGTGGTGGTTGGACTAAGTCAAAATGTCTTAGCCTTCCCGACATGGTTGTGGAGTGATGTCAGTGTGGTCTTTGGCTTCATTGAGGCACCATCTTCTTCCAGAATTGCCTCTAAGGATTCTCCAGTATCAACCCTCTCCTTCACGGATTCTATAATACATTTGAGTTGCAAGAACTGCTTCTGCTTGGCCGCATTATAGTGCTTCCTCCATCCATTGCCGAATCTCTTTTCAAGCTCTTCAATCCCTCCACGGAATTCATCTTCTTTGAAGTCCTCAAGTCCAAACCACTCCTTCCACATTGAGGAAACCGCCAAATGCTGTTGGATCAACGTTTTTCAAAGGTTAGTACCCACTGGTGCACCAATTGTCGTTCTTGTTGTTGCTTCTGTTGCTGGGAGATGAAAGGAAGGCATGTGCTGCAGGAAATGGTGCAATTGTATCATGCTCATTTTTCTAACTCTCAATCCCTGGTTCACAATTATTTTTTTCCTTGGGTCATGAATAATTATTATTAATTTTTAATATCACCTACCCGTACATTTGCGAATCACAGCTACTAAAATTAAATACGCAAGGTCATGACTCACAACCAGTAAAATTTAACATTAGTGCTTGCAACACACAACCCTTACAATTTAACACTTGGGCTCAGGACACACAACCCTTAAAATTTAACACCATCGCTTGCGACTACCTACCACTACAGTTGAATTATTCGGGTCAATAATTTGTCTAGTAGTATTATATGCAAAATATGTATGATAGATACGAGTACATCTTTCCGTACATTTTAGTCATTTGTGTCACACAATCTACTATTTGCAACCATGGTATGCAATGTATGTAAAATATGTACCTTTTACCCTAATCACTCTCACCGAAGATTTACCCGTGTCATAGGTGTGAACCAACCCGCGTCAAATTAGTGAATGGACTTACACAATGAACACTCACGATTCTGACAACAATGCCTAAACTTCCTCCAATTGGCCAAGCAATTGCATCAATACAGGATCAATATAGTTGTCATCCTCATTTTCCTCTTCAGCAAGACTACTGGCAACAGTGCCACCATCTTTCAATACAGTACCGGTAGGGTTTTTTTCTGACTTGAATCTTTCCAGCATCATTTTCTCAAAATTTTTACCCGTTTTGGGACCTTCTCTTAACGTTTGTACCTTCTTGCACAATGTAGCGAACACTTGCCTCGCTCCGCTGTTCTGTTCTGTTTGATTTTTCCGTTTTGTCATTCCGTTTCATCCCTTCGTCCTTATTATGTCCTTTTGTTGGTTTCTTGTGCCTGAAGAATAAAAATAAGAGAAAGAGAGATCAGAAGCAAATAGAATCTCCAACAAATTGCTGTCGTTGTCACTCACTAGTGTTTCTCATTGTTTTCTTTCATTGCCGATCTGTTGTTTCCGTGCTTTTCATTTTTTTAAATACCGTGCCAACCAAGAAGGATGTGTTGCTTTTTGTGTGGTTTTGATTTGGGGTATGTACAGTTTTCCGTGTGTATACAGTTTTTTTTGTGTGAACTTTTCTGTTGTTCCATTCTGTCATTCTGTCCCATTGTTCCGTTCCATTGTTCCGTTCTGTTTCATTGGTTGTTCTGTTTTAAGTGCCCTCCTTTCCTTCGTTGGTTCATTTGATTGTTGTTCTGTTTCAATAAAAATCAAAATGAAAGAAAGAAAGATCAGAAACAAATAGTATCTCCAACAAATTGCCGTCATTGTCACTCACTGCTGTTGTTCTGTTGTTCCATTCTGTCATTCCTTTTTTTTTAAATTCGTTGTTCCATTTTGAGTGTCGTTCTTTCCCTCGTTGGTTTGTTTGATTGTTGTTCCATTTCAATAAAAATAAAAATAAAAGAAAGAAAGATCAGAAACAAATAGAATCTCCAACGAATTGCTGTTATTATCACTGACTAGTAGTGTTTCTTCTTTGTTGTTTGGTTGTTCGGTTGTTCCGTTGTTCCGTTGTTCCGTTGTTTGTGACTGTTGGACAACATTCATTTTCCCTGCTTAAAAAAAAACTGTGCCAACCAAAAAGCATGTGTTGCGTTTTGTGTGGTGGTTCCGTGTGTATACAGTTTTTCATGTGTGTGTGGTTTTGTGTGTGTTGTGTGTGCTATGCACCCTGACTTCTTCCATGTGCCTGGCTTGTGCACGGCCTTTATTTTCTATATAAGTAAAGCATGTACGAGTGCACGCCACCCCTCCCGGGCCATAATTTTTTCAAAGAGGAAATTGTGATTACACAAAGGTTATGTATCTAAATTCCCAACCCATCTGTAGAATCTGGTAGCCAGTCAGTGGTTCGAAACTCCCTTGGGTCAGTATGGTACCTACCTACGTACACTTTTTGCACAGTACCCAACTCTGTACCTTTTTGCATGCAATATTAGCTACAACTAGTAGTAGTACTGGTAATATCCACACCCTTTTTTTGTCTGAGAATAATAAAAAGAAAGCACCTCTATTTCAATTAAACAACTTATGAATTATTTTCATTTGACACTCATTAAAGTACGTTTTTGGTGATTGGATTATACAAAGTAAATGTTCTTCCTATTATGGACTTGACCTCATACTTTGCCTGTCATTACCCAATAAGTCATTTTGTGCCCTGGATTTGCACCAATAATATTCTCTTGTGTGCCATTTGGAGAGACAAACCACAAAAGTTTCAGCAATCTGTGGGGCAATATTGTTACCAATATGCATCATAGGAGTCATGAAAAAATCATTCATGGCCTGGACCGGATACTTTGTAAGTCATTACCCAATAAGTCAGTTTGTGCCCTGGATTTGCAACAAAAATACCCTCTTGTGTGTCATTTGGAGACACAAACCACGACATTTTCAGCATTATGTGTGGCAATGCTGTTCCCAATATGCATCAGATGAGTCATGAGAAATATATTCATGCACGGCACCAAAAACATAGAGAGTCATTACCCAATATTTTTCCTCCAAATCCAGTACCCAAATGCACTCATTAGTTTGTGACACACCAACCATCACATATAACTCACTTCTGTTTCCTTCATGATTCATCTTATCCATCATATGAACAATATTCATTGACGGATCACCAAAAATATCTGATTCTAATTTTTAATTGCAAATTAGTGTGTATTTTCCCTCCAAATCCAATACCCAAATGCACTCATTAGTTAAGGACACACCAACCATCACACATAACTCACTTCTGTTTCTTTCGTCATTCATCTTATCCATAATAGGAACAATATTCATTGACTAATCACCCAAAATATCTGATTTATTAATTTCTAATTGCAAATTAGCATGTATTTTTCCTCCAAATCCAGGACCCAAATGCACTTATTAGGTGGTGACACACTAACTATTACAGATAACTCACTTCTGTTTCTTTCATGGTTCATCTTATCCATAACAGGAACAATATGCATGGACTAATCACAAAAATTATCTGATTTTCTAATTTTAAATTGCAAATTAGTGTGCATTTTTTCTCCAAATCCAGTACCCAAATGCACTCATTAGTTTGTGACTCACAAAGTATGACAGATAACTCACTTCTGTTCCTTTCCTGATTCATCTTATCCATAACAGGAACAATATTCATGAACGGATCACCTATAATATCTGATTTTCTAATTTTTAATTGCAAATTAGCGTGTATTTTTCCTCCAAATTCAGTACCCAAATGCACTTATTAGGTGGTGACACACTAACTATCACACATAACTCACTTCTGTTTCTTTCATGGTTCATCTTATCCATAACAGGAACAATATTCATGAACGGATCACCTATAATATCTGATTTTCTAATTTTTAATTGCACATTAGTGTGTATTTTTCCTCCAAATCCAGGACCCAAATGCACTTATTAGGTGGTGACACACAAACTATGACAGATAACTCACTTCTGTTTCTTTCATGATTCAACATACCCATAACAGGAAAAATATATATATGGATTAATCACCAAAAATATCTGATTTTCTAATTTTTAATTGCAAATTACCGTGTATTTTTTCTCCAAATCCAGTACCCAAATGCACTCATTAGGTGGTGACACACTAACTATCACACATAACTCACTTCTGTTTCTTTCATGATTCATCTTATCCATAACAGGAACAATATTCATGAACGGATCACCTATAATATCTGATTTTCTAATTTTTAATTGCAAATTAGCGTGTATTTTTCCTCCAAATCCAGGACCCAAATGCACTTATTAGGTGGTGACACACTAACTATTACAGATAACTCACTTCTGTTTCTTTCATGGTTCATCTTATCCATAACAGGAACAATATGCATGGACTAATCACAAAAATTATCTGATTTTCTAATTTTAAATTGCAAATTAGTGTGCATTTTTTCTCCAAATCCAGTACCCAAATGCACTCATTAGTTTGTGACTCACAAAGTATGACAGATAACTCACTTCTGTTCCTTTCCTGATTCATCTTATCCATAACAGGAACAATATTCATGAACGGATCACCTATAATATCTGATTTTCTAATTTTTAATTGCAAATTAGTGTGTATTTTTCCTCCAAATTCAGTACCCAAATGCACTTATTAGGTGGTGACACACTAACTATCACACATAACTCACTTCTGTTTCTTTCATGATTCATCTTATCCATAACAGGAACAATATTCATGAACTAAACACCTATAATATCTGATTTTCTAATTTTTAATTGCAAATTAGTGTGTATTTTTCCTCCAAATCCAGGACCCAAATGCACTTATTAGGTGGTGACACACTAACTATTACAGATAACTCACTTCTGTTTCTTTCATGGTTCATCTTATCCATAACAGGAACAATATGCATGCTGGACTAATCACAAAAATTTTCTGATTTTCTAATTTTAAATTGCAAATTAGTGTGCGTTTTTTCTCTAAATCCAGTACCCAAATGCACTCATTAGTTTGTGACACACAAACTATCACACATAACTCACTTCTGTTCCTTTCATGATTCATCTTATCCATAACAGGAACAATATTCATGAACTTATCACCTATAATATCTGATTTTCTAATTTTTAATTGCAAATTAGCGTGTATTTTTCCTCCAAATCCAGTACCCAAATGCACTTATTAGGTGGTGACACACTAACTATCACACATAACTCACTTCTGTTTCTTTCATGATTCATCTTATCCATAACAGGAACAATATTCATGAACGGATCACCTATAATATCTGATTTTCTAATTTTTAATTGCAAATTAGCGTGTATTTTTCCTCCAAATCCAGGACCCAAATGCACTTATTAGGTGGTGACACACTAACTATTACAGATAACTCACTTCTGTTTCTTTCATGGTTCATCTTATCCATAACAGGAACAATATGCATGCTGGACTAATCGCAAAAAATTTCTGATTTTCTAATTTTAAATTGCAAATTAGTGTGCATTTTTTCTCCAAATCCAGTACCCAAATGCACTCATTAGTTTGTGACACACAAACTATCACACATAACTCACTTCTGTTCCTTTCATGATTCATCTTATCCATAACAGGAACAATATTCATGAACTCATGACCTATAATATCTGATTTTCTAATTTTTAATTGCAAATTAGCGTGTATTTTTCCTCCAAATCCAGTACCCAAATGCACTTATTAGGTGGTGACACACTAACTATCACACATAACTCACTTCTGTTTCTTTCATGATTCATCTTATCCATAACAGGAACAATATTCATGAACGGATCACCTATAATATCTGATTTTCTAATTTTTAATTGCAAATTAGCGTGTATTTTTCCTCCAAATCCAGGACCCAAATGCACTTATTAGGTGGTGACACACTAACTATTACAGATAACTCACTTCTGTTTCTTTCATGGTTCATCTTATCCATAACAGGAACAATATGCATGCTGGACTAATCACAAAAATTATCTGATTTTCTAATTTTAAATTGCAAATTAGTGTGCATTTTTTCTCCAAATCCAGTACCCAAATGCACTCATTAGTTTGTGACTCACAAAGTATGACAGATAACTCACTTCTGTTTCTTTCATGATTCATCTTATCCATAACAGGAACAATATTCATGGACTAATTACTAAATATCTGATTTTCTAATTTATAATTTCTAATTAGTGTGTATTTTTCCTTCAAATCCAGTACCCCAATGCACTCATTAGTTTGTGACACACAAACTATCACACATAACTCACTTCTATTTCTTTCATGGTTCATCTTATCCATAACAGGAAAAATATATATATGGACTGATCACCAAAAATATCTGATTTTCTAATTTTTAATTGCAAACTAGTGTGCATTTTTTCTCCAAATCCAGGACCCAAATGCACTCATTAGTTTGTGACACACAAACTATCACACATAACTCACTTCTGTTTCTTTCATGGTTCATCTTATCCATAACAGGAACAATATTCATGAACGGATCACCTATAATATCTGATTTTCTAATTTTTAATTGCAAATTAGCGTGTATTTTTTCTCCAAATCCAGTACCCAAATGCACTCATTAGTTTGTGACTCACAAAGTATGACAGATAACTCACTTCTGTTCCTTTCCTGATTCAACTTATCCATAACAGGAACAATATTCATGAACTTATCACCTATAATATCTGATTTTCTAATTTTTAATTGCAAATTAGTGTGTGTTTTTCTTCCAAATTCAGTACCCAAATGCACTTATTAGGTGGTGACACTATTAAATTCCTTTCGTGCCCAGAAGTACCAAAGCTACCAGACGGTAGATATTCTATTTGTACGAATCAATGAGTCCCGTATCAACCAAAATAATCGATTCCCACGGCATATCGATTCCCACGGCGCATCAGTTCCCATCGCGCATCGATGGTGAGCAATCTCTGTTTTATAGTATTGCCAGTGTTCTTTGGTGAGCAAACTCTGATTTCATAAAATATCACACGAGCTATGGGAGCAATTCCTGATCTTAATGATAAACATACCATGAAGTCTTCCTAATGGAACAAGAGAAGAAAACCGTTGGCGTGTGATTCTCACGCAATATATATATATATACACACAGATATATACGGTCAACGACCAATGCATGTACGGATATAATCAGCGAGTAATCTCATCACTACGCAACAGCAGTTGCAACGTATTCATCTCAATAAAAGAGATATCTTGCATTTCGGCAAGATTTCACTTTATCTCATACTTTTAACATTCAACTGATTTATATCCCAAATATCACACTAGTTGCTACCAACTATCTGTAATCTACATTACTAAGGTCTGTCTCGCTGTATCTGAATAAGTTCACAGTAAGAAGAGATCTGGGGTTTCCATAGTCTTGCCTGTAGTCCGATTATTCGTTGCTGAAAGTATCCAACCACAATTGTCACGCGTAGAGTACAATCGTTCGTCTACTAACACACTAACGCAGCATTGCTGTTCTTCAGAAGCCTTTGAATCAGACCCTCACCGGACCGGATTCAGAAGGAAAATAATAGATTAACAGTTGCAAGCTCCAAGGTGGCTTGCACACAAAAAGGAACAGGAACGGAATTGAATACAATCCCTACGCTGGCATATGCCAATCGCACATCGTCTACGAAACAGTTCCCATTCACCGCGCGATTCCTCCGACGGATCAGGATCATCACAAATGCCGAACATGCCCGCCAATCTATTTGGAGGCGGGAACAGCACAGGTGATGCCGAAGCCGCTGCTGTCAACCATTTCCCTAGTTTTGATACTGATATGAAGCTGATACTTCTATCCCTATTTCGCCTAACAAGAGAAGCAGATAACACCCTGTGTTTAGCTCTGAAGGAAGGAGGATTATGCGAGTGGACGGCCTTTCTCGACGCACTTATTGAACCAAATTTTGCCCGCGAGATTACCTACACTCAAGGAGGACTACCGACCCATCTCCATCCATCCATCCAACGGATCATAGAGGCACTTGCGGAGTTCTCAATCGACCTGCGCAAGGACGGGAAGAATTGGAAGGATGCAAGGTCATATCTGTATGAAGACTTCAGAACCTTTTGTTTGGAACGTGCCATCCGCATGCAGACCGAATCTGCTCTGAACCCTCCACCTCCTCCCCCAGGAAGTAACAAAAAGACACCTCAGCAGGTAAAGTACGAATCTTGGTGTCGAAAAGCACGGGATGAAAAGTCTTTTACGCCCCTCACGAATGACTCAAGATTCGAACATTGGCTAGTAGGTTTCAAAGCTAAACTCGAGGCATATGACATTGACACCAAAACATTCCTTGATGAAACCTGGCCTCCAGCTGCGCTACAAGGTTATACATGTGACCTCTTTGTTAAACAGTGTGCCTTCTTCTGGGTCCTAATGTTGGAAGTCTTCAAAAGTGATCTATCCGCGTCGTGCGTACACATCCATTCCACCACACGTAATGGACATCAAGCATACTTTGATTTCGTAAACCTCCACAGCGAATCAAAAGCCAAGGTATATGACAACTCGACTCAACTACAGGCGCTACTAAAGTTGAATCTCAGCAATTGGAAAGAATCTAAAGTGAAATTCATCACACATTGGTTTGATGAATTAAATCACCTCAACAAGCTCCGTCCTCCCAACAAACCCCTTGAGTACCATACTGCAAAATCAGCATTATGTCAGGCATGCTATTCCAGCTTTCAGCTAAGTGAACAGTTTGCCAAAGTCAAGGATCCAGGTGGTACGAATAGCACCGTGACAGATGCAGTCGCTGAAGCAGCTGCTATTCACAAACTCAAAATCACGCTCCTACTTGAAGCAACTCGGCTCAATTCCCAGTCCGCGATGGCGGCTCCTCGGTCGACTGTACGTGCACATGTTCATGACTTCTCATCTGGACAAAGTCAAAACCATGACGACTATGCTCTCCCTATCGAATTCGAAGGTGACTATCAAGACTATGCGGTATTCAAGGCTGGACGTGCACCTGACCCTACCACGCGCCTGCCCACAGGCATATGGAAGGCCCTATCACGTCAAGACATGAAGAGTTAGCTAAACTTTTCTCCGGAAGGCAAGAAAATAGTGGTCGCATCGTTACGACACGATTTGCTCTCAAATGATCAGCCTGACCCTAACAATGTCAAACCCATCACCCGGAAAGCATACCAACATGGACATTCTGTCTCATTCCTAGAAGATGATACCTCGAACAAAGATGACCATGTCAATTCCTCAGCAGACCTACATCCCGCTGTAGAAAATGACCGTAGAGGCGTTCTCCATGCATCATTGGGTGTATACAAGTCTCAAACTTCTTCCTCCAAGGACCATAGACCTCTCAAGTCTTCCGTGTCACCCGCGCATCCCGCTCGATTCCTATCCAAAAACTCTGACATTCGGTACAAAAAGGACGGTGACACCCAAATACCTGTGGGAACATCCTCTTATTCCGCCAATTTCCACCAGTGGTATAATCCCGACGATGATCTGACCTTTTCACACGATAGTCAAGTAACATCGTACACATATCGTGCCCACAAAGCTACGATCACTAATCCCGGTTTCGCCATGGTCGATCGCGGTGCAAATGGTTGCATCATCGGCAATGATGCATGCCTCATCTCCAAGGATATCCCACCACGATATGTCAATGTCACAGGCATTAACAATCACCAGGTACAAAATATTCCCATTGCTACATGCGGAGCTTATTCTATATCGAATAGAGGTCCTGTCATCCTCATTTTCAATGAATGTGCATATACGGGCCGACACCCTTCTATCTTGTCCTCCGGCCAGATGGAAGCATATTTCTCCACTGTCGATGACACATCCATCAAAGCGGGCGGTGGACAGGTAATCACCACCTCCGATGGATATGCACTGCCTCTTAGCATCCGGCATGGTTTACCATACCTTGCGATGTGAAAGTACACGACTATTGAATTTGACACGCTTCCACATGTTATCATGACATCCGATAAGCACTGGGACCCATCCATCCAGTGCTAAGGATGAAACCTTCCTTCAGAAACATCCTCCTCAGTCGCAACAACTTCCATATCCCGAATACGATGAATACGGAAACCCACGTTGTCTTGAAGGGTTAGATATCTCTGTGTCCCCTGGCTCTTCCACGGTTACGTCTCTCAGTTCGTACTCCAGTCACTCCACTCAGTCTCCCTTTCTCCCTATTGATGATCATGGAACCAACGACCGCTCATTCTGGCTTACACCTACCGACTACGTTCATCAGGAGCGCCTCGCATGCTGTACTTCCCCTCCAATCTCTGGGACAGTCACTGCCTTTCCCACAGATTGTACTGCTAGTGATGCTACACGTATCGCAACTACACCCCGTGAACGCTATCCCAACGAACATGATTACTTATCTCTGAAACCTTTCTTTTGCTGGGTTTCTACAGATCGCATCAAAGCTACCTTTGACAATTCAAGGCAATATGGTTTGTTAGCAGTTAGCCCTGATGGTAACATTTTCAAACGTTTTCATTCCCCCCAGCCGGCTATGAACGTTCGACCATTCAATGACAACGTCTTGTCTGATGCCGTCTATTCGGATGTCCCAGCAATTGATGGCGGTTCCAAACTTGCCCAGATCTTCTTTGGTCGGAAGTCCCATATCATACATGTTGAAGAAATGTGCACCACCGGCGACTTTCTATCATGCTTTCAGAACTTTGTTCGAAAATGGGGCAGGCCTCTTCGCCTCCTATGTGATCATGGGAACTACCAATCTAGTAAGAGGGTCACCGATTATCTCAAAATGTTATGGATTGGACTCTGGCAAAGTGAACCCTATCACCAACACCAGAATCAATTTGAACGGCGATATCAAACGTTTAAGCGTATTGTCAATTGCGTCATGGACCGTACAGGCACACCACCGCATCTCTGGCTGTTGTGCATGACATACGTTGCCGGACTCCTCAATGTTATTTCTGATCCTACTCTGCCGGACAAACAACCGGTCTTCATTGCTACCGGTACACTTGGCGATATAAGCACGTACACCAGTTTCTTCTGGTTCAAACCTGTTTATTACTTTGATGGTGGCGGTGTCTGGAACGTTCGTCGACGAGAGCGATGACGATCATTAACCTTGCCCGTCGGTCACAGATGCCCGGACCGTTCGTCAGAGAATCAATTGTCGTTGTCGCTTGTTATCCTTGGGGACGATGTTCGGAGAAGCAATCGATTGTCGGTGCTTGGTCGTGGATTACGAAGAGAAGATTCCTGTAGAAGGATCGGTAGATACACCCCCTGATTCACGAGCAGGGAGAAAGAGAGAGAAAGAAGGAGACGGAGGGGGAGACCGAAAATGTGCCGCACAGGGAGCTAAGCACAAAGTTTCCTCTGGATTTAACCGACAGTGGAGATGCTGAACGGCCGGAGATAGGTAGCTTAAGGTAAACACGAGTGCTCTTGCAGGACACTAGTGTAAGTTATAAGGGCTCTATAACCTGTTGTTACTCTAAAAATCGACCGAAAGGTATAGGATAATTGAAATTTAAAGAGAAGTGAGCTCAGAGAGACGCTCTTATTTTCACTGTGTATTTTCTTCTGTATCGGGGCTCTCTGCTGTATTTTACATGGTAGAGATCTTCCCCGGTCTTTTTCATTATGGGTTTCATCGTACTGATACTGCTGTTGCTGTTGCTGTGTTAGTGTCGTGTATCGGTCTTACTGTATCGGTCATTTGATGGTATCGGTCATTTGCGAGGTCAAGTATTTTGTTTGATGGGGCGTATGCTTGTTCGTGGTATATATGCTAGATAAAGCCCATCTGGAATCGGTATTGATTTTCTTGATTGCAATAAGTAATTTCCTCACGGGATATCAAGTATATTTTTTCGAACATACTTAAGGATTCCAAGTGTTCACTTTTTGGTCAGGTCTTTGGATATGTCTTGTTTCTAACCGATTATCCTCTTTTGTTTGTACTAGCCTTAGGTGATATCGTTTTTACCACTTAAGGATTTCCAAGTAGTGGAGGTGCGTTTGATTCTAAGACTCGATCATCGGAATAATCGTATCTCTGTTACTCTGTTAATATTTGCACCTTGGTCGTTGTTTTGTTGGCTTTTCTGATCAAATTTGATGCCGACAGAGTCCGTATTTTTCGCCGACAACAGAAAGACCGTCGGAACGATCCGCAGAGAGATGGCCGGCAATGAGGTGGCGTTGACGTTCTCTGATTAACCGGTGCGTGTATGTGATTGAAACAACTGTGAGTTGCAGTCTCTGGTTTAAAGAAGTGCTTAGCACAATCAAATGGGCATCAATGGTTCTTTGACACGTTGGGTGTCAGCTGGAGGATGGACGCGGAAGGTTTAAATAGATGTGTGATTGCTATCGGCGTGTCCGGTGCAGTACCGGTAACATATCTAACATGTACTTATGCTCCACACTTGATGAACCCGAATTCGTCAAGTTCAGGTGGGACATGATTCCCCCTTGTATCAGGGTAGCATACAAACTAGAGGGGCTCAAACAAGGAGACTATGTCTACGCCTGCATAAAAAAAGCGTGGTATGGACTAAAACAAAGTGGCAAGATAGCGCATGGCGACCTTGTGGCACACTTACAACTATATGGTTATCGGAAGGCACCCCATACTGAGGGCCTATTCCTCCATGACGAGAGGGACATCAGCTTCACCCTAGTCGTGGATGACTTTGGTATAAAATACACTCATCAGGAAGATGTGGATCATCTAGTCGAGGCTGTCGGTACCAAGTACACCTTCAAGGCCGACTGGAGGGGAAAACAATACGTGGGGGTCCACCTACGTTGGGACTACGACAAACGCGAAGTGCAATTGTCCATGGATGGTTACGTGGAGCAAGCGTTAAAGGAATTCGAACACGTGCGGCCCACACGCACGTACACAGGACCATCACGCGCGGACGTGCCTGCCTACGGCAAAAAAATACAATACGCAAAACTCGAGGACACGACCACGCTATCGGACAAGGAGATAAAATACATACAACAGGTCAAGGGAAAATTCCTATTCTATGCGCGAGCAGTCGATTGCACGATGCTACATGCACTCAATGATATTGCATCAGCCAAGAACAACCACACAGCATTGGATGCCACAAAATATTTCCTCAACTATGCAGCATGTAACCCCAACGCCACCATCATCTACAGAGCCAGCAACATGATACTCCGGGTTGATAGCGAGGCAGCATACCTAGTGTGTCTGGGAGCCAAGAGCCGAGCTGGAGGATATCACTACCTCGGAGACGCCACTGACAATACGTTCAACGGACCAATACTGATGCTAGCCAAGATCGTCAAGAATGTAATGGCATTAGCGGCAGAGGCCAAAGTAGCATCATTATACCTGAATGCGAGGGAGGCGTTGCCAATTTGACAATGTCTAATTGAACTAGCCACCCACAACCGGCGACCCCGTTGAAAACAGACAATAATACAGCGGAAGGCATATTGAATGGCACAATCAAACAAAAACGGTCCAAGGCTATAGACATGCGATTCTATTGGCTGAAAGACAGGGCGGGACAAGGGCAATTCAATATCTTCTGGGAACCGGGAAAGCATAACCTAGTTGATTATCCCACCAAACACCATCCAGGGAGCCACCATAAGAAGGTAAGACTGATATAGTATCTGTATGAACCGGATAGTCCGAGGACCATCCAAGGGTGTATTGAATTACTAAATCGACCGTGAAGATACTCGCAGTAAATACACGTGTATGGTAACGGCATATACGGCAATATGGATATCATATGTGCCGGGGGTACGAGTATCCGGAGGTACGAGTATCCAGTGGTACTGGCCCAGGGTGAGAACCATAAGTAACAAACGAGGCGTATACAAAAATAGGACCGCGAACATTTTATACATATGCTCTGGTGAATATCAATCAATACTTAAGGTACTGAGCAGAGGTCAGTAATACTTGAAGCAAAGCTCGATCGATCGACCGAGCAATCGACCGATACTATACCCCACAAGAAGAAACAATGGATTAGTAATTGGGAAATTAGTGCTTTGCAGGGGCCCTGTGGAGTTGTTGCGTACGTAGTTTTCTTACATATTAGTAGTATTGCATGATTCCATTCTATGATCCCATTCTATGATTCCATTCAATGATTCAATTCCACGATTGAAATCTAATAACTGGTAATTTGAATAATGATCTAATTAGATTAATCTAAGAATCCGGACCTCTATTGGAGTGTTCCGCGTATTCTCGTGTTAGCCCTTTTGTTAACACATGCAATCCCTTGTTATTTGCTAATTAAGTGATTGATCGCTTAATTAAGCGATTCCGTTATTCTCTGGATGAATGGTAAAGCATATGCGACCAACCGGGCATATCAATTCTCATTTGTTGGTGATGGATTAATCATGATAGTGCCTTGGCACTTGGTCATGGTGATCCCGTGTCACTTAGTATATCCGTACAGTATTTAGCCTTAGCTGACTGTCCGCAATTACTTTACTTAATGAGACTCGTCGCCGATTGTTCAATCTGTTTCTTATCATACTCAGTTTGCCACATCGGACCAATTAGCCACATGGCCAATTAGGGTTAAGTATCTAATACTTGATTCACGGTTATGGTTCGGGTTTACGACTCTCGTGTATCCCGGTTATTTGTGGTACGACAACGACGATACGGTTATTTACGTATCGTTTCTAGTTGCACCTTATTCTCTCATTTATTCTGTTCTTCACTTAACAACTCTAATTCCGGTTGTTCTCCCCGGAATCCATGCCATTCTTTTGTATTGCCTTGGCAGATTTTATGCCTAGTATAACATTTCGAATTTTTACAAGCAAGGATATTTTTAGGCATGGATTTGTGTTCGTGGAATTAAGTGGACAGTTATTATTGTTTTTACTCGTTTTTATTTTGTACTTAACTTTACATCGTCATGAATTCATTAAGCAGGCTTCTTAGAGCAGTACTGTTGAGTGGTTTTGTATGTATATCCGCATAGTTCTCGTGGGACTTGATATGACTGATCGATACCACTTTGCCTGCTTGGTGTTGTCTAACAAAGTGATATGCCAGTGCAATCGATTTCTTGTTGAGTGTACTTGCTGGATTGGTTGAGTCGATTACAACGCTTTTGTTATCCACATGAATTTCAGTTGGTTTGGTAACTTGGATTCCCATGGATCAAAGATGGTACCGTAACATGATAGCTAAAGCCACTGCATCTTTGAGTGCAGTGAATTCGGCTCCAAATGTGCTCGTATGAACTGATGTTTGTCGTTTTGATTTCCAGTATACTGGCATTGATCCAACAAATGCAATTAGACCGGTAATACTTCTTCCTGTTACAAGGTCATGTGCATGGTCACTGTCACAGAAGATATTTATATCTAATTCTGCAATTAATGGTGCTGGAAACATCGGATCCAATTCTTCCTTGTAGTAGTTGTATTGGTGAGTAAATTCTTCGTAGTTCACTGTCGCTTCCCCGATTGACTGGATTTTGGGTGATTGTGGGTCCACTAAGATTCCTTTCTTTTTGTATTTCTTCAAATATCCTAGGACATGTCTTGCCATTTGTAGGTGCCCTTCTCTTGGTCCGGATGCAAATCTGGATAGTGATGAAATGGCATATGCAATATCTATTCTTCCAGATAATACTATCCATTGTTATTAAATTCCTTTCGTGACCAGAAATACCAAAGCTACCAGATGGTAGATACCCTATTCGTACGAATCCATGAGTCCCGTATCAATCTAAGTAATCGATTCCCACGGCATATCGATTCCCACGGTGCATCGATTCCCATCGTGCATCAACGGTGAGCAATCCCTGTTTTACAGTATTGCCATCATTCTTCGGTGAGCAAACTCTGATTTCATAAAATATCACACGAGCTACGGGAGCAATTCCTGACCTTAATGATAAACAATTCATGGAGTCTTCCTAACGGAACAAGAGAAGAAAACCGTTGGCGTGTGATTCTCACACAGTATATATATATGCATACAGATATATATGGTCAAGGACCAATACATGTATGGAAATAATCAGCGAGTAATCTCATCACTACGCAACAGCAGTTGCAACGTATTCATCTCAATAAAAGAGATATCTTGCATTTCGGCAAGATTTCACTTTATCTTATACTTTTAACATTCAACTGATTTATATCCCAAAATTCACACTAGTTGCTACCAACTACTTGTAATCTACATACTAAGGTCTGTCTCGCTGCAATCTGAACAAGTCACAGCAAGAAGAGATCTGGCGTTTCCATAGTCTCGCCTGTAGTCTGATTATCCGTTGCCGAAAGTATCCAAACACAATTGTCACGCGTAGAGTACAATCGTTCGTCTACTAACACACTAACGCAGCGTTGCTGTTCTTCAGAAGCCTTTGAATCAGACCTTCAACGGACCGGATTCAGAAGGAAATTAATAGATTAACAGTCGCAAGCTCTAAAGTGGCTTGCACACAAAAGGAACAGGAACGGAATTGAATACAATCCCTACGCTGGCATATGCCAATCGCACATCGTACACGAAGCAGTTCTCATTCTCAGTCACCGCGCAATTCCTTTGAAGGATTGGAACCGTCACAAATGCCGAACATACCGGTAATGCCCGCCAATGTATTTGGGGGCGAGAACAACACAGGTGATGTCAAAGTTACTACTGCCAACCATTTTCCCAGTTTTGATACTGATATGAAAACGGTACTCGTATCCCTACTCTGCGTAACAAGTGAGGCAAATAACAAGTTGTGTTTAGCTCTCAAGGAAGGCGGATTATGCGAGTGGAATGCATTTCTCGACGCACTTATCGAACTGGATTTTGCACGCGAGCTTACCTATACTGAGGGAGGACTACCAACGCATATCCCTCGATCCATCCAAAGGATCATAGAGGCACTTGCGGAGTTCGCTCTCGAACTACAAGAAGACAAGAAAGAATGGAAAGATGTAAAATCATATACGTATAAGGAATTCCAATCATTCCGCATGGAACGTGCCCTACGTATGCAGAACGAATCTGTTCTGAACCCTCCACCTCCTCCGCCGGGAAGTAACAAAAAGTCACCTCAGCAGGTGAAGTACGAATCTTGGTGCCAAAAAGCACGGGATGAAAAGTCTTTTACGCCCCTCACGAATGACTCAAGATTCGAACATTGGCTAGTAGGTTTCAAAGCTAAACTTGAGGCATACGACATCGACACAGAAACATTCCTTGATGAAACCTGGCCTCCAGCTGCTCTTCAAGGATATACACGTGACCTTTTCGTCAAACAGTGTGCCTTCTTCTGGGTACTAATGTTGGAAGTCTTCAAAAGCGATCTCTCCGCATCGTGTGTACACAGCCATTCTACCACTCGTAATGGACGTCAAGCATACTTTGATTTTGTAAACCTCCACAGCGAATCAAAAGCCAAGGTATATGACAATTCGACTCAACTACAAGCGTTGCTAAAGTTGAATCTCAGCAATTGGAAAGAATCCAAAGTGAAATTCATCACACATTGGTTTGATGAATTAAATCACCTCAACAAGCTCCGTCCTCCCAACAAGCCCCTTGAGTACCATACTGCAAAATCAGCATTATGTCAGGCATGCTATTCCAGCTTTCAGCTAAGTGAACAGTTTGCCAAAGTCAAGGATCCAGGTGGGACAAATAGCACCGTGACAGATGCAGTCGCCGAAGCAGCTGCTATTCACAAACTTAAAATCACGCTTCTACACGAAGCAACTCGGCTCAATTCCCAGTCCGCGATGGCGGCTCCTCGGTCGACTGTACGTGCACACGTTCATGACTTCTCATCTGAACAAAGCCAAAACCATGACGACTATGCTCTCCCTATCGAATTTGAAGGAGACTATCAAGACTATGCGGTATTTAAGGCTGGACGTACCCCTGACCCTACCACGCGCCTGCCCACAAACATATGGAAGGCCCTGTCACGTCAGGACATGAAAAGTTGGCTAAGTTTTTCTCCGGAAGGCAAGAAAATTGTGGTCGCATTGTTACGACACGACTTACTCTCAAAGGATCAACCTGACCCCAACAATGTCAAGCCCATCACCCAAAAGGCATATCAACATGGGCACTCTGTATCATTCCAAGAAGACGATACTTCGAACAAAGATGAACATGCCAATTCCGCAGCAGACCTACATCCTGCTGTAGAAAATGATTGTAGAGGTGTTTTCCATGCATCATTAGGTGTATACAAATCAACAACCTCTTCATCCAAGGACCAACGACCTCTCAAGTCTTCCGTGTCACCCGCGCATCCCGCTTGATTCCTCTCCGAAAACCCTGACATTCGGTACAAAAAGGACGGTGACACCCAAATACCTGTAGGAACATCCTCCTATTCCGCCAATTTTCACCAGTGGTATAATCCTGATGACGATCTGACCTTTCCTAACGATAGTCCGGTAACGTCGTACACATACCGCATACACAAAACTACGGTTACTAGTCCTGGTTTTGCCATGGTCGATCGCGGCGCAAATGGTTGCATCATCGGCAATGATGCATGCCTCATCTCCAAGGATATCCCACCACGATATGTCAATGTCACAGGCATTAACAATCACCAGGTACAAAACATTCCCATTGCTACATGCGGAGCTTATTCCATATCAAACAGAGGTCCCGTCATCCTCATTTTCAATGAATGTGCATATACAGGCCGACACCCTTCTATATTGTCCTCCAGCCAGATGGAAGCATATTTTTCCACTGTCGATGACACATCCATCAAAGCGGGCGGTGGACAGGTAATCACCACCTCCGATGGATATGCACTGCCTCTTAGCATACGACACGGTTTACCATACCTTGCGATGTGAAAGTACACGACTATTGAGTTTGACACGCTCCCACATGTTATCATGACATCCGATAAGCATTGGGACCCATCTGTTCTTGATACCACTATCAGTGCAAAAGATGAACAATTTCTCCAGAAATATCCTCCTCAGCCACAGCAACTCCCATATGCCGATTACAACGAATACGGAAATCCACGTTGCCTTGAAGGATTGGATATCTCTGTATCCCCCGGCTCTTCCACGGTTACGTCTCTCAGTTCATATTCCAGCCAATCCACTCGATCTCCCTTCCTTCCTATTGATGATCATAGAACCAACGATCGCTCATTTTGGCTTACTTCCACCGACTACATCCACCAGGAACGCCTCACATGCTGCACTTTACCTGAAGCCTCTGGGACAGTCACTGCGTTTCCGACGGATTGTACTGCCAGTGATACTACACGTGTTGCAGCTACGCCCCGTGAGAGATACCCCAACGAACATGACTACTTGTCCCTGAAACCTTTCTTTTGTTGGGTTTCCACAGATTGCATCAAAGCCACGTTTGAAAACTCAACCCAATATGGTTCATTAGCGGTTAGCCCTGATGGAAACATTTTCAAACGTTTCCATTCCCCCCAACCGGCCATGAACGTTTGACCCTTCAATGACGACGTTATGTCCGATGCTGTATATTCGGATGTCCCAGCAATTGATGGTGGCTCCAAGATTGCTCAGATCTTCTTCGGCCGAAAGTCACATATTATACACGTTGAAGAAATGCGTACCACCGGCGATTTTCTATCTTGCTTCCAGAACTTTGTTCAAAAATGGGGCCGGCCCATTCGCCTCCTTTGCAACCACGGTAACTACCAATCTAGTAAGAAGGTCATCGATTATCTCAAAATGCTATGGATTGGACTCTGGCAAAGTGAACCTTATCACCAACACCAGAATCAATTCGAACGTCGATATCAAACGTTCAAACGCATTGTCAATCGCGTCATGGATCATACAGGCACACCACCACATCTATGGCTACTGTGCATGACATACGTCGCTGGTCTCCTCAATATTATTTCTGATCCTACGCTGTCAGACAAACAACCGGTCTTCATTGCTACCGGTACACTTGGCGACATCAGTGCATACACCAGTTTCTTCTGGTTTGAACCTGTTTATTTCAAGACCAACGACTCCCCTTTCGGTACCCAGTCTACCGAACGTCTAAGTCACTTCGTCGGCATCGCCGAACATGTTGGCAATGGACTCTGCTTCCGAATCTGGGATCCCGTTACCAACAAGATACTTGACCGGTCCGGTGTCCGCTCTGCTCTTACACCTGAGTCCCGCAACAAACGCGCGGGCCTTTTCACTGATGATGGTTTCATCAAATGGCGTAACGCCAAGGATTCCTTGTCCCGTTTATACGCCACTGGCGACGCTCCAGCATTCAAACATGGGGAGCATACCACTCAGAATAACCCCATTGATGATTCTACAAAACAGGGCAACTCAGTTCCTCCTAGCGTTTCACCCGCTGATTCTGACACCGCCGATGACACCATACCATCTGTACCCAACGATCAACCAGGTACAACACCTCCCACATCTGGCTCTCAAACTATTCTTCAACCACCCGCCCACCCATCGTTACCGAGCTTTCTTTATAAGAAGGTCAATGACAGCCCGAGCTGGTCACCTTCTCCACTCCCTAACAACTATGGGGAGAGTTTTGATGGTCCTCCTACGACACACATCTTCAGCAAGACCTCTGATGGCGTTCTCCTTACTGAAGATGATTTTGATCCACCGGAATTAGCATACTTTGATGTTAGTGACGTCACAACTCCACACACCAACCCCGCTACTCCTTCAGTAGACCCATCACAGGTAGTTGTTACCGACGAAGAAGGCAACGCACAATTTGACGATGATGGTAAACCAATTACCATTCCTACGATCCCGATTGGCGATCTACAAGGACGATCCTTCCTTGTAACCAACCCCGATGGCACTCGGAAACGTCTTACTATCGTCGATGTTGAAGACAGTCTTGAACGCAACAAAGACTTCATCAAGTTCAAGTGCAAACACTCTGATGACAAACTTAATGATATCATTGCATACAATGATGTCATGAATTACATCCACCGTGATTCAACCCAAGAAGACGGAAAACTTTGGTCATTTCGCCGCATCCTAGGACACCAAGGTCTTCTAGATAACAAGCATCCTCAATACAAAGGTTCCAAGTATAACCTTTGGATTGAATGGGAAAATATGGAACGAACATATGAACCTCTGGCCAACATTGCGGCTGATGACCCTGTCACCGTTGCGAAATATGGGAAAGGCAACAACTTGCTTGACCTCCCGGGTTGGAAACGCCTTAAGCGAATCACCAACCTAGCACGACGAACCAAGAAACTTGACCGACTCGTACATCAAGCCAAACTCCGGTCTTTCCGTACAACTCCACAGTACCAATACGGATTCAAAGTACCTCGTAACCACGAAGAAGCCCTCTGATTTGATCAAGGCAACGGAAACACCAAATGGGAAGATGCCACCACTCTGGAAATGGAACAACTCAATGAATATAATACATTCATTGATAAAGGCGTGTACAAGACAAGCTCCATTCCCCCCGGGTTCCAACAGATCAAGGTACACATGATATATGCTGTCAAGCACGACGGTAGACACAAGGCTTGTCTCGTTTCTAATGGTAATCTCACTGAGGCCCCTATCCACAGTGTTTACGCAGGTGTCGTATCTCTCCGCGGCCTACGTATGTGCCTATTCCTAGCTGAACTGAACGAACTGGAAGCATGGGGTACCGACATAGGTAATGCCTACCTAGAAGCAGTTACCTGCGAGAAAGTATGCATCAAGGCAGGTCCCAAATTCGGATCGCTGGAAGGCCACCTATTGATCATTTACAAAGCCCTATATGGCCTCAGATCCTCGGGCAAGTGTTTTGGAGACTTACTTGCGGCTTGTCTCATCGAACTCGGCTTCGAAAGATCCCGCACAGAACCGGAAATATTCCTCAAGCCTGGTACGAACAAGCATGGTGAACATGTATATGAACTTATATGCACATATGTCGATGACCTATGTCTTTGCATGGCAGATCCCAATTCCTTCTTGAAGATATTGTAGTCGTCACCATATAACTTCAAACTGAAGGGATCCGGACCTATGAACTTTCACCTAGGTTGCGGATTTGAGCGCGACGCGCATGGTGTTCTCTGTATGAATCCCATAAAGTTCATCAAAAAGATGGAAGCGTCTTACGAACAAATGTTCGGATGCAAACCTAACACTAGGTTCCAATTATTATTTTCCTTCTGAATCCGATTCGTTGAGAGTCTGATTCAAAGGCTTCTGACAAACAGCAACGCTGCGTTAGTGTGTTAGTAGACGAACGGTTGTACTCTACGCGTGACAATTGTGGTTGGATACTTTCGGCAACGGATAATCGGACTACAGGCGAGACTAGGGAAACGCCAGATCTCCTCTTGCTGTGACTTATTCAGATTGCAGCGAGACAGACCTTAGTATGTAGATTACAAGTAGTTGATAGCAACTAGTGTGAATTTTGGGATATAAATCAGTTGAATGTTAAAAGTATAAGATAAAGTGAAATCTTGCCGAAATGCAAGATATCTCTTTTATTGAGATGAATACGTTGCAACTGCTGTTGTGTAGTGCTGAGATTACTCGCTGATTATTTCCGTACATGTATTAGTCGTTGACCATATATATTTGTATGCATGTATATGTATTGTGTGAGAATCACACGCCAACGGTTTTCTTCTCTTGTTCCGTTAGGAAGACTCCATGATATGTTTATCATTAAGGTCAGGAATTGCTCCCGTAGCTCGTGTGATATTTTATGAAATCAGAGTTTGCTCACCGAAGAACAATGGCAATATCGTAAGACAGGGATTGCTCACCGTTGATGCGCGATGGGAATCGATGCGCCGTGGGAATCGATATGTCGTGGGAATCGATTACTTAGATAGATACGGGACTCATTGATTCGTACGAATAGGAAATCTACCCTTTGGTAGCTTTGGTACTTCTGGTCACGAAAGGAATTTAATACTCCCCATGTCTCCTTGTGAAGGGTCATCACGCTCTACATGATGCTTCCATCATCCTGAAGAAGGTCGCCGGTATTACCACAGAAGTGGAAGATGGGCCTGAGCAGTGGATACACAACTGAGTGACTCCAATGCTTGGTGAGAATGTCTGCACAGTTATCCTTACCTGGGATGTGCATCATTAAAATGAAACCTCTCGCTATCATGCTTCGTACGTAGTGAAACGACAGAATATTATGACGCTTGTGCAACCTTGCGTAAGGGAAGGTTGACGTTTGGATCATCTTTTCGTTGTCACCCCAAGAGTATGAGACATCATGGACTTGTGTTCCTAGGTATCGGAATGAGTGGCGTAAATCTACGATCTGTTCGATGCAAGTCCTTCCTGCAACAAATTCGGCTCCAAAAGTGGCTGTCTCTGTAGTAGACTGCTTCTTCGAGAACCACATCATGGGAGTCTTGTTTGCGAAGTGAAGAATACCGGTTACTGCCTTACCACTGAGAATATCATGCATGAGGTTGGCATCATAGAAATGTGTCAACACTACTGTCTTTCCAAGCGGTGCAGGAGCGTCGTCGGGTAGCTCTTCAGAATGCTCCCCATCGACGGTGTTGGACCAATCGATGGTGTCGGGTTTGGTCAATATAAAATCGGGTGGTTCCACGCGGAATCTGATTTTAAAATGTCTAAACTTGGAGATATATCCATAGATACGTTTTGCACGTTCGAGATGCCCATCTCGTGGCTGAGCTCTGAAACTTGAGAGCGTCATCACAGCTGTTTGTACATCGAAACGGCCAATAGCGATGATCCATTGTAGTGAACCGGTCATACTTTGGTATTTCTGTATACCGGTTTCTTCGAGAAAGGCTGAGGAGTCCAATTCGGGATGATCGTTTTCCGCAATGGGTGATTGGAACCTAGTGTTAGGTTTGCATCCGAACATTTGTTCGTAAGACGCTTCCATCTTTTCGATGAACTTTATGGGATTCATACAGAGAACACCATGTCCGTCGCGCTCAAATCCACAACCTAAGTGAAAGTTCATAGGTCCGGATCCCTTCAGTTTGAAGTTATATGGTAACGACTGCAATATCTTCAAGAAGGAATTGGGATCTGCCATGCAGAGACATAGGTCATCGACATATGTGCATATAAGCTCATATACACGTTCACCATGCTTGTTCGTACCAGGCTTGAGGAATATTTCCGGTTCTGCGCGGGATCTTTCGAAGTCGAGTTCGATGAGACAAGCCGCGAGTAAGTCTCCAAAACACTTGCCTGAAGACCTGAGACCGTATAGAGCTTTGTAAATGATCAGCAGGTGACCCTCCAGCGATCCGAATTCGGGACCTGCCTTGATGCATACTTTCTCGCAGGTGACTGCTTCTAAGTAGGCGTTACCTATGTCGGTGCCCCATGCTTCTAGGTCGTTGAGTTCAGCTAGGAATAGGCACATACGTAGGCCGCGGAGAGATACGACGCCTGCGTAAACACTATGGATAGGGGTCTCAGTGATATTACCGTTAGCAACTAGGCGAGCCTTGTGTCTACTGTCGTTCTTGACAGCGTATATCATGTGTACCTTGATCTACTGGAATCCCGGGGGAATGGAGCTTGTCTTGTACACGCCTTTATCAATGAATGTATTGTACTCATTGAGTTGTGCCATTTCCAGAGTGGTGGCATCTTCCCATTTGGTGTTCCCGTTGGCTTGATCAAATCGGAGGGCTTCTTCGTGGTTACGAGGTACTTTGAATCCATATTGATACTGCGGAGTGGTACGGAAAGAACGTAGTTTGGCTTGGTGCACGAGTCGATCAAGTTTCTTGGTTCGTCGCGCTAGGTTGGTGATTCGCTTAAGGCGTTTCCAACCCGGGAGGTCAAGCAAGTTGTTGTCTTTCCCATATTTCGCAACGGTGACAGGGTCATCAGCCGCAATGTTGGCCAGGGGTTCATATGTGCGTTCCATATTTTCCCATTCAATCCAAAGGTTATACTTGGAACCTTTGTATTGAGGATGCTTGTTATCCAGTGGACCTTGGTGTCCTAGGATGCGGCGAAACGACCAGAGTTTGCCGTCTTCTTGTGTTGAATCACGATGTATGTAATTCATGACATCATTGTATGCAATGATATCATCAAGTTCGTCATCGGTGTGTTTGCACTTGAACTTGATGAAGTCGTTGTTGCGTTCAAGACTGTCTTCAACATCGACGATAGTAAGACGTTTCCGAGTGCCGTCCGGATTGGTTACAAGGAAGGATCGTCCTTGTAGATTGGCAATCGGGATCGTAGGAATGGTAATGGGTTTACCATCATCGTCAAATTGTGCGTTGCCTTCTTCGTCGGTAACAACTACCTGTGATGGGTCTACTGAAGGAGTAGCGGGGTTGATGTGTGGAGTTGTGACGTCACTAACATCAAAGTATGCTAATTCCGGTGGGTCAAAATCATCTTCAGTAAGGAGAACGCCATCGGGGTTCTTGCTGAAGATGTGTGGCGTAGAAGGACCATCAAAACTCTCCCCATAGTTGTTAGGGAGTGGAGAAGGTGACCAGCTCGGGCTGTCATTGACCTTCTTATAGAGAAAGCTCGGTAACGATGGGTGGGCGGGTGGTTGAAGAATTGGTTGAGTGCCAGATGCGTGGGGCGTAGTATCTGGTTGTTTGTTGGGTACAGATGGAACGGTGTCATCGGCAGTGTCAGAATCAGCGGGTGAAACGCTAGGGGGAACTGAGTTGTTTGGTTTTTTAGACTCGTCAATGAGTTTATTCTGAGTGGTATGCTCCCCATGTTTGAATGCTGGAGCTTCTCCAGTGGCGTATAAACGGGGCAAGGAATCCTTGGCGTTACGCCATTTGATGAAACCATCATCAGTAAATAGGCCCGCGCGTTTGTTACGTGACTCAGGCGTAAGAGCAGATCGAACACCGGACCGGTCAAGTAACTTGTTGGTAACGGGATCCCAGATTCGGAAGCAGAGTCCATTGCCAACATGTTCGGCGATGCCGACGAAATGACCTAGACGTTCGGTAGACTGGGTCTCGAAAGGAGAGTCATTGGTTTTGAAATACACAGGTTCAAACCAGAAGAAACTGGTGTATGCGCTGATGTCGCCGAGTGTACCGGTGGCAATGAAGATCGGTTGTTTATCGGACAGCGTAGGATCAGAAACAACATTGAGGAGACCCGCGACGTATGTCATGCACAGTAGCCATAGGTGTGGTGGTGTGCCGGTACGATCCATGACGCGATTGACAATGCGTTTGAACGTTTGGTATCGTCGTTCGAATTGATTCTGGTGTTGGTGATATGGTTCACTTTGCCAGAGTCCAATCCATAACATTTTGAGGTAATCGATGACCTTCTTACTGGATTGATAGTTACCGTGGTCGCAAAGAAGGCGGATGGGCCTTCCCCATTTTTGAACAAAGTTCTGGAAGCAGGATAGGAAATCGCCGGTGGTACGCATTTCTTCAACATGTATAATATGTGATTTGCGGCCAAAGAAGATCTGAGCAATCTTGGAGCCACCATCAATTGCTGGGACATCTGAATAGACAGCATCGGACATAACATTGTCATTGAAGGGGCGAACGTTCATGGCCGGTTGAGGGGAATGAAACCGTTTAAAAATGTTTCCATCAGGGCTAACCGCTAATGAACCATATTGGGTTGAGTTTTCAAACGTAGCTTTGATGCGATCGATGGAAACCCAACAAAAGAAAGGTTTCAGGGATAAGTAGTCATGTTCGTTGGGGTATCTTTCGCGGGGCGTAGCTGCAATACGTGTAGTGTCACTGGCGGTACAATCTGTCGGAAACGCAGTGACTGTTCCAGAGACTGCGGGTAGCGCGCAGCATGCGAGACGTTCTTGATGAGCGTAGTCGGTGGAAGTAAGCCAAAAGGAGCGATTGTTGGCCCTATGATCATCAATAGGAAGAAAGGGAGATCGAGTGGTATGGCTGGAATACGAACTAAGGGATGTGACCGTGGAGGAACCGGGAGAAACTGAGATATCTAATCCTTCAAGACAGCGTGGGTTCCCATATTTGTCGTAATCGGCATAAGGGAGTTGCTGTGGTTGGGGAGGATATTTCTGGAGAAATTGTTCATCCTTCGCACTGATCGTGGTATCGAGAACAGATGGGTCCCAATGCTTATCGGATGTCATGATAACATGTGGGAGTGTGTCAAACTCAACAGTCGTATACTTTCGCATCGCAAGGTATGGTAAACCGTGTCGTATGCTAAGAGGCAGTGCATAGCCATCGGAGGTGGTGATGACCTGTCCTCCGCCCGCTTTGATGGATGTGTCGTCAACAGTGGAAAAATATGCTTCCATCTGGCTGGATGACAATATAGAAGGGTGTCGTCCTGTATAGGCACATTCATTGAAAATGAGGATGACGGGGCCTCTGTTCGACATGGAATATGCTCCGCATGTAGCAATGGGAATATTTTGTACCTGATGATTGTTAATGCCGGTGACGTTAACATATCGTGGTGGGATATCCTTGGAGATGAGACACGCATCATTACCGATGATGCAGCCATTTGCGCCGCGATCGACCATGGCAAAACCAGGGCTAGTAACCGTAGTTTTGTGTATACGGTATGTGTATGACGTTACTGGACCATCGTCAGGAAAGGTGAGATCATCCTCAGGAGTATACCACTGGTGAAAATTGGCGGAATACGATGGTGTTCCCACAGGTATTTGGGTGTCACCGTCCTTTTTGTACTGAATGTCAGGATTGTCTGAAAGGAATCGAGCGGGATGCGCGGGTGACACGGAAGATTTGAGAGGTCGCTGGTCCTTAGACGAAGAGGTCGTCGATTTGTATACACCTAGGGATGCATGGAAAACACCTCTACGATCATTTTCTACAGCAGGATGAAGATCTGCTGCAGAATTGGCATGCTCATCTTTGGTCGAAGTATCGTCTTCTCGAAATGATACCGAGTGTTCATGTTGGTATGCCTTCCGGGTAATGGGTTTGACACTGTTGGGGTCAGGTTGGTCCGTGTTAAGTAAGTCATGTCGCAATGAGGCAACCACGATTTTCTTGCCTTCCGGAGAAAAACCGAGCCAACTCTTCATGTCCTGACGTGACAAGGCCTTCCATATGTTTGTAGGCAATCTTGTGGTAGGGTCAGGGGTACGTCCAGCCTTAAACACAGCATAATCTTGATAGTCTCCTTCAAATTCGATGGGGAGAGCATAGTTATCATGGTTTTGGCTCGATTCAGAAGAAAAATCATGAACGTGTGCACGTACGGTCGACCGTGGAGCAGACATCGCGGACTGGGAATCAAGTCGAGTTGCTTCGAGTAAAAGCGTGATTTTAAGATCGTGGATAGCAGCGGCTTCGGCAACCGCATCCGTTACGGTGCTATTTGTCCCACCTGGATCCTTGACTTTGGCAAACTGTTCGCTTAGCTGGAAGCTGGAATAGCATGCCTGACACAATGCTGATTTAACAGTATGGTACTCAAGGGGCTTGTTGGGAGGACGGAGCTTGTTGAGGTGATTTAATTCATCAAACCAATGTGTGATGAATTTCACTTTGGATTCCTTCCAATTGTCGAGGTTCAACTTGAGCAACGCTTGTAGCTGAGTCGAGTTATCGTATACCTTTGCCTTTGATTTGCTATGAAGGTTTACGAAGTCGAAGTAGGCCTTGCGTCCATCACGAGTGGTAGAATGACTGTGTACACATGATGCAGAAAGGTCACTCTTGAAGACTTCCAACATTAGTACCCAGAAGAAGGCACACTGCTTGACGGAGAGATCACGGGTATAACCCAGAAGCGTAGCTGGAGGCCAAGTTTCATCGAGGAATGTCTCTGTATCGATGTCGTATGCCTCGAGTTTAGCTTTGAAACCGACGAGCCAGTGTTCGAACCTCGAGTCATTCGTGAGGGGTGTAAAGGACTTTTCATCTCGTGCTTTTTGGCACCATGATTCGTACTTTACCTGCTGAGGTGACTTTTTGTTACTTCCCGCTGGAGGAGGTGGTGGGTTCAGAACAGATTCGTTACGCAAGCGTTGGGCCCGTTCTTCGCGGAATGACTGGAATTCCCTGTATGTATATGACTTTACATCCTTCCAGTTCCTCTCGTCTTCTTCTAGAGCGACATCGGCTTCTTGTAGGTCGATAGCGAAATCCGCAAGTGCTTCTATGCTCCTTTGAATGGATCGAGGGATATGCGTTGGCAATCCTCCCTCCGTATAGGTAAGTTCGCGTGCAAAATCCGGTTCGATAAGTGCGTCAAGGAACGACTTCCACTCGCATAATCCGGCTTCTTTGAGAGCTAGACACAACTTGCTAGTAATCTCACTTGTTACGTTGAGTAAGGATACGAGTATCTTTCTCATATCAGTATCGAAGCTGGGAAAGCGGTTGATAGTGGCGACTTCGGCGTCATTCTTCTCTTCGCCTCCGAGTGCATTGCCGGGCATCAACGGTATGTTCGGCATCTGTGGTGGTTCGGAGCCTTGGAAAGAATTGCGCGGTGACTGAAAATGGGAACTGCTTCGTGTACAATGTGCGATGTGCATATGCCAGCGTAGGGATTGTATTCAATTCCGTTCCTGTTCCTTTTGTGTGCAAGCCTTCTTAGAGCTTGCGACTGTTAATCTATTATTTTCCTTCTGAATCCGATTCATTGAGAGTCTGATTCAAAGGCTTCTGACGAACAGCAACGCTGCGTTAGTGTGTTAGTAGACAAACGGTTGTACTCTACGCGTGACAATTGTGGTTGGATACTTTCGGCAACGGATAATCAGACTACAGGCGAGACTAGGGAAACGCCAGATCTCTTCTTGCTGTGACTTATTCAGATTGCAGCGAGACAGACCTTAGTATGTAGATTACAAGTAGTTGATAGCAACTAGTGTGAATTTTGGGATATAAATCAGTTGAATGTTAAAAGTATAAGATAAAGTGAAATCTTGCCGAAATGCAAGATATCTCTTTTATTGAGATGAATACGTTGCAACTGCTGTTGCGTAGTGCTGAGATTACTCGCTGATTATTTCCGTACATGTATTAGTCGTTGACCATATATATTTGTATGCATGTATATGTATTGTGTGAGAATCACACGCCAACGGTTTTCTTCTCTTGTTCCGTTAGGAAGACTCCATGATATGTTTATCATTAAGGTCAGGAATTGCTCCCGTAGCTCGTGTGATATTTTATGAAATCAGAGTTTGCTCACCGAAGAACAATGGCAATATCGTAAGACAGGGATTGCTCACCGTTGATGCGCGATGGGAATCGATGCGCCGTGGGAATCGATATGTCGTGGGAATCGATTACTTAGATAGATACGGGACTCATTGATTCGTACGAATAGGAAATCTACCCTTTGGTAGCTTTGGTACTTCTGGTCACGAAAGGAATTTAATACCAATCACCCATTGCAGAGAACGATCATCCCGAATTGGACTCCTCAGCCTTTCTCGAAGAATCTGGCATACAGAAATACCAAAGTATGATCGGTTCACTACAATGGATCATCGCTATTGGCCGTTTCGATGTACAAACAGCCGTGATGACACACTCCTGAGTTTCAGAGCTCAACCACGAGATGGGCATCTCCAACGTGCCAAACGTATCTATGGGTATATCTCCAAGTTTAGACATTTTAAAATCAGATTCCACGTGGAACCCCCAGATTTTATACTGACTAAACCCGACACCATCGACTGGTTCAACACCGTCTATGGGGAGCATTCTGAAGAGCTACCCGGCGACGCTCCTGCACCACTTGGGAAGACAGTAGTGTTGACACATTTCTATGACGCCAACCTCATGCATGATATTCTCAGTGGTAAGGCTGTAACCGGCATTCTTCATTTTGCGAACAAGACTCCCATGATGTGGTTCTCGAAGAAACAGTCTACTACGGAAACATCCACCTTTGGAGCTGAATTTGTTGCAGGAAGAACTTGCATCGAACAGATCATCAATCTACGCCACTCATTCCGATACCTCGGAACACGAGTCCATGATATCTCCTACTCTTGGGGTGACAACGAAAAGATGATCCAAACGTCGACCTTCCCTTACGCAAGGTTGCATAAGCGTCATAACATTCTATCGTTCCACTACGTACGGAGCATGATAACGAGAGGTTTCATTTTAATGATGCACATCCCAGGTAAGGATAACTGTGCAGATATTCTCACCAAGCATTGGGGACACTCAGTTGTGTATCCACTGCTCAAGCCCATCTTCCACTTTTGTGGAAATACCGGCGACCTTCTCCAAGACAATGGAAGCATCA
This sequence comes from Pseudo-nitzschia multiseries, assembly GCA_037355745.1. Classification (NCBI taxonomy): domain Eukaryota; phylum Bacillariophyta; class Bacillariophyceae; order Bacillariales; family Bacillariaceae; genus Pseudo-nitzschia; species Pseudo-nitzschia multiseries. The sequence goes on from CM074791.1 coordinate 9,680,567, forward strand.
TGTAGAGCGTGATGACCCTTCACAAGGAGACATGGGGAGTATTAAATTCCTTTCGTGACCAGAAATACCAAAGCTACCAGATGGTAGATACCCTATTCGTACGAATCAATGAGTCCCGTATCAATCTAAGTAATCGATTCCCACGGCATATCGATTCCCACGGCGCATCAGTTCCCATCGCACATCAACGGTGAGCAATCCCTGTTTTACAGTATTGCCATTGTTCTTCGGTGAGCAAACTCTGATTTCATAAAATATCACACGAGCTACGGGAGCAATTCCTGACCTTAATGATAAACATATCATGGAGTCTTCCTAACGGAACAAGAGAAGAAAACCGTTGGCGTGTGATTCTCACACAATACATATACATGCATACAAATATATATGGTCAACGACTAATACATGTACGGAAATAATCAGCGAGTAATCTCATCACTACGCAACAGCAGTTGCAACGTATTCATCTCAATAAAAGAGATATCTTGCATTTCGGCAAGATTTCACTTTATCTTATACTTTTAACATTCAACTGATTTATATCCCAAAATTCACACTAGTTGCTATCAACTACTTGTAATCTACATACTAAGGTCTGTCTCGCTGCAATCTGAATAAGTCACAGCAAGAGGAGATCTGGCGTTTCCCTAGTCTCGCCTGTAGTCTGATTATCCGTTGCCGAAAGTATCCAACCACAATTGTCACGCGTAGAGTACAACCGTTTGTCTACTAACACACTAACGCAGCGTTGCTGTTCTTCAGAAGCCTTTGAATCAGACCTTCAACGGACCGGATTCAGAAGGAAATTAATAATTGTCCTAGACCGATGATATGTTGGAATTCCTTGTGGCCTGATTCGTTGAGTAGTTCTGAGTCATCTAATTCTGGGTGGCAGTCTGTTTTCATTGGTGGATTCTCATTTCGTAGAGTAATATTGTATTTGTCTTGATATTTCCTTAGGACTTCTGAGATATATTTTGTAGAGTTCAATAGTAATCTTCCGTCCTTTATCCTTGTCAAGCTTGTACCCAGATAGTATCCAGGTTCAGATTGGATATTTCTGAGTGCAAATTCTTGTTCGATCAGTGCAATCCACTCCTGGGGTTTCCTTGACACTACCATAAGGTCATCAACATGTGTTCCAATGTAGTCGTAACTTTTCTTGTCTTCACTCAGTTTCATCCAAAGATCTGGGTCAGCCCTGGAGGGTCTGAAGCCTAGATTCATCAGAGTGTCTGCAAAGAAATCAGCGTATGCGCGTCCTGAGCCCGCTAGTCCATATAGAGCTCATTGTATTTCCACTTTGCAGCCTTTCTTGTCTCCAAATTCATCTGTGGCCCAGCACCATACTTTTTATTGGACCGGTGCTGTTGGGAAGGCGTTTCCCACATCTGCAGTCATTAAGTCAAGGTTTTGATGTTGTGCAATGAGGAATAGTAGGTAAACGGATAGGCTGTTGACTTGGCTGGAATATGTATTATATTCAGTAGAATCCACCAAATGCCCCCCTGCAACCAGCCGGCTCTTGTATCGTTTGTCTTCACTTTTGATATCCCAGATCATATTGAGCCTTGCTTGTTGCCATCCTTCGGACTTGGGGAATTCTTTCTCAGCTGGATGGTATTTGAAGCACTTGAGTCGATCCAAGTCATCCATCTCTTTTTGAATCGAGTCTTGCCATTTAGTATCTCCAGCAGCTTGATCAATGCGAACGCAGTCATTGTAGGTATTAGGAATTTGGAGGCCAAATTTTTCTTTGTTTTTCTTCTTGGCTTGTCTTTGATTTCTAGACATTTTCTTCGGATTGGTGTTGCGACGTGGTTTTCTAGCTTGCAGTGATCGAATTCGGCGCGTGATTGCTGTATCTTGCTTGAGGACCGAGCTTGCCCAATCCAACAAGGGGTGACTTCCCCTTCGTCCACCCGCTTCGATAATGTAGCGTGTTATATATTTTGCACAGGCAACAGGCTCATCTTTTCGTAGTTGGGGAAATGGAGTATTCAACACAGTATTTCCTTCCAGGTCATCCAAATATTGTGATTTAAGGATCAGTATTCCTTCTTTCCAGAAATGGCCCAGTATTTTTCGAAAGGTAAGGTCCAGATTGGTATCATTACTTTCAAGTATATTGTCATATGTTTCTGCATCATTGGTTCCATCGACTGTACTAGGAAGGGCTTCCTGATCCGAATTTTCGATTTCATGCTCGGTTTCTTCATCTTCTTCTTGCTCCCCTGGATCTGTTTGTTTGGATTCTGGTTTATCAAGTAGATTATTGCTGGTTGAATATTCCATTCCAGTAGTAGTTGCATCGAATTTCTCGCCTGGCACTAATAATGGGACTTCATCTGTGCTTTGGATGTCGTTGAGATTCTGTTGATGTTCTGAAGTTGATAGTCAAAATTCTGCTGCTTCTGGATCATCATTCACATATTCATCTTTAGTTCCAATATTTTTTCTTCTTGTTCTCACAACTGATTGCATTAGGACTTGCCGTTTCTCCTTAGATGACTCTGGTTCAGTCAATATATAATACGTCATTGCATCTCCTGTTGAGTCAGCAAATGCTAAGAATCTTCCTTTTCTCATGTTACTCTTAGGGGATTTGAAGCTCGGATTGTACCACCATATGGGCTCGTAAAAGTGGAATCGTAAATGTGATATATCTGGTGTCCAGCCTTGTGATATTTCTTGTGGGACTTTCCATCCCAATGATTTTCGTGCAGCTAGGTTGTTGATTTGAACACACCACAGGGAGCACCAATTTGCCAATCCGATAGGGGCTTTGAACATTCTCAAGCAATTTTGAATCATTTTTGATAATCGGGCCCATTCTGACTCTGCTGGATTCTGGTGATGATAATGTGGCTCTGAAGTTCTTGTTTTGATCATATTTTGTCTCATAATTTCAGTCCATTTGACTCCCTTTTCTGATTTAGCATTGTCACTGATAATAGTATTAGGCGCGCCTCTTTCCCGAAGACAATCCAGTAATGCGTTTGTACATTGAGATTCCATTTTGAGAGGATGAAAAGACCACATCTTGGATTTTGTACCAGCAAAGAATTGGCCGCCATTGTGTCCTTGTGAGGTCTTTTGGCTGAAGAAGGTGTAATCGGTACTGACGTCCTTGTTTTGCCGTTTGTAGTGGAAGGCTTTGAATCGTTTCCTGTAGTGTTTTCTTGGAATAGCCCAATTCTCTTCTTCGATTTCCTCGTAAAATTGGGTGGTATTTTCTAGTGTTTTTCTCACTGTTTCTTCTGGTAACATTCCAAATCTCTTCCTCAACTCCAATATTGGTAGATTTCCAAAGGCAAATTTCTCCCTCGATCTTTTCCTTCTTAACATTGGGTACTGTCTCATATTCGGTGGTGCCGGCAAGTTTAATTCAAAAACTTCCAGTTCCTTTATCTCTTCCTCTATTGGTTTTGTGATGTGGTAATAGACTTTTTCATCATCGTAGCTGAATGGTAAAAATGTATTTTCAATTGTGATGCCACATTTGTCGCTTATTTGGGGTTGCAGTCCATTCACCAATACGTTGTGAGAACCCATGTCCATCGTTGTAAGAAGTGATTCCCCATCTGTAAAATCCTTGTCTCGTGAGATAAAGGTTGCGTAGTGTACCAGTAGTATCACTGGTTCTTGTCGTCCTGGGATAAATGCTTTTGTTGCTGCGCTGCATACGGGATGTTCCACTAGATCATCATTGTCTTGTGACATGTATGGTTTCATTACTGATGTCATTCCTGTGTCTCCTCCTGTTTTAGTCCATGCCCTGGCCGTAACGGTTGGGCGTTTTCCCCCTCCACTATCAATTACTGCGATGTTATCATCCGGTTTTACTTCCCGGTAGCGTCTGAGTGCTTGCAGTTGTTTTTGTCTCCGAGGTGTACCCTGGACAACCTGAGTATTTTTCTTTCTTGCAATTGGATTGGGTTTACTCTGTCTTTTCTTGCCGGTGTTGTTGACGCTATTGCTGTCACTGTCACTGTCGCTGTCGCTGTAAACTGCTGTTCGTTCGACCAGATCAGGTATCCCTTCCTCCGTGTCGCTATCACTGTAATCGCTTTCACTGTCGCTTTCTGTTTCGTATAAGGTTGTGTTCATCGTTTTCAACCGTCTAGCCGTGGAAAAGAAGGATGCGGCTCTTGCCCTTCTGGTTGGATTTCTTCTAGGTCTGGGGCCTGTATTCTGTTGGTTTGTTGCTTCTGGCGTGCCATCTCCCCCCTCAGAATGCAGGTGGAATCAGACTGTACGGAGTTCGGTACTCCCTGGTGGGAAGAGGGCAGATTCATCAATGGATCCAATACTTTCTTCTGTATTGTCAGCAGTAGGTGGCAAGGAAGGTGCTAATGGAATTGCGTGCGCGAGTGGTGCCGGTGTAGAGAGTGGACGAACGCGTCTGGGTTTGTTGTGTGAGCGGTAGATATCTGCATTGTTGAGTCCATCGTCCTGTGGAGCACCAAGAGTAATGTCAGCTGGAGTCGAAGGTGGTGATTCCTGGTGTCGAGCAGATCGATTATTAAGGAGAACCCATTCTCTGTGCGGTTTGCACAGGGTGGCCCATGGAGTGGGTGGTATTCCAAGAATGCCTTTAAGATTGGGGTGTACCGTAGTGAGGGCGCCATCAGCGGCCGGTGGAGGTGCATGCGGATAGATCTTTTATTGTCGTTTTTATCAGCTAGTACATTCAATCGTAGTTCCTCGTCTCAAATTTGAAGCTTCTGCACCATGTCTACCAGGTTCATCTTGGCTCTGCCCTCTTGGAGCTCCATTTTGAGTTGAGCCAAGTCAGGGTCCAATAGATTCCGCGCGAAGGTATTCTTGGCATCACACTCTTGTATGTTGAAGCGTGGGATTTTACTTCCTTTTTGGTAGATACTTTCGAAATTGTTGATATAGTCTGAAATGTTGCCGCCAGGATGTAGTCTAACCCCTTCAAGTTTTAATTTCATTGTTGCTGCATAGGCCTCTTGTTGGGACTCAGAGTCATACCATTCCAATAATTCTTTCCATGCCGCGTGCCCATTGCTAGCATCCTCGTGACTGGTAACTTTGGAAGATGCGCTACCTCCGCTGCATGCATTCAGTAGTGTACCCCATAATGCGCTATTCAATGGATGGTCATTGTCAGCCGCTTCTCGGCTTTCCATGATGTCTCTGTTGTTTGGAGGGCTCTGAAAATTGAGGAGAAACAGTCGGTATTTGGTAGTTTAACTTGTTCGTTATTACATGAAATTGTTACTTGAAATTGTGAGCAGAAAATTGCTCTTTTACTAAAATCACCATATTGGTGCATCGGCCCGCTAATACTCCAATGCACACACTAAATCACTAATAATCACATCGACCCGCTAATACTCCGATGTGCTGCACGTGCCCTTGTACCAATGGGCTGTAGGGATCTACCTTGTGCCCCGTAGAATTGGTACATAAGGACCTATTTTTAGTAAGAAGGAGAACCGGATCGGTAAGTGGTAAAATCTCATTCCCACTTCCACTCCCGTCTCCATTCATGTTGGTCCATTCCTGCAGAAGCAAGATTCGTCGTATGATCGATTCTTATCTCATTCGTGTCTCATTCCACTCATTCGTGTCTCATTCATTCGTAGCGCGCGCTTGTTTGATTGACTTCAAACACACTCCCCTGCTTCAAAGGATAATAGACTCAATCGATGATACTGATCCAGAACTTGCTGTAGGCTTCATGCGCTTCCTCTGCCTTGGAGTCTACAGTTGAGAAGGTCATGTCCTTGTTCCCTTTTGCCTTTGTGGAGTACTCATCTTTTCCATAGAACTTGAAACCGTGCTTTTCAAATAGGGCTCCAGTCAGATTCTTGGTAAAGATGTCGCTTGTCATTTCCTCGCCTGTCTTCCACATCACCTTGATGATGCCCATTTCCTTCAGCTCTCGTATGAAATACTGTTTCACTTCAATATGCCTGGTGCGACCTGCTATGGACCAATTGTTGCAAAAATCAACTGCACCCTTCTTGTTGTCCACATATATCACCATGGGTAGCTTGATTTGCAATCCGAGGCACATCATGACTCTCCAAATGTACAGCATGTCTTGTACACATAGTACAGCTGCATATAGCTCGGCTTCCATCACTGACAGATCAATGATTGGCATCATTCTTGATCTTGCAGTCACATTGGCACCATTCAGCCAAGTGGACCAGCCATTGACACTGTGCCGAGACTCATCTTTGGCATACTCTGAGTCACTGAATCCTATCAACTTGAAAATGAAATTCTTGGTACTATCCCACACTGCATTTGGGTCTAATGTGAGACCTCTCTTGGGTGTTCCAGCACAATACTTCATCACTCGCTTTAGTGCCTTCATGTGGGACTTCCTTGCTTCAGTCATGAACCTAGAGAGCTCCCGGACAGCATTCTGTGTTTCGATTCGTGACCATCTCATCATATGCAATAGGATGGCTGTTCCGGACCTGTACTTAGTTTGGGCTTCCTTGGTGAGAACACTATCGGATGGTCCTTCACCTTCTTTCTTCAACACTGATCCTGGCTCTGCTGGAGATGTGGGATTGCCTCTGCATTTGTCAAGCTCGAACTCATCAACAAATCTTTTGATCTTGACTGGTTGGGTCATTCGGAGAGTTCTGTTCTTCTTATCTTGCTCGATGTGGCACCCAACATACTCATCCATTTCTCCAACATCCTTGCATTCGAATAGGGACTTGAGTTGCTCTTTGTGCTTCAGGACTTCTGCTTCTTCACCTATGATGCAAAAATCATCGACCCATAGCAACATCAAAAGTAGCTTGATGTTGATCCATTTGAAAAATAGACATGGGTCAGCCTTGCATCTCTCCATCTGCATGGTATGCATTGCTTGCCGAGCTTCTCTCCAGAATTGTATTGCGGCTTGAATTGTGCCATAAAGTGTTTTCTGCAATTGGAGGAGTATGTATGATGGGTAGAACTTCTGATATCCTTCTGGAATCTTGGTGAATATTTTCTCTCCATTCTGAAATTTGCCATTCAGAAACGCTCCTTCAACGTCCACAATGTAGGCCATAAAATTTGCCATGACCATCAGTATCATTGCAATTCGAATTGAGATATCACTGACAACCAGTGAAGACTTGTCTTGGCCATCAAAGTGCTCGCCATCTAGCTGCTTGAACCCTCGGACGGCATTCCTGCATCTTACTGTGCCATCAGGTTTCATCTTGTTGGCCCAAGTGGTATCCATGATTTTGGTGCCCGGTGGGATATTGGCTTCATCAATCTCTTCAAAAACTCCATACTTGACCATCTTCTCATGTTCAGTGTCAACACCCTCTGTAAACTTGTCTCGCATCGGGCTGGCCATAGATTCCTTGTAGTTCATGGTCTTTAACTCATTGGTGTTGTCAAAAGCACTCCCAGCTGCGCCAACCAGACTGAGTTCACTCATAGCGCCTTCCTGAGATGGAATAGATACTGACAGAAGATTGAATTCTTTCAGCTCGGTCATTGCTTTGTGGAACTGGATTTCCGCGTCGGTGAATTGTGCTGCATAGCTGGCCATATCTTCATAGCGTATATCCGGATTGAGATGAGAGTTTCTCACGACACGGCCATATCTTGTGGTTGTTACAACATGTGGATCTTCTTCTTCAGTATCTTCATTGCTATTGTATTCATTGCTTTCATATTCGATCTTCGTTTCTTCAATATCCGCATCATCATAACTATCGAAGGCAGTCTCCTCATCCGTAGCCGTAGTGGGGTTTGCGTTTTCAGATTCAGGTTGGAAGGGAATTGCTGGTACTGTGGCTCCCCCACTTTCATCCTGAAACTGCACGCAAGGATGCCGTGGTCTGGTGGTGGTGCGCAAAATGGAGACAGGGTGTGTAGGGGTGTCATTGATGGGGAGATCCATGTGGCCACCTTCAAGGAAATCGGCATGAAAATTAAGATGTTCGCCAGCTGGTGCAGTGGGGGGGAAATACATCCTCTTCAACCAGTAGATATCACGGGTAGCTGTAAAAGTGTTCTTCAATGGATCATACATCACATAGCAATCTCCTGGGCGGTCAGTGCAATATCCAGCAAAGAAAGCTGGATTCCCGCGATAATTGAGTTTGGGATTTGTGGGACGCTTGACCCGTACTACTCCAGCCTCTCCAAAAGTTTGGAGATGGGCACTAAACGCAGGGACCGTGCCAGAAAAATGTTGAATCTTGGGCATAGTATTGCCATTCACAGTGACAGCCTCCAATCAGTCCAACTGAACACCACATCTAATTGCTAAGGGAAAGAATCGAAACCGGTATTCCCTAGGCACATTTGCTTGAGAGCAAAGAGCCATGGCTCGACAGACTGACCAATAGATTGCTGTTTCAACCACACTGTTCTGCTGTGGAGTATCCACAGAGGTATACTCGAATTTGCAAGAAAATTTCCAATCTGCTGAGGCCAGCCGAGTGTCAAGTGCTGTGTTTTCCCCGGCTTTATCACATCGAAGGTACTTCAAATCTTGGCCTTTGGATCTCCATTGGTTGAGCAATGCGCAAGTGGGTTCGACCATTCCATCTTTAGTGGCAAAGAAATTGACAAACCGGCATGAGGAATATTCATCAACAATCATGCGAAAATGGGGCTTGGTAATGAATGGGGCCATAAACTTGTTACTTTTGGCAGCTGTGGGTGCTTTAACGGAGGACATATCCACAAAGAGTCTTTCTCTAGGCTTGGTGGCTGCAACGTGTGCACTTTCTGTAGGAATCACTTTGCGTTTGGCTTTAGCTTTGGCGCAATCTTCACAAGGGAGCAGCGGACCCCAAGTGATGGTCCAGCCAAGTGTTTCAGCGGTGCGGCGCGTCTTGATCTCATCCATGTGGCCCAGGAGTCGGTGGGCTTTGTTGATGTTCATCTTGGTGCCTTCATCCGTAGTAGTGGTAGCAGTCGCCGCGTTGATGTCAATGTTGTTGGTGGGATTGGCAATGCGATCGAAATAGCCAACCCACACACAGCTTGTGTAGGTGGGGATTTGAATATCAAAATTCACTTGGATCTTCCCTTTCCTGAGCGACCATCCGGTTTTGTCGCTTCCGGTGGCTATCCAACCATTCTGTAAAGCCAAGTTGGCTGAGAACAGATTGAATGCAGAATTTGGATTGAAATTCACACCCTGCAACAACGTCTGAAACTCCTTGTTTCCATCCTTATCAATCTTCTGACATGGAATATCCCCAACCTGACATCCTTTCGGTTCGTCTCCGCTTTGAGTGGTAATGGTGGCACCACTAGCTCTCAAATTGGTGGCACATCTCATACTGTTGGAACTGTGACTTGTGGCGCCCGTATCAAAAACAAAGACATTGTCATCATACAGCAGATCAAATCCTTCGGGCACAACATCTCCTTTGGTAGCTCGCTTTTGGGCGTTGAGAAGTTGGAGTGACGTGGTAGAGGTTTGCATTGCTGAGAGACAGAAATCATAGTCAATTGTTGCTCCCTGGACATCCTTCAACTTGGATTTCCAACCATTTGGTCGTCTGGCAGCATTCTTTTCATCCTCAAAACAGACAGCAGCTCCATGATTACCACCGCAGATTCCACATTTGCGCCGTCAGCCCCTTTGGCCATTGGACCTGTTGTTGTTGCGGTTGCCGTTGCTGTTGTTGCCATTGCCGTTGTTGCCGTTGTTGCCACTGCCGTTGTTGCCGTTGTTTCCATTGCCGTTGTTGTTGCTGTTTCCATTGCCGTTGTTGTTGTCGACACGCGGGTGGCCTGCTTGGCGTTTAGCACAGTTGAACGCTTTGTGACCTTGCTCTCTGCACCAATAACAAACTGCATTAGTGGACCACTTGTCTCGTGTATCTGGAGTGGTAAAATCGGTCATCTCAGCACCAAACAGACTCATTTCCTTGGCTTTTCCACCCCTGCTTTGTATACTTCGCGCCAACTCGTATAGACTTGCAGCTTAGAGGTTGATAGCCTCCCAAAATTTCAATTCAGAGGTGCCTTCATCTTGCAGTGCATCCATGAGGGGGGTAAGTTGCATCAGTAGGTAGGCAGGCAGTGCTGCTTTGAATGCCACGACGAGTTGTGTCAAAGTGGGCCTGACTGACTTGTATTGGTATTTCCTTCGCAAATCATAGATGTCCTCAACCAAATCCTGTGGAGGGGCTCCAATGGTCAGCTTTAAACTTCTCAGATCAATTTGCTCTTGGTCGTGAGATTTGTTGACTTTCCTGTATTCCTTCATGAGTTCTTCAATCACCCGATGTACCCTACCTCGGGGCCACTGTGATCGGAGCTCTTCATTCGTTTCTGCTGATGCACCGCGATCAATCTTGGACTTCTCCATGATGGCTAGGCCTGTCCTGTTGTCGGCAAAAGCCTTGTACAGATCATTCAGAGCTTTGTTGTGGTACTTGTAAGCCCTTTTCTGTGAAGTACTCATCTCCTCTTGAGGTGTAAGCTGTCCTTCTGGAGGTAGGTCCTTATGTGGCTTGGTGGTTAACATATCCCGGTACTTTCGGCTATCAGCGAATGCTTCGAACTGAGTGTACCAATCTTCAAACTTGCCCGCATCGCCCTTGGCCAACTTGGGCACTTGGCTATCCACATACTCCACCATCTTGTATTTGTATTTCTTCTTCGTGGATCCCTTGGTGCTTGCGCTGCTTGTGCTTGCGCTTCCGCGACTTTTGCTGCTACTTGATGATGTGCTGCTCTCTGAACTTGACAGTACACTGCTCTCTTCTTCCGACGTCGATTCTGCAGAAAAGGCGATTTCTATCTCTTGATGCCGGGTTGGTGGATCCTCCTCCATTCGTTAGACACGTAAGTAAATTGACGAATTCCGATCCAAAGTAAATTGTCGTATTCCGATCTCAAGGTAAATTGTTAAATGTAATTGGCCCTATTGATTTGTTTCGTCGATACCAATCCTGCTGTAGTGTATGTCGCTGGCTCCGATTGTTAGCCAGCCTGCAGTCCGTTTGTGGGGGACAAAGTAGATAAAACGCTGACTCCGATTGTTAGCCAGCCTGCAGTCCGTTCTTGGTGGACAAAGTAGATAAAACGCTGACTCCGATTGTTAGCCAGCCTGCAGTCCGTTCTTAGTGGACAAAGTAGATAAATCGCTGACTCTGATTATTAGCCAGCCTGCAGTCCGTTCTTGGACACAGAGTATTTCGTCGTCGACTGTACGAATATCTCTTTCTTCGACCAAGTTCCAACCTCGGGAGCGCTCCGTAATTCTTCGAAGAATGTTTGGAGGGCTCTGAAAATTGAGGAGAAACAGTCGGTATTTGGTAGTTTAACTTGTTCGTTATTACATGAAATTGTTACTTGAAATTGTGAGCAGAAAATTGCTCTTTTACTAAAATCACCATATTGGTGCATCGGCCCGCTAATACTCCAATGCACACACTAAATCACTAATAATCACATCAACCCGCTAATACTCTGATGTGCTGCACGTGCCCTTGTACCAATGGGCTGTAGGGATCTACCTTGTGCCCCGTAGAATTGGTACATAAGGACCTATTTTTAGTAAGAAGGAGAACCGGATCGGTAAGTGGTAAAATCTCATTCCCACTTCCACTCCCGTCTCCATTCATGTTGGTCCATTCCTGCAGAAGCAAGATTCGTCGTACGATCGATTCTTATCTCATTCGTGTCTCATTCGTTCAGTCGCGCGCGTCATTCGTGTCTCATTCCACTCATTCGTGTCTCATTCATTCGTAGCGCGCGCTCGTTCGATCGACTTCAAACATCTGTGTCCGGTGGCATGGAGTGTTGCTTTGGTGTCACATCTCCATTTGATCCAGTTATCTTGGATCCCATTGAAATCCTGGATTTGTCGTGGCTTGAGGCGCTGGCGGGCGTCCTTTTTGTGCTCCTTCTCTTTTTCTTTGAGTCTGGCTAGTTCATGGGTCAATCTCTTGATGGCCCTGTCCTGTTCCTCACACTTTACTTGGTTGGCCTTCTCGCGGTCATTGCTCTTAGCTTGATTGGTCATTCTTTCGATCCTTTGCTCTTGTTCATCCCATCTTGCTTGGTTTTTGATGGCCTGAACTGTTTGATTGTTCATGATGTACATGGTTGCTGGTGCGATGATACAACCACAGGTGACTATGAGAATTTCCGATAAAGAGAACATTTCCGATGAAGAGAACATGATGATTGTTACGATGTTGTTTTTGTTTTCGGGGTATTTTTATTTCGTGTTGGAATTTTTCTTTCGAAGAATTTTCTATTGGCTTAGCAGTTCAATGGTGCTATTTTCAGTGATATCTGTTTTATAGTGTACGAGATAACCCAAAATTTCAGTAGATTCGGGCTGTGGTGTTAGATTTTGTTTCAGTGGGATGGTCTTCCAGTGGAATGATCTCTCAGGTTGGATTATTTTGATAGCCGGTCAATCGCGAATAATTTTCGCGTTTGGATGATTATTACCAGTAGGGTATTTTACGTAGATTTTCTGTAGGCTTTATCGGACTCGGTTATTTCAAATTCGTATGTATGTGTAAATATATATCTTTCGCATGAGACTGCGACTGTTAATCAATAACTGGTAATTTGAATAATGATCTAATTAGATTAATCTAAGAATCCGGACCTCTATTGAAGTGTTCCGCGTATTCTCGTGTTAGCCCTTTTGTTAACACATGCAATCCCTTGTTATTTGCTAATTAAGTGATTGATCGCTTAATTAAGCGATTCCGTTATTCTCTGGATGAATGGTAAAGCATATGCAACCAACCGGGCATATCAATTCTCATTTGTTGGTGATGGATTAATCATGATAGTGCCTTGGCACTTGGTCATGGTGATCCCGTGTCACTTAGTATATCCGTACAGTATTTAGCCTTAGCTGACTGTCCGCAATTACTTTACTTAATGAGACTCGTCGCCGATTGTTCAATCTGTTTCTTATCATACTCAGTTTGCCACATCGGACCAATTAGCCACATGGCCAATTAGGGTTAAGTATCTAATACTTGATTCACGGTTATGGTTCGGGTTTACGACTCTTGTGTATCCCGGTTATTTGTGATACCACAACGATGATACGGTTATTTACGTATCGTTTCTAGTTGCGTCTTATTCTCTCATTTATTCTGTTCTTCACTGAACAACTCTAATTCCGGTTGTTAAAATCTATGAATCAAATCAATGATTCTAGTCGATGATTCAACTCAATGATTCAATTCTATAAATCAATTCTGCAATTCAAATCAATGATTATAATCTATGATTCAAGTCTATAATTCAAGTCTAATATTCTTATCTATGATTCAATTTTATGATTTAAGTCTAAGATTTAATTCTGTGATCTGTGATCCAATTCTGAAATTCTAGTCTATGATTCATTCCTATAATTCAATCCTATGATTTCATTCTATTATTCTATCCTATGATTCAAAACTATGAATTGAATAAATGATTCTAGTTTGTGAGTCAAAATTAAGATACAGTTCTATGATTCAACAAGGCAGACATTCAATTCTGTGATTCAATTCTATGATTCATCTCTAACTTTCAATACTATGATTCAATTCTATGATTCAATTCTATGATTCAATTCTATGATTCTAGACTAGTATGACTCAATTCTAAGATTAAACTCTATGCTTCAAAGCAGTAATTTAAGTCTATGCTTCAATTTCATGATTCAAGTCTGTGGTTCAATTCTATGATTCAATTTATTGATTCAATTCCATGATTCAATTCTTTGACTCAACTCCATGATACAAGTCTATCATACAAGTGTGTGATTCAATTTTCAATCAAGTCTACGTCCGAGAACTGTTTCTCTACCCCCAGTGGGCTATCGCACAATATTTCGAAACTCCCTACCATATTTTCAAAATTCCCTGCTTCATGAGGTCGCGTGTTTCCTAAAAGAAATCTTAGTCTATGATTCAAATCCATGATTCACATCCATGATTCATGATTAAAAATAATGATTCAAATCCATGATTCAATGATTCAATTCCATCATACAAGTCTATGATTCAATCCTATGATTCAGTTCTATGATTGAATGTTGAGTTAAGTATATTAGTCAGGTCTATGAGTCAATTATATGATTCATTTTCATGATTCAATTCTTCAATCCAAGTCTATGATTCAATTCCATGATTCAATTTCATGAGTCAGTTATATAATTAAAGTCTATGATTCAAATCCATGATTCAAAGATATGATTCTATTATATGATTCTATTCCACGATTCAATTCCATGATTCCAATCCATTATTCTTGATTTAAAATCATGATTCAAATCCATGACTTAGTCTCATCATACAAGTCTATGATTCAATCCTATGATTCAATTCTATGATTCAATGTTAAGTTAAGTATATGAGCCAGGTCTATGAGTCAATTATATGATTCATTTTCATGACTCAAGTCAATGATTCCATTCGATGACTCAAATCTGTTATTCAATTCTTCAATCCAAGTCTATGATTCAATTCCATGATTCAATTTCATGAGTCGGTTATATGATTAAAGTCTATGATTCAAATCCATGATTCAAAGATATGATTCTATTATATGAATCTATTCCACGATTCAATTCCATGATTCCAATCCATTATTCTTGATTTAAAATCATGATACAAATCCATGACTTAGTCTCATCATACAAGTCTATGATTCAATCCTATGATTCAATTCTATGATTCAATTCTATGATTCAATGTTGAGTTAAGTCTATGAGTCAGGTCTATGAGTCAATTATATGATTCATTTTCATGACTCAAGTCAATGATTCCATTCGATGACTGAAGTCTGTTATTCAATTCTTCAATCCAAGTCTATGATTCAATTCCATGATTCAATTTCATGAGTCAGTTATATGATTAAAGTCTATGATTCAAATCCATGATTCAAAGATATGATTCTATTATATGAATCTATTCCACGATTCAATTCCATGATTCCAATCCATTATTCTTGATTTAAAATCATGATTCAAATCCATGACTTAGTCTCATCATACAAGTCTATGATTCAATCCCATGATTCAATTCTATGATTCAATGTTGAGACAAGTATATGAGTCAGGTCTATGAGTCAATTATATGATTCATTTTCATGACTCAAGTCAATGATTCCATTCCATGACTCAAATCTATGATTCAATTCTTCAATCCAAGTCTACGGTTCAATTCAATGATTGAATTCTTTGATTCATGATTCAAATCCATGATTCAAATCCATGATTCAATTCCATGATTCAAATCCATGATTCAAATCCATGATTCAAATTCATGATCCAATTCCATGATTCAATTCCATCATACAAGTCTATGGTTCAATTCTATGGTTCAATGTTGATTCAAGTGTATGAGTCAGGTCTACGAGTCCATTATATGATTCATTTTCATGACTCAAGTCAATGATTCCATTCCATGACTCAAATCTTTGATTCAATTCTTCAATCCAGGTCTATGATTCAATTCCATGAATCAATTTCATGAATCAATTCCATGATTCAATTATATGATTCATGATTCAATTCCATGATTCACTTCAAGCATTCAATTCTATGATTCAATTCATTGTTTGACTTCAATCATGATTCAATTCGATGATTCAACTCTAGTATGATTCAATTCTATGATTCAAGTCTACTACAACTCAAGTTGTCTTTGATTCATTCCAATGATTCGATTCCATGATTCACTTCAAGCACTCAATTCTATAATTCAATTTCATAATTCAAATCTATGATTCCATTCTTTTCTTGGAATACTAAATCAAGCGTGACTTTACGTGAATTTACGTACGCGCAAAATCGTCTTAACGTACGTGATACGTGATACGAGATACGAAACGTACAATTTACGTATACGTGATACGTAAGATACGTGATACGTAACGTACGATTCCAAGAGATTCCAAGATGAGCGCAATAAGTAAAAGTGAGACGCGACCAATGTGATGAGTACCATAAGTAAATTATACATAAGTGCTGGTGAGTATCAAGCGATACTTAAAGCACTGAACAGAGGTACACAATATGGGAATCGAACTCTCGATACAATACGCGTATCTCCACACAAAGAAACAACAAATTAGTAAATGGGAGATCAATATGCTCCAGAAACAATCCAATCATAATCTTATCGATAACTCTTTCCAACACCGTAAAAAGAGCAAAATAAAGTAAATACTAAAAGTAACCAAAGTAACCAATCGTTGCTTTACAGCTTTGGTCTTATTAGTTATCGATAAGATTACAACACACCCCAATGCCAGAGGGAACACAAACCGAAGGAATCCACAGCCCCACAACAAGAGGAGTTACCCCTGACACCAGCATCGACAATTCCAGAAACATAGGCTCCACCGCAATCCGTGATCTGAGAGACCAACTGGAAGAGCTCGAACAGTACAACCGGGATATACTCGAGTACACCGAAGAACAAAACACGCAATTACAGATGCAGAACAGGTTGCTATACGACTATACCAAGGACAGTGAGGATAGTGATACTGACGACAAGATGACCAAGAAGAAGGACTACGCGACTCTCAAGGACCACTTCTTGGATGAGACACAAATAAAGCCAGTCACTGTACCAACGAGCATAGACGTATACGAGTTCAAGAAAGCACTAGCAAATGCATTAGCCGAAGTACCCTCCATTAAGTACATTCAGGGAGGGGGTTACGCCTTCCTACTGGAAACCAAAGCGCAATACCACACGAGGGACCCCCAAGCGCCATTCCCTACGGCACCGAGGGAACCACAAGAACTCGATAGTACAATCGAACTCCCGTCAGACACATACAAACTGTGGAAGCGGAGTCGGGCCCTATATGTAGAATGGAACAAGTACGACAGGGAGGCCCTACTAATTACTGACAGGAAATTCCCCAGCATGCTCGGGGATCTGAAGGACCCGGGCTCGGATGCCTTCCCCCAAGGAACTACTGTGCTCGCAGCCTTCCAAGCCATGGAGGAAGACCTATGTACGACCGACGCACAGCATCAGCTCACACGTGAGCTCACCAAGAAGATGAATGCATTAACATACTCACCGAGCCCGATTGGGCCCAAGGAGTACTTCCGACAGCTCACTAAATATCAACATCAAATCAACTTGCTTCCAGAAACTGCAAACGTGACCAAAGCACAGATGATCGATTACTCACGAGAGGCATTCGCACGCAGCAAACACGACCCCATCACACTACACCAAGTAGACGAGGACTGGAAGAAATACCGGGACACGATGGGTAAGAGTGGATTCACCCAATACAAAAAATTCTGGGGACAACGCCTGAAGGAGCTGTACAGCAGCTACCACAGCAATTCGACTACGGCAAACCTAGCGGATATTCAGGCGGATCAACGCTTCACCGAGCTTGAAAACAAACAACGAGATCTAGCCAATGTATGTCACGAAATATACTCCCAAGTCACTGAAACAGCAACAGCAGCATCAACTATGACAATGTCCAACCAATGGGAATTGGCAATGGCTGCCCTCCAAGCCGATGTAAACCGTCTCAAATTGGCTGACACAAAACACAACGACACACGCCAACCAATGCTTCAGGAGTGGAAGCAATACAAATATTACTGCCACTCGTGCGGTGTGAATCTCACCCACGATGGCCGGAGTTGCTACAGGCGACGCAACAAGGACGATCACCAGGAAGGCGCCACGTTTGACAATCAGATGGGTGGAGCCACCAGGAACACAGACCGGTGGTTGAAGTGGAATGGTCCCAACCCCAACAGAAACGGCCGGACCATGATTGTTGATACGCCCTTGCAATCTTGACGGTGTGGGAGGGAACACAACAGTAGCATACATAACGAACCTAGTAATCATGATTCACAATTACTCAGTATCCTACGTGATCCCTTGCGTGATAAACTACCTCGGCCACCACGTTCCGTGACCTTTGCACAAGACGTTGCGTTCCATATCAGGGCCTCACCCGGATATGGGGCCCTGGATTCAGCGGCAACAGACCATTTTGTCCCATCTACATACCAAGGGGGGGCACATCAAGACACACCGGGGGCGCTGACCGTAGGTTGTGCGAGTGGGAGCACTATGCTATCCACTGCAACCGACCTGTTAGACCTACCCCGACTCCCCCTCGAGGCCCGCGGTTGTCACAAGTTTGATTAAGTGGAGCTGCCATTGGTCTCGGTGCCCAAACTCTGCAATAATGGGTGCGAAGTGGCATTCTCTAAGGACAACGTGGCCATTTTTGGCCCCACCAAACAAATCATACTCACCGGTCAACGTGACCCCCTAAGGAATCTATACATGGTTCCCCTCCATCAGCCCGCCAAACAGGAGACGGCTAAATCTCCAAGGGTGACAGTCCCCCCGCAAAACGAATCCCTGCAAAACAAAAACGAAAGCAGCGCAACCAGTGCCATCCAAAACAACAACGAAAACGAATATTCAACGCATACGGGGGCAGGGGCATACCAGATCCAAGCCATCCCCAAGCTGATCCGATTCTACCACGCAGCAGCGGGGTACCCCACTAAAGAGACATGGGTCCGCGCCATTGAGCGCGGCTCATTTGCCACGTGGCCGGGTCTCACTGTACAACGTGTCAACCGATACCTCCCACTCTCGGAAGAGACGACTATGGGACACCTACAAATGGTTCGACAAGGCATCCAAAGCACACACAAACCAAAGAACAAGGGCGCACGCAAGCCAAAGCACAAGCCAACTAACGATACAGATCCACCCCGCGTCGACCAAAAGAAGATACATAACGTCAGCATAGACATCGTATCCACGAATGAGATGCAACCAACCAACCACGTGGGGCCACGTGCCAAAGACGAACCAAAGGAACTCATCGCGTGGGACCTACCGGGGAGATACCCAGTCACGTCACGCCGTGGACACCAGTACGTATTCCTCATGTACGACTACGATTCCAACTACATTGACGTGGAAACCATCCAGTCACGCAAGAGCAAAGACCTCCTACAGGGATTCACGGCGTGTTACGCACGAATGAAAGAGGACAACATGAACGCGAAAATAGTACGAATGGACAACGAAACTTCCAAGAAACTAATCGCGTACATCACAAAGAACAACCTCGATTACCAACTAGCATCGCCCGGATACCATCGGCTCAACCACGTGGAAAGGGCCATACAGACCTTCAAGAACCACTTTATAGCAGGATTGAATGGGGTGGAGGACAAGTTCCCGGTAGACGATTGGGACCTACTGATTCCACAGGCGCTCATTACCCTCAACTTGCTACGCGCATCACGTACCCAGCCGAAACTATTAGCATATGAACTCAGACGCGGGATCTATGACTACAACAAACACCCATTGGCCCCTATGGGGTGTCGGGTGATTATTCACGACAGAACTCAAGAACGAGGCGCATGGCAGGACCATGGGACACGGGGTTATTACATTGGACCGGCCTTAAAACACTACAGGAATTACACATGCGTCGGGAAGGCCAGTCGCGCTACCAGAATCAGCAACACAGTGGCGTTCTTTCCCAAGGCTGATATGCCCCGTACCTCTTCTACAGACCGACTGCTCATGATCCTCCAGGACCTAAAGGAAGTTACCAGTAAGCCCCATCCACCAATCCCTTATATGGAACAGGGAACCCAAGTAAATGAGGCCCTACGGAGTATACACGATCTTTTACATATAGGGGCGCAACAAAAACAGAAAGGGCCCAAAGCCACATTTAGTGATACATCCAAAACCACATGCGAACCTCCAAGGGTGACAAATGGGCCCAATACAAAATCAATCCATGAGCCAGAGAATGAACCAAGGAACGAACGCGAACCTCCAAGGGTGCCACCTAGTCAACAGCGCAGCGCCCGCAGGGGACACCCCTGGGTCGTGGGCACAATCATTAGGAAGAAGTTCAACTCAGGGTGGTACGAAGGTGAAGTCATAAGTTATGATCAGACCAATCAGTACTACAGAGTAAGATTCAGCGATGGGGACATAGCAGACTACATGCATGGTGAAGTATCTCGATACTACAAATCCGACAAATACTACTCAAAACCCGCGCTGAAACCCAAGGCGCTGATGGGGATGTACCTGCGTGAGCCGGTCCATTTTCCCATTCCAAAACAGGCCCAACAAACGAACAAATCAACACGTGGGCCCCAGCTTGCATGCAGGGGGTCCATATGGGATGATGACTTGAACAAGTGGGCTGCATACCGAGATCTAATCAAGCACCCCAAAGCAGAGATACAGGAGTTATGGCTCAAGTCAGGTGAAGACGAGTTCGGCCAGCTGTTCCAAGGCTTCCAGCAAAATAACGTAGAAGGGATGGACGTATTGGATTGGATCAATAGAAATGATGTGCCCATCCACAAAAAGGTCACATATCCCCGGTACACAGTCGCTATACGCCCTGAGAAGGCCGACCCCTACAGGACAAGGATCACCGCAGGGGGAGATCAACTAGAGTACCACGGCAACGTGTCTACCCGGACAGCAAGCATGGAAACCATAAAGACCCATTGGAACAGCGTAGTGTCCACCCCAGGGGCAAAGTACTGTACCGGAGACATATCCAACATGTACTTATGCTCCACGCTGGATGAACCCGAATTTGTAAAGTTCAGGTGGGACATGATTCCCCCCCGTATCCGATCAGCATACAAACTAGAGGGACTCAAACAAGGGGATTACATTTATGCCCGCATTAAAAAGGCATGGTATGGGTTAAAACAGAGCGGGAAGATCGCCCATGACAACCTAGTCGAGCACCTCCGGCAATACGGGTACCGGAAGGCACCCCACACTGAGGGATTATTCCTACATGATGAGAGGGACATCAACTTTACCCTCGTTGTGGACAATTTTGGCATCAAGTACACCCGACAGGAAGACATAGATCATCTAGTCGAGGCAGTAGGAGCCGAATACACCTTCAAGGTGGACTGGTCAGGAAAACAATATGTAGGGGTCCATCTGCGGTGGGACTACGACAAACGTGAGGTGCACTTGTCCATGGATGGTTACGTGGAACAGGCTTTGAAGGAATTCGAGCACGTAAGGCCCATGCACATGTACGCGGGCCCTTCACGCGTGGACGTCCCCGCCTACTGCGAAAAAATACAATACGCGAAACTCGAGGACACGGACCACGCTGTCGGACGAGGAAATAAAATTCATCCAACAAGTAACGGGAAAATTCCTATTCTATGCCCGTGCAGTCGATAATACGATGCTACATGCACTCAACGATATTGCCTCTGCCAAGAATAACAAAACAGCATTATCGGCCACGAAATATTTCCTCAACTATGCGGCCTGTAATCCCGACGCGACTATAATCTACAGGGCAAGTGACATGATACTCCGGGTAGATAGCGATGCAGCATACCTAGTATGTCCAGAGGCCAGAAGCCGGGCAGGGGGTTACCATTACCTGGGGGACACAACCGATCACACATTCAATGGCGCTATACTAGTATTGGCAAAAATCATCAAGAATGTGATGGCGTCCGCAGCGGAGGCCGAAGTGGCATCGTTATTCCTGAATGCGAGGGAATCATTACCCATACGTCAATGTCTGATTGAACTAGGCCACCCACAGCCGGCCACCCCACTGAAAACAGATAATAATACAGCAGAAGGAATCTTGAACGACACAATCAAACAAAAAAGGTCCAAAGCTATTGATATGCGATTCTATTGGTTAAAGGACAGGGCTAAACAAGGGCAATTCAATATTTTCTGGGAACCGGGAAAACATAATCTGGCTGATTACCCCACCAAGCACCATCCAGGAAGCCACCATAAAAAGGTAAGACCAATATATCTATATGAACCAGATAGTCCAAGGACCATCCAAGGGTGTATTGGAATACTAAATCAAGCGTGACTTTACGTGAATTTACGTACGTGCAAAATCGTCTTAACGTACGTGATACGTGATACGAGATACGAAACGTACAGTTTACGTATACGTGATACGTAAGATACGTGATACGTAACATACGATTCCAAGAGATTCCAAGATGAGCGCGATAAGTAAAAGTGAGACGCGACCAATGTGATGAGTACCATAAGTAAATTATACATAAGCGCTGGTGAGTATCAAGCGATACTTAAAGCACTGAACAAAGGTACACAATATGGGAATCAAACTCTCGATACAATACGCGTATCTCCACACAAAGAAACAACAAATTA
The DNA here is from genome assembly GCA_037355745.1 of Pseudo-nitzschia multiseries. Lineage (NCBI taxonomy): Eukaryota > Bacillariophyta > Bacillariophyceae > Bacillariales > Bacillariaceae > Pseudo-nitzschia > Pseudo-nitzschia multiseries. The sequence continues at coordinate 9,702,751 of CM074791.1, forward strand.
GTAAATGGGAGATCAATATGCTCCAGAAACAATCCGATCATAATCTTATCGATAACTCTTTCCAACACCATAAAAAGAGCAAAATAAAGTAAATACTAAAAGTAACCAAAGTAACCAAACGTCGCTTTACAGCTTTGGTCTTATTACCTTTGACTCAAATCTATGATTCAGTTCAATGACTCAAGTATATGATTCAATTCTTTTACTGCCGTATATGATTCAAGTCTATGAGTCAAGTGTATGGTTTCATTCTTTGCTTCAAATCTACGATTCAATGCAATGATTCAATTCAATGATTCAAGGCTATGACAATTCAAGTCTATGACAATTCAAGTCTATGATAATTCAAGTCTATGATTCAAGTCTATGATTTCATTCTTTGACTCAAATCCATGATTCAATGCTATGATTCAATTGTATGATTCAATTCTACCAATTAAGGCATTGGTCACGTGATTTTTATTTGAAAAGGCACAGTTGGAAACTACCCCTACAACCATGCAAGCAAGCTACATATGTTCATACTGATCCTACCAATTGATCTATGCTACCAATCATGTGACATCATTCTTAAAAAAATTAAGTTTGAACAAGCAAGTTGTACCAGTACAAGCTACCGATAATTACAAGATACTGGTACGTACCGTATCACAACAATGATTAGAGTAGATGACTGCATTTGTTCTTAGATCCAGTGCATACTCATACTACATACCTTGCTTGAGTCATACTTCATTTTTGAGGGGGTGAAAGAAACTATTTTTTCAATTTTTAGTTTTTCAAAAGATTTGTTTTAGATCCAGTACATACTCATACTATACAGCTTGTGTCGTACTACATTTTTGAGGGGATGAAAGAAACTATTTTTTAATTTTGGTTCAAGAGAAACTATTTTTTTTAAATTGTAGTAGGGGGTGAAAGAAACTATTTTTTTAATTTTTAAGTTTAGTTCTCCCCCCTCCCCCCCCCCACCCCCACCCCGCGCGCGCCCCCCCATCCAGTACATACTCATACTGATCCTACCAATCGATCTCTACTACCAATCAAGTGACGTCAGAGGGCTATGGCATCCTGCCACTTGGTGTTACCATTAGCTGTATCAAACTGGATGGCTTCTTCATGGTTGCGAGGTACCTTGAATCCATACTGGTACTGAGGAGCAGTGTGGAAGGATTGAAGCTTGGCTTGGTGGATTAGCCTGTCTAGCTTCTTGGTTCTTTGAGCAAGGGAAACAATGCGTTTGAGATGTTTCCAACCAGGTTTATCAAGCATGTTGTTGTCTTTTGCATATTTGGCTACAGTAACAGGGTCATCTGCAGCTACGTTGGATATGGGCTCATAGGTGCGCTCCATATTTTCCCATTTAATCCATAGGTTGTATTCGGAACCTTTGTATTGAGGATGCTTGCTGTCAAGTGGACCTTGATGACCAAGTATGCGTCGAAATGACCAAAGTTTGCCATCTTCTTGAGTGACATCCCGATGGATGTAATTCATGACATCATTATAGGCGATGATATCTTCAAGCTCATCATCTGTATGCTTGCACTTGAACTTGATGAAGTCTTTGTTTTGCTCAAGGCTGTTTTCAACGTCGACAACTGTCATTCTTTTCTTGGTGCCATCAGGGAGGGCCATGAGAAAAGAGCAACCTTGCAAGTCAGCAACAGGGATAGCAGGGATGGTGATGGGTTTGCCATCAGCGTCAAATTGGGCATTGCCTTCTTCATCAGTAACAACTACCTCAGATGGGCCTACAGAAGGGGTAGCAGGATTGGTGGGTGGAGGTGTGGCTTCACTAACATCAAAATATGCTAGCTCAAGGGGACCAAAATCATCTTCAGTAGCAGGGACGCCGTCAGGGGTTTTGCTGAAGATGTGAGGGGATGGAGGACCATCAAGAATCTCCCCATAGTTGTTAGGGATTGGAGAAGGTACATAGCTTTGTCTATTAGGAACCTTGGAATAAAGAAAGGTAGGCAAGGATGGCTGTGAGAGGCGCAAAGGAGGTGATGTGTGTAAAGGAACAGGCGGTGTAGGATGTCGAGAGGAGGGACTATCACCAGAAGACTTAGGAGTGAGAGAAGCAATCTTTGGCCTTGCGCCACGCAAGGAAGCCATCATCAGTGAACAAGCCAGCGCGCTTGTTGCGATGCTCAGGTTTTAAAGCAGTGCGGACACCAGAGCGATCAAGGAGCTTATTGGTGATGGGATCCCAGATGGTAAAACATAGACTATTGCCAACATGCTCGGCAATGCCAACAAAATGGCCAAGGCATTCAGTGGGCTGTGAGCCAAACTGTGTGTCAGGGGTTTTGTAATAGACAGGCTCAAACCAAAAGAAACTGAGGTAGGGGCTGATGTCACCGAGGATACCAGTGGCAATGTAGAAAGGCTGTTTGTCGGAGAGAGTGGGGTCAGACAAATGGTTCAGGAGACGACCAATGTAGGTCATACACAAGAGCCAGAGGTGAGGTGGGGTTCCTGTATGGTCCATTATCCTGTTAACAATGCGTTTGAAGGTCTGGTAGCGTCGTTCAAAGAGGTTTTGGTGCTGATGGTATGGTTCACTTTGCCATAAACCAATCCACATCATCTTGAGGTAGTCAAGAACAGGCTTGCTGGACTGGTAGGATCCATGATCACAAAGAAGTCTGAGTGGTCTACCCCATTGGCGAACAAAATTTTGGAGACATGGGAGGAAATCAGCAGTAGTCCTCATTTCTTCGACATGAATGATATGAGATTTTTGGCCAAAGAAAACTTGTGCAATCTTGGAGCCACCATTGATGGCAGGGGTATCTGAATATACAACATCAGAGAGGACATCATCATTGAAAGGTCAGACATTCATGGCAGGCTGTGGTGATTGGAACCTTTTAAAGATGTTACCATCCGGACTGATGGATAGTGAGCCATACTGTGTGGAATTGTTGAAGGTAGCTTTGATACGATCAAGGGAGATCCATCCAAGGAAGGGCTTCAACGATAAGTAATCTATATCAGTGGGCGATTGAACATGTGCTGCAGCAGTGATGGAGTTGGAAGGGGATCGAGTAGAACACCGACTGAGGACTTCTTGGTGGATATAATCAGTCGGGACTGAGCCAAAAGGAGGTATCAGAAGCATCCAATGCCTGGAGGACTGAGGTAGCGCTGCTGGACAGGAATGAGGAGATTGCAGAAGAGGTGCCAAGGTTGACATCCCGGAGTGCGCCAAATTCATCATAATCCTGATATGGGAGCATGGAGGCAAGAGGCGGGTATTTCTGAATGAAGGTGTCATCCTGAGGGGTATAGGCGCTATCTAGTACAGATGGGTCCCAATGTTGATCACTTGTCATGACAACATGAGGGAGTCGGGCATATTCTTCACTGGTATACTTGCGCATTGCAAGGTATGGTAATCCATGGCATATACTAAGTGGAAACACATGTCCATCTGTGGTGGTGATGACTTGGGTTCCACCTGTCTTGATGGAGGTATCATCAACGATCAAGAAGTATGCTTCCATCTGAGGAGAAGATAAGATGGATGGGTGTTGGCCGGTGTAGGCACATTCATGAAAAATGATGATGACTGGTCCCCTGTTAGAAACAGAGTAGGCGCCACATGTTGCAATAGGGATGTTCTGGATCTGGTGATTGTTGATACCAGTGACATTGACGAATCGAGGGGGAATATCCTTAGAGATGAGGCATGCATCATGTCCTATGATACAACCATTTGCGCCTCTATCAACCATAGCATAACCAGGTGTGGAGACATTGGTTTTGCTAGAGTGATATACATCAAGTGGGGTTGCTGGCAAAACAGGAGATTCGCAGTCTGGTGGAGACCAATGATGGAATTTCGCAGACAGTGACGGCTGACCAACAGGAACATAAACATTGCCTTCTTTCTTGTAAAGGACATCAGGATTGTCAGCAAGGAAACGAGCTGGGTGTGCAGGGGAAACAGATGATTTGAGTGGCCTGTTATCAGATTGAGAAGATGCCTTGAAAACTCCAAGGGATTCATGGAATGCTGTCCGGGCTGAGGCTTCCTCTGTAGACGTAAGTTCCTGCTCTGAATGGTGTTCATAAGCTCGTCGCATGATGGGTTTGCTGGAATTGGGATCTGGAGCAGGTGCTATATCTAGGAGTTCTGTTCGAAGGCTTGCAACAAGTTTCTTCTTGTCATCTGTGGTGAAACCAAGCCAATGCTTCATACCGTGCTTGGAGAGTATGGACCAAATTGGTGATGGTAACCTGGCGCTGGGGTCTGGAGTTCTTCCAGCTTTGTACACAGCATAATCCTGGTAATCGCTGAAAAATTCAATAGGGGGCAAACAGGAGGATGTATTGTCTGTGATGCCGGAATATGTGGAGTGTGTCATAGATGAAAGGTCATGTGTATGTGCCTTGACAGAAGCTCGACTACTAGACTGTGTGAGTGATGCTCGAGAATTCAATCGGGTGGCTTCGAGGAGAAGAGTGTTCTTGAGCTCACTGATAGCAATAGCTTCATGTTGCCTGAACCGGATCATATCATGTGATTTGGGTGGATCGCTAACTTTACAGAATTGTTCACTTAACTGGAAACTGCTACTGCAGGCCTTACATAAATGCGTTTTGACAGTATCATAGTCAAGTGGTCGCTGTGGGTCCCGGAGTGTATTAAGGTGCTCTAACTGTGCAAACCATTGAGTGACAAACTTGACTTCGGAGTCTTTCCATGACCTCAAGTCAATATCCAGCAGCTTCTACATGACAATAGAGGTGTCATATACTTTGGACTTGGACTTGTCGTGTTGGGCCACAAAATCGAAGAAGGCTTGCCTTCCATCCCTTGTGCTTGTATGACTTAGCACGCAGGAGGAGGAAAGGTCACTCTGGAACACATGGAGGACGAGAGTCCAGAAAAATGCGCACTGCTTGTCATGAAGTGCCTTGGTGTATCCTGTGAGAGGAGGTTCAGGCCACTTGGGATTGAGGAATGTAGCGATATCAATGTCAGCTGTTTCCAGTTTGGCCTTGAATTTTACAAGCCAAAGCTCAAATTTAGCGTCATTTTGCAATGCAGGGAAAGTAGTTTCATCTCGAGATTTTCTGATCCAAGACTCGTACTTTAGCTGATCAATTGGCTTCGGTGACCGGTTTGTTGGTTCTGACCTACGTTCTTCCACTACTATTCCATCGGCTGCGGAGTCTCGTCTTGCCCTAATCATTCCATTCCAGTATTCCTTGAAGGCTTCTTTGGTGTAGTGGACGCGATTTTCCCAGTCTAGACCTTTTTCTTCGAGAAGCCGTCCAAAATCGACAAATCGCTGTAGCTTTATCTGGACATGGCGAGTGAGAGATACTCTTGTTCCTCTATCTTGGTATGTTAGGTCGTTGATCTCCTCTATGAACAGGAAATTCGACCACGTTGTATACTGACCAGCAATGAGTGCTTCACAAAGGGTGCTATTGGATTCCTTTGGGACGTCGAAGGAATCTTGCAGGAAGGTGGCTAGTTCTTGGTCAAATGAAGGGAAGAGATCTGGGATGGAGATGTTGTCCTCCACGTCTTCTTGATCCGGATCATCCTGTTGGCCGGTGGGCATGTTGGTAGGTGGCGTTAAGGGGGATCGGGTTGCTGCACTGCCGGGACGGAGGGAGAGGAAGCGTCCAGTGGTCTTGCTTCTTGTCCTTCCTCCACGAGGAACGCTAGTCATCGATTGTCGGCCTCAGTCATTTGTTTGATCGTAATCGGATCAGAGAACTATCGATCGTCATCCGTAGTCGAGTCGATCGATGATCTGCTGTCAGATTGTCGTGTTTTATCTGGGAACGTGATTCTTGGATGGGGGGGGGGGGGGGGGGGGTTGCTATCGGCGTGTCCAATGCAATGGGCTTCTAATAAGGACCTCAACTTGTTCGGTTGTAATCAGATTAGAGAACTATCGATCGCCGTCTGTAGCCGAGTCGATCGATGATTTGCTGTCGGATTGCTTCTTCGCCGAGTTCTTCTATTGTTGTCTTCTTTTGCAAGCTTCAACAAGCTTGCGACTGTTAATCTGTTAATTTCCTTTTGAAACTGGCTGTTGAGCTGATTCAATCCAAAGGCAAAGAAGAGCAACAGGAGCTGTAGCTGCAGGCCGGTTGAGGTGCCGGTCTGTTGTGGTCTAATATTTCTCTGATATCCACTACGATTGAACGCTAGTCCAATCAGATCTATTCTAACTACCGGTGGGCTCAGTCAGTTAGATCTTAGGCTTGTAGTTCTACAGTAGGACGCAAGGACGTCCGGTGCAAGGTTTAAGGTTGAATAATCAAATAATCTAAAAGTATGCGCTTTTTCTTGCTGGGGAGCAAGATAGCACTTTAAAGATCGATCGTGCTGCCGCTAATACAGCACGTTACGAATATTTTATACGGTAAAATACCGTGTTACGACAAAATACCGTGTTGCCGCTAATACAACACGTATTTTGTGCAGCAGACAAACAAGTTTGTGAGCACAAAGATCGAACCTCTGCTGTCTTTTCTTGAAAACAAAACACTTAACGAGATGGCTAGCATATGCTAGTTTCTGGAGTGTGTTCTCTCTTTGATCTCTAAGTATCGAATAATTCGATCGTACGAGTGACGATCATTTGGCTCGCAAGATTGAGCCATTTGGTCAATAATGAGACACTTGGCTCACAAGATCGAGCCATTTGGTCAGAAAAATGAGATATTTTGCTCACAGCTTGAGCCATTTGGCCCATAACGTTAAACATTATGATTCACGTGCAACCAAGCTGGTCGCGTGGAAGTAAAGAATGAGATACCATTGTACCATTGTTACATACTGATATGCCGGACATGAAAGGAATTTAATAGTTCTATTTTAAATTCGAACAAGGTACATACCGTACGTACGTACCGATGCTACCAAGTGATCTATTACCAATCGATCGGTATGAGAGTACGAGTACTCGTACTGGATGGTACAATATTTCGTGCCTCGTTTTGTTGGCTTTTTCGATCCAATTCAGAGTAGATGGCTGTAAATACATCAAGTCCGACTCATTCATGTACAAATTGTACCAATTCTAACAAGTCGGATATTATTTCTCACCAACTCTCTCATCTGGCAAGGTTGACGACGACAATGACGTGACGACCAACTTGATCTAAGACAGATTTTAATCGTGTGATTTTTTCTTTATTCAGGTTAAATCTTATGGTTACTTGCAACCATAAAAATGAGAGTTCGCTACCATAAAAATGAACGCGTGCCACTAAATATCACTATTGCTTTTAGACCGAGCATCTCATTTCCGTAAATTATTATTTCAATTCTGTTTTTAACGATTTTTAGTTGTAGCGTTTGTACCAAGTCTACTTGATAAAAACAGATTTTTTAAATATTTCTACATATTTCCCCCCCCCCCCAAACCCCCCCATAAACTCCGTCTAGAAGGTTACGTTGTCAACTCTCTTAGGGTTAGTTTTAAACGTTCAACTAACAACTCCACCAATTTGTTAATTTTTTGCAATTATTCGCCAGTACCGGGGTCCCATACGGTTTTCGTACTTTAGGGCCCAGTATAGGGTGTGCCTAAGTAAGATTACAGTATATACCGTAAGTAAGATCACTCAATTTGTCCGGAAGATAATCACGAAGTACCGGTACAACGAAGTATCAACTTTTGCAATTATTCGCCGGTACCGGGTCCTGTACGGTTTTGAGTAATACCATACCCCAGAAGTGCCGCTTCCGTAAGATACGTGGAGGAAGTACTCGTACTTCAACTTCGTACGAAGAAGTATTTAATACGAAGTAACAAACTACCGGTACGCACATGCAGTTGAGTTACAAAGCGAAACCTGTACGGTACGTATTTCGGTCTGGGTCCCTGTTTTGAATGAGAAGAATTATACCGTACTCGTACCGTACAAATCAGTCTGGATGAAAAGTAAATACCGGTACCGGCAACTTTATTTCGGTACGAGTAATCCTATGGCTTCGGCGGACGAGCACGTGTACGCTCCTAAGTACCAAGAAAAATGAGCGTTTAAAACTCGCTCAACGGTTGGAGGAGGGAGTGGTACTCCGGTACCAAAAAGTGGTACTCTGGTAGCAGAATGTGGTACTCCGGTACCAAAAAGTGGTACTCTGGTACCACAATTTTTCTGGTACTATTTTCTACGTGATTTCTAGTAGAATAGTAGAATTTTCTGTCGTGATTTCCAGTCGTATTCTGAGCACTATTCGCCTACCACTATTTTTGATACTCCCAGAACAGACTAATACACAGCAGACTAGAGACCAGCGTATATGCCAAAAAAAGCGCTAGAATTAGTCTGTAGACCTATTTCTTGCCAGAGAGCAAGCCATGATGAATATTGAGGCTTTTGTGCCCAAAATGGCCACAAAAAAGGGAATTTTGCACTTGAACGCAGTAGAAACACCAAAAAAACGCGTACTTGCTACCATCGAATTTGCGATCCCCATTCAGGCAGTTCCACATCTTCCCAAGCACTAGGGCGGTGAACCTCCGTAATTTCCACTTCTGGGTCTGTGGAAGCAAAAGATGGCCTGCCAATCGAAGGAGGATAACCAGAAAACACTTCCACGGGAGATGGACCCCATGCACCATTCTGCTCATCATAGCGATGGTAATGATTTTCACCAACGGAGACACGGCGGGGGTCTTGAGGAAGAGAACGTTCTTGAGGAGGAGGACGACGCGCGTGAGAGCCTCTTTCAGCAAGAGAGGGGCGTTTTTCCTCGTATCGCGGCTCGTACGACCGACGCGGTGGTGGCTTGCGTTCTTCCTCGTATCGCGGCTCGTACGACCGACGCGGTGGTGGCTTGCGTTCTTCCTCGTATTGCGGCTCGTACGACCGACGCGGTGGTGGCTTGCGTTCTTCCTCGTATTGCGGCTCGTACGACCGACGCGGTGGTGGCTTGCGTTCTTCCTTGTATCGCGGCTCGTATGACCGACGTGGTGGTGGCTTGCGTTCTTCCTCGTATTGCGGCTCATAGTAGTAGGAACGGTTTTCACCAAAAGAAACACGACGAGAGTCTTGAGGGCGTGGCTTTCGTTCTTCCTTGTATCGCGGCTCGTAAGACTCAGTACGTGGTGGTAGTGGTGGTTCTCCTTCGTACAGCGGCTCATACCGGTTGTAATGCTCGTATCGTAGCCTGCTGCAATCATGATCCTTGTTGTAATGGGGCTCATTGCGGTAGTCACGATGCGAATTGTGTTCCCGCCACTGATTGGTGCGATCAGTGAATGGCATAGGGACAGGAGAAGGCTCTTCCCCTGTACCAAGAGAGATATTGGTGGGAAAGGCCGGGGGAGATTTCTTGGGGACTTCAAATTGCTGGGTCATCAACCCCAACGCTCCAGCAGCAAAATCAGAAGAAACTGAGTCCTTGGAGAGGTCACCAAAGGAGTGTTGGATGGACAGCAGGGGGGATTCATCCAAAAATGGGGCTGGCGCTTGGGATTCTTCTGCAGGTGAAGCTGGACCTGGTGCTGGAGCCGGAGCAGGAGAAGGCGCGCGAGGTGCAGGCGCCGGTGCAGGAGATGGCGCGCGAGGTGCAATCTTTGATGGGGATCCATGCTTGGCGCGAACAGCAGCATCAATAGCCTGTTGATTTGGCTTGATGTACCTAGTGGTGATATCAATGCTGGCATGCCCACCCATACCCTTGATGAGAGATGGACAGACAGATGCGTTGGCAACCTTGGAGAGTGCCTCATGTCTCTTCCCATGGGCAGTACAGCGCTCAGGGTTATCGTAACCACTCCAAATAGCAATTTGAACCAATAGTTCATTGACTTTGTGAACACCAATCACCTTGCTTGCACTGCGATTCAACCTCCAAGAACAGCCCTCCTTCTCCCATATCTGCAAAGACAGAGAAAAAAGCAGCGCGAGATGGTTAGATATGCAAAAATCAAAGACGCGACAAGCAAAAAACAGAACACACACACACTTGCTTTGATTTGTTTCTTGGACGCGGGCTTCCTGAAGATCCTGTTTGAATTCTGGCAGTCATCAGGGACCATAGAAAGCAGCTTGATGGTAGTTTGGTACGTAGAAAGAGCATCTGAACTGTAGGGGCAAGGAAGGGTTCTCTTCCGAGTGTTTTCCTCGTCAATGACGTCGTGTTTGAGAGATAAAGCACAGTTTTTCTGCCCACTGTAGGTTTCCTTGAGCCGAACAAAAGGAATGCCAGCAAATTCCCCTTCCTGAATGAGTCCGGTTTCAAAATCTTCCTTGACAAGTGAAGCAGGTTCCTTGCAACCACGAGTAGCCCATTCGGTCATAATGTTCTCCATTGCACACCATACATAGTGCTCCATGTTGTTGAACGGATCGAGTGGATTCTTCGGGTCACGAACAGCCTTCCACCGTTTGGTGAACCACTTGGGATCAAACTGGGCCTTGTTAGGAAGCTTGCCGTAGGATTTCCTGTGCTCGCCAGTGATTGCAAAATTCTTCTTCCAGTAAGCTTGAAAACCACCCGGGTGGTCGAAGTCGGTGGCTAGAGAGTAGTTGATGTGTTCCTTGCCAAAAATGGCAAAGAGACACTTCATCCGCTGGTTCACAGAGTTAGGGTGGTACTGAGCATCTGCATACAACTTAGCGTCCTTTGATAGATCCATGTTGCGATATATCACCTTGTAGAGATTCATAGAATAGATGAGCATGCAGTAGTTGACGAGAGCAAGCTTGTTTGGAGACGGCGGAGCACGGCATTGAATGAAGAAACGGTGCTTCATTAAAGATGGTGTTTCCGGATCTGGAATCAGTTCTGCGAGTGGCGCGGCCTGTGGATGTGCAGCAAGGGATCGGAAAAACTCTGCTAGAAACCTCTTCTTTTTCTTCTCATGGGCCGTAGTGTTGAAGGTAAGCCCCTTGATTTTCTCTGTATTTGGCCCCAAAGAAAGTTTGTTGCCCTCAAGAGCAGTGAGAATGGACGCCAATGTGAATTCCTGGGGCAACGGGGCAGGTGTAGTAGCTTCAATATTGTTGCGAGCAAGAGCAGTTGGAACAGAAAATGTGACCGCAGGAGGTAGATGGAGTTGTTCCACTGCAATTCCCAGATCCCTGGAATGATCTTGAATTGTAGTTGCATCTGAATCTGAGTCAGAGAGAGTGGTGCTACTGTCGTCACTGCTGTTGTCTTGTTCAGGAGCGACCGGCGCCACAGCAGAAGGAGCGACCGGCGCCACAGCAGAAGGAGCGACTGGCGCCACAGAAGGAGCGACTGGCGCCACAGAAGGAGCGACCGGCGCCACAGAAGGAGCAACCGGATCCAGCATCGAAGGAGGAGCCGGCGCACCAGAAGGACGAGCGACTGGCGCCAAAGAAGCAACTGGTGGTGGTCTTGAGGCAGAAAGAGGTAGGGGCCGACGAGCCCGCTTCTTCTTCCTTTTCCCGGCGGTGGTAGCTGGAGATCCAGAAGGAGGGGGAGGGGGGTTCTTCTTCTTGTTATAGGGGTTCTTGCACAATGAAGAATTCCTGGCTGCTACAGACCGGCGTTGGGTTGTTGTTGTTGCTGCTGCTGTTGTTGTTGTTGTTGCTGTTCTCGTGTTGGTAGATGACGACCGAGTTCGGGACCGAAGAACTTGAGGAGCTGGAGCAGCAGACCGAGTCCGAGGAGCTGGAGCAGCCTTCTTGCTCTTCTTGGGTGGAATGGTTCGAGCCATGGTTGCTGAAAGGGGCTATTCCCATGGTCAAAGAAGCAAAAAGAAGCAGCGTCGTGAGTGATAGGAATGAATAAAATGACAACGATGCTGCCGCCGCCGCCGCCGAATCAAATCGAAACAGCCTGAACATCTCCCCTTCCCGCAAACAAAGGACAGGGAATGACTTACAGTGTGATAGAATGGGTTTCTTGTTGTTGTAATAGGAAAGGAAGCAGTGCAAAGTGTCTATTCCCATGGTCGGGGGAGCAATTTGCTTTTGAAAGTGGTTGATTTGGAAATTATGAATTACAACCGGGGAAAAAAACAGCAAAAATCCAGTTTGTAGTAGGAATTCTACTCGATTCTACACAGGTGGTGTCAAGAAGGAATCAACCAAATCCTTCTGCTGCTGCTGCGAATCCCGCGCGTTTGCTCCCTCTTTACGCTTGAGTATACCTAAAAACACGTGCAATGCGTTGAAAAAAAAATTACTTAACAAAGTGAGTGGTACTCCGGTACCACCAAAATGGTACCACTGATCCCTACCGTACATCTTGTACTTGTTCCTACGAGTACTCCTCGGTACCACCAATCGGTACCAGTTTACGGTACCCTTCTCCCTGTCCCCCCCTGTACCGTACGGTAGCAGCAACAACAGCTCCTCCTCCCCCTGTAGCAGCATCGAAACGCTACGGTACGAGTACGTACTGTAAGCAACAACGATACGGTAGCTCCTTCTCCTTTGTGCCCGTCCTTCCGAAGCCATAGAGATTACCATGTCAACACCCCTTTCCTCCTTTACCTCCTCCTCGTATTATCAGTGGGGAGGAGGGGTGTTACTTGGTACCACTCTAGCTCCTTGTTTCCTCGGCCGGGGGCCTCGTAAACAAGGAGCTAGAGTGGTACCAAGTAACACCCCTCCTCCCCACTGATAATACTCGGAGTCGATTTGGTTGGCACGTGTCATCCCCTCTCTAAAGAAAAAACTCCCTTAAGAAAAATCCTCGGCGCGCGCGCCTCGGATTTTTCTTAAGGGAGTTTTTTCTTTAGAGAGGGGATGACACGTGCCAACCAAAACGGAGGACGGGGTGTTACCTATAGTACTTGTACTGGTAATTACTCGTAAGGAACAAAAAACGATCATCTTTCATTGGGTCAGGTATTATTAATAATTGCTGCGCGACTCGAAACTCCACGACTACTAGTAGCCAAGTGAACGAAGCGAACAAAAAACACCGCACCGTTCCGATTCAAGTCAAGAGCCTTAAGTAACCGCCCATTGCGTACCTACGGTACTAGTAGCGCTTGCATGCCTGCAATCAATACCGGTAGCACCTCGATGTTTGGAATATCGCTATGCGATTTAATACGGTACCGGTATTGTTGTTGTTGTTGTTGTTGTTGTTGTTGCAGAATGCCACGTACGGTACAGGTAGGTCGTTGAGTGTTCGTAGAATGCTTCTTGAGGGCCTTTTCTTCTGCGCCTTGTTCACGTCACTCCTTGCGCCAACCTCGAGAGAAATGAATTCGAACCGTGCTTGTTCGCACCTCTCTACCGTAACTTACCGTACGGTAGCTCTAGAGAAATGAATTCGAACCGTTCTCGCACCTCGAGAGCAACATCGGAAGCAACGGCAACGACAACGACAACAGCATCTGTGTTGGTAATTCTAACAGAATGTACTTCGTATAACGAGATTCATCGAATTAGGTATTACTAATAACGATAGTGATAATTAACAATAATAATAACAATACAACAAGTAGAAGCAATATGATAATTTTTCTTTTTCGGGTTCGGTTCTGTTTGGTTCGGTTGTTTTCGATAATCGTGTTCTTGTTTGGTTCTATAGTACCCGTATACTATAGCATGCCAGCGATAGTAGTCGGTTGTGGCTTGGTTAGGACAGGACAGGCTTGGTTTCATTTCATTTCGGGTCAGTTCTTCTTCCCGTACCGTTTGCGATCTTCTTCGCTCATGTTTGCTACCGCTTCCGGGTCGATGCTTCCCGAGGCCACGCCCGCCACCAAGAGGAGCGAGAGCTCGGAATCGTCCCAGGAAGGGTCTCTGTTCTCTCCCTCGCAATTGTAGTCGCAATTGTAGTCGCAATTGGTGTAGTTGGTGTTGGTGTTGGTGCAGCTGGGGTTGGAGTTAGATTGCCGCTGCCGGTGCCGCTGCCGGCGCAGTGCCGTTGCTTCCAACAGCGGACCGGACCAGAGGGGTAGCACCCGGTCCCTCGGCCAGTTCTTCTCGGCCACCTGTCGGAGAAAGCGATTCCAGGGTCCCCGGTTCTCGTTCCGGACGTACTCCAGCGGGGTCTTTCCCTGGCGGTCCTGGCGAAAGATCTGGATCGGATCGCGCTCCAGAATGTCCTCGATGATGGGTTTGCAGAGTTTCTGCGCCCAGCAGCAGTGGTGGAAGAGCGTTCGTCCAAAGCCGTCCGTGACCGTGGTGTCGGCGTCGAATTCGTGCACGAGGCAGTTGTAGACCGCAACCTTCCCCCGCTTGCAGACCAGATCGCCCAGGACGCTGTCCCGGAACTGGTTGCACGCGTTCGGCGACAGGCCGCAGCCCAGGAGTTTCCGGAGAAGGTCCACGTCCGAGGATTGCGCGGCCCACACCAGGGACCGGCCGTAGGATGCCAGCTGGAGGGGAGAGGGCACCGCGTCGTACTCGGTTTCCTCCGTTTCGATCGACCGGTAATCGTCGTGGCCCAGGCTCTTCAGAATGTCGCGGAATACTTCGTGGGGGGGCTGCTGCTTGTCATTGTCATCGGCAGTGTCGTTGTCATTGTCATTGCCATTGCCATTGGCAGTGTCATTGCCATTGCTGGCTTCGAACAAGTGTTCGTGCTTGCGCTCCTTGGTGGGGTGAGAGTCCTTCGGAGGCGTGGGCACTGTTGCGCTTAATGCGGGCATCCGATTGCTGTTAATGCGCTCGTTGGTCATCGTGTTTGCCAAGAGCGAGGGAGACAGAACCAGGACCGGCAATGTCGAGATCTGTTCTTCGATGGGTGGGTCATTCAGTTTGATTGCGGGCACGACCTTGGGTTTGCGTCTCCGCCGTGGCTTTAGCTTTGGTGGAACGGCTGGAGCCTCCTTTCTCTTGGAGCCCTTCTTGGTGGTGCGTTGGTGCTGGCTCGTGTTGGTACCGGAAGCCACACTGCGTGGCACGGGGGAACGACGGGAAGGAGGTTGTCGAGCCACCTTGCCGGGGGAATCTTCTTGTGGGACAATGATTTGCGCCACCGTCGATGTCGAGAGATGCTGCATCGGGTGTAGGGTGTGTGTGTGTGTGTGTGTGTGTGTGTTTGTGTTTGCGTTGTGCGGGCAAACCAACAAAGAGAAGGAACAAAAAGAAGGAACGGACGGAGTGAGGTTCGGATGCACACACAGCGCAACAATTAACAATACAGACACAATTGCATCCCAAAGGGTCATTCCGAGTTAGAATCCGGGCACTCCTAGTATTGCTATTCGCTAGTTGTCTTACCTCTTCCGATCGGTCATTGCTCGTCCCGGAATGCGATGGATACTCGTACTCCCCCGCAACGGGAAACGGAAGGACCTGTGCGTTACCGTTACCGTTACCGTTGCTGCTGCTGCCGTTGTTGCTGCTGTTGCCGTTGGTACTGATGCCGTTGCCGTTGCCGTTGCCCCGGATGAGTTTCATGTGGAGAAGCTCGGAATGGAAGAGGTCGTTCATCATCATGTCGTTGCTGGCTAGCTCGGATCGGACGTCCAACCAGAGGAGCGGGCCATCGTTCCGCTGAATCGCCTTGAGCTCTTCTCCGAGCAGCGAAACGAGGGAAGACGCCGATGACGAGCTTCCCAGGGCCTTGTTTTCGGTGGTGTCAGTGTTAGTGTTAGCGGGTAGTGGGCTATCTGTAACTGCGTGGAAGCTGCAGTCGCAACTAGTGTTGCCGTTGCCGTTGCCGGTGGGGATCGGAGATGGCGAGCTCCCCAAGAATCCCTGGTGGAAGGTGCTGCCGTGTCCTTCCGTTCCATCTCCGTGTTCCCGTGGCAGCGAAGAATGGTGGTGGTGGTGGTGCTGCTGCTGCTGCTGTTCCTGCTCCCGAATCATCGGAACCCGGTTGGGATTTGGATCCATCGGTCCAAGGGTGCCTTGACGATTGATTGGTAATAACTCTGTGGCAACAAACGAGGAAGAATAGTGGGCACGATCCCCGTTGCGGGCCTTGGATGGTTGTCTCGAACCGGAACCGGAACCGGAACTGGAACTGGAACTGGAACTAGAATTGCAAGGATTGGAATTGGCAAACGGGTTGGGCGTTGCATTGTTCATTATCAATAGCTGCTGCTGCTGCTGCTGCTGTTGACGCTGTTGATGTTGAAGCTGCTGCTGCTGTTGCTGCTGCTGTTGTTGCTGCTGCTGAAGTTGTTGCTGCTGCTGCTGTTGCTCAAGCTGATCAAGCTGCTGCTGCTGATGATGATGCTGGAACTGCTGATGTTGCTGATGGTGCTGGTGGTGCTGTTGGTACCGATACTGGAGCTGCTGATCGCGGTGGTGTTGACGATGATACTCTTGCTTCTCCCTCTCGATCCGGTACAAATCTTGGACCGTGTGGCGAATCGGTAACACTGGTTGCACCGGTAGCGCCCCGCCCTGTACACCCTGGAGAAGCTGTTTTGGATCATTCATCGTGAAGTGGGTTTGTGGTTGATTGGAATGGAACAGTGTTTGCTGTTGGAATGTGATACAACAAAATAGCAGTTTTTGGAAGGTCAATTCAATAATACCTTACAAAATACTTCTCGCATCCTCTAAATACAAACAACGGGCGTAACGGTAGCTTAGTGAATTCCAATCCCTTTTCACTTCGTGTGACTTCTCTTGTACCAGGACTGGTTATAACGACTTGCATAGAAAAGAACGACAAGTACGAGTACTTGTTCACTTGTACCGTAGGGACGGAACTACTTGTGGTAGTTTCGAAGAATAATTAAGATCCATGACCGATCTTGCTTCCTTTGCGCATTCATCAATTGTCGCGGCAATGTTTACAACTACGACTCTCAACCGCGGAGTTTAGTAAGGCATTGACAGTACTTCAATTACACAGTCTTACGGATGTGGAAAGAATTCACCTGCGGTGGTGGACAGGTGGATCGTGTTGGTGTCGAATGAATGGAGCGGTATTAGTTAGTGCTGGTTCTGTTCTTGGTCCCTCGGCGAGCGGTCCGGTCCCAGGCCGGGGTGCTCAGGTTTTTCGGTGCAAATACGAAGCATTTTTCCTGTGGGACGGTTGGAGCAACGGTGTATCATTGAGACGTAACCCGTACTCTAGTAATTATTCACTGTTTCAGTGAGAGCGAACCGAATGTTTTTTTAACGAAATACCGTACGGTATTAGTTTTGTCCAGGAAAGAACATACACATTTGAACTTCACCCTTGCGCAGAAGGATAAGTACCGGTATCATTCAACTTAATTGCTAATGGTTATCGAGCGCGTCAGTTTAACTCAATGATCAGTGTTCGTTAAGTAACTTGAGGGGTTATGTTGCTGATCGAATGATACACTCAATGCAATAAAAGCGTTGACTTGACCCGCCGTCAACAAATAATAATTCTTCCACCCGCGATTATGGATACGTACTGTAGGTACGGTACGGTACGGTACGGTACGGTACGGTACGGTACGGTAGATACATACAAACTCGTAATTATACGAAGTATTTTTTTATGTTGGGTACAGTACGGCACAAGTATTTTTTGGTACGATCAAAGAACAATGACTGTTTGGCGAGAACAATAATACGTAGAAAAACTTCGTATTTTTCACGGTCTCCGTCGCATTTTTCTTTGGAATGAGAGATTACGGAACCAAACAAATAAGGCTCTCATTTTCATTTCTTGTATATAGTGTCACTGGTACATCGACTTTGACAATTTAAGAAAGCACCTCGAGGCGATTCTGATGTAAAAACAGTTTATTCGTAGTACGATACGATATTATATCTGAGTAACCCTAAGTACCTCAATTCGAGTCCAGTAAGTACGATAACTAGTTCGTCAACCTTGGTCGGGCTGGGCCTGAAACCTGAAACGTAATTGTCATCGATAAGGGCCGCTACCCAGACTATTTCGGGAATCACCCAAATTATTATCTTGGATTAAGATGCCGACAAACAAACAACAGTTTGGACACTTCTTTTCACACTCTTCCACCGAACAACTCACAATACGGTACAGGTCAAGAGCCTTAACTGTTTCGAATGTGTCTTCGTCAAAGAATGTGTTCTTTTTTAAAGAAAGAATGTGTTCTTCGTTGGACGAGAGAGTCGCAAAACAAATTAAAATAGGGTCTCAGTGTTGAGGAACGATGCGCGCACACGAACATCCGAACATACAACATTCGTGTGACATATGTATATGTGGGTAGTATGAGACTGGTGCATACGACCTATGCATATGTAGGTAATAAGACCAAAGTCGTAAGCGTCGTTCGGTTAGTTAGTTAGTTAGTTAGTTATTTCTGTTTTATTTTACGGTGTTGGAAAGAGTTATCGTTAAGATTATGATCGGATTGTTTCTGGACCATATTGTTCTCTCAATTACTAATTTGTCTTTGCTTTGTGTGGGGGGCGTGTGGATACTCATATCGTGCGTTTGTAAGATCCTCATATCGCCTCCCTCTATTCAGTGCTTTAAGTATCCCTCGACTCTCACTCGCGCTTATGTATAATTTACTTATTGCGCTCCTCCAGTGATAGTTCTTGGAATCATACGTCTCGCGTTGTATTTACGTATCACGTATTTCCGCACGTATACGTATTTACGTATACGTAAATACGTATCACGTATACGTAAATACGTATCGCATACGTAAATCCCTTTCGCGTATACGTAAATTCTCACGTATACTTCTACGTTTTACGTACTTATCGTACGTTCACGTATCACGTGTCTTTTAGTAATTCAACACACCCTTGGATGGTCCTCGGGCTATCAGGTTCATAGAGATATATTGGACGTACTTTTTTATGGTGGCTGCCTGGATGGTGCTTAGTGGGGTAGTCAGCCAGATTATGCTTTCCCGGTTCCCAGAAAATATCGAATTGGCCTTGTTGTGCCCTATCTTTTAACCAATAGAATCGCATATCAATGGCCTTGGACCGCTTCTGTTTGATCGTGCCGTTGAGAATACCTTCTGCTGTATTATTGTCGGTTTTCATTGGAGTGGCCGGTTGCGGGTGGCCTAATTCGACCAGACATTGGCGGATGGGCAAAGCTTCCCGTGCATTCAGGAACAACGATGCCACTTTGGCTTCGGCTGCTGATGCCATCACGTTTTTGATGATCTTGGCTAACACTAGGACCGGTCCATTGAAGGTGTTTCCCTCGGTGTCTCCAAGGAAATGGTACCCGCCCGCCCGGCTCTTGGCCCCCGGACAAACTAAGTAGGCCGCGTCACTGTCGACACGGAGAATCATATCACTGGCCCGGTAAATGACGGTGGCGTCGGGGTTACATGCTGCGTAGTTGAGGAAGTACTTCGTGGCAGCTAATGCGGTTTGGTTGTTCTTGGCTGACGCTATATCGTTGAGTGCATGTAACATTGTGCTGTCGATTGCCCGTGCGTAGAATAGGAATTTGCCGGTAACTTGTTGTATGAATTTGATCTCTTCGTCTGATAAATTAGTCGTGTCCTCCATTTTTGCGTATTGTATTTTCGCGCCGTACGCCGGTACGTCAGCGCGCGATGGCCCTGCGTATGTGCGTGAGGGCCGTACGTGTTCGAATTCCTTCAATGCTTGTTCCACGTAACCCTCCATGGACAATTTGACTTCACGTCTGTCGTAGTCCCAACGTAAGTGGACCCCCACGTATTGCTTTCCTGACCAGTCAACTTTGAAGGTGTATTTGGCCCCAACTGCGTTGACTAGATGATCCACGTCGGCTTGGTTGATGTATTTGATCCCAAAGTCATCCACAACTAGGGTGAAGCTTATGTCCCTCTCGTCGTGTAGGAAGAGTCCCTCGGTGTGGGGTGCCTTTCTGTATCCATGTGTACGTAGGTGCGCCACTAAGTCATCATGCGCAATTTTCCCGCTTTGTTTGAGCCCGTACCATGCCTTTTTGATTCTGGCATAAACATACTCGCCCCTCTTGAGGCCATCTAGGCTGTAGGCTGTTCTAATGCGTGGGGGAATCATGTCCCATCGAAATTTGACGTATTCGGGCTCGTCTAGCGTGGAGCATAAGTACATGTTAGAAATGTCGCCGGTACAATACCTGGCCCCTGGGGTAGACACTACGCTGTTCCAATGGGTCTTAATGGTTTCCATGCTTGCGGTTCTGGTAGATACGTCACCTAGGTACTCCAGCTGATCGCCCCCTGCCGTGATGCGTGTCCTGTATGGATCGGCTTTCTCGGGGCGTATGGCTACGGTGTATCGTGGATATGTGACCTTCTTATGTATGGGTACTGCGTGTCTATCTATCCACTCCAACACATCCATCCCCTCCACTCCGTTGGGTTGGAATCCTTGGAATAGTCGACCGAACTCATCTTCACCCGATCTGAGCCATAATTCCTGTACCTGTGTCTTGGGGTGTTTGATTAGATCGCGGTATGCCGCCCACTTGTTCAACTCATCATCCCATATGGAACCCCCGCATGACAATTGGGGCCGGTGCGCTAACTGGGTGGTCAATAGGGCCTGTTTCGGTACGGGAAAACGAATTGGGTCGCGCGGGTAAATCCCCATTAGTCCTTTGGGCTTAATCTTGGGTTTGGAGTAGTATTGGTCGGATTTGTAATATCGCGACACTTCACCATGCGTGTAGTCAGCAGTGTCCCCATCTGTGAATCTTACTCGGTAGTATTGGTTGGTCTGATCATAGCTTACAATTTCGCCTTCATACCACCCTGAGTTGAACTTCTTTCTAATGATTGTGCCCGTGGCCCAGGGGTGTCCCCGTCGCGCGCTGCGTTGTTGTGTGGGCTGTACCCTTGGAGGTTCGCGTGCTTTCCCTGTTTCGTTAAGTGATTTTGCATTGGGCCCGTGTGCCACCCTTGGAGGTACGCGCGCTTCTTTAGTTGCATTATGACGCGTGGTATTGGGCCCATCGCGTTTTTGTCGTGTACTTATATGCAAAAGTTCCTGTATGCTCCGAAGGGCCTCGTTCACTTGGGTTCCCTGTTCTATATAAGGGATCGGTGGATGGGGTTTGCTAGTAGCTTCTTTTAGGTCTTGGAGGATCATGAGGAGCCGGTTAGTTGAAGAGGTTCGCGGCATCTCAGTCTTGGGGAAAAAGGCCACTGTGTTGCTAATTCTGTTAGCGCGACTGTCAGCACCGACACAGGTGTAATTCCTGTAGTGTTTCAAGGCCGGGCCAATGTAATAACCCCTTGTCCCATGGTCCTGCCACGCGCCTCGTTCCTGTGCGCGGTCATGAATGATCACCCGGCAGCCCATCGGGGCGAGGGGGTGTTTGTTATAGTCATAGATCCCGCGTCTGATTTCATACGCTGAGAGTTTGGGCTGGGTGCGCGCAGCACGTAACAAGTTGAGTGTAATGATGGCTTGAGGGATCAGTAGGTCCCAATCGTCCACCGGGAATTCGTCATCCACCCCATTCAACCCAGCTATAAAGTGGTTCTTGAAAGTCTGTATTGCCCTCTCTGCATGGTTGAGTCGATGGTCCCCGGGTGAAGCTAGTTGGTAATTGAGGTTGTTCTTCGTGATGTACGCTATTAGTCTCTTGGAGGTTTCATTGTCCATTCGGACTATTTTTGCCTTCACGTTGTCCTCTTTCATCCTTGCGTAGCACGCTGTGAACCCACGTAGGAGGTCTTCGCTCTTACGTGACTGGATGGGCTCCACGTCAATATAGTTGGAATCGTAGTCGTACATGAGGAATACATACTGGTGTCCACGGCGCGACGTGACTGGGTATCTCCCCGGTAGGTCCCACGCGATGAGTTCCCGTGGTTCGTCTCCGGCCCGTGGCCCTGCGTGATGGGTTGGTTGCATCTCATTCGTGGATACTATGTCCACGCAGACGTTATGTATCTTCTTTCGCTCAACGCGGGGTGGCTCAATATCTCCGGTCGGTCTGTTCTCTCGGCCGCCGTGGGGTGGCCCTTCGTCGGCGGCCGGTAGGTGCTTCGCTCTCTTTGGCTTTTGTGTGCTTTGTATACCTTGTCGGACCATTTGTAGGTGTCCCATTGTAGTTTCTTCTGTGAGTGGGAGGTGTCGGTTGACACGTTGTACAGTGAGACCCGGCCACGTGGCGAATGACCCACGTTTGATGGCGCGGACCCATGTTTCTTTCGTGGGATACCCTGCTGCTGCGTGGTAGAATCTTATTAGCTTGGGGATGGCTTGAATCTGGTATGCCCCTGCCCCCGTGTGTATTGGATATTCGTTTGGGTTGTTTGAAAAGAATTCACCGTGTAAAGGCGTATTCATACGTCTTTTGCGGGCATATCGTACGAAAAGTCATAAAGAAGGAAATAACCTTATTCGTAAGGTTATTAACCTGATGAGTGAATAATCGTCGGTGCTTTTATGTGGATTCCCTCTTAGCGGGAATTTTCCCAACAGCTCACTCTTCGAAGAATTAACAACTCTAAAACACTATCATGCCCTAAAATCTATGTACAACCTAGTACTAATTCTACGCGATAAGGTACAATACTGCTGCGATATTCCAATGAGAATATCACGGTGAATTACACGGTAATACGATGCAAAGAAAGACCGATCGAAGATGGTTTGCGTGTGTTTTTGTCTTAAGTTTACATGTGTTTTGCATGGTAAAATTACACGAATGACGACGATTAATTAACCTGTCGACCATCAGAGATGATCGACGATACCGATATTAAGAAGACGATTACTCTTATTTATACTCACTAAATCAATTGATCGTAAGATCGTTTGCGCTCATTTGTTACGACACACTTTTTCTAGTTTATCAGACCCACAGCACTCTACGAGCTGTGGAGGACCGAATGGCGTTTCCCACCAAGAAACGCAGTTTGAGCTCGAAGACTAATCCGGACTAGCCTGATCAGCTACCGGCATCAAACCCCAAGGATGTAAAAGGGGCAGTTGCTTGTGGAGCCCTGGAATAGACCAACACCAGGGCGGTCTCCCTGAAAGAAGAGACCGAAGAACCGAACCAAGGTGGTGGCTCCACCGGGTTTCGGGATCCAGCAGAAAAACAAGCAAGGGAAAAGAAGCTGGACGGCTCAGTCGAAAGGGCCGCCCAGGTTGGCATCAGTTGAAAGGAATCAATATTCGAGAACACTGATCTTTCACTGAAAACAAGAATGAGTGAGCTAGAAGATTGAGCCTGAAGTATTCTGTGGTGAAACAGATTGGAAGGAACAGATTGCAAAGAGCATCTGCCCGGGAGGAACAGATTGCAAAAAGCATCTGCCCGCACGAAAACGAAAATCCAAAGATACGAGAACACCAATCCTCGAAGAGCGGAAAGATCCGGAACAAAAAGAGAACACTAAATTCTCAGGAAACAATTCCACCACAGAAATACAGAGTGAGCAAAATCCCAAGAAAGGATAGGAAAGCTCACAATCTTGATTTGCAACAAAAGCAAAAGCTCACACAAATACAGACAACCGGAACGAGAACTCGATCCGAACAAAAGTAAACTAACTGGAACGAAAACTCGATCCGAATAGTCAGAAAGTATAAAGAAAACCGGAACGAAAATTCGATCCGGATAAATACAATACAAATCACTCGGCAGTCACAAACGATTAATACCCATCTCTCACATCCAACCCTCGATCCTACACTCTTCCACCACATACCACTATCGATTGAATATTCAATATTCCATTGAATATCATCTATCGAATACTCCGAATAATCTGAAAACTCTCTTCAAAGTGACCATCCAACCATTAGAATACACAATTCATCACCATGGTACGAACTAGAGCGGACGGCGACATGGAAGAAACAAAAATGGAAGTGGATGACGATGACGATTCAGACGATGACGATTCACAGAATTCTAATGAAAACAATGGAAGAGGTATGCAAGAAAAGGAAGATTTGGAAGATAAAATCATGGAAGTCATGGAAAGGGCCTTTGGGGACCCAGAATCAAACTCAACCATGAAGAGAATCATCGACCAAGAAATAAAGAAAAGAGTCAGGGCAATGAGAGATGCAGAAAGAAAGGGTGTGAATCCAGATGACGCGGATAGCGAAAATGATGAGGATGAAGGAAACGATGCTGACCAAAATGCAGAGAACGCAAGAGCTGAACGGCTGGGAAGAAGGTCATCCCAACCCAGGATAAAAATCAGGGGATTCAACAATGGTAGATTTCTGAACCCAGAACAGCTTGCTTTCAGGAGCAGCCTAATGGATTTTGGTATCAACTATGAATCAGCTGAAGAAATTATGAGGGGAGGGATGTCTAATATTCGTGAAATTACAGACCTCAACAAGGAAAGCATTAAATCGTTCATGCACGGATTGAAATCTATCAGTCCGGACTGTCCTAATCCAAAAAGTATCCACTATGGTAACAGGCTATCATCGAGGCTCCTAACTTGGGCAAATTGGGCCCGGTATCAACCATTGATTGGAGTCAAGCCAAGGGCTATCGACTGGAAAGCAAACCCAAACAACCTGGAACTGCAGCAATTCAGAATCAAGATGATGGAATCAAGTGTGAAATCACAGGAAAAGGCAACTCCACCGGAGCTGAAGGATCTCACAAAATTCAGGGAATGGGAGGAAGGCTTCCGACAAAACCTGAGGTACAGATTCAACTCTGAGGGATTTCCAATCTTGTATGTCATAAGACCCCAAGAAAAGGAAGAAGTTACTGATGAAGCCAGGGCTGGAACAGTCGGGCAAAGTACAACAGATACTTATCCAACTTGGAGTGATTACAATGAAAGATGTGGCGTCCTGTCAGGTCACCAATATGATGAGGACAACAACGTCGTCTGGAGGCTGTTGTGTGACGCAACAAGAAAAGGTCCTGGGTGGGAATATGTGGCACATTTCCAAAACACTGCACTGAATTCTGGTAATGCCAGAAACGCTTTCATTTCCCTCATGCAACATGCTTACACTGATACCAATATCACTATGGTTCTGAATAAGACATATCAGGATATGAAAGATTCACACTACACTGGAGATTCCAAGGGTTATGACTGGAACAAGCACAAGCGAAATTGGACTGCTTTTCATGGAACAATTCTGAGATTTGAAAAGAATCATAATGAAAGAAGATTTGTCTGGGATTTTATCAATTCAATCAGTGATGAGCGACTTGATGCTGCAAAAGCAGATGCAATTGATGAGAGCAAAGACTATCGTGACAACTTCAATGAATGTTTGATTCTATTCACCAATCGTCTTGGATTGAAAAAGCTTGCAACAGGGAAGAGTAAAAGAGGTTCCAGAAGTTTGTATTCTATGGGCACAACCAGCAACAAAAAGCAAAAGACAACTGGAACTTTTACAGGAAAAGTTGAGTGCAAGCCTTACCCAACAAGTGTTTATAAAACAATGTCAAAAGAACAGCGCCAGGAGCTTTACCAGATGAGACAGGCTAAAAAGAAAAGAAATCTCAAGGCTGCTGAGACCAAAAAGAAAGAAACTAAAAATGAAGGCGCGGGTGACAGTTTTGGATCAAAATCTAAGAAATGACATAATAACCGGACACTATCACTAGAACACAAATTGTTAAAAATGGTGAGCCGGTCATTATACCAGATGAATGTCCCTGTAGGTTTTGATGATGGGGAAAATGAAGAAGGATATTGTGAGTTAGACTCACATGCAGATACTACCGCAGCAGGAAGCAATATGGTATTGCTGAATCCTGATCAAATCACAACACACGTTGATGTTGCACCTTTTTCTGAAGAATACAAGCCCATCAAGAAAATCCCCATTGGAAGCTGTGCGACTGCATGGACGAATCCAACATCAGGCCAAGTATATATTATAGTGTTCCATCAAGCCCTGTACTTTGGGGACAAATTGAAAAACAGCTTGATATGCCCAAATCAAGTGAGGGACTGCAATTTCAACTCTGTTGAAGAGACACCTCGCCAATTTGATCCAAGATCCAAGCATGGAATTACAATTCAAACTCCACTGGAGGATGATGATCCGAAGAAAGTTTTTATCAAACTGAGTATGAGAAATGTGATCTCATATTTCCCCACAAGAAAGCCCACAAGAATGGAACTTGACGAATGTCAACATTTGATAGCAACAAATGATACCCCCTGGGATCCACATTCACTGAAGTTCAGGATGGCCGAGCTAGCCATTGACAATGGAGATCCAATTTCAGGGGACCAGTTCAGCCTTCAAGCTATGTCAACCGAAGAGGACCAAGCAATGGAGGAAAGTTCTGTTGTAACAGAACCTGCTAGTAATGTTACAGATAACCTCCCCAAGACCAGCTTAGACAAACGGCACCCAAGTGTCATGCAGCAATGCAAACTGATGAGAGTCCATCAAGTATCCACAAGGAGAATGCTAACTGAATGCCAGATTGCAACAGATGGAAATATTGCTCATCGGATTTCTTCAGTAAGGAATATTTCAAGCGCGCGAAGGGTAGACCAATTTTTGTTTGATGATACAGAATTTGACTTTATGGAAGCTCCTGAAGAAGAATCAAAACAGGCCCCTAGCTTGCAAGAAATTGACAATACACTTGAGAGGAGGTCTCTTGATAGAAGAAATCAATGGGGGCCATCAGTGATAACAATTGAAGGTCCAAACAAAGTTGACTGTGAACGCCTAGCCAAAACTTGGAACATTAGTTTCAAGAAAGCTGAACAGACACTGAAAGTCACGACGCAGAAGGCACTCAGGAATTTGCAATCACCATTGATGAAGCGGCTGCCTACTCAGCGCTTCAGGAACAAGAGAGTCGCACAAGGAACCTGGTACACTGATACATGGCATGCAAGAACCACGAGTATTATGAGGCAAGAAAAATGTGCACAGATCTTTACAAATGGAAATGGGTTTGAAGTATTTATACCAATACAGGACAAATCACAAGCCCACCAAGGACTGAAAACATTTATTCATGAAATTGGAATTCCAGAGCATTTGATTTCTGATGGTGCGCCAGAACAAGGATCCCCAAGAACCTACAAAACACACTGGAATTCAATTGTAAAGCGCAACCATATCCATCAGACATTTATCCAGCCACATTGCCCATTCCAAAATCGAGCAGAACAAGCGATTGGCCATCTTGGTAGTGCAATCACAACCAAGTCTGCAAAGAAGAAGTCACCGAGAAGATTATGGTCATTTTGTGGTGAACTATGTGCTAATATCAGGCAGCGAACAGCCTCCAACAACCCTTCTTCAATGGGGAGAACCCCATTTGAATTGGTCCATGGCTATAGACCGGATATTACATTATATACTTCATCAGAATGGTATGATTTTGTGTTTTATTATGAAAAAGGTGATTCTTCCACCCGAGGTGTTGAAAGGCTGGCGCGATGGTTGGGTCCCTGTGGAAATAGGGTAGGTGGGGGGGATTGTTTTTGGCTACTGCCCGAGTCGGCAATACCAATATCTACAAATTCAATAAGACCCGTCAAGGAATTTGAATGGCGGGACAGAGATATCCTCAGAAGAATGGAAGCCATTGACAAATCAATTGAACCCAAGATTGGAGATGAAGTCAAGGACAGCGCATCATTCTTCCAGGAAAACTACCCAGAGCCCCAAATAGAGCTATTTGAGAATCAACCAGTAAAAACACCGGATATGAAACTTGAAATGGCTGAGCCAGAAGCATCGGTAGAAGATGTTGATGAACCAGATGAATATCTGGGAAATGAAGTGATCATTGAAAGAGGTGATGAAAGACTCAAGTGCATTGTCAAGGACAGGGTTCGCGACTTGCAAAACAGACCGATAGGAATCAGAAATGAGAATCCCATACTAGACACGAGGCTGTATAAATTGCAACTACCTGATGGTACAATGGAGGAATACACGGCAAATATTGTTGCAGAGAGTCTGTATAGTTCTGTTGATGATGACGGACGGATGTTCACTTTACTGGATGAGCTCATTGACCATGAAAAAGACAACACTGCTTTAAGTGATGAGGAAGCGACAACTATAGCAAAAAATGGCAGGAAAACCCATAAACCTACAACTAGGGGTTGGAGAATTTTAGCCAGTTGGAAAGATGGCACTGAATCTTGGTGTAAGCTAAGTGATGTGAAAGAGTCATTTCCAGTGCAATTGGCTGAATATGCTATCAACAATAATCTTGAAAAAACACCAGCTTTCAGATGGTGGGTGCACAAAATTTTGAGGAGGAAGGATCGAATCCTTAAAGCGGCCAAAACAGCAAAGTATTGGTCGAAGACTCACAAATATGGAGTTGAATTGCCACATTCAATCAAACAAGCGCTGGCTATTGATAAGAAAACAGGGACCGACCACTGGGAAAGAGCAATTCATAAGGAAATGACAAATAATATGGCAGCGTTTGAATTTTCTGATGATGATGTTATTCCAGTTGGCCATAAACAGATAACAACCCACATGATTTTTGACATCAAGCTTGGGTCCCTAACAAGGAAGGCCAGATTGGTAGGGGACGGTCACAAAGTCCCTGCAGTGGCCAAAGAAAATACTTATTCATCGGTTCCCAGTCGAGACTCAGTAAGAATATTCTTTCTGCTGGCAGCGCTGAATGATTTGAAGGTTCTCTCAGCAGATATTCAAAATGCATATTTGACAGCCCCAATTAAAGAGAAATACTTTCTAAAAGCGAGAGAAGAAGATGGTTTTCCACCTCACCTTGCAGGAAGACCTTGCAAGATTGTCCGCGCATTATATGGACTGCCGGTTGCTGGTGCATCTTTCAGATCATACCTCACCCAGCATTTGAGAGATCTTGGATATTCACCTTGTAAGGCAGATCCGGATGTGCACTTAAGGATTGAAACCAGGAAAGATGGATCCAGATACTGGGCAATGCTCATTGCATACGTAGATGATATCCTATGTTCTGGCGAAGATCCAAAGTTCCAGCTTGAAAACATTGAACGAAAGTTCAAATTGAAGGATGATACAATTGAAGAGCCAACTCTATATTTGGGAGCTGATATTGGGAAATTCTACTTTGAAGGTGATTCAAAGCCAAGATGGTCTTTATCAAGCACTAAGTACACAGCGAAAGCTGTTGCAGCAGTCGAACAAGAGTTAGGAACTGAAAAATACGGCTACAAGTATCTACCAAAATCAGCATCCAGTCCACTGTCACATGATTACCGACCGGAAATTGATATATCAGAAGAATTGAATCCTGAATTGCAAAATTACTATCAAGGTTTAATTGGAGTTCTCAGGTGGATTTGTGAATTAGGAAGACTTGACATAGTAATGCCAGTCTCACTAATGTCAAGGTATTTGGCACAGGCAAGGATCGGGCATTTGAATCAGTTATTTCACATATTTGCATATTTAAAAAAGTACAACAGGTCAAAACTGGTTTTTGATGATACTGTACCAAGTGTTGATGAAAGTAAATTTCAAAAATGTGACTGGTCTGAATTTTATCCTGGTGCCGCTGAAGTCATACCAAAAGATATGCCTGAAGCCTTGGGAAAGCATATAACTATGAGCTGTTTTGTTGACGCCGACCATGCCGGATGCAAGGCGACGAGAAGGTCTCATACTGGTGTCATTATCTTCATTAATAACGCACCGATCATTTGGTTTTCCAAAAGACAAACAACAGTTGAGACATCAACTTTTGGATCTGAAATCATTGCTTTGAAAATTGCAATCGAATTGGTTGAAGGTCTAAGGTACAAGTTGAGAATGATGGGTGTTCCAATTGATGGGAGCACAAATGTGTATTGTGATAATGATTCAGTTGTCACAAATGTTACACGACCTGAAAGCCCATGTAAGAAGAAGCACAACAGCATTGCATACCACAAAGCGCGTGAATCTATTGCAGCAGGAATTATCAGAGTTGCAAAGGAACCAGGTTCAACAAATATTGCTGATTTGTTTACAAAGCTAATGAGTGGCGCTGTTTTCAGAGAACATTGTTCTCGTTGCATGTGGTAAAGTAAAAAATCAATCATTCGATGGAATGTTCGATCGATCGTTCGATTGAAGTAACAAGTTGATTTGTTTTATCATGGAATAAGCCGATCTGCAATGAGCATTTCGAAAATGGATAATTTGATCCATGAAATAATATATCAAACCGGCAAGGATCAGGGCAAAATGCCATGATACAAGCCAGAATGAAAGGCAAAAACGCCGCCCCATTTTTTGATAGGGCCTCTGATGGTAGACTGGATACAGTTTGGTATTCAACACGACAACGACTCACGATGAATAGGTTAAGTCATAGAATCCAGCCGCTTAACGGTTGGAGGATTTACGACTGAAGGGGACTGAAAAGAATTCACCGTGTAAAGGCGTATTCATACGTCTTTTGCGGGCATATCGTACGAAAAGTCATAAAGAAGGAAATAACCTTATTCGTAAGGTTATTAACCTGATGAGTGAATAATCGTCGGTGCTTTTATGTGGATTCCCTCTTAGCGGGAATTTTCCCAACAGCTCACTCTTCGAAGAATTAACAACTCTAAAACACTATCATGCCCTAAAATCTATGTACAACCTAGTACTAATTCTACGCGATAAGGTACAATACTGCTGCGATATTCCAATGAGAATATCACGGTGAATTACACGGTAATACGATGCAAAGAAAGACCGATCGAAGATGGTTTGCGTGTGTTTTTGTCTTAAGTTTACATGTGTTTTGCATGGTAAAATTACACGAATGACGACGATTAATTAACCTGTCGACCATCAGAGATGATCGACGATACCGATATTAAGAAGACGATTACTCTTATTTATACTCACTAAATCAATTGATCGTAAGATCGTTTGCGTTCATTTGTTACGACACACTTTTTCTATGTTATTTTGGTTGGCGCTGGTTGCGCTGCTTTCGTTTTCGTTTTCGTATTTCGGGATGGCGCTGGTTGCGTCGCTTTCGTTTTCATTTTCGTTTTGCGGGGGGGGGGGGGGGACTTTCACCCTTGGAGATTTAAGCGTCTCCGGCTCGGCAGGCTGGTGGAGTGGAACCATATATAGATTCCTATGGGGGTCACGTCGGCCGGTGAGTATGATTTGTTTGGTGGGGCCAAAAACAGCCACGTGGTTCTTGGAGAACTCCACTTCGCAACCGTTATTGCATAGTTTGGGCACTGAGACCAATGGCAGCTCCACTTCATCAAACTTGTGACAACCGCGTGCCTCGAGGGGGAGTCGGGGTAAATCTAACAGGTCGGTCGCAGTGGATAGCATAGTGCTCCCATTAGCACAACCTACTGTTAGCGCCCCCGGTGTGTCTTGATGTGCCCCCCCTTGGTACGCCGCTGGGACGAAATGGTCTGTTGCTATAAAAAGTGTGTCGTAACAAGCAAACGCAATCGGTCTTATGGCCGATTGATTTAGTGAGTAGAAATAAGATCATTGTTACCGTTCGATTGTCTTTCCCGATTGTCGATCGGCAGGTTAATTACTTGTCGGAAATTACTCGTCGTATCGTGTAATTTCAAGCATACAAAACACATGTAATTCTTAAGACACAAAACACACGCAATCCATCTTCGATCGGTCTTTTACCGCATAATTCACCGTGATATTCTCTCTGAATATCACATGTGATTGTACCTTATTATGTAGAATTAGTACTAGGTTGTACGTAGGTTTTAGGGCATGATAGTGTTTTAAAGTTGTTAATTCTTCGAAGAGTGAGCTGATGGGGAAATTCGGTAAAGAGACAAACCACATGGAAACGCCGACGATTATTCACTCAAGTTAAATAACCTTACGAATAAGGTTATTTGCCCTTATGACTTTTCGTACAGTACGCGTTACACGGTGAATTCTTTTCAGTCCCCTTCAGTCATAAATCCTCCAACCGTTAAGCGGCTGGATTCTATGGCTTAATATGTTCATCGTGAGTTGAATACCAAACTGTATCCAGTCTACCATCAGAGGCCCTATCAAAAAGAAATGGGGCGGCGTTTTGCCTTTCATTCTGGCTTATATCATGGCATTTTGCCCTGATCCTTACCGGTTTGATATATTGTATTCATGGATCAAATTATCCATTTTTCTTTCGAAATGCTCATTGCAGATCGATTTATTCCATGATCGGACGAATCAACTTGTTACTTCAATCGAACGATTGATCGAACATTCCACTGAATGATTGATTCTTTACTTTACCACATGCAACGAGAACAATGTTCCCGGAAAACAGCGCCACTCATTAGCTTTGTAAACAAATCAGCAATATTTGTTGAACCTGGTTCCTTTGCAACTCTGATAATTCCTGCTGCAATAGATTCACGCGCTTTGTGGTATGCAATGCTGTTGTGCTTCTTCTTACATGGGCTTTCAGGTCGTGTAACATTTGTGACAACTGAATCATTATCACAATACACATTTGTGCTCCCATCAATTGGAACACCCATCATTCTCAACTTGTACCTTAGACCTTCAACCAATTCGATTGCAATTTTCAAAGCAATGATTTCAGATCCAAAAGTTGATGTCTCAACTGTTGTTTGTCTTTTGGAAAACCAAATGATCGGTGCATTATTAATGAAGATAATAACACCAGTATGAGACCTTCTCGTCGCCTTGCATCCGGCATGGTCGGCGTCAACAAAACAGCTCATAGTTACATGCTTTCCCAAGGCTTCAGGCATATCTGCTGGTATGACTTCAGCAGCACCAGGATAAAATTCAGACCAGTCACATTTTTGAAATTTACTCTCATCAATGCTTGGTACTGTATCATCGAAAACCAATTTCGACCTGTTGTACTTTTTTAAATACGCAAATATATGAAATAACTGGTTCAGATGTCCCTTTCTTGCTTGAGCCAAATACCTTGACATCAGCGAGACTGGCATTACAATGTCAAGCCTTCCTAATTCACAAATCCACCTGAGAACTCCAATTAAACCTTGATAGTAATTTTGCAATTCAGGGTTCAATTCTTCTGATATATCAATTTCCGGTCGATAATCATGTGACAGTGGACTGGATGCTGATTTTGGTAGATACTTGTAGCCATATTTTTCAGTTCCTAATTCTTGTTCGACTGCTGCAACAGCTTTTGCCGTATACTTAGTGCTTGATAATGACCATCTTGGCTTTGAATCACCTTCAAAGTAGAATTTCCCAATATCAGCTCCCAAATACAGAGTTGGCTCTTCAATCGTATCATCCTTCAATTTGAACTTCCGTTCAATGTTTTCAAGCTGGAACTTTGGATCTTCGCCAGAACATAAGATATCGTCTACGTATGCAATGAGCATTGCCCAGTATCTGGATCCATCTTTCCTGGTTTCAATTCTTAAGTGCACATCCGGATCTGCCTTGCAAGGTGAATATCCAAGATCTCTCAAATGCTGGGTGAGGTATGACCTGAAAGATGCACCAGCAACCGGCAGTCCATACAATGCGCGGACAATCTTGCAAGGCCTTCCTGCAAGGTGAGGTGGAAAACCATCTTCTTCTCTCGCTTTTAGAAAGTATTTCTCTTTAATTGGGGCTGTCAAATATGCATTTTGAATATCAGCTGATAGAACCTTCAAATCATTCAGCGCTGCCAGCAGAAAGAATATTCTTACTGAGTCTCGACTGGGAACTGATGAATAAGTATTTTCTTTGGCCACTGCAGGGACTTTGTGACCGTCCCCTACCAACCTGGCCTTCCTTGTTAGGGATCCAAGCTTGATATCAAAAATCATATGAGTTGTTATCTGCTTATGGCCAACTGGAATAACATCATCATCAGAAAATTCAAACGCTGCCATATTATTTGTCATTTCCTTATGAATTGCTCTTTCCCAGTGGTCGGTCCCTGTTTTCTTATCAATAGCCAGCGCTTGTTTGATTGAATGTGGCAATTCAACTCCATATTTGTGAGTCTTCAACCAATACTTTGCTGTTTTGGCCGCTTTAAGGATTCGATCCTTCCTCCTCAAAATTTTGTGCACCCACCATCGGAATGCTGGTGTTTTTTCAAGATTATTGTTGATAGCATATTCAGCCAATTGCACTGGAAATGACTCTTTCACATCACTTAGCTTACACCAAGATTCAGTGCCATCTTTCCAACTGGCTAAAATTCTCCAACCCCTAGTTGTAGGTTTATGGGTTTTCCTGCCATTTTTGGCTATAGTTGTTGCTTCCTCGTCACTTAAAGCAGTGTTGTCTTTTTCATGGTCAATGAGCTCATCCAGTAAAGTGAACATCCGTCCGTCATCATCAACAGAACTATACAGACTTTCTGCCACAATATTTGCCGTGTATTCCTCCATTGTACCATCGGGTAGTTGCAATTTATACAGCCTCGTGTCTAGTATGGGATTCTCATTTCTGATTCCTATCGGTCTGTTTTGCAAGTCGCGAACCCTGTCCTTGACAACGCACCTGAGTCTTTCATCACCTCTTTCAATGATTACTTCATTTCCCAGATATTCATCTGGTTCATCAACATCTTCTACCGATGCTTCTGGCTCAGCCATTTCAAGTTTCATATCCGGTGTTTCTACTGGTTGATTCTCAAATAGCTCTATTTGGGGCTCTGGGTAGTTTTCCTGGAAGAATGATGCGCTACCCTTTACTTCATCTCCAATCTTGGATTCAATTGATTTGTCAATTGCTTCCATTCTTCTGAGGATATCTCTGTCCCGCCATTCAAATTCCTTGACGGGTCTTATTGAATTTGTAGATATTGGTATTGCCGACTCGGGCAGTAGCCAAAAACAATCCCCCCCACCTACCCTATTCCCACAGGGGCCCAACCATCGCGCCAGCCTTTCAACACCTCGGGTGGAAGAATCACCTTTTTCATAATAAAACACAAAATCATACCATTCTGATGAAGTGTATAATGTAATATCCGGTCTATAGCCATGGACCAATTCAAATGGGGTTCTCCCCATTGAAGAAGGGTTGTTGGAGGCTGTTCGCTGCCTGATATTAGCACATAGTTCACCACAAAATGACCATAATCTTCTCGGTGACTTCTTCTTTGCAGACTTGGTTGTGATTGCACTACCAAGATGGCCAATTGCTTGTTCTGCCCGATTTTGGAATGGGCAATGTGGCTGGATGAATGTCTGATGGATATGGTTGCGCTTTACAATTGAATTCCAGTGTGTTTTGTAGGTTCTTGGGGATCCTTGTTCTGGCGCACCATCAGAAATCAAATGCTCTGGAATTCCAATTTCATGAATAAATGTCTTCAGTCCTTGGTGGGCTTGTGATTTGTCCTGTATTGGTATAAATACTTCAAACCCATTTCCATTTGTAAAGATCTGTGCACATTTTTCTTGCCTCATAATACTCGTGGTTCTTGCATGCCATGTATCAGTGTACCAGGTTCCTTGTGCGACTCTCTTGTTCCTGAAGCGCTGAGTAGGCAGCCGCTTCATCAATGGTGATTGCAAATTCCTGAGTGCCTTCTGCGTCGTGACTTTCAATGTCTGCTCAGCTTTCTTAAAACTAATGTTCCAAGTTTTGGCTAGGCGTTCACAGTCAACTTTGTTTGGACCTTCAATTGTTATCACTGATGGCCCCCATTGATTTCTTCTGTCAAGAGACCTTCTTTCTAGTGTATTGTCAATTTCTTGCAAGCTAGGGGCCTGTTTTGATTCTGCTTCAGGAGCTTCCATAAAGTCAAATTCTGTATCATCAAACAAAAATTGGTCTACCCTTCGCGCGCTTGAAATATTCCTTACTGAAGAAATCCGATGAGCAATATTTCCATCTGTTGCAATCTGGCATTCAGTTAGCATTCTCCTTGTGGATACTTGATGGACCCTCATCAGTTTGCATTGCTGCATGACACTTGGATGCCGTTCTTTTCCTAAGCTGGTCTTGGGAAGTTTATTTGTAACATTACTAGCAGGTTCTGTTACAACAGAACTTTCCTCCATTGCTTGGTCCTCTTCGGTCGACATAGCTTGAAGGCTGAATTGGTCCCCTGAAATTGGATCTCCATTGTCAATGGCTAGCTCGGCCATCCTGAACTTCAGTGAATGTGGATCCCAGGGGGTATCATTTGTTGCTATCAAATGTTGACATTCGTCAAGCTCAATTCTTGTGGGCTTTCTTGTGGGGAAATATGAGATCACGTTTCTCATACTCAGTTTGATAAAAACTTTCTTCGGATCATCATCCTCCAGTGGAGTTTGAATTGTAATTCCATGCTTGGATCTTGGATCAAATTGGCGAGGTGTCTCTTCAACAGAGTTGAAATTGCAGTCCCTCACTTGATTTGGGCATATCAAGCTGTTTTTCAATTTGTCCCCAAAGTACAGTGCTTGATGGAACACTATGATATATACTTGGCCTGATGTTGGATTCGTCCATGCAGTCGCACAGCTTCCAATGGGGATTTTCTTGATGGGCTTGTATTCTTCAGAAAAAGGTGCAACATCAACGTGTGTTGTGATTTGATCAGGATTCAGCAATACCATATTGCTTCCTGCTGCGGTAGTATCTGCATGTGAGTCTAACTCACAATATCCTTCTTCATTTTCCCCATCATCAAAACCTACAGGGACATTCATCTGGTATAATGACCGGCTCACCATTTTTAACAATTTGTGTTCTAGTGATAGTGTCCGGTTATTATGTCATTTCTTAGATTTTGATCCAAAACTGTCACCCGCGCCTTCATTTTCAGTTTCTTTCTTTTTAGTCTCAGCAGCCTTGAGATTTCTTTTCTTTTTAGCCTGTCTCATCTGGTAAAGCTCCTGGCGCTGTTCTTTTGACATTGTTTTATAAACACTTGTTGGGTAAGGCTTGCACTCAACTTTTCCTGTAAAGGTTCCAGTTGTCTTTTGCTTTTTGTTGCTGGTTGTGCCCATAGAATACAAACTTCTGGAACCTCTTTTACTCTTCCCTGTTGCAAGCTTTTTCAATCCAAGACGATTGGTGAATAGAATCAAACATTCATTGAAGTTGTCACGATAGTCTTTGCTCTCATCAATTGCATCTGCTTTTGCAGCATCAAGTCGCTCATCACTGATTGAATTGATAAAATCCCAAACAAATCTTCTTTCGTTATGATTCTTTTCAAATCTCAGAATTGTTCCATGAAAAGCAGTCCAATTTCGCTTGTGCTTGTTCCAGTCATAACCCTTGGAATCTCCAGTGTAGTGTGAATCTTTCATATCCTGATATGTCTTATTCAGAACCATAGTGATATTGGTATCAGTGTAAGCATGTTGCATGAGAGAAATGAAAGCGTTTCTGGCATTACCAGAATTCAGTGCAGTGTTTTGGAAATGTGCCACATATTCCCAACCAGGACCTTTTCTTGTTGCATCACACAGCAACCTCCAGACGACGTTGTTGTCCTCATCGTACTGGTGACCTGACAGGACGCCACATCTTTCATTGTAATCACTCCAAGTTGGATAGGTATCTGTTGTACTTTGCCCAACTGTTCCAGCCCTGGCTTCGTCAGTAACTTCTTCCTTTTCTTGGGGTCTTATGACATACAAGATTGGGAATCCCTCAGAGTTGAATCTGTATCTCAGGTTTTGTCGGAAGCCTTCCTCCCATTCCCTGAATTTTGTGAGATCCTTTAGCTCGGGTGGAGTTGCCTTTTCCTGTGATTTCACACTTGATTCCATCATCTTGATTCTGAATTGCTGCAGTTCCAGGTTGTTTGGGTTTGCGTTCCAGTCGATAGCCCTTGGCTTGACTCCAATCAATGGTTGATACCGGGCCCAATTTGCCCAAGTTAGGAGCCTCGATGATAGCCTGTTACCATAGTGGATACTTTTTGGATTAGGACAGTCCGGACTGATAGATTTCAATCCATGCATGAACGATTTAATGCTTTCCTTGTTGAGGTCTGTAATTTCACGAATATTAGACATCCCTCCCCTCATAATTTCTTCAGCTGATTCATAGTTGATACCAAAATCCATTAGGCTGCTCCTGAAAGCTAGCTGTTCTGGGTTCAGAAATCTACCATTGTTGAATCCCCTGATTTTTATCCTGGGTTGGGACGACCTTCTTCCCAGTCGTTCAGCTCTTGCGTTCTCTGCATTTTGGTCAACATCATTTCGTCCGTCCTCATCATTTTCACTATTCGCGTCACCTGGATTCTCACCCCTTTTTTCTGCATCTCTCATTGCCCTGACTCTTTTCTTTATTTCTTGGTCGATGATTCTCTTCATGGTTGAGTTTGTTTCTGGGTCAGTCATTGCCCTTTCCATTACTCTCATGATCCTTGCATCGAACTCCTCTTCACTATCTGGATACTTGTCGGAATCCTCGTCCTCATCTCCATCAGAACCATTCAGATCTTGATCCACCTCCATTTTTGTTTCTTCTATATCAATATTTTCGTGCGCTCTGGTTCGTACCATGGTGGAGTTTCGCGGGAGTATTGCTGGTCGATTCGTAGGGGAAGGTTCGAAATATTCGTTTCGATATTCGGAGGATGGTATTCAGTGTGATTCAGAGGTGGTGTGTGGAGAGAGAAGGTAATCGGGATTTGGATGTGAGAGATGGGTATTAATCGTTGATGACTGTCGGGTGGTCTGCTTATCTGTTTTGTATTTATCCGGATCGAATTTTCGTTCCGGTTTTGTTTATACTTTCTGACTATTCGGATCGAGTTTTCGTTCCGGTTAGTTTTGTGTGAGCTTTTGCTTTTGTTGCAAATCAAGATTGTGAGCTTTCCTATCCTTTCTCAGGATTTTGCTCATTCTGTATTTCTGTGGTGAAAGATTGCTTCCTGAGAATTTGGTGTTCTCTTTTCCTTTTGGATCTTTCCGATCTTCGGGATTTGGTGTTCTCATATCTTTGGATTTTCGTTTTTCGTGCGGGCAGATGCTTTTTACAATCTGTTCCTTCCGGGCAGATGCTCTTTGCAATCTGTTCCTTCCAATCTGTTTCACCACAGAATACTTCAGGCTCAATCTTCTGGCTCACTCATTCTTGTTTTCAGTGAAAGATCAGTGTTCTCGAATATTGATTCCTTTCAACTGATGCCAACCTGGGCGGCCCTTTCGACTGAGCCGTCCAGCTTCTTTTCCCT
Organism: Pseudo-nitzschia multiseries; assembly: GCA_037355745.1. NCBI lineage: Eukaryota > Bacillariophyta > Bacillariophyceae > Bacillariales > Bacillariaceae > Pseudo-nitzschia > Pseudo-nitzschia multiseries. The sequence goes on from CM074791.1 coordinate 9,741,572, forward strand.
TGCTTGTTTTTGCTGGATCCCGAAACCCGGTGGAGCCACCACCTTGGTTCGGTTCTTTGGTCTCTTCTTTCAGGGAGACCGCCCTGGTGTTGGTCTATTCCAGGGCTCCACAGGCAACTGCCTCTTTTACATCCTTGAGGGTTGATGCCGGTAGCTGATCAGGCTAGTCCGGTTAGTCTTCGAGCTCAAACTGCGTTTCGATGGAAACGCCGTCCTCCACAGCTTGTAGACTGCTGTGGGTCTGATAAACTATAAAAAGTGTGTCGTAACAAGCAAACGCAATCGGTCTTATGGCCGATTGATTTAGTGAGTAGAAATAAGATCATTGTTACCGTTCGATTGTCTTTCCCGATTGTCGATCGGCAGGTTAATTACTTGTCGGAAATTACTCGTCGTATCGTGTAATTTCAAGCATACAAAACACATGTAATTCTTAAGACACAAAACACACGCAATCCATCTTCGATCGGTCTTTTACCGCATAATTCACCGTGATATTCTCTCTGAATATCACATGTGATTGTACCTTATTATGTAGAATTAGTACTAGGTTGTACGTAGGTTTTAGGGCATGATAGTGTTTTAAAGTTGTTAATTCTTCGAAGAGTGAGCTGATGGGGAAATTCGGTAAAGAGACAAACCACATGGAAACGCCGACGATTATTCACTCAAGTTAAATAACCTTACGAATAAGGTTATTTGCCCTTATGACTTTTCGTACAGTACGCGTTACACGGTGAATTCTTTTCATTGCTGCTGAATCCAGGGCCCCATATCCGGGTGGGGCACCGACATGGGATGCAACGTCTTGTGCGAAGGTCACGGAACGCGGTGGCCGAGGTAGTTTGTCACGCGAGGGGTCACGTAGGATACTGAGTAATTGTGAATCGTGATTACTAGATTTATGTATACTACTACTGTGGTCCCTCCCACACCGTCAGGACCGGAGGGGGGCCTCATATACCCCTCGTCCGTTGCCGTTGGGATTGGGTCCATTCCACTTCATCCACCTGTCGTTGTTCCTGGTGGATCCTCCCATTTGGTTGTCGTATGTGGCTCCTTCCTGGTGGTTGGACTTGTTCCTACGGTGGAAGCAATCTCGCCCGCTATGCGACAGGTTGACGCCGCAGGAGTGGCAGTAATATTCGTACTGTTTCCACTCGTGGCCTAGTGGCCGACCTGTCTTGGCCTGCCTGTGGCGACCGGTGTCGGCTGCCTTGAGTCGATTGACGTCAGCCTGTAGCGAGGCCATGGCCGTTTCCCATTGGTGCGACATTGTCATCGTAGACGCTGCTGTCGCGGTTGACGCCGTGGTTTCGGATACGCGCGAGTAGATCTCACGGCACGCGTTGGCCAGCTCAAGTTGTTGGGCTTCGAGGTCTGTGAACCGCCGGTCGTTATGAATGTCCACCATGTTGGCCTTTGCGGACTTACTGTGGTATGCGCTGTACAACTCCTTCAGTCGTTGTCCCCAGAACTTTTTGTAGTGTAAGAACTCATCTTTCGGGGCTATCGTCGTCCTGTGTTGTTTCCAGTCCTCATTGACTCTGTGGAGGGTAATTGGGTCATGGCCACTGCGCATGAATGCGTCCCGAGCATAATCGATCATTTGTGCTGAGGATACTCCTGCAGTTTCCGGAAGTAGGTTGATCTGCCATTGATACTTGGTTAGTTGCCTAAAGTACTCCTTGGGCCCGATTGGGCTCGGTGAATACGATAGGGCATTCATTTTCTTCGAGATCTCGCGAGTAAGCTGGTGTTGGGCATCCGTCGTACAGAGGTCAGCTTCCATGGCTTGGAACGCGGCCAGTACCGTGGTTCCTCTGGGGAATGCTTCTGAGCCCGGGTCTTTTAGATCATCCAGCATGGTGGGAAACTTTTTGTCGGTAATGAGCAGGGCTTCTCTATCATATTTGTTCCACTCCACGTATAGGGCGCGTCGGCGTTTCCATAATTTGTACGCGTCTGAGATGAGCTCTATTGTGCTATCGAGTTCTTGGGGCTCAGTCGGTGCTGTGGGATATTCAGCTCCGGCGTCTCTTGCGTTGTATTGTTCCTTACTTTCCAATAGGAATGCGTACCCACTCCCTTGTAGGAATTTGATGGATACTACTTCGGCCAATGCGTTGGCTAGAGTCTTCTTGAACTCGTATACGTCCACACTCGTCGGGACCGCTATGGGTTTCAATTGGATCTCGTCCAGGTGGTCTTTAACCCCAGTGTAATCCTTCTTTTTTACCATCTCGTCGTCGGTGTCACTATCTTCACTGTCTTCGGTATAGTCGTATAGCAACCTGTTCTGTGTTAGTAACTGTGTGTTTTGTTCTTCTGTGTATTCGAGTATATCCCTGTTGTAATGTTCGAGCTCTGCCAGTTGGTCTCTCAGATCTCGAATTCGAGTGGAGCCTACGTTTCTGGAATCGTCGATGCTGGTGTCTGGGGTAACTCCTCTCGTTGTAGGGCCGGGGATTCCTTCGGTTTGTGTTCCCTCTGGCATTGGGGTGTGTAATCTTAACGATAACTAATAAGACCAAAGTCGTAAGCGTCGTTCGGTTAGTTAGTTAGTTAGTTAGTTAGTTATTTCTGTTTTATTTTACGGTGTTGGAAAGAGTTATCGTTAAGGTTATGATCGGATTGTTTCTGGACCATATTGTTCTCTCAATTACTAATTTGTCTTTGCTTTGTGTGGGGGGCGTGTGGATACTCATATCGTGCGTTTGTAAGATCCTCATATCGCCTCCCTCTATTCAGTGCTTTAAGTATCCCTCGACTCTCACTCGCGCTTATGTATAATTTACTTATTGCGCTCCTCCAGTGATAGTTCTTGGAATCATACGTCTCGCGTTGTATTTACGTATCACGTATTTCCGCACGTATACGTATTTACGCATACGTAAATACGTATCACGTATACGTAAATACGTATCGCGTATACGTAAATCCCTTTCGCGTATATGTAAATTCTCACGTATACTTCTACGTTTTACGTACTTATCGTACGTTCACGTATCACGTGTCTTTTAGTAATTCAACAGTAGGTATGGGATCGTTGAAGAAAATCTTTTGGGGGACATATTCTTAGGTAGTCCACAAATGACACCTCGGACTATTCAACCCAACAAGATCTCAATGATCATACTTTTTAATTACACTAGTCAATAGGATTAATTTTCAACATTTGTTTTTTCAGACTTGACCATTTAATTTTCGACTACCGATATTAGGGTTCAATCAACAGTAATTAAAAAGTATCGAACGCATCAGCATCGATACTCAAAGATAGTACGTGCTAGCAACAACAACCATGGAAGCAAAAACTTCTTACTCCAGCATGGCGGCAAAGCCGCCGATCAACAAGGCCAACAACGCCTCACCCACAAACACCACCAAGCCCAAGAACCCGACCGGCAACAAGCGGAATCCGGATCGATTTGTTGGACACAACCAAAGTGATCTGAAAGGGATCCTCATCCCGGAGGATGCAAATGCCAAACACTACAATGAGCTCAAAGATAGACTTGAGACGCTTGGAGGCTCCAAGTATATCCCACAAGTGGGATCATCGATCGAACACCTTGTCCGGTTCGAACGCAAAGACTTTGCCCCATCCAAGCCTACGGCAGCCGAAAACTCGGCGCCTGTAACTGATCCAGTCACACAGGAAACCCAGATGGTTGAGGTGCCTGGGCTAAAGGAAACCCTCATGGACATGTACAAGGAAGAATTGAAGAAGAAAGCCGACGAATGGATCCAATACCAACGAGACATGGAGAAGGTATACAGACTTGCTCTTGGCCAGATTGATGATGGCATGAAAGCAAAGCTCAAGGGGCTCAAGTCATGGAAAGCTATTGAGAGTTCCAAATGCATTGTGGAGCTTCTCAAAGCAGTCCGCGACCTGTGCTTCCAATCAAGCTGCACCAAGGTACACCCAATCACCAATGTGATATGCGCCATTCGAAAGCTCCTTTGCACCCAGCAACGCCATATGGACGCGGCATCATATGTGAAGATGACGAAGGAGAACCTTGATGTTGTCAAATCCCTAGGGGGAACTTTGATCTGCAAGGCCACTGTCTCATATGAACTGGAGCGGAACCCGGCCTATGCGGCATATGACTACCCCACATATTGGAATACTAAATCAAGTGTGAACCGTAAGAGTTACGTATAGGACACGTAACGTATAATTTACGTATACGTAATACGTAACGTAATACGTAAAACGTATAATTTACGTATACGTAATACGCAACGTAATACGCAAAATGTATAAGTTACGTATACGTAATACGTAACGTAATACGTAAAACGTATAATTTACATACGTAATACGTATACCGTACGATTCCAAGAGATCACAAGCTGAGCGCGATAAATAAAAGTGAAACGCGTCCAATGTGATGCACACCATAAGTAAATTATACATAAGCGCTGGTGAGTATCAAAAGATACTTAAAGCACTGTGCAGAGGTGCACAATATGGGGATCACGCTATCGATACGTGTATCTCCACACAAAAGAAAGACAAATTAGGAAATGAGAGATCAATATGGTCCGAGAACAATCTGATCATAATCTTATCGATAACTCTTTCCAACACTGTAAAAAGAGCAAAATAACGTAAATACTAAAAGTAACTAAACTAACCCAACGCCGTCTTACAGCTTTGGTCTTATTAGTTATCGATAAGATTAACACGCCCAATGCCAGAAGGAACACAAACCGAAGGAATACATAGTCCCCCAACAAGAGGAGTTACCCCCGACACCAGCATCGACAATTCCAGGAACATAGGCTCAACTGAAATTCGTGATCTGAGAGACCAACTGGTAGAGCTCGAACAGTACAGCCGGGATATACTCGAGTACACCGAAGAACAGAACTCACAATTACAGACCCAGAATAGGCTGCTATACGACTATACCGAGGACAGTGAGGATAGTGATACCGACGACGAGATGACCAAGAAGAAGGACTACGCGACCCTCAAGGATCACTTCTTGGATGAGACTCAAATGAAGCCGGTAACCGTACCATCGAGCATAGATGTATACGAGTTCAAGAAGGCACTAGCGAATGCATTAGCCGAAGTACCCTCCATCAAGTACATTCAGGGAGGGGGTTACGCCTTCCTACTGGAAACAGAGGCACAATACCATGCAAGGGACCCCCAAGCGCCATTCCCCAAGGCACCGACAGAACCGCAAGAACTCGATAGCACGATCGAGCTCACGTCAGACGCATACAAGCTGTGGAAGCGGAGCCGGGCCCTATATGTAGAATGGAACAAATATGACAGGGAGGCCCTACTAATCACGGACAGAAAATTCCCCAACATGCTTGGGGATCTGAAGGACCCGGGGTCGGAAGCCTTCCCCCGGGGAACCACTGTGCTCACAGCCTTCAAAGCCATGGAAGAGGACCTTTGTACTACCGACGCTCAGCATCAACTCACGCGCGAGCTCACCAAGAAAATGAATACGTTGGCATATACACCAAACCCAATCGGGCCCAAGGAGTACTTCCAACAACTCACTAAGTACCAACATCAAATCAACTTGCTCCCAGAGACGGCAAATGTGACCGACGCACAGATGATCGATTACTCACGAGAGGCGTTTGTGCGCAGCAAACACGACCCCACCACACTGCACCGAGTAGACGAGGATTGGAAGAAGCACCGGGACACATTGGTAACAAGTGGATTCACCCAATACAAAAAGTTCTGGGGACAACGCTTGAAGGAACTGTACAGCAGCTACCACAACACAACAAATACAGCAAACCTAGCAGACATTCAGGCAGCACAGCGCGTCACCGAGCTCAAAAAACAACAACGTGAGCTGGCCCAGGTATGCCAAGAAATCTACTCCCAGGTCACTGAAACAGCAACGGCGGCGTCGACCATGACCATGTCAAACCAATGGGAGACAGCGATGGCCGTCCTCCAAGCCGATGTGAATCGGCTCAAGTCAGCTGACGCAAGCCGCACCAATGGGTCCGCCACACGACAGCCCGCGCTTCAAGCGTGGAAGCAGTACAAATACTACTGCCACTCGTGTGGCGTTAATCTCACCCACGACAGCCGGAGTTGTTACAACCGCCGGAACAAGGCCGACCACCAGGAAGGCGCCACCTACGACAATCAGATGGGTGGGGCCACCAGGAACACCGACCGGTGGTTGAAGTGGAATGGTTCCAATCCTAACGGCAACGGCCGGACCATGATTGTTGATGTTCCCCCGAGATCTTGACGGTGTGGGGGGGACCACAGTAGTAGCATACATAAATATAGTAATCACGAATCTCAATTACTCAGTATCCTACGTGATCCCTCGCGTGACATCCTACCCCGGCCAACCCAGCGTACGGTTACCTTTGCACCAGACGTCGCATTCCATATCCATGCCCCACCTGGATTTGGGGCCCTGGACTCGGCGGCTACAGACGATTTTGTCCCGTCAACTTATCAAGGGGGGGCGCATCAAGACACACCGGGAGCACTGACTGTCGGGTGCGCAAATGGGAGCACGATGCTCTCTACAGCCACTGACCTGTTAGACCTCCCCCGGCTCCCCCTTGAGGCACGCGGGTGCCACAAATTAGATGAGGTGGAGCTGCCATTGGTCTCAGTCCCTAAACTATGCAGTGCCGGGTGCCACGTAGAGTTCTCAAAGGACAACGTGACGCTACTCGGCCCCACACAACGTGTCATACTAACCGGTCAACGTGACCCCCTAAGGAATCTATACATGGTTCCCCTCCATCAGCCCGCCAAACAGGAGACGGCTAAATCTCCAAGGGTGACAGTCCCCCCGCAAAACGAATCCCCGCAAAACGAAAATGAAAGCAGCGCAACCAGCGCCATCCAAAACAACCACGAAAACGAATATTCAACACACGGGGGCAGGGGCATACCAGATCCAAGCCGTCCCCAAGGTGATCCGATTCTACCACGCAGCAGCAGCAGGGTACCCCACTAAAGAGACATGGGTCCGCGCCATTGAGCGCGGCTCATTTGCCACGTGGCCGGGTCTCACTGTACAACGTGTCAACCGATACCTCCCACTCACAGAAGAAACGACTATGGGACACCTACAGATGGTTCGACAAGGCATCCAAAGCACACACAAACCAAAGAACAAGGGCACACGCAAGCCAAAGAACAAACCAACGATTGATACAGAGCCGCCCCGCGTCGGTCGAAAGAAGATACATAACGTCAGCGTAGACGCCGTATCCACAAATGAAATGCAACCAGCTATCCAAGCAGGGCCACGCACCAAAGATGAAACGAAGGAACTCATTGCGTGGGACCTACCGGGGAGATACCCCGTCACGTCACGCCGTGGGCACCAGTACGTATTCCTCATGTACGACTACGATTCCAACTACATTGACGTGGAGCCCATCCAGTCACGCAAGAGCGAAGACCTCCTACAGGGATTCATGGCATGCTATGCGCGGATGAAGGAGGACATCGTGAGCGCAAAAATAGTACGAATGGACAACGAAACCTCCAAGAAACTAATTGCGTACATCACAAAGAACAACCTCGATTACCAACTAGCATCACCCGGGGACCACCGGCTCAACCATGCAGAAAGGGCAATACAGACGTTCAAGAACCATTTCATAGCGGGATTGAATGGGGTGGATGACCAGTTCCCGGTGGACGACTGGGACCTACTGATTCCACAGGCCCTCATTACCCTCAACCTACTGCGGGCTTCACGTACCCAGCCGAAGCTATCAGCGTATGAGCTCAGACGCGGGGTCTATGACTACAACAAACACCCCCTCGCCCCTATGGGCTGCCGGGTGATCATTCACGACAGAGCGCAAGAACGCGGTGCATGGCAGGATCATGGGACAAGGGGTTTCTACATTGGACCGGCCTTAAAGCACTACAGGAATTACACGTGCGTCGGGGAGGCCAGCCGCGCCAACCGAATCAGCAACACAGTGGCGTTTTTTCCCAAGACCGATATGCCCCATACCTCATCTACGGACCGGCTGCTCATGATCCTCCAAGACCTAAAGGAAGTTACCAGTAAGCCCCATCCACCAATCCCATATATGGAACAGGGGACCCAAGTAAATGAGGCCCTACGGAGTATACGGGATCTTTTACATATGGGTACACGACAAAAGCAAAATGGGCCCAGAGCCACACTTAGAGAAACCGCCATAGAATCACGCGAACCTCCAAGGGTGGCCAACAGGCCCAACACAAATTCAATCAACGAGCCAGCAAACGCGCGCGAACCTCCAAGGGTGCCACCTACACAACAACGCAGCGCCCGCCGGGGACACCCCTGGGCTGTGGGCACCATCATTAGGAAGAAGTTCAACTCAGGGTGGTATGAAGGTGAGGTCGTAAACTATGATCAAACCAACCAATACTACAGGGTACAATTCACTGATGGGGACATGGCCGACTACACGCATGGTGAGGTATCCCGATACTATAAATCCGACCAATACTACTCCAAACCCAAGGTTAAACCCAAGGCACTAATGGGAATTTACCCACGCGACCCGGTTCGTCTCCCTGTACCAAAACAGGCCCTACAAATCAACCAGTTAACGCATAGACCCCAGTTAGCATGTGGGGGTTCCATATGGGATGATGACTTGAACAAGTGGGCAGCATACCGCGATCTAATCAAACACCCCAAGGCACAGGTACAAGAATTATGGCTCAGATCAGGTGAAGACAAGTTCGGCCGCTTATTCCAAGGGTTCCAACCCAACGGAGTGGAGGGGATGGATGTATTGGATTGGATCGATAGACACGCAGTGCCAGTACATAAGAAGGTCACTTATCCACGATACACAGTAGCCATACGCCCCGAGAAAGCCGATCCGTACAGAACGCGCATCACAGCAGGAGATGACCAACTGGAGTACCACGGTGACGTGTCCACCAGAACAGCAAGCATGGAAACCATAAAAACCCATTGGAACAGTGTAGTATCCACCCCAGGGGCCAGGTATTGTACCGGCGACATTTCTAACATGTACTTATGCTCCTCGCTCGATGAACCCGAATACGTAAAATTTCGATGGGACATGATTTCCCCCCGTATCAGAACGACCTACAGCCTAGATGGACTCAAGAGGGGTGAATATGTTTATGCCAGAATCAAAAAGGCATGGTACGGACTCAAACAAAGCGGGAAAATTGCGCATGATGACTTAGTGGCGCACCTACGGTCACATGGATACCGAAAGGCACCCCACACCGAGGGACTCTTCCTACACGATGAGAGAGACATAAGCTTCACCCTAGTCGTGGATGACTTTGGGATCAAATACGTCAATCAAGACGACGTGGATCATCTAGTCAAAGCAGTCGGGGCCAAATACACCTTTAAGGTTGACTGGACAGGTAAACAATACGTGGGGGTCCACCTACGTTGGGACTACGACAAACACGAGGTCAAATTTTCCATGGAGGGTTACGTGGGACAAGCATTAAAGGAATTCGAACACGTGCGGCCCTCACGCACATACGCGGGACCATCACGCGCTGACGTGCCTGCGTATGGCGCGAAGATACAATACGCAAAAATAGAGGACACGACCACTCTATCCGACAAAGAGATCAAATTCATACAACAAGTTACCGGAAAATTCCTATTCTACGCACGGGCAATCGACAGCACAATGTTACATGCACTCAACGATATAGCGTCGACCAAGAACAACCAAACCGCGTTAACCGCCACAAAGTACTTCCTCAACTACGAAGCATGTAACCCTGACGCCACCATTATTTACCGGGCCAGCGATATGATTCTCTGTGTTGACAGTGACGCAGCCTACCTAGTGTGCCCGGGCGCCAAGAGCCGCGCGGGCGGATACCATTTCCTTGGCGACGCCAAGGCCGATGCCTTCAATGGACTGATCCTAGTGTTAGCCAAGATCATCAAAAATGTGATGGCGTCCGCGGCAGAAGCCGAAGTTGCATCATTATTCCTGAATGCACGGGAAGCTTTGCCCATCCGACAATGTCTGATCGAATTAGGCCACCCGCAACCAGCCACACCACTGAAAACCGACAATAATACAGCAGAGGGCATACTCAATGGCACGCTCAAACAAAAGCGGTCCAAGGCCATTGATATGCGATTCTATTGGTTAAAAGACAGGGCGCAACAAGGCCAATTTGACATTTTCTGGGAACCAGGAAAGCATAATCTGGCTGACTACCCCACCAAGCACCATCCGGGAAGCCACCATAAAAAGGTACGACCGATATATCTCTATGAGCCAGATAGTCCAAGGACCATCCAAGGGTGTATTGGAATACTAAATCAAGCGTGAACCGTAAGAGTTACGTATAGGACACGTAACGTATAATTTACGTATACGTAATACGTAACGTAATACGTAAAACGTATAATTTACGTATACGTAATACGTAACGTAATACGCAAAATGTATAAGTTACGTATACGTAATACGTAACGTAATACGTAAAACGTATAATTTACATACGTAATACGTATACCGTACGATTCCAAGAGATCACAAGCTGAGCACGATAAATAAAAGTGAAACGCGTCCAATGTGATGCACACCATAAGTAAATTATACATAAGCGCTGGTGAGTATCAAAAGATACTTAAAGCACTGTGCAGAGGTGCACAATATGGGGATCACGCTATCGATATGTGTATCTCCACACAAAAGAAAGACAAATTAGGAAATGAGAGATCAATATGGTCCGAGAACAATCTGATCATAATCTTATCAATAACTCTTTCCAACACCGTAAAAAGAGCAAAATAACGTAAATACTAAAAGTAACTAAACTAACCCAACGCCGTCTTACAGCTTTGGTCTTATTACCACATACCTTACCCTCACCAGACCGACAAGGGCCGCCATTGACCATGCAGTTGAACAACGGGCACTGGCCGCACTAATCATAGAGGGATCAGACACTGACAACAGCAACCTACGACAAGTTCTTGCTGATAACTATGCTCTAGAACAGAATAACTATCCTAACACAAGTGTGGAGGCGCTAGACATGGTGGTTGCATTCAAGGACTCAAAGAAATCAAAGACGCGAAGTGGCAACCGTGGTAATGCTGCCCCAGCAGGAACAAGCCCATCTGCCCAGGGACAGCGCGATAACAGAAAGAAGGACAAATCACCTGATCAAGGATCAAGCCTATTCGTTCAGCAAGGAGGTGGAGGGACAACCAACTTATCCACTGACCAACACAGCTGTCAGCTACTCATGACAGCCGTGGAATCAGGAGAAGCATTCACCCCGTCTGAGCAAACCACATACATGTTCCTAAACATCGGAATGCTATCACAGGGGGGGACCGAGGAGTCCAACTCAGACTCAGCCACATCAGTAACATCTTCAGATGGATGGTCCGACAGCGATGATGACGGCGTGCCAGACCTTGTCCCCAGAACCAACACGTACTCCGACAACAGTGAAGCAGATGAAGCAGACTACCACTTCAGCAGTGACGTGGAATACTTGTTCACCAAATCAAAATCCGAAGGAGGAGTGAACCCCTACTGGATCCTACTTGACAGCGAGTCATCCCTCAACCTAATCGTCAACCCAGAGCTAGTGGAGAACATCCGTGAGGCTCCAAACAACGCGTTCATGAATATCCATTGCAACTCTGGTATCTCACAAACTAATATGATCGCTGACCTTCCAGGTTTCAGTACAGTTTGGTTCTATGAGGATGGACTAGCCAATGTGCTGTCCCTTGCGCTGGTATCCGACCGATACCAGGTGACAATGGATACTGACATCGACAATGCGATTCATGTACACAAAGAAAATGGGACCAGAAGGTTCCAGCGGTCCACATGTAACCTCTACTACTGTGATATGCGAGAGCAACATGGGACCGTTTTGGCCCTGGATACAGTGGAAGGCAAGGCCCAATCGTACTCGACACTAGACTGCTCCAGAGCAAAGAAGGCACGTGACCTCCAAGAGGTTCTTGGCTTCCTAACAACGCAGGAGCTCATCAGAATGATCGACAACAACATCATCAAAGATTTCCCAATCACTAGAAGAAATATTGGCATCATGGAAGCAATCTACGGGAAGCACACGAGTATCCTAAAAGGAAAGAGTGTCAGAGAGCAATCCCCCCACACCAGAGAAGACGTTACACCGGTCCCGGACAGTATCCTCAGGTCATATCACGATGTAACACTGTTTGTGGATATCATCACGGTGAATAGTGTTCAGTTTCTTGTGTCCATCTCCCGACATATTCGATTCAGAACTGCAGTGGCCATTAACAACATGAAACACCAGACTCTTGCCAAAGCCATCCGGGCCATAGCTGGGCAGTATCTCTCTCGAGGTTTTCGCGTAACCCAGGTGCACGCAGACAATCAGTTTGATTGCATCAGAGACAATTTGCTCGACATGGAATATCCAATCACCATGCACTGTGTACCGGCAGGGCAACATGAGCCAACAATTGAGAGAAGCAATCAAACACTCAAAGAGAACATACAATGTGTGGTGAATCACATACCTGTCAACCGCCTGCCTCGCCGCTGTCTCATTGAGCTAGTGTACACAACTGTGTTCTGGCTGAATTGCAGGACCACAGGAGTGTCCCCCACCATGTCGGCACAAGAGATCATGACTGGTGTGGCATGCAATGCAAGGACACATGGGAAGTTTCAGTTTCTCCAATACATACAAGCACACACCGAAGACACCAACAACACTATGAGACCTCGCACAGTTGATGCCGTCTATCTACTTCCCACTGGACAACTAACAGGAGGTTTCTATGCATACGACATCAACACCGGACAGCGCATACACCGCAAGAGGGGAACAGCCATCCCAATGCCCCAAGTGGTAATCGACAGATTAGAGGCCAATGCTCTGGACCAAGGAATGCCAACCGGCCTCGAGTTTGAGATTGAAAGGGCCATTACCATTCTTGACTTAGATACAGACAAGAACAAGGATGATGATGATGCATCCGATCAGTCCTACACGGACACACCAAATGAGGAAGAAGAGAGCCTAGTCAGCGTAATCGATGAGACCAAAGCAATTGCCGACTCTCTCACTCCAGTTGATGAACCGGCACCGCAAGCCGAGGAAGGGGCGGAGGACCCTATCCACCCCGAGGAACTAGAAGTGGAACCGGACCAATATCGAACCGCTGAAGCAGGAGTGGACGAGGACCAACCAGCAACCACCAACGTAAGTGAAGAAGATGAGAACCTGTTGACCAAGGATACACCACAACAGACTGCAGATGCCCACACCTCCTGTGGCACACACCATGTGGCCTTCGCAGATGACCCGGAGGAGACCGCTGAGTTGTTGCCAACAAGGCTTCGACCCAGAATCACTAGATCACACAACAAGTATGGGGTGTCAGAAGGATACCAACCAGAACACAGAGAACGCAGTGGTTTTACTGCTGGATACAACAATATCATCAGGGCCATTGCAAACCAACACACATCTATGCTGATGGTACTACAAGCAATCGAATCGTACAACAATCTAGATGCGACCCAAGTAACCAAGCAATACGGGGTAAATCAAGGTATCAAGATATTCGGGGACGAAGGAGTGGATGCCGTGCTCTCTGAGCTACAACAACTGCACGACAGAGGTGTTATCGAAGTTACGGATCCAAAGACGCTAACCCGTGAAATGGTACAGGCAATCCCTACAGTATCTAATGTTCCTAAAGTGCAAAAGAACTGGCAAGGTGAAAGGTAGAGGGTGTGCAGATGGCAGGCCACAAAGGGAATTCATCTCCAAGGAAGACTCGACCTCCCCCACTGTCTCCCTGTATGCATTGATACTCTCATGTATGATAGACGCAGTCAAAGGGAGAGATGTGGCCACGGTTGATATCCCCGGCGCGTTCCTACAGACTGATATGCCAGAGGGCGAGGACGTGTACATTAAACTAGATGGGACTATGGCCGAGTTGCTGTACCGTGTGGATCCCAAACTCTATGGTCCAAACATGATTACAATGAAAAATGGCAAGAAAGCCCTCATTGGAAAGGCCTGAAAAGCCATTTACGGCACGCTCAGAGCGGCACTGCTGTTCTGGCAGAAACTATCAAGCGAGTTAGTCAGACAGGGATACGAGCCAAACCCATACAACCAATGCACAGTGAACAAGATGATCAATGGACACCAGTGCACCATTGTATGGCATGTGGATGATCTCAAGATCTCCCACAAAGATCCCAACGTCGTGACACAAGTCATTGCAGACCTGAATAAGGAGTTTGGAAAAATATCCCCTCTCACAGAAACCAGGGGAAAGGTTCACGGCTATGTTGGAATGATCATCGACTACACCAAGAGTGGTAGAGTGAAGTTCACCATGTTTGACTACATTGAAGATATTCTTCAGGGACTGCCACAGGCACTCGATGGATGTGAGGCTGTGACTCCAGCTGCTGACCATTTGTTCCAGGTCAATGAGATGGCAGAACGTCTAAACCAAGAGGATGCAGAGTCATTCCATCACTATGTGACCAAACTTCTATTTGCGTCAAAGCGCGAGAGGCCCGATATACAGACTGCAATAGCCTTCTTGTGTACTCGAGTAAAGGAACCCGACGTGGACGACCAGAAGAAGCTGAAGCGAGTCATGTCATACTTGAAGGAAACCCGATTCCTTCTGCTTGTGTTAGGACATGATGACACTGGCAACCTGTACTGGTACGTCAATGCGGCTTCTGCTGTACACGGGGACATGAGGAGCCATTCTGGGGGTATGTTGACCATGGGAAAAGGTGCCATCATCGCAAACTCCACCAAACAAAAGATCAACACAAAGAGTTCAACAGAAGCGGAAGTAGTGGGAGTGGATGACAACATGCCATTCATCTGTTGGGCCCGATACTTCCTAATCGCACAGGGACAACATGTGATTGAGAACACAGGACAAATTACCAGCATTCCTCTCGCCAAGGAAAACGTACTCTACCAAGATAATGAGAGCTCAATTCGCCTCGAGCGCAATGGGAAGGCCTCCAGCACCAAAAGAACCAGGCACATCAACATTCGATACTTCTTGTCATGGACAGAGTAGCCAAGGGGGAAGTTACCATTGAGTACTGCCCCACCAAGGAGATGATCGCTGATTACTTTACCAAGCCATTGCAAGGATCACTGTTTCGAAAATTCAGGAAGAACACAATTATGGGAATTGCAGATAACAGTGAGTACACCTCATATCGCACTGCATACCTACGGGCACGGCAGGCGCGCACCATATCTAAGAGCATTGCTCAGGACAACCAGCCGGCCAGCGAGTAAACAGACTGCGCGTTGGTACTAACCGTCCCAAGACACGATTGCCCAACCAGGAGTTGTCCTAAGTAATGGGAGTGTGTTGAGGAACGATGCGCACACACGAACATCCGAACATACAACATTCATGTGACATATGTATATGTGGGTATGAGACTGATGCATACGACCTATGCATATGTAGGTATGGGATCGTTGAAGAAAATCTTTTGGGGGACATATTCTTAGGTAGTCCACAAATGACACCTCGGACAATTCAACCCAACAAGATCTCAATGATCATACTTTTTAATTACACTAGTCAATAGGATTAATTTTCAACATTTGTTTTTTCAGACTTGACCATTTAATTTTCGACTACCGATATTAGGGTTCAATCAACACTCAGGGCCATCCGGAACCCACAGAATTTCGAACGATTTGAAGTAGGGGGAAACCCACTCGTGCGTATTTCTTCCGGAACCAGTAGTACCGGTACGGTACGGGACGTACCCACGAAAACCCACAAAACCTAAAACGAAAGCCCAGAGCCCTCCGGAACCCTCAGATTTTCGCGCGATTTTCGAGCTCGATTTTGGGGGATTTATTTTTCCATGCCTCCGAAAGTTCGTGGGTACGTACGGTGAGTGTACAAGATAAAAATACCACAATTAATACCCAGTACCATAACCATGTACAAGTCTACAGGAAATAAACATATGTGTGCTCCGCACACCGAAGTCCCTTCAAAAAAAGAACAAGACAAAAGACCCTGAAAACACACCAAAAAACTCACTCCTAAGACAATTTTTTTGATGGGAAGTCCGATCATCGAAATCACGAATGTCGGCCCATGATCGACCCTTCTGTTTCTCCTTCCATAGAACAGACCATGAAGGTTCACCACTGTACAAATAGTACAAAATGACACCAACTCAAATACCTACACATTCCTCTACTTGGTTTTCAATCCGGAAGGGTATTTTAGTAATGGCAATTCTACTGCGAATAACACACAAAGATACATACAAAAAAACGAGCCGACAACGCGCCCTTCCCCAACCCATCTGCTTCCCCTCCAATAGAAGGGAAGATGAGGGTTCACATGTACAAATACTACCACATTTGAACACCATCATGTTCCTCTACTGATTTTTCGACTTGGAATGGCGATCGGATGGCAATCGAATGGCTAGTATTGAACAGCAATTTGGATGGCGAGTTACGGCCCTCCAACGGCCCTTCTGTTTCTCCTTCGATAGAACAGACCATGAAGGTCTGACACCGTACAAATAGTACAAAATTACACCAGCTCAAATACCTACATGTTACTCTACTTCGATTTCAATCGGGAAGGGTATTCGAACGATAATCAAGCGGCGTTTTGAGCGCCATTTCAAGCAGCAGGAAGCCAGCAGCAAGCAGTGGCGTTTGGAGCGCCGTGTTGGACCAGCAGGAAGCCAGCAGCCAGCAGCGCCGTTTGGAGCGCCGTTTTGGAGGAGCAGCAGGAACAAGCCAGCAGCCAGCAGCGGCGTTTTCGAGCAGCGTATTGGAGGAGCAGGAAGCCAGCAGCGAGTAGCGAGTAGCGGCGTCTGGAGCAGCGTTTTCGAGCAGCAGGAAGACAGCAGCTACCAGCAGCATTTCGAGCGGCGTTTTGGAAAAAACGAGCCAACGGCAACCACGCGCCCCTACTCTGCTGACCTATCTCTTTCCCCTTGGATAGAGGAGAGAATGGAGGAAGATCATATGTACAAAATCTACCAGGTTCAAATGCCTGCATGTTACTCTACTATTATTTTGACTGAGAATGGCAATCCAATGGCAATCGGATGAACGTTACGATCAAAATGAGGGTTACGATCAAAATGAATGAACGTTGCCACCAAGGTAGATACATAGTAGACCAAATTTAAATACAACTACAGTACCAACCAAGATATTACACAGCACACTAGTAGCTACTAGCTTAGAGGGAACTGGTTTAGCAGCAATAATAGGGGCGGGATTCTTGGCGCTTATTTGTCAATGGATAAGTTGTCTTATCTATCGGTCTTATCTATCGGTCGTCTTCTCGAAAAAGTGAGCAAAAAAGTGTGTCATGAAACAAGCACCTCCAGGGACATTTCTTAGAAAGAAGAAGAGTAAAGAACACCGGTCATGTAAAGTACTTGTGGTATTTCCTTAAGAGTTACACGGAGTCTTATACCACTAAAAATGCAACAATACTGTGTATGGAAATTCGACCGGTACACATGTTTTTTTAGGGGTACGACATGATTTCTACAGAGAAAAAACAGTAGAAATAGTCATTAGAGGTATGTACCATTAAGCGTACTGGTTTCTACTTACGTGCCACAGTAGTCCCAGGCTAAATACCACAATTGTGGTGTTTCCGACGTATGGTACCGGTACCATACAACGGAAATACCACAATTGTGGTATTTAGCCTGGCACTACTGTGGCACGTAAGTAGGAATTGGTACGCTTAATGATACATACCTCTAATGACTATTTCTACTGTTTTTCTCTGTAGAAATCATGTGGTACCCCTCAAAAAACATATGTACGGGGCGAATTTCCATACTCAGTATTGTTGCATTTTTAGTGGTATAAGACTCCGTGTAACTCTTAAGGAAATACCACAAATACCACAAGTACTTTACATGACCGGTGTTCTTCAGTCTTTTCTTTCTAAGAAATATCCCCGGAGGTGCTTGTTTCGTGACACACTTTTTTGCTCACTTTTTCAGAACGACAATGGATACAACAAATAATTACCAATCCCCCTATTATTGCTGCTAAATCGGTCCCCTCTGAGTATGCTACTAGTAGTGTGCTGTATAATATTTTGGTACTGTATTTAAACTTAGTCTACTAGGTTTTCGTGCTGCTCGAAACGTCGCTCCGAAATGCTGCTGCTGGCTGCTGGCTTCCTGCTGCTCCAAAACGCCGCTCCAAAACACCACTGCTGGCTTCCTGCTGGTCGAAACGCCGCTGCTGGCTGCTTGCTTCCTGCAGATCCAAAACGCCGCTGTTGGCTATTGGCTGCTGGCTTCTTCCTGCTGCTCCTCCAAAACGCCGCTCCAAATGCCGCTGCTGGCTTCCTGCTGCTCCAAAATGCCGCTCAAAACGCCGCTGCTGGCTTCCTGCTGCTCCAAAACGCCACTCCAAACGCCGGCGTTGCTTGCTGCTTGTTGCTGCTGGATGCTGGCTTCCTGCTGCTCCAAACGCTGCTCCAAAACGCTGCTGGCTGCTGGCTTCCTGGTGCTGGCTTCCTGGTGCTCCTCCAAAACGCCGCTCCAAAACGCCGCTCCAAAACGCCGCTCCAAAACGCCGCTCGAAAGGCCGCTGCTTGCTGCTGGCTTCCTGCTGCTCGAAAGGCCGCTCGAAAGGCCGCTGCTTGCTGCTAGCTGCTGGCTTCCTGCTGCTGCAAAACGCCGCTTGAAACGCCGCTTGAAACGCCGCTGCTGGCTTCCTTCTGCTGGCGTTCTGCTGCCATTCGATTGCCATTCGATTGCCATTCCAAGTCGAAAAATCAGTAGAGGAACATGATGGTGTTCGAATGTGGTAGTATTTGTACATGTCCACCCTCATCTTCCCTTCTATTGGAGGGGAAACAGATGGGTCAGTGAAGGGCCGTCGCCGGCTCGATTTTTTTGTCTCGCCGTCTCGTGTTATTTGCAGTAGAATTGCCGTTCGAATACCCTTCCGGATCGAAAACCAAGTAGCGGAATGTGTAGGTATTTGAGTTGGTGTCATTTTGTACTACTTGTACAGTGGTGAACCTTCATGGTCTGTTCTATGGAAGGAGAAACAGAAGGGTCGGAGAAGGGTCGTCGTCATCAGTTTTTCGTATCTTCCTGTGTGTTATTCGCAGTAGAATTGCCGTTTGAATACCCTTCCGGATCGAAAACCAAGTAGCGGAATGTGTAGGTATTTGAGTTGGTGTCATTTTGTACTATTTGTACAGTGATGAACCTTCATGGTCTGTTCTATGGAATGAGAAACAGAAGGGTCGTTGGAGGGTCGCGAAAATGAAAATTAATGAACGACATCGGTGATTTCGATGATTGGACTTCCCATTAAAAAAAATTGTCTTAGGGTCTTTTGTCTTGTTCTTTTTTTGAAGGGACTTCAGTGTGCGGAGCACACATATGTTTATTTACTGTAGACTTGTACATGGTTTTGGTACTGGGTATTTATTGTGGTATTTTTATCTTGTACACTCACCGTACTTCTTCCCGAAAAGATACCCAGGAAAACCCAGGATTACCAAGCATGGGTATTTCTTCCGGAACAAATACGTACCCATGAAAACCCATGTTTGAAAACGTGGGGTACGAATAGGCGTGAATCAGGGTGACCATTTTGAGACAGCATTTTTTCCCTCCCCTTCTTACAAGCATCGATTACGGTCCTGTTAGTCTTATTGATCTTACTCTCCAGCAGCTGCTGGAACTTCCAGACCAAAGTAATCACTGCACCAGAATTCTTGGCAAGAGAAACAAGAAGAGCTTTCTATACTAGATACCCAATTTGCTAGGGTTGTGCGCGCCGGAACCCCTTCGGACTTTATGATTCTTTCGGTCAAGAAAATCACGAAACGTAAAAAAAAACTCCATTAACACACCCATCACAATACCAAGCGGTCTCAACCAAACCATTCCTTATCCATAGCATTAGACACACCAGCTATCCATTGTTTCCAATCCGCACCTATGAAAATAATAAGGAAAACAGAAGCGAGGAATACATCATCAGCAATGTAGGATATAGGCACCATTCTCTATGTATCTCACGTTGTTCACTGTTTCCTATCCTTTTCCTATCCGATCCACCGTTGCCGACCTTTTGCTGTCGTTCCGACGATTGCCGTTGTTCCTGCTGCTGCCGTAGATTTGCAGACTTCTTACTCCTCTATCACAAAAAACTGGATCTTGATCCTGTTGATATATAGGCAATGGATGCAGATTTCTTGCTTTCAAGACGTATATGTAAGGCTGCAGTCCAAACAATATCTATCCAGCAATTCCTCTATCATCCTAAGCCGTCCAATTCTTTTTCCAGCCAAGGCAGTTGTTTCGGACTAAAATTTCTTGAGCCTGAATTCCCTGCCTACTAGTGATCATTGCTGATCAGTTCAGTGGGATCCTGCGTTCTCGGACGGAGTGCTTTATCATACAAGTACAGTAAAGCAACTCTGCTCAAGATAAGTTCGGTAAGATTATAAAGGGAAAGAGTATTTTGTGCCTTGAGACAAAACACACACACACACACACAAACACTGTACAATCACACTGTACAATCACACTGTAAAATCACTTTTCGAAGAAAAAAAATACTTTTCGCTGTGTGTGTGTGTGTGTGTGTGTGTGTGTTCGAAAAAAAAATCGATACTTAACCTGTGAGATCCAATGCAGTAAATATAGAACAATGAAGAATAATTTAATTTTCTTAATTAAAATAAGAAGGGTAAGTAAATAAAACGCGCAGCGCGCGCATTTTCAATATAGAACAATAAATAATAGTGCCCTGATTTTTTAGTTAACGTTCTCAACTTGTGATACAATGACTGTGGCATGATCTTTCATGTACCGGTGGTTTGTACTGGTACTCGTACGTACCACATGTGTGTGTGAAGGTGTTTTTACCGTTAATGAATTTGTGTAGCATCCTACGAGAGTAGCTTTGTACACCATTTTTGTACTTGATAATGTCTGGTATTGAATTTTTGTAGCATTCTACAGCAGTAGCTTTCTACACCATTTTCGTACTAGATAATTTCTAGTAATGAATTTCCGTAGCATTCTACGACAGTAGCTTTCTACACAATGTTTGTACTAGAAAATTTATGGTAAAGAATTTGCGTAGATATCCACAGCAGTAGATTCCTACACTATTTTTGTACTACATAATTTCTGGTAATGCATTTGTTTACCATCCTACGACAGTAGCTTCCTATACAATTTTTGTACTACATAATTTCTGGTAACAAATTTGCGTACATATCTACGGCAGTATCTTTCTCCACCGCTACTGTCGTGTCCGGGTGTATTATGATAGTATTAGTACTAATGTACATATGATACTAACGACTTGTGTTCAGGTGGTGAAACGTTTTTTTGTACAATTCATGTCAACAATCATGGAACGGCGTTTCAGAATTATCTACCCGGAACGGCGTTGCAGACTTTGTGTTCGAAGCCTGTTTCAATTTGAAATCTCAAAATGAAGTACTTTGGTAGTACGTAAGGTTGGGTGGTGAAACGTTCTCTTGTACAATTCATGTCAACAGTCATGGAACGGCGTTTCAGAATTCTCTAACCGGAACGGCGTTGCAGACTTTGTGTTCGAAACATGTTTCAATTTGAAATCTCAAAATGAAGTAGTAATGTCGGTATGATTGTAATGACTTTAGTTGGGGGAGTGAAAGGTTCTCTTGTACAATTCATGTCAACAGTCATGGAACGGCGTTTCAGAATTCTCTAACCGGAACGGCGTTGCAGACTTTGTGTTCGAAACATGTTTCAATTTGAAATCTCAAAATGAAGTAGTAATGTCGGTATGATTGTAATGACTTCAGTTGGGGGAGTGAAAGGTTCTCTTGTACAATTCATGTCAACAGTCATGGAACGGCGTTTCAAAATTCTCTAACCGGAACGGCGTTGCAGACTTTGTGTTCGAAACATGTTTCAATTTGAAATCTCAAAATGAAGTAGTAATGTCGGTATGATAGTAATGACTTCAGTTGGGGTGGTGAAACGTTTTTTTGCACAATTCATGTCAACAATCATGGAACCGCGTTTCAGAATTCTCAAACCGGAACGGCGTTGCAGGCTTTGTGTTTGAAGCATGTTTAAATTTGAAATCTCAAAATGAATGTTACTGGGTGTTAAAGAAGTGGTTGGAAAATCTCAACATAGAGCACCGTATCTCAAGATTGATGATGGGTGTTTCATATCGTTATGGTTTGTTTTGGTCAGTTTTTAAGTTTTCTTTTGGAACGGCGTTGCAGGTTCTACTATTTATTTGCCGTTAAAGTAGACAGAAAATCTCAAAATATTTGTACATTGTTGCATGATGTTTGTTTGTCGTTAGAGGCGCTCTAGTTTGAAGTTTTGTTGAATATGTTTTTCATTTCATCATTTCAGAATGTCGTGTTTGGTTGTGTTTTCTGATTTGGTACGCGACGAGCTACCAAATTGTAGCAACTTAGATTGCTTTGATACAATTTTATTTTGTTCTTCTCAAAATTATCAATCAAACAATGCCAATGACAACAAGAAGTCAGTCGAGAAGGATCTCTAATTCACCAGAAGACAAAGTTGCTGGTGAAGTCCCAGACGGAACTGCAGGGTCAGAAGACAATGCTATTCCACCAGGAGATGCAATCCCAGATGGAACCGCAGGGTCGGAAGACAATGCTATTCCACCAGGAGATGCAGCATCCGCCGCAACCAAAGGGTCAAAAGACAATACTATTACACCACCAGGAGATGCAGCGTCAGCCGCAACCGAAGGGTCAGAAGACAATACTATTACACCACCAGGAGATGCAGCGTCAGCCGCAATCAAAGGGTCAGAAGACAATACTATTACACCACCAGGAGATGAAGGGGCAGCCGCAGACACAGCCAGAGCCTCAGGAAAACTACCAACAACGTTGGTTCGAAATGATCGAAAACCTCCTCCAGTCAGTCAAGGGCGTGCAGTCGATAAACCGAAGAAGAGGAAAGCCAAGAAATTGAAAAGAAAGCCTACAAAAAAAAAAAGTGATGAGGGTCAAACACCAGTAGTTGTTCCCCCAACACCACATCAAGGAGTCACAGGTGCAGGACCTTCAGCATCTTTGGACAATGAAGCCGGTGGAAGTTTGTCATTGGAATTATGTGATGATGACTCCCAATACAAGGTTCACACGGATGCGATGAAAAGATGTGTTGAAGCTTGTCTGAAGCAACAGGGTCCTAACGGATTCTCAGAAAATATTTTGACAGACGAACTCATCACTGCCGTCAGTCAGGACATCGAATCTGTCTTCAGCCAGCTCATGAACAAGGTTTTCATCGTCACTAAACTCTTTTCTTCCGGAACCCGTCCTGACTTCAGCAAGCAAGAAACGGGTGACAAACCATCATCGGGTCCTATACCAAGGGTTGTTGACGTGATGGTAAATCTTTTCCTACGCGACTCCGGTTCACAGTTGATAAAGAAGGTCTATATCTTGGATCCAAAGGAGCTCACAACTTGTTTCAAGGAGTACAGAATGAAAGATAAATGGAACACCTTCCAGTCAGCGCTCAACTCTGTTATCAAAATCGATGATAATAACACAGCAGGTGTAACAGAGTACACGCGGGTTGAAGGACAAGACAAAGTAGCGGAAGGCACATCGCATACTGTTTGGTCGAAGAATGTTGTTAACTACGACACCATACTGAAGTACATGAAAGTGTATTTAAGCTTACTTCAGTGGTACGTACGTTGTGTCGAATTTCCCCCTGCACCTTCACCGGACAAGGAAGGTCCGTTTTTCAATCAACAATTTAAAGACAATGTAAAGAAAGGGACGCTATACATCCAGCAGATGGTCTCATTCTTTGAAGGTCTTTCCTTTCACCACGCATTGAGGCATTTTCTTTCAGCAAGTCACTCCTTTGAACAGTTGGACAATAGAATGAATCAAATTAGGGGTCAGGAAGTTGTGTGTGCACCAACAAGAGAAGGTGTCGCAGCAGTCGAGTTAGTGCCCTTAACTGATTCCCCAAAATACCTCAAGTTGGATTGGCCATCCGATGTGTCGAAGGTACCCCTTGCGTTTCAAAAGGACCTCATGTATTTGTAGGTATGCTTCCAACGACAGAAGGCACGAACTTTTCAAGAACTCAGCATTGACCGCTTTGCCGACGAGTCATTAGTTGATGACAATTTGTACAAGGAACTATTGCTCAATCTCTACAAGTCTTCGTTTTTGGTTGGACGGTACAAAATACCAGGAGTTGATAATTTGGTGGGGAAAATTTGATTCAAACTGTTACCTTTTCTTCACTTTTGCAAGATTATGGAGCACCGGAAAACTCTGAACAAGTGTTACAGAGTAGGCGTTGACTTTGCAAAAAATTTGGTGATTCTTTCTACTGCAAAGAAATCGGAGGAACGGGACATATTTGTCGACGATTTCGATCCTGAGGACGAAGTTCATGTGAAGACATTGTTGCAACATTACCTCCTGAGTTTGTCCTGTGTTGACAATGTTGTTTCCACGCCGGACCAACTTGACCAGGTGGATCTTGTTTACAAGGAATTGCTCAACTATGTTCTAACATCTCGTTTGTCACGTGGTCCTAACGGTACACGTGTCCGGGTTACTAGGATTATGGTTTCAAAGGCAATAATGAAGGCAGTACTGGGCAAGGAAGAAAAAACATCTTTTAATGTTGACGACGCACACAAGAATTTGGACAAATATTTGAAAGCAGAGCGCAAGTCATTGTTGTCAAACTCGAATCCTGGTGAGCCTCACCGCAAAGATTGGTTATTCATTTTCACCAGCGACGGTGCTCGATCCATTCAATTTGAAGAACAAACTCCACCTGAGCTTGTGAGAGGTAAGGAGTGCTGACATACTTACCCCATCGCAAAAGAGGACTACAGCTTATCCGTCACAAGGTTCCTTAATTTTGATGAGAACTGCACGTACAAGGTGGACAACCGATTGTTCTGGGAACATACGAGATTCGTATTCAGTGATATTTTCATCACACGACCAGAAATACTACTCAAAGGTTGTTGTAAGTGTTTTGAGAGGTCTCAGCGATTTCTTACAACTTACAATTATCTACCTGTTGGGGGCCAATTGTTTGTTCCATTGACGAAGGAACTTCTGTCTTCGGTTTTCCAGAACAACAAATATGTGTTGGAAGCAAACTTGGAAGTAAGTTTTGTGTCAGGCGAGGATGAAAAGGCTTTACAATCCGATGGCAACTCGTTGATCCAACTACTTGAAAATTCAAGGTACCCACGAGTCAACGTTACAGAGCTACCAACATTGCAAAGTGGGACTTCATGAAGGTGCACTTGAAAAACTTTGAGACATTCATCAAAGAGAATGACACGTATTCCGTCCGATGGCTAGTGTTCACTAACAAAGGTCTCAATGGAGTGGATTCATTTTTTTTATTTCCTTGGGAAGATAAATCTACAGACAACTCTGACTCCTCAATTGGTGAAGGTAACCCAAATGATGATGAAGAAGAAGATGATGTAGGGAACGCCAATGAACCTCCCATTGACCCCGACGCAGTCGAACAGAACGCATCCACAAAGGCAAAGAAGAAGTTGTTCCTTACAAAACGTAATGAACGAAGGAAGTCTGCATCAGACAAATCAAATGGAGAGCCGAAGTACAAGAGAGGAAGGTTTCTCCAAACCTTGGCCATGTTCAAGATCTTGGATACCTTCTGCAAGTTCCACGTCCAAGACCTGACAACGTAGTAACGCAGAAACGCTCCGGAAACGTGAAGGTGTTGTTCGCAGATCCTGATCCTGTGATCTCGTATTCTAAATTCGCAATTGGTAGTGAGGTTACAATCACCGGTATTCCAACACCTGGAACTGGTGTAGTGAAGAGTTATGCATCAAAGAGGAAGGACCATTATCCTCAATACCCTGGATACATGGTGTACAAGAAACTACCGGATGGTACAACAGTGAAACACGCAACCTGGTTCCCTTACGACCGTGTCAGGTCGAATAAACCACAGCTCACCAAGTTGTCTGAGGTCTTCAAATAATGAAACAATGCTGTATCGGGTAGACGTGCATAGCCTTGACCACGCACCACCATAGAACACAACAAACAGTGGCAAAGCGGCAAAGAAGTGATCATAGTAGTACTACATCACTAGTACTTCTTCTTCTCCACATTGGATTCAGATTAACCAACAAACGGTTGTGGAGGTAAGAAAGAATCATAAGTCATATTTACTAGAGTACTACAAGCAGTAGATTACTTTAAGCTTTTCATATTACTCTAGCATCACATGTTCTTGTAGTACTGTAGTCCAACCTGCGTGTTCATAGTGGTTAGTAATTGAATGTTCTCAGATTCTTCTACCTACTACTACTAGTATTAGTAGCACTAATACAGAAGTCCAATCTGTTCGTATCATGATTTACGACAACAGGATGCATTTTCAGTGAACAATGAATTGAACCCCGTCCATAGTATGAGCAATATTGATGATGAAATTGCTGGCAATGACACACAGTTGCACTTGAAAACTGATTAGGACTCACAGTTTTTGTAATTGGATTATGTCCAGGGACAATAAGTATTTCACAATTCATACTGTCTAAAGTACTATCAGCTTGAAAATTATATCAGGGACAAAAAGTAATTCAAAATTCATACTGTCTAAAGTATAAGCTGGAAAATTATAAAGTTTGCACATTAATTTGCAATTAAAAATTCCAAAATCAGATTTTTTGTGTGATTGAACCATGAATATTGTTCCTGTTATGGATAAGATGAATCATGAAAAGAAACAGTAGTGAGTTATCTGTCGTGGTTTGGGTGTCACCACCTAATTAGTGCATTTGGGTACTGGATTTGGAGGAAAAATACACACTAATTTGCAATTAAAAATTCCAAAATCAGATATTTTGTGTGATTGAACAATGAATATTGTTCCTGTTATGGATAAGATGAATCATGAAACAAACAGATGTGAGTTATCTGTCGTGGTTTGTGCGTCACCACCTAATTAGGGCATTTGGGTACTGGATTTGGAGGAAAAATACACACTAATTTGCAATTAAAAATTCCAAAATCAGATATTTTGTGTGATTGAACAATGAATATTGTTCCTGTTATGGATGAGATGAATCATGAAAGAAACATAAGTGAGTTATATGTGATACTTTGTGTGTCACCACCTAATTAGTGCATTTGGGTACTGGATTTGGAGGAAAAATAAACACTAATTTGCAATTAAAAATTCAAAAATGAGATATTTTGTGTGATTGAACGATGAATATTGTTCCTGTTATGGATAAGATGAATCACAAAAGAAACAGAAGTGAGTTATATGTGATAGTTTGTGTGTCACCACCTAATTTGTGCATTTGGGTACTGGATTTGGAGGAAAAATGACCAGTGACCAAAATTATTATAAAATTCCTACAGACTAAAGTATCAGCCTGAGAATTGTCAAAATTGTTTGATACTATACCCAATCCATACAATGAGCAATATCCATCCTGAAATTGCAGCAAATGACAAACTTTTGCACTAAACAACTGACTAGCAATCACTATTTAAGTTACTTCATACAAAAATTAAGAAATACTAGTAGGAACAAAAAATAATGCGGAGACTACTACTTCTGCACGGTTCTACGGAGGAGTCAAACCACCAGACGCGGTGACATCAATATAAGCCAGTCCTTGTGAGATCATGAAATTTACATCACTTAAAGCGCGGTAAGGATTATTCCTTAACAGTTTACAACAAGTACTACCGTAATTGTACTAAAATAATGGAGTATTTACCGAACGTCAAACATTGTTAGAAGTAAGAGGTAAATGGAGAACACAACACCCAAATCAGCGTACAAGAGGAAGCTTTTGAAGCCTAGGTTTCTTTTGAATTCAGCAGAGTACTGTGCAAGAAGTAATGAGCTAAATAACGGTGACAAAAACGACGAGCGGAATCCATTCTTATATCAATTTGAAACTGGGTTCGATGCGCTATGTGCCAAAAACGGCAACTTGGTAATCACAATACTTAATGGATGCAACAAGATTGATGACGTGAGAGAAAGACTCAACAGCCCAAAAGGTCATTTCGACGAAGAAGAAGCTTTAGAAATTTGAGAACAATGCTTAAAGTACGTAACTGAGGACATATTACCTTTCTATGAGGAAGGCGACACTGCTGCCGTTGACCACGTGTGGGCTTTGGGTGTCATTATGGCGTACATTTTATGCGGTTATCCAGCATTGATAGGAACGGAGGACATACAGTGCTACAACAACGTGGGTATTGGATGACCAGTACAATCAGGAGAACGAGAGAGGCTCGAACTCAATGGTCATACTTTTCCACCAAAGAAATGGTGTAACCTGACGCCGGAAGCCAGAAAACACATAAAGCAATGCATACATTTTCAACCGGGTAACCGTCCCTTTCTGACAACCCTTTGGTTCAACGAGTGGCACACAACAACTGAAGAGGCAATCATTGAAAAGTACAGTATAATGTACGTAGAAGAAACCCATGACGGAAAGGAACGAAACGAAGAAATGGAGAAAAACAAGATTAAAGACGATTGGAATTCATTCATGAACAAAGCAAAAGAACAGTCTAAGAGGGAAAAAAGAAAACTAAAATAATTAGCAAACAAAGAGAAAAGGGAGGAAGAGGATAGAAAGGAGAGAAACATTGTGCACTGGCTACAACTTTACGAAAAACGTTGGAATTCACCGGAAGATTTAGAGGAGTACAATAACTATCCCGTTCCTTGTGGTGCGTGGGGACGTGTGAAATAGTACTAGTAACAAGCTTTATGGCAAAACTCACCCCTACTTAGGAATACGTGCACAATCCTGTCCTCGTTAAAAACGTAAATATAAAAATTAACTACAAGTTTAGTTGCTAATGCCACTCAATTTTAAAAGACTGGTTATGAGCCTCTTTTTTCACGTGTTATTTTACACACTAAGCCAAAAACTGCCCGACAAGCACCTGTCCATGATATTGTATCTCAGGCTATAGAAACTCCAAAAAGTTGGTAGCACAGGCAAATGAATCCCCACATTAAGAGCTCTTCATCGATGTATTTGTAGCTTATTTACTCCAACAGTTTGGGAGGAATGAGCACAATAATAGCATTGGTAGTAACGATTCACATGTTTTTTAAATTCATCGGGCGCTGTTTTCGCACCTCTGTGGTAATTTTTGGTAGTGTTTTTGCCGTAGGAATGCTGCGCGGACAGGTTAAGATTTAGTGGTTAATGATATGCGCTGACGCTCTGTAGATTCTGGTACACTTTCTACGTGTCCGAGTGGCATTAGCAACTAAACTCGTACTGTGGAAAACGTTCGTTACAAATGAAGAA
Organism: Pseudo-nitzschia multiseries; assembly: GCA_037355745.1. NCBI lineage: Eukaryota > Bacillariophyta > Bacillariophyceae > Bacillariales > Bacillariaceae > Pseudo-nitzschia > Pseudo-nitzschia multiseries. The sequence goes on from CM074791.1 coordinate 9,770,994, forward strand.
GTCAGAATTGCCGTTCCAGACAACTCAATCTGTAACGCCGTTCCAGAAATTTAACCCTGAAACGCCAATACAGACGTTCTGTGGATTTTCCCTAAAAGTGAATTGTTATCTCCAACACCGTTCCAGACACTTAACACTGAAACGCCGTTCCATATATCGTGCTTGGTTTCCATTACAGGCTCATCAATGCGCCTCGTTTGTTACAAATGAAGAAGTCAGAATTGCTGTTCCAGACAACTCAATCTGAAACGCCGTTACAGAAACTTAACCCTGAAATGAAAATACAGACGTTGTGTGGATTTTCCCTAACAGAGAATTGTTATCTCCAACACCGTTCCATACAATGTGCCTGTTTTTTATTATACAGATTTCAATATGCGGAGTGATAGGTATTATTTTCCTTCTGAATCCGGTCCGTTGAGGGTCTGATTCAAAGGCTTCTGAAGAACAGCAACGCTGCGTTAGTGTGTTAGTAGATGAACGATTGTACTCTACGCGTGACAATTGTGGTTGGATACTTTCGCCAACGGATAATCGGACTACAGGCGAGACTATGGAAATGCCAGATCTCTTCTTACTGTGAACTTATTCAGATACAGCAAGACAGACCTTAGTAATGTAGATTACAGGTAGTTGGTAGCAACTAGTGTGAATTTGGGATATAAATCAGTTGAATGTTAAAAGTATGAGATAAAGTGAAATCTTGCCAAAATGCAAGATATCTCTTTTATTGAGATGAATACGTTGCAACTGCTGTTGCGTAGTGATGAGATTACTCGCTGATTATTTCCGTACATGCATTGGTCGTTGACCATATATATCTGTATGTATATATATATTGTGTGAGAATCACACGCCAACGGTTTTCTTCTCTTGTTCCGTTAGGAAGACTTCATGATATGTTTATCATTAAGATCAGGAATTGCTCCCGTAGCTCGTGTGATATTTTATGAAATCAGAGTTTGCTCACCGAAGAACAATGGCAATACTATAAAACAGAGATTGCTCACCGTTTATGCGCGGTGGGAATCGATGCACCGTGGGAATCGATATGCCGTGGGAATCGATTACTTTGGTTGATATGGGACTCATTGATTTGTACAAATAGGATATCTACCATCTGGTAGCTTTGGTACTTCTGGTCACGAAAGGAATTTAATACTCCCCATGTCTCCTTGTGAAAGGTCATCACGCTCTACATGATGCTTCCATCGTCTTGAAGAAGGTCGCCGGTATTCCCACAAAAGTGGAAGATGGGCTTGAGCAATGGATACACAACTGAGTGTCCCCAATGCTTGGTGAGAATGTCTGCACAGTTATCCTTACCTGGGATTATTATTTTCCTTCTGAATCCGGTCTGTTGAGAGTCTGATTCAAAGGCTTCTGAGGAACAGCAACGCTGCGTTAGTGTGTTAGTAGACGAACGATTGTACTCTACGCGTGACAATTGTGTTTGGATACTTTCAGCAACGGATAATCAGACTACAGGCGAGACTAGGGAAACGCCAGATCTCTTCTTGCTGTGACTTATTCAGATTGCAGCGAGACAGACCTTAGTATGTAGATTACAAATAGTTGGTAGCAACTAGTGTGAATTTTGGGATATAAATCAGTTGAATGTTAAAAGTATGAGATAAAGTGAAATCTTGCCAAAATGCAAGATATCTCTTTTATTGAGATGAATACCTTGCAACTGCTGTTGCGTAATGCTGAGATTACTCGCTGATTATTTCCGTGCATGTATTAGTCGTTGACCATATATATTTGTATGCATGTATATGTATTGTGTGAGAATCACATGCCAATGGTTTTCTTCTCTTGTTCCGTTAGGAAGACTCCATGAAATGTTTATCATTAAGGTCAGGAATTGCTCCCGTAGCTCGTGTGATATTTTATGAAATCAGAGTTTGCTCACCGAAGAACAATGGCAATATCGTAAGACAGGGATTGCTCACCGTTTATGCGCGGTGGGAATCGATGCGCCGTGGGAACCAATATGCCGTGGGAATCGATTATTTAGATGAATACGGGACTCATTGATTCATGCGCATAGGAAATCTACCCTTTGGTAGCTTTGGTACTTCTGGTCACGAAAGGAATTTAATAGGGATGTGCATCATTAAAATGAAACCTCTTGCTATCATGCTCCATACGTAGTGAAACGATAGGATGTTGTGACGCTTATGCAGCCTTGCGTAAGGGAATGTTGACATTTGAATCATCTTTTCGTTGTCACCCCAAGAGTAGGAGATATCATGGACTCGTGTTCCGATGTATCGGAACGAGTGGCGTAGATCAACGATCTGTTCGATGCAAGTTCTTCCTGCAACGAATTCAGCTCCAAAGGTGGCCGTTTCCGTAGTAGACTGTTTCTTTGAGAACCACATCATGGGAGTTTTGTTCGCGAAATGAAGAATGCCGGTTACAGCCTTACCACTGAGAATATCATGCATGAGGTTGGCGTCATAGAAGTGTGTCAACACTACTGTCTTCCCGAGTGGTGAAGGAGCGTCGCCGGGTAGCTCCTCAGAATGCTCCCCATAGACGGTGTTCGACCAATCGATGGTGTCGGGTTTAGTCAATATAAAATCTGGGGGTTCCACGCGGAATCTGATTTTAAAATGTCTAAACTTGGAGATATATCCATAGATACGTTTGGCACGTTCAAGATGCCCATCTCGTGGTTGAGCTCTGAAACTCGAGAGTGTCATCACGGCTGTTTGGACATCGAAACGCCCAATAGCGATGATCCATTGGAGTGAACCGATCATGCTTTGGTATTTCTGTATGCCAGTTTCTTCAAGAAAGGCTGAGGAGTCCAATTCGGGATGATCGTTTTCTGCAATGGGTGACTGGAACTTGGTGCTAGGTTTGCATCCGAACATTTGTTCATAAGACGCTCCCATCTTTTCGATGAACTTTATGGGATTCATACAGAGAACACCATGCGCGTCGCACTCAAATCCACAACCTAGGTGAAAGTTCATAGGTCCAGATCCCTTCAGTTTGAAGTTATATGGCAACGACTGTAATATTTCCAAGAAGGAATTGGGATCTGCCATGCAAAGACATAGGTCATCAACATATGTGCATATAAGTTCATATACACGTTCCCCATGCTTGTTCATTCCAGGTTTGAGGAATATTTCCGGTTCCGCGCGGGATCTTTCGAAGCCGAGTTCAATGAGACAAGCCGCGAGTAAATCACCAAAACACTTGCCCAAGGATCTGAGGCCATATAGGGCTTTGTAAATGATCAATAGATGACCTTCCAGCAATCCAAATTTGGGACCTGCCTTGATGCAGACTTTCTCGCAGGTAACTGCTTCCAGGTAGGCATTACCTATGTCGGTACCCCATGCTTCTAGGCTGTTCAGTTCAGCTAGGAATAGGCACATACGTAGACCGCAGAGAGATACGACACCTGCATAAACACTGTGGATAGGGGCCTCAGTGAGATTACCGTTTGCAACGAGACGAGCCTTGTGTCTACCGTCGTGCTTGACAGCATATATCATGTGTACCTTGATCTGTTGGAATCCAGGGGGAATGGAGCTTGTCTTGTATACGCCTTTATCAATGAATGTATTATATTCATTGAGCTGTTCCATTTCCAGAGTGGTGGCGTCTGCCCATTTTGTGTTTCCGTTGGCTTGATCAAATTGGATGGCTTCTTTGTGGTTACGAGGTACTTTGAATCCATATTGGTACTGTGGAGTGGTACGGAAAGAACGAAGTTTTTCTTGATGCACGAGTCGGTCAAGTTTCTTGGTTCGTCGTGCTAGGTTGGTGATTCGCTTGAGGCGTTTCCAACCCTGGAGGTCAAGCAAGTTGTTGTCTTTCCCATATTTTGCAACGGTGACAGGGTCATCAGCCGCAATATTGGCTAGAGGTTCATATGTGTGTTCCATATTTTCCCATTCAATCCAGAGGTTATACTTGGAACCCTTGTATTGAGGATGCTTGTTATCCAGCGGACCTTGGTGTCCTAGGATTCGGCGAAACGACCAAAGTTTGCCGTCTTCTTGGGTTGAATCACGATGGATGTAATTCATGACATCATTGTATGCAATGATATCGTTAAGTTTGTCATCAGAGTGTTTGCACTTGAACTTGATAAAGTCTTTGTTGCGTTCAAGACTGTCTTCTACATCGACGATGGTAAGACGCTTCCGAGTGCCATCGGGGTTGGTTACAAGGAAGGATCGTCCTTGTAGATCGGCAATCGGGACGGTAGGAATGGTAATTGGTTTACCATCATCGTCAAATTGTGCGTTGCCTTCTTTGTCGGTAACAACTACCTGTGATGGGTCTACTGAAGGAGTAGCGGGGTTGGTGTGTGGAGTTGTGACGTCACTAACATCAAAGTATGCTAGCTCCGGAGGATCAAAATCATCTTCAGTAAGGAGAACGCCATCGGATGTCTTGCTGAAGATGTGTGTCGTAGGAGGACCATCAAAACTCTCCCCATAGTTGTTAGGGAGTGGAGAAGGGGACCAGCTTGGGCTGTCATCGACCTTCTTATAAAGAAAGCTCGGTAACGAGGGGTGGGCGGGTGGTTGAAGGATAGCTTGATTACCAGATGCGGGAGGTGTTGTATCTGGTTGATCGTTGGGTACAGAGGGCGTGGTGTCATCAGCGGTGTCGGAATCAGCAGGTGAGACGCCAGGAGGGGGAGTAACTGAGTTGCCCTGTGTTGTAGAATCTTCAATGGTGCTACTCTTAGTGATATGCTCCCCATTTTTGAATGTTGGAGCGTCTCCAGTGGCGTATAATCGGGGCAAGGAATCCTTGGCTTTATGCCATTTGATGAAACCATCATCAGTGAATAGGCCCGCGCGTTTGTTGCAAGACTCAGGCGTAAGAGCAGAGCGTACACCAGACCAGTCGAGTAACTTGTTGGTAACTTGATCCCAGATTCGGAAACAAAGGCTGTTGCCAACATGTTCGGCAATGCCGACGAAGTGACCGAGATGTTCGGTAGACTGGGTACCAAAAGGGGAGTCATTGGTCTTGAAGTAAACAGGTTCGAACCAGAAGAAACTGGTGTATGCGCTGATGTCGCCAAGTGTACCGGTAGCAATGAAGACCGGTTGTTTGTCTGACAGAGTAGGATCAGAAATAACATTGAGGAGTCCGGCAACGTATGTCATGCACAGTAGCCATAGATGTGACGGTGTGACTGTACGATCCATGACGCTATTGACAATGCGTTTGAACGTTTGGTATCGCCGTTCAAATTGATTCTGGTGTTGATGGTAAGGTTCACTTTGCCAGAGTCCAATCCATAACATTTTCAGGTAGTCAGTGACTTTCTTACTAGATTGGTAGTTACCGTGGTCGCAAAGGAGGCGAATGGGTCTGCCCCATTTTCGAACAAAGTTCTGGAAACATGATAGAAAATTGCCGGTGGTACGCATTTCTTCAACATGTATGATATGTGACTTTCGGCCGAAGAAGATCTGAGCAATCTTGGAGCCGCCATCAATTGCTGGGACATCTGAATAGACAGCATCGGACAGAACGTCGTCATTGAAGGGTCAAACGTTCATAGCCGGTTGGGGAGAATGAAAACGCTTGAAGATGTTTCCATCAGGACTACTCGCTATCGAACCATATTGCGTTGAGTTTTCAAACGTAGCTTTGATGCGATCAGTGGAAACCCAACAAAAGAAAGGTTTCAGGGATAAGTAGTCATGTTCGTTGGGGTATCGCTCACAGGGCGTAGCTGCAATATGTGTAGTATCACTAGCAGTACAGTCCGTTGGAAACGCAGTGACTGTCCCAGAGATTTGAGGGGAAGTACAGCATGTGAGGCGTTCCTGGTGTAGGTAGTCAGTAGGAGTAAGCCAGAATGAGCGATCGCTGGTTCCATGATCATCAATAGGGAGGAAGGGAGACCGAGTGGAGTGGCTGGAATACGAACTGAGAGACGTGACCGTGGAAGAGCCAGGGGACACAGAGATATCCAACCCTTCAAGGCAACGTGGGTTTCCGTATTCGTCGTAATCGGTATATGGAAGTTGCTGCGGCAGAGGAGGATATTTCTGGAGAAATTGTCCATCTTTTGCACTGATTGTGGTATCGAGAACAGATGGGTCCCAGTGCTTATCGGATGTCATGATAACATGTGGGAGCGTGTCAAACTCAATAGTCGTGTACTTTTGCATCGCAAGGTATGGTACACCATGCCGGATGCTAAGAGGCAGTGCATATCCATCGGAGGTGGTGATTACCTGTCCACCGCCCGCTTTGATGGATGTGTCATCAACAGTGGAGAAATATGCTTCCATCTGACCGGAGGACAAGATAGAAGGGTGTCGGCCCGTATATGCACATTCATTGAAAATGAGAATGACGGGACCTCTATTCGATATAGAATAAGCTCCGCATGTAGCAATGGGAATATTTTGTACCTGGTGATTGTTAATGCCTGTGACATTGACATATTGTGGTGGGATATCCTTGGAGATGAGGCATGCATCATTGCCGATGATGCAACCATTTGCACCGCGATCGACCATGGCGAAACCTGGATTAGTGATTGTAGCTTTGTGGGCACAATATGTGTACGATGTTACTTGACTATTGTGTGAAAAGGTCAGATCATTGTCGGGATTATACCATTGGTGGAAATTGGCGGAATAAGAGGATGTTCCCACAGGTATTTGGGTGTCACCGTCCTTTTTGTACCAAATGTCAGGGTTTTCGGAGAGGAATCGAGCGGGATGCGCGGGTGACACGGAAAACTTGAGAGGTCTTTGGTCCTTGGAGGAAGAGGTTTTAGACTTGTATACACCCAATGATGCATGGAAGACGCCTCTACGGTCATTTTCTACAGCGGGGTGTAGGTCTGCTGAGGAATTGACATGTTCATCTTTGTTCGAGGTATCATCTTCTAGGAATGAGACAGAATGTCCATGTTGGTATGCTTTTCGGGTGATGGGCTTGACATTGTTAGGGTCAGGTTGATCATTTGAGAGCAAATTGTGTCGTAACAATGCGACCACTATTTTCTTGCCTTCCGGAGAAAAGTTTAGCCAGCTCTTCATGTCTTGACGTGATAGGGCCTTCCATATGTTTGTGGGCAGGCGCGTGGTAGGGTCAGGTGCACGTCCAGCCTTGAATACGGCATGTCTTGATAGTCACCTTCGAATTCGATAGGGAGAGCATAGTCGACATGGTTTTGACTTTGTCCAGATGAGAAATCGTGAACATGTGCACGTACTGTTGACTTAGGAACCGACATCGCGGACTGGGAATTGAGTCGAGTTGCTTCGAGTAGGAGCGTGATTTTAAGTTTGTGAATAGCAGCTGCTTCAGCAACTGCATCTGTCACGGTGCTATTCGTACCACCTGGATCCTTGACTTTGGCAAACTGTTCACTTAGCTGAAAGCTGGAATAGCATGCCTGACATAATGCTGATTTTGCAGTATGGTATTCAAGGGGCTTGTTGGGAGGACGGAGCTTGTTGAGGTGATTTAATTCCTCAAACCAATGCGTGATGAATTTCACTTTGGATTCTTTCCAATCGCTGAGATTCAACTTTAACAACGCCTGTAGTTGAGTCCAGTTGTCATATACCTTGGCTTTCGATTTGCTGTGGAGGTTTACAAAATCAAAGTATCCTTGACGTCCATTACGTGTGGTAGAATGGCTGTGTACACACGACGTGGATAGATCACTTTTGAAGACTTCCAACATTAGGACCCAGAAGAAGGCACACTGTTTAACAAAGAGGTCACGTGTATAACCTTGTAGCGCAGCTGGAGGCCAGGTTTCATCAAGGAATGTTTCTGTGTCGATGTCGTATGCCTCGAGTTTAGCCTTGAAACCTATGAGCCAATGTTCGAATCTTGAGTCATTTGTGAGGGGCGTAAAAGACTTTTCATCCCGTGCTTTTCGGCACCAAGATTTGTACTTTACCTGCTGAGGTGTCTTTTTATTACTTCCTGGCGGAGGAGGTGGAGGGTTCAGAGCAGATTCGGTCTGCATACAGATGGCACGTTCCAAACGAAAGGTTCTGAAGTCTTTATACGGATATGACCTCGCATCTTTCCAATTCTTCCCGTCCTCTTGTAGGTCGATAGAGAACTCCGCAAGTGCCTCTATGATCCGTTGGATGGATCGATGGAGATGGGTCGGTAGTCCTCCTTGAGTGTAGGTAATCTCGCGGGCAAAATTCAGTTCGATAAGTGCGTCGAGAAAGGCCGTCCACTCGCATAATCCTCCTTCCTTGAGAGCTAAACACAGGGTGTTATCTGCTTCGCGTGTTATTATTAAATTCCTTCCGTGTCTAAGTTGGTAGAGGTACGAGATCGAAAATAATGAGACCTCGAAAATTACCGGGCTCATTCTCACGATCGAGAATCGATACTTAACTGGAGAGGAAGAATCGATCGTCACCCAAGTTCGATACTTAGTGATCCAAGAAAGAACACATGCCAGATATTAGCATATGCTGTATTTTGTTAAGCGTTCTGTTTTCAAGAAAAGACAGCAGAGGTTCGAAGCGCTGCTCACGAACTTGTTTATCCGCTGTGTAAAAATACGTGTTGTATTAGCGGCAACACGCTTTAAAGCGATAACTTGCTCTCCAGCAGCAAGCCAATACGCTTATACTTTTAGATTACTTGATTATTCAACCTTAAACCTTGCACCGGACGCCCCTTTTTGCGCCCCATTGTAGAACTACAAGCCTAAGATCTAACTGATTGCGTCGGTTACCGATAGTCAGAATAGATCTGGTTGGATTAACGTCCAATCGTAGTGGATATCAGAGAAATATTAGAACACAACAGACCGGCACCTCAACCGGCCTGCAGCTAAAGCTCCTGTTGCCCTTCTTTGCCTTTGGATTGAATCAGCTCAACAGCCAGTTTCAAAAGGAAATTAACAGATTAACAGTCGCAAGCTTGTTGAAGCTTGCAAAAGAAGAAGACGACAGCAGATCATCGATCGACTCGACTACGGACGACGATTGATAGTTCTCTGATCCGATTACAGCATAACCCCATCCAAGGACCGCATTGCAAGTTCTCCGGATTACATTTATTTCCGCATCTACACTCCACGGCGCCCGTCATTTGATTGTGCTAAGCAACAATAAACACCAACTGCAATTATCCATCGATAATTGCCTTAATCCATACGCGATAATTGCAAAACAACAACAACAATATCAACGCAAGATCCGACAACAGACCATCAATTGACTCGAGTAAGGACGACGATTGATAGTCCTCTGATCCGATCACACAACAATGCCCAACATCCCGGCTGCTGGCAGAACGAGAAGCAGGTCGACAGGACGATTCCAAACACTCCAACCTGGGAGCGCCGCAACCACCCCTCGCTTGCCCACAACTGACATGGTAGAAACCGGCCAACAGAACAATCCAACCCAAGATGATGAGGAGAACACATCTATCGCGGACCTCTTTCCATCATTCGACCAACCACTAGCCACCTTCCTGCATGATTCCTTCGATGTCCCAAAGGAGTCCCACAGCACCTTATGCGAGGCACTCATCGCTGGACAGTATAGGACATGGTTAGATTTTCTGTACATCGAAAATATTGGTGATCTTGCCTACCTCGAGAGAGGAACAAGAACACCACTCTATCGTCACGTACAGATGACCCTACAGAGAGTCATTGACTTTGGACAACACCTCACAGAAAAAGGACTAGACTGGGAAGATAGGAACCATTATACCAAGGATGCCTTTAAGAATTACTGTCGCGGGATTGTCAGAGCCCGAAGAGAATCTGGAACTGACATTGAGACATCAGCTCGCAACAGCACATCTCAACGGCAACAAGAAAGGTCCTCCAAACCCATCGACCAGCTGAGATACGAATCATGGACTAAGAAATCAAGGGACGAAACCACATTTCCAACCCTGCAAAATGACGCAACGTTTGAGAGATGGCTTGTCAAATTCAAGGCCAAGCTGGAAACATCTGACATAGATACTCGCACCTTCCTTGATCCTAGTTGGCCTGATGTACCACTCATCGGGTATGAGAAGGCCCTCCATGACAAGCAGTGTGCATTCTTCTGGACTCTTGTTCTACATGCCCTCCAGAGTGACCTCTCATACTCCTGTGTGCTCAGCCATACCACCTCGAGAGACGGCAGACAAGCTTTCTTTGACTTCGTTGCACTACATGACAGGTCCAAATCCAAAGTATATGATACCTCCATTGTGATGCAGCATCTATTGGACATTGACTTAAGGGTATGGAAGGACACCAAAGTCAAGTTTATCACCCAGTGGTTTGCCCAGCTAGAACACCTCAACACGCTACGAGATCCACAACGGCCACTTGATTTTGACACTGTCAAAACACACCTCTGCAAGGCCTGTAGTAGCAGCTTCCAGCTCAGCGAACAATTCTGCAAAGTTGATGATCCCCCTGCAGCCCAGGATATGATTAAGTTCAGACAGCATGAAGCTGTCGCTATCAGCGAATTGAAAAATATCCTCCTCCTTGAAGCCACCAGACTGGATTCCCAAGCTTCCCTGTCCCAACCTCGAAGTCGGATGTCTGTCAAAGCCAACACCCATGATTTCTCTTCTGTGACGCAGTCCACATATTCTGGCATAACTGATGACTCGGCATCATATTTACCTCCTATTGATTTTGATGGCGACTATCAGGACTACGCTGTTTACAAGGCTGGAAGAACCCCAGACCCAACCACAAGACTACCATCTGCAGTTTGGAAAACCCTCTCTAAACAAGGTATGAAGCATTGGCTTGGCTTTACCGCTGATGACAAGAAGCGACTAGTTGCTTGCCTCCGGCCTGAGCTCCTTGATGCCGCATTACCACCGGACCCCAATTCCAGCAAGCCTATCACACGTCGGGCTTATGAGCATCATACTGATGAGCAGGTCCCCTCACCCGCTACTGAGCAAGCCCTATCGCCTGCTGACGAGAGCTCCGCCAGATCTGCATTCCATGCATCACTTGGTGTATACAAATCATCTTCCCAATCAGACACCAGGCCTCTCAGGTCTTCTGTTTCTCCTGCACACCCAGCCCGATTCCTTGCAGACAACCCTAATATACTTTACAAGAAAGAAGGCAATGTATATATCCCTGTTGAACAAACCTCACGATCAGTGAACTTTCACTATTGGGCACCTACGGAATGTGAATCTCCTGTTTCATCAGCAAACCCCATCGCTACTTATCACTCAAGCAAAACTGCTGTATCTACACCTGGTTCTGCTATGGTTGACAGAGGTGCAAATGGGTGTATCATCGGAAATGACGCATGTCTCATCTCTAAAGATAGTCAGAATAGATCTGGTTGGATTAACGTCCAATCGTAGTGGATATCAGAGAAATATTAGAACACAACAGACCGGCACCTCAACCGGCCTGCAGCTAAAGCTCCTGTTGCCCTTCTTTGCCTTTGGATTGAATCAGCTCAACAGCCAGTTTCAAAAGGAAATTAACAGTTATGCGAAATAGAGATAGAAGTATCAGCTTCATATCAGTATCAAAACTAGGGAAATGGTTGACAGCAGCGGCTTCGGCATCACCCGTGCTGTTCCCGCCTCCGAATAGATTGGCCGGCATGTTCGGCATCTGTGATGATCCTGATCCGTCGAGGGAATCGCGCGGTGAATGGGAACTGCTTCGTGTACGATGTGCGATTGGCATATGCCAGCGTAGGGATTGTATTCAATTCCGTTCCTGTTCCTTTTGTGTGCAAGCCACCTTAGAGCTTGCGACTGTTAATCTATTATTTTCCTTCTGAATCCGGTCCGTTGAGGGTCTGATTCAAAGGCTTCTGAAGAACAGCAACGCTGCGTTAGTGTGTTAGTAGATGAACGATTGTACTCTACGCGTGACAATTGTGGTTGGATACTTTCGCCAACGGATAATCGGACTACAGGCGAGACTATGGAAACGCCAGATCTCTTCTTACTGTGAACTTATTCAGATACAGCAAGACAGACCTTAGTAATGTAGATTACAGGTAGTTGGTAGCAACTAGTGTGAATTTGGGATATAAATCAGTTGAATGTTAAAAGTATGAGATAAAGTGAAATCTTGCCAAAATGCAAGATATCTCTTTTATTGAGATGAATACGTTGCAACTGCTGTTGCGTAGTGATGAGATTACTCGCTGATTATTTCCGTACATGCATTGGTCGTTGACCATATATATCTGTATGTATATATATATTGTGTGAGAATCACACGCCAACGGTTTTCTTCTCTTGTTCCGTTAGGAAGACTTCATGATATGTTTATCATTAAGATCAGGAATTGCTCCCGTAGCTCGTGTGATATTTTATGAAATCAGAGTTTGCTCACCGAAGAACAATGGCAATACTATAAAACAAAGATTGCTCACCGCCGATGCGCGATGGGAATCGATGCACCGTGGGAATCGATATGCCGTGGGAATCGATTACTTTGGTTGATGCGGGACTCATTGATTCGTACGAATAGGATATCTACCATCTGGTAGCTTTGGTACTTCTGGTCACGAAAGGAATTTAATAATAGGATGGGGAACATCAAAATAAATTGGTATCGTAGAATCTAGTAGTACTAGTTGTTTGGAAATAAGAAGCGAATGTAGAGAAGAAAAAAATGGCGCCGCTAGGCCGACAGTTCTTTTTGGTTGGCCCGCGCTCACAAGTCCGCTTCCACAAAGAGAAATGTCATGCAAATTGCTGAATTTGTACAATCGATGCAAAAACAAGGCATCAAAAAAATTCACAAAATTGCCAAAAACCTCGACGATTGAAAAAATATAAATACAAGATGCCAAAACAAAAATGGTACAACCTACCCAAGCCAAAAATAACATGTCTCCAAGAAAAGAAAATAGCAGATATGGCAAAAGCAGTCAGGGATGGAGACACTAGAGATAATACCAAAAATACAAGCATTACCACCATGTCCACCGAGAGGAACACAACAATTGCAGCAACACAAGAAGGCACCACCATGGCGGAAAGAAAAACACCACTAAAAAGAACAGCTGAAAACATTAGCATGATGGACAGCAGCGACAGTGAAAGTGAAAGTGAAAGTGACAGTGACAGTGACACTAATTCGGTTAGTGAAGACAATGATGGGAGCTCCAACAAGAATAAGGATACTAGAGAAAATATCAAAGAGACAACAAAACAAAAAACTACGGAGGGCAGACAACAGAAAAAGAAAAACGTAAACCGAACGGTGAAAATATTAACAGAACTAGCAAATAAGAATCCAGATCTACTAGAGAAGATCCTGAAAATGGTGAGTGATAGTAAGAAGGGAGAGAATTATAAAGAGGATGCTGCAAAAACTACCGACACGGTTCCATTGAAAACAGTGCGGAGCGGCGATAGCATTGATAAAGTGAGTACGTTGAGTTATGGAAGTATACATAGTATGAAAACGGGTACTATGAAACTATTGAAAACACATAAAGATACAATTGAAGGACAGGTGAGAGCCTATGTGAAGAAGGAATGGTATGGTGGCATGAAATTTCTGACATCAAAAGGACTCTCCAAAAAAATAATGGTGCAAGGAATCGATGCCGGTGTAATCTCCGTTACAAAAAATATGCCCGTTAAGGAATTCTGTGACTATTTTGATAATGCAGTACCAAAAGCCCTGGCAAAATTGAGGCACAATAATCAAACATTGGCAAGAAAAAATTGATTTGGTAAGCGACGGCATAATGGTTGAATCGTTCGGAAATTCTGGTGCTTTGGACGTTCTTCCATATGTGCCTATGACCAACGTACAACTAACCCCGCCATACAATGATATCATACTGCCATTTGTTGTCATCACCGCAGCTGATAGTGAAATGGCAAAAGTGCCAGCATCATTCCCTGGTACTGTAGCTCTAAATACGGACTCAGTGGAAATTCTGGCAAACGAGTACTGGCGTTACGGAAATGCGGATAATGAAGAATTTTATTATTTTGTGACAAGAATCCTGTCTGCCGTTAATCCGGGAAAGACAAACTTTAAGCTGAGGAAAGCAAAGGATCTTATTAGTACCATCTTTACTGTTACGGATGAGGCTTTTGCCCTACTATTAATTGACAACGAGTACAGCAATTGGAAAAACAGAAGCAAATGAAACTTGATGGAACATACACAACACAAAGAACAAAAAAGTACATGAAAAAAAAACATTGCGATTCAAAAAGTGGAAGTGCAGATGGATGGGACAAAGAAGGACGGCGAATGTTCACTAAATTCTGCAAGAAGGTACAAACGTTAAGAGAAGATCCCAAAACGGGTAAAAATTTGGAGAAAATGATGCTAGAAAGATCCAACTCAGAAAGCAATCCTACCAAGACTGTGTTGAAAGATGGTGGCACTGTTGCCAGTAGTCTTGCTGAAGAGGAAAATGAGGATGACAACTATATTGATCCTGCATTGATGCAATTGCTTGACGAAATGGAGGAAGTTTAGGCATTGTTTTCAGCATTATTACTGTTCATTGTGTCAGTTCATTCACTAATTTGACGCAAGTGGGTTCACACCAACGTTAGTACGACACGTGTAAATCTTCGGGGAGAGTGATTAGGGTAAAAGGTACATATCTTACATACATTGCATACTGTTGTCGGCAAAAAATACGGACGATGTCGGCATCAAATTCGATCGGAAAAGCCGACAAAACGAAACGAAACGACGACCGAGGTGCGGAATACGAGAACGATCAAGCGTTAGAATCAAACGCACCTCCACTACTTGGAAATCCCTAAGTGGTAAAAACGATATCACTTAGGACTACAAACAAAAGACAGTAATCGGTTAGAAACAAGACATATCCAAAGACCTGACCAATAAGTGAACACTTGGAATCCATAAGTACATTCAAAAGAACATACTTGATATCCCGTGAGGAAATTACTTATTGCAATCAAGAAAATCAATACCGATTCCAGATGGGCCTCATATCTAGCATATATACCACGAACAAGCATACGCCCCATCAAACAGATTACTTAACAACATGAATGACCGATACCGCCGAATGACCGATACAGTAAGACCGACACGACGCTAATACAGCAACAGCAACAGCAATGACAGTATCGGTACGGGAATGGTAACAAATAACCGGGGAAGATCTCTACCATGTAAAATACAGCAGAGAGCCCCGATACAGTGAATATTCGTAGTAAAAATAAGAGCCTCTCTCTGAGCTCACATCTCTTTAAATATTAACATCATATACCTTTGGTCGATTTTTAGAGCAACAACAGGCATCTTCCTGGGTTTCGTCCCATACACTACAAGAAACATTCTTTGGTATGACACTGAAACGCACCGAATCAAGATCGCCACTCATGTCAGATTTGATGAAGGGATGAATGACTTACCTCTTGCAGATCTTCCAACCAATGTCAAGCACCTGCTCCGGACTGATGACAACACTCCACTTCCTGCAGAAACCCGTGAGGTCTCATCCAGTGATTTCCAATTCTCAATTTCCCCCTTTTCAGACCTCACCAATCTTCGACTCACTGTCTCTCCATCTTGTGCTGATCCCAAGTTTGGCCTTCGCTATGCCAATGACTCACTGATTGGCAGAGCTTACATCACTGACATCCTTCCCAAAAGTCCTGCCTCCAAGCTTTTCTCCTCCCACAAGAAGACTCTCTCCAGGCTCCGCGGCGCTTATATTGTATCTATCAATCACAATCGTGTCTTTACTGCTGCTGATGTTACTACAGCTTTACAGGCCTGCCACGATCGAGGGGTGCGGGATTCTTCAATAGATACACCAATCACCTTCGCACTTGAAGAAAAATTGTCTATGAAGGAGGTCAGGAAACACTCAAATGAATATGGCTTATTTGCTCCCAATACCTCCTGGAAGGAACCCACTGCTGAAGAAGATCCACCATTCTTGGACCGGATTTCATCCATCAAAGCTATCCAGCGCATAGGTACAAAATACAAGCAGCTGATACAATCAAGAATCAACCAGGTTGATAGCACTGAAACACCCCATGCCTCCATCCAAAAACACTTGGCCCCAATTGAAGACGACATGGATGTTGTCATTCCTACTATTGATATTGCATCCCTCAGAGCTATCACCAAGCTTCATAAATCAGGAAATCAAGCATTACCACTAGATGCAGATTCACTGTCCACTGAAGAAATTGAACTTTTCATCAAGGCCATCAACTCCAAGGCAACTACACCTGAAGAACAAGCACTAGGGCACTTCACTCGAAGGAATCTCAAGCCTTTATCTACATGGCCTGAATGGCAAGCTGGGGAGCGAAAACAGCTTGACCAGTTTGAAGATTTGGAAATGTTTGGATCACCAATTCAATACCCTAAGGACCCCGACGCTATCATTCTCAGACCTCACTGGCAATACAGTGTGAAAAGAAATGGTGTCAGAAGAGCCAGGCAATGTTGCAATGGAAGCAAATATGCAGCCCCAACCCTGCATGCCATAGCAATGTCATACTCATCATGTGTTGAACATCCCATTCAAAGGTTATTCTTTGCTATTGCTGCAAGCCTCAATCTCAAAGTGTACGGGGGTGATGCTGCAGACGCCTACGCCCATTCTCCAGGGCCCAACATCCCTACATACATGACTATTGATGATGCATATGCAGAATGGTACAGACACAAGCATGGAAAGGACATAGACCGACGATTGGTACTTCCAGTCCTTCGAGCACTTCAAGGCCACCCAGAATCAGGTAGACTATGGGAGACCCACATCAACAAGATCTTGAAAGGTCCCGATCTCAACTTCAAGACCACCACGCATGACAGAACAATCTATACAACAGTTTTTGAAGGTGAAACGGTCTACATGCTGAGACAAGTTGATGATTTTGCACTGGCTTGCACATCAGAATCCATATCTGACAAGATCTATGACATAATTGGCGCGAAAGCTGAAGCTCCCTAGAGAAGATGCTAGTCCCCTTCACCAAAATGGGATTGCTTGAAGACTTCAATGGGAATTGATGTCAAACAGACAAGCTGACTACATTGAACTGTCCTGCTGCCAATTACATTGACCGGAATCATGACATCTCATGGTTGGGAGACTGATTCTAAGATGAAGCCCCACTCCAAGCCTGTCAGCAGCCAGTTATCAACTGAAGTACTGAGCCAACTGCAATCACATACTGATGGACCATTAGAAGGCACCAAGGAACATGCTGAATTGCAATCCACGTCTGGCTTCTCCTACAGGACACTTTTAGGTGAAATGATGTTCGCATATGTTAGTTGCCGGCCAGACATAGGCTATGCAGTGACTCTGATGTCAAAGTACAGTTCCAATCCCACTGCTTTCCACTATTCCAGCCTGAAGAATATAGCTCGCTATCTCAGAACCACCAGATCTTGGGGTATCAGATTCTACAGGCCAAATGCTGAGCCATCTCTACCACCAGGAGAACCATACAACGATACAGTCCAAGATGTGTCACTCCCAAAATTCCCGGAAGACATCAAGCAAGCCAGACTGATGTGTTTTGTGGACGCAGCATATGGAAATGATCCCAAACACCGAAGGTCCACCACAGGCTACGTCTTCACTTACGCTGGTGGAGCAATTGTTTACAGATCCAAAGCTCAGTCCCTTACCGCGCAGAGTTCTACAGAAGCAGAATTCATTGCTGCAGTCACAGCGGCCAAAACAGCCAGATACCTCAGATCCGTACTCAAAGAATTAGGATTTGCTCAAGCTGGTCCAACCCCTATCTATGAGGACAATGCATCGGCAATTGAAATCATAAATGCCCAGAAGCCAACTGAAAGAACCAGGCATATTGAAATCAGGTTCTTTGCCATTCAAGCATGGAAAGAAAATGGTGAGATCAACATGATCCATATTCCTGGAGTCATCAACCCTGCTGATGATCTAACCAAACCATTGGGATGGATCTTGCACGCCCGACACGCAAGATTTATCATGGGACACTACCCAAGTTAAATTACTTGCGCGTTATGGTTCGATCTGAACGTTCGATCTATCAATCGATTAAGCGTCAAACTGTTCCATTCCTCATGCAAGATGCATCATGGAACACTACCCAGGTTAAATCATTCCATTCGATTCTTTGATTTCACTTGATCCGAACGTTTGATTTGGCTCTCAATACGATTCGACCCGAACGTTTAACCTATCAATCGGTAAACCCCAAGATGATATACTCCGACAGTAATCCAATACCATGTAAGTAAAGTATTGGATCAAGGGGTGTGTTGTCGGCAAAAAATACGGACGATGTCGGCATCAAATTCGATCGGAAAAGCCGACAAAACGAACGAAACGACGACCGAGGTGCGGAATACGAGAACGATCAAGCGTTAGAATCAAACGCACCTCCACTACTTGGAAATCCCTAAGTGGTAAAAACGATATCACTTAGGACTACAAACAAAAGACAGTAATCGGTTAGAAACAAGACATATCCAAAGACCTGACCAATAAGTGAACACTTGGAATCCATAAGTACATTCAAAAGAACATACTTGATATCCCGTGAGGAAATTACTTATTGCAATCAAGAAAATCAATACCGATTCCAGATGGGCCTCATATCTAGCATATATACCACGAACAAGCATACGCCCCATCAAACAGATTACTTAACAACATGAATGACCGATACCGCCGAATGACCGATACAGTAAGACCGACACGACGCTAATACAGCAACAGCAACAGCAATGACAGTATCGGTACGGGAATGGTAACAAATAACCGGGGAAGATCTCTACCATGTAAAATACAGCAGAGAGCCCCGATACAGTGAATATTCGTAGTAAAAATAAGAGCCTCTCTCTGAGCTCACATCTCTTTAAATATTAACATCATATACCTTTGGTCGATTTTTAGAGCAACAACACATACCATGGTTGCAAATAGTAAATTGTGTGACACAAATGATTAAAATGTACGGAAAGGAGTACTCATACTACCTATCATACATATTTTGCATATCATACTGTTGTTACTCTAAAAATCGACCGGATAGGTATAACGAATTGTTTAAATTTAAAGAGAAGTGAGCTCAAAGAGATGCTCTTATTTTTACTGTATCGGGGCTCTCTGCTGTATTTTACATGGTAGAGATCGTCCCTGGTCTTTTCACTAGTATTGGTTTCATCGTACCGATACTGCTGTTGCTGTTGCTGTATTAGTGTCGTGTGTCGGTCATTTCAATGATATTGGTCATTTATGGGGTTAAGTGATTTACTCGATGGGGCGTATGCTTGTTCGTGGTATATATGCTAGATATGAGGCCCATCTGGAATCGTTATTGATTTTCTTGATCACAATAAGTAATTTCCTCACGGGACATCAAGTATATTCTTTCGAACATACTTAAGGGTTCCAAGTGTTCACTTATTGGTCAGGTCTTTGGATATGTCTTGTTTCTAACCGATTATCCTCTTTTCTTTGTAGGCTTAGGTGATATCGTTTTTACCACTTAAGAATTCCAAGTAGTGGAGGTGCGTTTGATTCTAATGTTTGATCATCGGAATGTTTGTCGATCCGCACCTCGGTCGTCGTTTCGTTTTGTCGGCTTTTTTTATCGAATTTGATGCCAACAAGGAGCTTCGTATTTTTCGCCGACAACACACCCCTTGATCCAACATGATAGATGATATATGTTGGATTACTGTCGGTGTATACTTTGCCTGAATTGATCCGACAATTTGGGTCGAATCGAGAGCAATTGAAATCAGCGCGGCTTGAGGCGGATGATTTAACCTGGGTAGTGTCCCATGATGTATCTTGCGTGTCGAGCAGTGCAAGATCCATCCCAATGGTTTGGTTAGATCATCAGCCGGGTTGATAACTCCAGGAATATGAACCATGCTGATTTCATCATTTTCTTTTCTTGCTTGAATTGCAAAGAACCTGATTTCGATATGCCTGGTTCTTTCAGTTGGCTTCTGAGCATTGATGATTTCAATTGCTGATGCGTTGTCCTCATAGATCGGAGTGGGACCAACTTGGACAAATCCTAATTCCTTGAGTATGGACCTGAGATATCTGGCTGTTTTGGCTGCGGTGACTGCAGCGATGAATTCAGCTTCTGTAGAGCTCTGTGCAGTGAGTGACTGAGCTTTGGATCTGTAAACAATTGCTCCACCAGCATAAGTGAAGACATACCCTGTGGTGAACCTGCGATGTTTTGGATCATTCCCATATGCTGCATCAACAAAACACATCAATTTGGCTTGCTTGATATCTTCAGGGTATTTGGGGAGTGATGCATCTTGGACTGCGTCGTCATATGGTTCCCCTGGAGGCAGAGATGGCTCAGCATTTGGTCTGTAGAACCTAATACCCCAGGATCTTGTTGTTCTGAGGTAGCGGGCTATGTTTTTCAGACTGGAATAGTGGAAAGCAGTGGGATTGGAGCTGTATTTTGACATCAGGGTCACTGCATACCCAATGTCTGGCCGGCAGCTGACGTACGCAAACATCATTTCACCTAAGAGTGTCCTGTAGGAGAAGCCAGACGTGGATTGCAATTCAGCATGTTCCTTGGTGCCTTCTAATGTTCCATCCGTATGTGATTGCAGTTGGCTTAGCACTTCAGTTGATAATGGTGCTGACAGTTTGGAGTGGGGTTTCATCTTAGAGTCGGTTTCCCAACCATGAGATCTCATAATTCTGTCAATGTAATTTTCACAGGACAGTTCAATGTAATCAGTTGTCTGTTTGACATCAATCCCATTGAAATCTTCAAGCAATCCCATTTTTGTGAAGGGGATTACATCTTCCTTAGGTAGCTTCAGTTTCGCTCCAATGATGTCATAGATCTTGTCAGATATGGATTCTGATGTGCAAGCCAGTGCAAAATCATCGACTTGTCTCAGCATGTAGACTGTTTCACCTGCAAAGACTGTCGTATAGATTGTTCTGTCATGAGTGGTGGTCTTGAAGTTGAGATCAGGGCCTTTCAAAATCTTGTTGATGTGGGTTTCCCAGAGTCTCCCGGATTCCGGATGGCCTTGAAGTGCTCGAAGGACAGGAAGCACCAATCTTCTGTTTATGTCTGTGCCATGTTTGTGTTTATACCATTCTGCATATGCATCATCAATAGTCATGTAAGTAGGGATGTTGGGCCCTGGAGAATGTGCATAGGCTTCAGCAGCATCACCTGCATACACTTTGAGATTGAGGCTAGCTGCAATGGCAAAAAACAATCTTTGGATGGGGTGTTCAACACATGATGAGTATGACATGGCAATTGCATGCAGGGTTGGAGCTGCATATTTGCTTCCATTGCAGCACTGTCTTGCTCGTCTGACACCATTCCTTTTGACATTGTATTGCCAATGGGGCCTGAGAATGATGGCTTCTGGATCCTTAGGGTATGGAATGGGTGATCCAAACATTTCTAAGTCTTCAAACTGATCAAGTTGTTTGCGCTCTCCAGCTTCCCATTCAGTCCATGTGGATAATGACTTGAGGTTTCTGCAAGTGAAGTGTCCTAGTGCTTGTTCTTCGGGTGTAGTGGCTTTTGAATTGATGGCCTTGATTAAGAGTTCAATTTGTTCAGTTGGTAGTGAATCTGCATCTAGTGGTAATGCATGATTGCCTGCCTTATGAAGCTTGGTGATGGCTCTGAGTGAAGCAATGTCGATAGTGGGGATGGCAACATCCATGTCATCTTTGGTTGGTGCCAAGTGTTTCTGGATGGATGCATGGAGTGCTGCAGTGCTATCAACTTGGTTGATTCTGGAGCAAAGGAGGTTCTTGTATTTGGTGCCAATTTGCTTGATGGTTTTGATGGATGAAATCCTGTCCAGAAATGGTGGGTCTTCTTCATCGGTAGGTTCCTTCCAGGAAGTGTTGGGAGCAAATAGTCCATATTCATTAGCATGTTTCCTGACGTCTGTCAGAGATAATTTCTCTTCAAGTGCAAAAGTGATAGGAGTATCTATGGAATAATCCCGCACCCCTTGAGCGTGTGATTCATGCAGTGCTGTAGTGACATCAGTAGTAGTGAATACACGATTGTGATTGATAGATACAATATAAGCGCCTCGTAGCTTGGAGAGAGACTTCTTATGGGAGGAAAAGAGATTGGAGGCAGGACTTTTGGGAAGTATATCCGTGACATAGGCTCTGCCAAGTAGCGAATCATTTGCATATCAGAGGTCAAAGGCTCGGTCAGTACAGGAACGTGAAACAGTGAGCCTGAGGTTGGTGAGATCGGCAAAAGGTGAGATGGAGAATTGAAAATCACTGGATGACACCTCGGAGCTGAAGGTTGTCATCAGTCCTGAGCAGGTGCTTGACATTGGTTGGAAGGTCTGCAAGTGGTAAGTCATTCATGCCTTCATCAAACCTGACACGGGTGGCTATCTTGACGCGGTGTGTCTCAGTATCATACCAAAGGATTTTCCTGGTAGTGTATGGGACAAAACCCAGGAATATTCCCTTGCGCGCATTGGGTTTGAGCTTGATTGATTGCTTGCCTGGAGGTCTCACCCAGACTCTGCAACCAAAGGCTCGGAAGTCAGCAAGATTTTCCTTATGGGCAGTTGCCAATTCTAAGGGTGAATGCGGCTGTTTGCCTTCAGGGAAGGCATTTGACAACCTCAGGGCATGATAGAATGCAAAAGGCCAGAATTTGATGGGCAAATTTGCACCACTGAGCATGGTCCGCATTGAATTGGCTAGAGTTTGGTGGGCTCTTTCAACTGTACCATTTTGATGTGAAGCATCAGCACCAGTTGGGAAAATGGAGTAGCCAAAAGCTGAGAAGAGATTTCTGATATCAGGATTGTGATAGAGCTCTCCACCTTGGTCAACCGAGATATACTTGTTGGCACAAGCTGGGTTGTGCTGGGAGAAGAAATGTTCGAGCCAACGGAGCGGTGCTGCCTTGGATATTCTGGTATCACCATACTTCATACCAGTGTAGTGATCTGTGATGAGGATCCAAGCTGCCTCACCATGGAGGCCTTCGTACTCATGCTTTCGTTTACTGTTAGATGATTTGGCGCCTGAAAAAACAAAGTCAATCAATAAGCCCTGAAACGGTTGTGTGGCCTTTCTGGTGGAATGGGATCCGGCAGGGGTCTTTGTTTGTTTACATTGAATACAAGTTGGACATTGATCAAGGACACTCGTTTGGCGTTTGAACTTTGGTACTCCAATAATGTGCTTATGAGCTTGGTATAGGAAGTCATCACATGGGTGTCTGAGTCTCTGATGCCAGAGGAGTTTTGATATTTTGGCTTTGATGGCTTGAATGGGTATATTTTTGTCCACAATCTTGGTGAAGAACAATTTTGCATCAAACCTTGGTGTGTTGCTGGTATCAGAGTGAGCTCTCGCCGCTTCAGTGCATTTTTGCAGTGTCACAAGGTTGGTGTATATATCATACCTGTAGTTGCTAATGGCTTCTTTGAAGGCCAGTTCGCAAGCTTTCTTGAATTCCATGTCGGTGGCCAAAGCATATGCTGAAGATGTTGCACAATTGGCATATGGTGATGCAAAATCAACATCTGGTATCAATACTGGATGTGTGAAGCACTGACCATCAATGATGCTTCCATGGATGACAATGCTTTTGACAGTGCTATGCTTGTGATGGCAGATAATTGTGAGGTTGCCGTTCTGTTGTACGGACAAGTTATGGGTGTCAGTGAAGGCTTTGTGTATGGACTGTCCACTGAATTGATGTCTCATTTGTGATGTCGTTCCACAAAGGTCATTCTCACTCAGTAATGTTGTTGACAGAGAGGGAGAATAATAGAAGAAAGCTTTTAGATACCCTATGTTATTGGGAGCCGGTATATGCACGTATCCCGATCCTTCAGGAATGCAGCTGGCTGCCTTGCCTCCAATTGCTGCTGTGAGCCTGACTGGACATTGCCTCAGCTTGGTGTAAGGTTTGTAGTCATGCAGGATATGCTTTAGGTTTGTGCAAGAAACTTTAGCACCAGTATCAATATACGCTCTGACACCTTGTTGGAAATATGCTGCAGCTGCAATAGGATCTGGAGGTACAAGATTTTTTACATGGTTTGTATGAACTGGGATAGGATTGTCCCTGTCGAAGTTGGGGTCTCCATTGGTTTCCAGGTATGATTCCAAACCAGGGGCTGTAACCTCAGGTGATTCCATA
This sequence comes from Pseudo-nitzschia multiseries, assembly GCA_037355745.1. NCBI lineage: Eukaryota > Bacillariophyta > Bacillariophyceae > Bacillariales > Bacillariaceae > Pseudo-nitzschia > Pseudo-nitzschia multiseries. Next base: position 9,795,141 of record CM074791.1, read on the forward strand.
TCACAGTAGACATCAATTGGGATTGAAGGCTGTAGGCTATCCCTAGGGAGAAGATCAACAGCTCCAATCTGGACAGATTCATTTGAGCTGACACTGCTGGAGTCCAAAGAGGGACATAAGCTTTTCATTTGACGGGCTGTGGCATTGTCATATCCTTGAGGATTACCTTGAGGTGTTGTCATGTGGCTGCAAGAAAGACTGTCTATTCTTGGCCTTGGCAAAAAAAATGGTCTTCTACTGCCTCATCGGGGGGGACTTCATCTTGATCTTCATCTTCAATGTTGATCTGAGAGATTTGTTGGGTAGAATCTAAGAGCTGTTGGGTTTCTCTATTGCATTTGCTTAGAAAAAAAGCTGTGGCAATCCTATGTTTCTTGAGGGACTCAACATCTTGCAAGGCAGGACAATTATCAAAACTATGACCGGATGTGTGACAAACAATGCATTTTCTGGATGTGTCAAAGAGACTGGGTTGTTTGTCGAATGCAGAGATAGGGTTGCAATATGCTTGATGGAGGAAGGGATTGTCAGATGCTTCATCCATCTCAGGATATCCAAGGGAATCAATTAGACTGATTGTCAAAGTAGAAGGTGTTCTAACAGTATTGTTGCCAGCGCGTTTTTGGAACCTATCACTTCGTCGAGGACCTGGCCTGGTTCCTGTGATGGGCAATTGCTTGGGCAGACTTGATTTGGAGGTTTTGTCCTTGTACTTCTTTTCAGCCTTTATCTCTTGTTCATATGTTTGCAGGGTTTGTAGGAGCCTACCTGCTTTGTATTTGTCGCGTTTGAATTGGTCATCTGAGTCACGTTCATCTTCTGTTTTCTTAAAGAGTTCTTGTGAGAGAGTGGTTCCTTCAATAAGGTTGCTGACTTCTTCTGTGGAACTGATTGTGCTGGGTTGATTGTGGAGGAAGACTCTAAGTCTCAAATAATCCTTGTAACAAAAGTAGTATTCTTCAAGTGATTCGCTTGCATCTTGATTTGGTGGATTCCAGACCATTCTACCTGCATTTGATGGCCTTTTGGAGTTGGGATGTGTCTGTGCAATGACTGTGTATAGAGCTTCGTAGCCTTGTCCCCCTTCAAAACTTTGAATGGTGGACTTCATTTTTCCACATGAGTCAGGAATGATCTTATCAGTTCTGAGTGCAGTGTAGATGAGATTTCCCCATTTGTGAATCGCCAATTCATATCTTGTAGGTAGATCGTGTGGGAGGCTGTCTCCAATGGTAAATCCTCTGAGATGATCAGCTTCACGCCTGTAGAGGTAGTATGGGTGGATGTAGATGTGGTGTTGTTGGGCATGCGCCGTGATTTCCCTGTACCATTTTCTGACCTGAGGATGGGTTGAATCCTTTAGTTGTGGGAAGCCTGAGAGGAACAATTTGTCTCTAGCTGCTTCCTTGGATTTGTCAGAGGCTCTGGTTAGATCGAAGCAGTCACCACTTCTAGTGATTAGGCGCTGATCATTTCTACCACTGCCTAGGTTGTGAAGGTAGTAGTTTTGCCGGGCAATTGTTTCATTTCCTGATGCATCGGTGGAAGCGATTTCAAAGTATTTCATGTCGTCACTGGTAAGGAATTTGTCTCTGCGATTGTATCTCTCCTGAACTGGTGGTGGTAAGGTTGCTGGATTCCATGGAAGGTCAAGTGTTGCTTGGTGGTTGGCGCCAGCGTTGTTGTTGTTGTTGTTGTTGTTGTTGCCGTTGATACCACGTTCTGATAGTTTATCAAGGAGAGCGCGTTGGCCTTCAAGGAGTTCCATCATCTTTTCATCGTAAATTCTGGCTTGGGGTGTTGGAGGGTCAACATTGGAGTCATCATCAGAATCGGCCTGTGTGGCACCTTCATAAAGCTTGTCGAATCGTTGGGCTTTCCAGGTGGGTTTAAACTTCCAAGATGTGATTAGGAGTTCAATGGTAATGGATGGTTTGGAGAAGTCATCTGTGTGATTCGCGAGCGCTTCCTTAGCAGCCTTTTCCAAGTCAACAGGACCTTGCAGTTTCTTGGAGTCTCCATTTGGTGCAACGTAGTATACAGCGCAACCAGATAGTAGTTGTGTGATGTGACCTTTCTGGAGCTCTGTTAATTGGGGGGAGGGTAGGTGATAGCATTGACAACACTGCCACGTAGATTGGTCATCATAGAGGGGGCTAGTACCTTAGCGTCCGTTGTGGTGCTCTCCACAAATAGGTCTTCTGTGTCGGTATTGTCCAGGATAGTGGAATAGAGGGTATTCAATTGTTCATCATATGGGCTGTTGCCCTTGAATTTGAATCGAATGCCTTCAATCGCATTCCAATCAAATAGGTCGGCCATGCTTGCTTGTGGATTATCGAAGAACTGTGTGTAGAAACAGTGTATACACCCCCTGATTCACAAGCAGGAGGGGAAGAAGGGAGAAGAGAAAAAAGAAAGACAGCGTCGGCGGAGAAGCAAAGCGGAAGCGGTGTCGTTGTCGAAAGCGGTGTCGTTGTCAAAAGTGGTGTCGTCGTCGAAAGAACGAACAAAGACCAAGAAGAAACGTAGACCGGAGAGAGACGAGGAAGGAACCGTGCCGTGGCGTCAAATTGATGGTGTGGAGGTGAGGACCGAGAGCCGGCGAAAAGTCGTAGAAGGATGCAACCAGGAGAAGAAACGGCGAAAAATCGCAGAAAGAATCAACGTTTTGCAGAAAGAATCAACCGGTGGAAGGAACGATGACTGGAGAAACCGAAAAGAAATAACTGGCGTCGTCGGGAGAATTAACCAAAGAAAGGACCAAAAGAACGTTCGTCGGAGAAATAAGCGGAGTAGAAGAGGGGGGGGAGATTGGAAGGGAGTCGCTCAACAGCAGGCTCGCGCAACAATCTCTGCGCTGGGGAGAAGACCAATCGCTCAACAGCAATGTGGTCCTCTGGCTATGACCGGTCAGTGGAGGTGCTGATCGGGCGGAGATAGGCTCTTAAATTATACGCCAACGCCTGAGGTATAAGGGCTCTATAACCTGTTGTTACTCTAAAAATCGACCGGATAGGTATAATGAATTGTTTAAATTTAAAGAGAAGTGAGCTCAAAGAGATGCTCTTATTTTTACTGTATCGGGGCTCTCTGCTGTATTGTACATGGTAGAGATCTTCCCTGGTCTTTTCACTAGTATTGGTTTCATCGTACCGATACTGCTGTTGCTGTTGCTGTATTAGTGTCATGTGTCGGTCATTCAATGATATTGGTCATTTATGGGGTTAAGTGATTTACTCGATGGGGCGTATGCTTGTTCGTGGTATATATGCTAGATATGAGGCCCATCTGGAATCGGTATTGATTTTCTTGATCGCAATAAGTAATTTCCTCACGGGACATCAAGTATATTCTTTCGAACATACTTAAGGGCTCCAAGTGTTCACTTATTGGTCAGGTCTTTGGATATGTCTTGTTTCTAACCGATTATCCTCTTTTCTTTGTAGGCTTAGGTGATATCGTTTTTACCACTTAAGAATTCCAAGTAGTGGAGGTGCGTTTGATTCTAATGTTTGATCATCGGAATGTTTGTCAATCCGCACCTCGGTCGCCATTTCGTTTTGTCGGCTTTTTTGATCGAATTTGATGCCGACAAGAAGTTCGTTTTTTTTGCCGACAACACATACTACTAGGCAAATTCTTGACCCGAATAATTCAACTGTAGTGGTAGGTAGTCGCAAGCGATGATATTAAATTTTAAGAGTCGTGTGTTGCGAGCACAAATATTAAATTATAAGGGTAGTGTCTCGCGAGCACTAATGTTAAATTCTACTGGTTGTGTGTCGCAAGCATAGGAGATACATTTTAAAGGGTAGTGTGTCACAAGCCCAATTATTAAATTATAGGGGTAATGTGTCACGAGAAACGGAGATAAATTTTAAAGTTTATGTGCCGCAAGCACTAATGTTAAATTTTACTGGTTGTGAGTCATGACCTTGTGTATTTAATTTTAGTAGGTGTGATTCGCAAACATACGGGTAGTTTGTATTAAAAAATAATTATTATTATTCATTACCCAAAGCAAAAAAATAATCGCGAACCAGGGGTTAAGAGTTAGAAAAATGAGTATGATACGAAGCTACCAAATCACAGGGGGGACTTGGTTGTGAGTCATGACCTTGTGTATTTAATTTTGGTACGTGTGATTCGCGAACATACGGGTAGGTTATATTAAAAATTAATAATAATTGTACATGACCCAAGGGAAAAAATAATCGCGAACCAGAGATTGAGAGTTGGAAAAAGGAGTATGATACGAAGCTACTGAATTACAGGGGGGAGCTCATGTTAAAATTACACACAAGCAAGGGTTGCGAAAGTACCTTGCAACGAGAAAAAAAAAGGGTCGCGGGACAGTTATCGGACGAGGAGTTTGTCAGAAAAGAACCCCAAAGATTGTAGTTAGCAGCAGTAGGGGAGCTCCAGAACAACAAGGATGAAATTGATGGGGCATTTAGAAAAACCTAACGGAAATGAAAATGAATATTGCAATAGTAATTTGTTTAAAAACATTAAGAATAACAGTAATGATGTAGGAAAAACGGCTGATTCAGGGACTTGATAATAGGGGGGACTTGTTTTTACAGAGATAATTAAGCGAGTCATGATGCAGAACAGGAAACCAGAAAGAAGGGTTACTACTACAAATGGATGACAGGGTATGAGATTTGAAAGACAGGGTATGAGATTTGTTGGATTTTAGTATATATGCCAAGGCAGGGTATGAGATTTGATTCTTAATGTAGCAGGGTATGAGATTTGAAAGGGGCATAATGCAGGGTATGAGATTTGAAAAATGCATTCTACGTGAAATTTTCCGAATTGTAAAGACAGAGGGTACCGGCACTCGTGCCGATAATACAAAGTACGGAGTATGAGATTGGGTGATTCCCGAAATACTTTTATGTACTACATAAACCGGAATTTTTTTACTTGACCAGTCTTTTTGTTACAAATCATAGTCGAGGTGAGCTCACGTCGACTATGATTTGTAACGTTATACTTTTTATACCGGAATCCACATGTTTTCGTGCCATACTACTTATTCATACGAAGAATTCCACATATATTCCAAAATGAGATAAAATGAGGTTCCACATTCCAAAATGAGATTTATGCACTAGCCCGCAAAAAAAAGTATGTACAAAATTTTCATTCCCGAAATACTAAAAACAGAAATCTATGTACGTTATAAAAAAGTATTTCGGGAATCACCCATTAATCGCCCATTGTTAAATTCATAGTACGGTTCGTACTCGTACCGTATGGTACGTAAGACTTACGAGAGATACCGTTACGTACAATTCATGCGTGCTGTGTTTCTATTCGTGTCGCGCGGGGCGGTCGGTCGGGCTACACTTTCCGAGACTGCCGAAGTGAAACGATGGTTTAAAAAAACCATACGGTACCGTAGGTAGGTAGACTTTCGAAATAAATGAGATACGGTAGTACGAGTACCGGTACGTACGCCGGTATGAGTAGTTATGGTACCGTGCCGTAGAAGTAAATCAATAAAATCAAAATAATAATAATAGAAGTACTAAGCAATCTCACGACTTGTGTTGGGTGTTCTCTTAACTTCTACTTCTACTTCTACTTCTACTCTTCTCTTCTCTTCTCTCCGATCTCCGAGTTACACCATACCGGTATCTTGCTGGGCCTGTACGGTGACGATCGTTACACCGATCGACGAGGCAAAGGAATTGCTTGCTGGTTTTGGTACCGTATCCATAATATAAGTTGCTTCTATTTCTGTCGTCGTCAAAACCGAACCGAACCGAACCGAACCGCACCCAACCAAACAAAACAAAACAAAACCGAACCAAACAAACCAAACCGAACCGAGCAGTCGCAAGAAAGAAGGACAAAACGAACGAAGCGAACAAACGACGGTTTTGGTTTCGAAAACAACAACAACAATAACAATAACAATAACAACAATTACAATTACAATTACAATTACAATTACAACAACAACACCGCAACAATGATCGCAACCCCGAACAGAGCTCCGAAAATCACCTCCTCGGCAAACACAACGAGCGGTAACAGTTGCAACAGCGGGTGGTTGAAACCGAAACTGAGACTGAAGCTCGCCCTACCGTTGTCGTTGTTGGTTACGGTGTTCTTGCAATCGAGACTCGCGAGGGAACTCGTTCGAGACGTTCTTGGTCCACACTACGACGAGAATGACACCTTCCGGCCCGTCAATCCTCCCCCTGGTCATTCCAGCAGGAGCAGCAGGAGCAGCAGTAGTAGTAGCAGGAGCAGCAGCAGCAGCAGCAGCAGCAACATCAACCACAATCAACGACGATACCACGATTGCCCCTTTCGAGATTCCTCGATCGTCGAATCGATCTACGTCTATCCACACCCGGGATCTCCCGAATGGAAGGGGGAAATTCTATCGGAGCATGCAAAGCGGCAACTGCACAACAACATCAACAACAACAACAACAACGCCAGTTCCATCATCGAGGACTATCACTATCCGTGGATCCAGAACGATCGACACTGCAGGGCGGCCGGGATCGGCCCGTACGATCCCACCTCGCAGCTCGTGCAATACAACACGGAACTCCTGGTGCGGGACATTATCACCCATCCAAACTCGTGCCTGAGAACGCACGACCCGGAGAAGGCGACCCTGTTCTACGTTCCGTACCTCCCCTCCGCCGAATTCCACAACGGGTCGCTATTCGGCGCCAGCTCCGAGCAGAGCCCGTACGGCAAGGCCATCCAGGACATACTCATTGAACACAACTACGATGCGTGGGAGACCTTGTTCGGCCTGACGTCCGACTATTGGAAACGACGGAACGGGTCCGACCACATATTGGTCTACAGCGAGCCGATGCACGGACTGTGGCACCCGAGGTCGAGGCGGGGGAATTTCCATTTTCTGCACAGCCAGTTCCAGACGTTCGCACCGATCGCGATTTCGAACGAGCTCAGCGCGACCTTTGTCGACACGTATCCGGAGTGCGCGCGCAAGAACATACTGGTGCCGTATCCCAACACGAACGGCCGGTGGTTCAACGGGGGGCTGGACCGGGAGACCGCCGAAGCGACGACGGAGATACTGGGGATACGGAGCCTTTCCGAATCGCCGGCGGCGATTCAGAGCGAGATCGACCTGGCAGAGGCAACGGCTAGAGCAACGGCAACAGCAACAGCAACGGCAACAGCAACGGCAACAGCAAATACAAAGTCACATACAAAGTCACATACAAATGCAAATACAAATACAAAGTCAAATACAAATACAACAACAACAAATACAAATACAACAACAACAACACCCCTCCGCATCCTGGGGTATTTCTACACCGGCGGAAACCACGGCACGTGCTCCTCGCTCCGCCGCAGCATGAGGGACGAATTCCGGTGCACCCCGTCCGGAAAGCTGGTCGGTAGGCACAAGAAGGTACTCGGCAATAATTACGCCCGCGGGTACCGGCAGGCCACCTTTTGTCCCTGCCCCGGTGGCGATTCGCCGTCGGCCAAGCGAAACTTCGACGCGCTGCTGGCCGGGTGCATCCCCGTCGTTCTGTCGGAAGACTTTGTCTGGCCCTTTTCGCCGGAATTCGATCGGAGGCTTCTTGGAGGCAGCGGCGACAATAGCAGCAGCAACAGCGGCGGCAGCAACAGCAACAGCAACCAACGCGGCGTTGCCGCACCGCTGAATCCCGGCGACTTTTCCCTGCGATTGCGCGCCCAAGACCACGCAGCGTCCGCATTCGATTCGCCCGACACCTGCAACCCCCTGCAAACGGACGCACCAACAAACGACCACGGAAACGGAAACGGCGATGGAGGCAACACGACGCTGTTTTCGCGCTCGCTCCAATCGGTGCTGGAGGCCGTCCCGCCGGAGGAACTGGCGCGGCTCCGCAGGGGGGTGGCTAGGGCGGCCGAGGCCTACTCCTATTACAAGCCGAGACCGGACCTGCCCGACAATCCACTCGGGGAGGGCGTCCTCCCGGACGGGGGTGCCGCGGTGAGGCTGGTCCGGGCGCTGGAGGAACGAGCCTCGGGGGCGTTGTGGGAGGCGTGCCGGCAAGAAATGGAAACCAGAGACATTTCCAACGACAAGGTCCTGCAATTCAAGTGCTAAACGAAAACGAAAACGAAAACGACAACGACAACAAAGCGATCGTGATCGTGATCGTGATCGTGATTGTGATCGCGATCGTGATCGTGATGGGAGGTTTGAACAATTGGTTCGAGACAGATTAACAACGAATTCGTGCGTCTACCATACTATACCGGCAATATATAGAATGCAACACACCACCGAATCCCAGAAAGTAGCATTTCGAAGCGTGAGAACGGTTTCGAAACAGACCCACTGGTTCGTGAGTGTTCGTGCGTAAGGAAGACCGAGCATCGGGTACGTTGTGGTGCTGTTGGACCGATGAAAAAACTTCGATCGGGGCAACAGAGACAAGCTTTGGTGTTGTGTTGTGTTGTGTTGTTTATTTACTTACAAGAACGAAGGCTCGGTAGAGTGTGGTGCATAACCTGTGAATACTCCTCTGGCTATCTACGGTACTACGCAATGCACGGTGCTTTATTGCAGAGTGACTGGAGTGCATACGCATTATTTGCTTCAATGGTACGGTATCAGCATGCGTTCCGACGAGAAATGGAAGACAGGGACATTTCGAAGGACACGGTACACTACCACGTACTGCAATTCAAGAAGTGCTAACTAAAAACGATCGTGATTGCAGGCCCAACAAGAATAATGATTCGTACTTCGTAATTAATACGGTAGAGAACAATTGGTTCGAAACAGAACCGCAACAAATTCGTGCGTGCGTGTGTACCATACCAGCAACGGGTAGGATGCAAACCATCACCGAATCCCAGAAAGTCGCCATTTGGGAGTGTAAATTCCGAAGGAAAGAACCGAGCCTGCGACTGCTATTATCACACCGGTACTATAATTGTAGTGTATTGTATTGTATTGTATTGTAACATATTCTATAATAGTCGTATCACACAACCAGACCAATCCATAACAGTACCCCGATCGGAATGAAAAAAGAGTCCGGATTTTTTCCCTTCCCTTCCCTCCAAACAAAACATACCGTCGTGCACCCTGCCTGCATCGCCCGTTGATTTCGTTTCACCGTTGCGCCTCGACTGAAACGCATGGCACGATTGTCGTGGTTGGAATGAAATCCGCGGTTCGTGTTTTTCGTTTCGGTTGTTCTCGCTCAACACTAACACCACCAACAATACTACTACTAAGATAGGATGGACCGTTGCAAGTGAGTTGATTGTTGTGTGTGTGCGTGTGCGTGTGCGTGTGCGTGCTTGTGTGTATGTGTGCGTTTGTTTGTTTGCTTGTGGTTGGTTGGATTGTTGTTGCGTTACATCATCTTCGTCGTTCCTTGCTACCGTACGTACGTACGTACGTCCGTACGTCCCGCATCTAGTGAATCTATCTTATTTCACGCGGTATCCCAGCTGGTTCAGTGCCTCCTTCATCTCGGCGTTCTGTTGCTGCAATTGGTAGACATCGTTGTAGTATTGGCTGTACAGCGCCTTTTGTTCCTTTTTGTGGAGGCCGTTGAGTTTTTTCTCTTTTCGCTGGGCGTGGACCTTTCCTCCCACGACCCATCCGATCCCCGTTCCGATCAAAATCTTGCTCCATCCAAAGGGCCTGAAAGACAAGACAAGACAAGACAAGACAAGAAAACAAACAAAAGACAATAGTGTGTCGGTGAGTGTGTGTGTGTGTGTGTGTGTGTGTGTTTGCCGCGAATGAGATTTCTTTGCAAGCCGCACACGAACAACAATCGTTCGATCCAACAGACACCAACAGACCGACCGATCGACCGACCGACGGATCGACGTTGGCTGGAAAGTAACACCATCGATTGATCGATTAGATTGGTCGAATCAACCGACAATCCACGAGGGGGATTGGTCCTCCAACGGCGTCGTCGACGTCGATCTGTCCAATGCGTCCAGCTCGTTTCGCTTCGTTTCGTTTCGTTTCGCTTCAAACGTTCCACCGGGTTTCCGACCACTGCGAGTCGGGGACAACGATTGCGTTTGTTTCGAATCGAAGGAATCCATCGCTCCCATTGTATCCATACGGTACACTATAGTCAAGCAATGAATCCATTCGTTGCCCGCAACCCAACCACCACGACGCCAACGCAACGCAACGCAACGCAAAGCCACGTGGAACCCAACCCAACCCAACCCAACACGACTCTACTCTACTCTACTTTACTCACGCTGCGACCTCCTTCGCTTGTTGTTGCCTGGCGTAATCGGCATAGAGTCCGTCCTGGGAATAATCTTGTTGGTCGTAATTCGCATCACCACCGTAGTCGTAGTCTTGTCCGTTGGTGGTTGCCGCCAACAAGGCGGTAACCAGCAGCAGTTGTCGCAGGAGACCTCTGTTCGCAATCATCGTGAAGTAAAGTAGAAAGGAAGGTATCGGGTACTATATGGTACTGTATTTTGTTGTGATAGAGAAGTAGTAACGGTGAGTGCGAAGTCCGTCGTGGCTCGTAATACGGTACCGTAAGCGAATCGAGTGATCGGTGTGCGATGTTAGATACTTCGTACCGTAGTACCGTAGGATGAAGCCAAGGATTTCGTTTTGAGTTTTATGGATCATGGATACTCGTACTCGTACCGTACGGTACAGAGAGACGACCAAGTAATTACGTAAGGTTTGTACGGTACGGTACGGTACGGTACGGTAGGGAGCTCTCGGCTGTACGTACTCCACTACGTACAGCGGACAGTCGAACCTTTACCGTACAACTACCGTACCAACTACTGGTATGGATGGAAGTATTCACGAATGAGCATCCATGACTGAATGGCAAACCAATTCGTTGTACTTACTACCTCGTACGGTACGAGTAATATGTTCCGTCGCTCTTCAGGCATGAATTTTCTTACACGTGTCGTCCGCACCAATCTTAGTAAACACAAGTGTGTACCCGTACTGGATAGTACTCGTTCTCGTTCTCGTGCCTTGGCACTACGAACGGTATTGTCCAGTGCGCGAATAATATCCAGACCGTGTGTTGAGATCAGACTTCCGATCCACCGATCAGCGATCGACATGATCCAACGAGGTGTCCATCAAAAAATAATACTGTAATAATAATACGAAGTACGGTACTCCGTAATTAGTACCGTAGGTAGCTGCATCCGGCACGGCCCCCGTCGGCCCTACCGTACCGTAATCGTACCGGTACTATATCTCGAATTGAGGTGATTCATTCGTTCAATTCGTTCGCAACCCACAGCAGAGATCAGATCAGATCCAGATCAGACCGAATCAGATCCATTGCATTCGCTCGTTCCTTTCAAACTTCGCTACTACGGTACGGGTGCGTTTGTTCCGGTGATCTACCGTATTACTACCTATACGAAGCATCAAGAACCCTTGCTTACTGTATTGAATATTATAGTGGTACAACAACGAATCGCTTCGTATCCACTTCCCGAACGAAAGCAAAAGTGTTCGGCAACAACAAACAAACAAACAAACAGGACGCAACAATACTCGGACAATTGAAAAGGACCAGCGTTGATTGATTCTTGTTCGAAGACAATTCCGGGAGAGGCCTTTTTGCAATCGAAGCACGGCAGTTTGTTAGTAGTTAGTTAGCTTGCTGTTCGGAGTGAGAAGCACACGACAATTCAAATCCAATTCAAATCCAATTCAATTCAATTCAACATGGCACGATTCTGCTTGGCGGTTGCCATCGCTGCCATGGTAGCACTTTCGTTTGTTCAAGCCCAGGACCAGGGTGGCTACAACGACGACTACGGAGACTATGCGGACTACCAGGACTACAACAACAACGACTACGGACAGGAGGATAGCTTGTACTACGATTACGCCGAGCATGACGAGCGAAAGAAGTAGGTTGCTCTTGTTACAGTTGTTGCTGCTGATGATGATGGTGATGTTGTTTGGAATGAATGAATCAATCAATGAATCAATCAATCAATGGATGGTTTCAAAAAATTCATTCATTTCGTTCGAGCATCGGAATTCGGTGCGGTGCGGTTCGGTTTGGTTCGTTGTGGACGAGGAACAATGGGTTGTTGGCAGCGGCCCGCTACTGTACCAACCAAAACGAATTGCGGTTTGTGTTTTCGATGGAAGGAAGTTGTGTGTCTGTCTAGTACGCACGGCACTATACTATACTATACTATCCAGCACACTCCTCGAACTGCGATCCGTGTTCGGATGGCTTGGCTTGGCTTGGCTTGGCTTGGCTTGGGTCGCTTCAATGGTCTGGTCTCGTCTCGTCTCGTCTCGGAAATTTTGACCGCAACGGCAGCACATGGCATGGCATGGCATGGCATGACGTGTTCCACATTCGCACTTGCTCGCACTCACCCGATCTTGAATTCGTTTTCTCTTTGTGAACACAAACAAAAACAATCACGCTCTCCATCCATCCGCAATAACGACGACTGTAACGACGACGACGACGACCGTAATGATAACGATGACGACGACGACCACGACAGTTCCCCGGCGGGCGGTGGTGCCGGTACCATCAAGCTGGTTGCCACGGGGCTTGCCTCCTGGATCATGGGGGCGCGGTTTCACAGCGGGCGCGCCGTGAAGGAACTGAAACGCAAGCACAAGAGCGAGCAAAAGAAACTCTACAGCCAATACTACAACGACGTGTACAAACTCGGCGACCAGAACAACGCGCTGCAGAAAAAAATCGACGAGCTGACCAAGCTGGTCCAGTCCACCGAGGCCAAGGCCGAGCTGGAGGCCCTGCAGCGGGACTACGACGAATTCAAGCAGCCCGATCTGGACAGCGACGACCGGATCAGCCGGGCCGAATTCAACATGTACGTGAAGGACTACCTCAGCAACTATCCCGGACTGACGGAAAAGGACTATCCGAAATTCGAGGATTTCGACCACGACGGAGACGGATACGTGAGTTTCGAGGAATACTCGTCGCAGATGGCGGCGCAGGCCGAGAAGGCCGAGCTGGAAGAACTCTACGGAAGCGGCGGCTCGAACGGTGCCGCCAAGGCGCAAGCCTACGGCGACCTGGCAAGAGGGGCGGGTGGTAACAAAATGTACTAACAAACGAACAAACTTGCGAACTTACTTAGTTGCGAACTTACTTACTTACGAACTATTGCTACTGTACTGTAGTAAACAACTACTATAATGATACTCATCATCACACTGGAAATCACACACCGTGATATGTTGTGCTGTGTTATGCTATGCTATGCTTCCAAGTGACTCATTCTGTTGCAGGGTACTTACTACTCGTAATGCGTTGGTACGAAATCGGGATGGCGGCGCTATACCACACTACGTGTATGTAGTCCCATCTCGATCACGGAACGAGAACAGCAAGGAAAGTTGTTTTGTCCCATCGTCACCGAGGGATGGTGGTACGGTACTATACCGATGATGGTTGCAAATCCAACAAGTTAATAGATGCATGTGCTATGGTATCGGGAATAGTTACTACGGTACTTTTCGGTGCACTGGGGACGACGCAATATGCTAAAACTGGTCTCCACCTGATTTGACTACCGTACAGTTGTGATAGATACAATTGCGGCCAGACTGGGGCCACCAATCTCACATCCCAAAACCGGTGGACAAGAAGCTCGCACGGTACGGTACGATACGGTACTATGCGTCGAAATCGAAACGTTCACGATGGAAACACAACAACGTTGTTCTACGGTACGGTACGACGATTAGCGAGAAACGATATTCCTCGCGCGGAGAGGATTGTGTCGTCATTTCGGCGTACGGGCAACACGGCACGGCACAGCACAGCATACCACACACACACATGGAACGATCGTTCGTTGTTTCTGACCAATGTGGCCGGATATGGCATGACATGGCATGGCATGGCATGACACATGGCACGCCACCTGACAAGCCCTACACAAACGGTTTCGAAAAAACACTACCGAAAACTCCGGATTGTCAGACACGTTCGTTCGATTGATCGATTGATATGCGGATTGTTTTTTGTTTTGTTTTTTTTTGGGGGGGGGGGTGTTGGAATGCATTCTCTTAATAATAGTGTAAATGGCTTTTTTGTTTGGTTTTGATGCGATGTAGCGACTAGTTCAGTGATTTCCCTATCTATGTGATATGTGTTACTTGTTTGTTTGTTTGTTTAGTAATCACCACCAGTCGCCATCATCTCCGAAGAGACCACCGCCTCCGGCAGGAGCTTCGGCTTCTTCCTCCTCTTCTTCTTCTACTACGGCTTCTTCAGCAGCTGCGGCACCACCACCGCCGCTGTGTGAATAAGAAAGAAAGAAAGAAAGGAAAAAACACAACGGATAACAAAAACAGGTAATGATGAAGTGAGAACAACGGTATAATAATTCGCAATGCATGCATGCATACAATCCATCCGTTCGGACCATTCATTCATTGATTCATTCGTTGATTCTCGTTCATCGAGCACTTCTTCCTTTTCTCCGGAGACAGCAGAGATTTTCTACGTACCCGCCGCCGCCGCCACCACCACCACCTGGTGGGGGTGTGAATGTCTTCATGCCGTCCTTGGAGTTTCCAACCACGGTGGCGAAGAGAGCAGCCAGAGAATCCGAGACGGAGTTTCCGGAAGCGGTGGCAACCGCCGAGACAGACTCGGCCGTCAATTCACCTTGTCCGATGACAAGGCACGCGAAGAGAGGCGACGAGCTCCTCCTTTTGGGCGTCGGTGACTTCTGCTAGATTCGTGATCGCCATGGTGAATCCCTCTATTCTTTCTTTCTATCGATTGTGTTGGGTTTGGTGGCAACGGCAGCCGGAGGCAGCAGAGCGGGGGGGGAGCCGGGAGCTAGGGGGGGGGTGGTAAAGGTCCGGTACGAGTATCCGTATTTACGGTACCGGTACGTAGGTACTGCGTTTTGTTTTCGACCATAACCCCGATCGATCGATCGATCGATCGATCGATGTGTTGAATAGTAAGGAGGTAACTCGGTTTTTGAGTCACGAGCCGAGTTCAGTCCGAGTTCCGTACATACATCCGGAAGACGGTTGGACCAGTTCGATTGATTTGATTTGATTTGGTTCGGTTCGGCTCGGTTCGGTCCATTGTGTCATTCCACGATGTGGTATTCCAACGCTCACGATTGAAATTACCCACGATTCAAGAAAATCTGAAAAGCAAGCCGGTCTTCAATATTGAAGACTGGATGAAGAACATATCCAAATTCTTCATGTGCTTCTCTATGTGCAATGTACGTTGAATTTCGATTCAACGCCTTTTTACTGTTATAAGCTTTCTCAACGGCTCCTCGGAGTAGTTGACAGAGCTAGC
This sequence comes from Pseudo-nitzschia multiseries, assembly GCA_037355745.1. NCBI lineage: Eukaryota > Bacillariophyta > Bacillariophyceae > Bacillariales > Bacillariaceae > Pseudo-nitzschia > Pseudo-nitzschia multiseries. Next base: position 9,810,479 of record CM074791.1, read on the forward strand.
TCACAATCTTAGTTTTTAACCAATACATAACTCAAACCTTATTTTAGTACCTCCTTATTTTAGAGGCGTACGACACTGTTTAAACAGTCGAATAACCGCTTCGACCCTTTCTACCGGTAAAGACTACTTCAACTACCCGAATAAAAATTACCAATACACAACTAACAACCGATCCGAAGATTGTCCAGTAACAATAAGAAGACCAGTATGTCTTACTCAGTCATTCCCTTCAAGTATGACTTTGATCAAGAGACTGTTGAAAAGATTGAATACAAGATTACTCAAGAAATCAATGGCTCCCAAGAAGTTACCAAGATCAAAATCCCTTTGATTACTGCAGGATCAACCAAATTACAAATTCTTTTCACCATCGATGCCTTCATTAGATCTAAGAAGACTCTCAACCTAACCACAGGACCAAGAATCTATGACAAGTTTCTAGACCTCCTCAGAGACTACACCGACAATAGCTGGTGGAACAGCTATGTAACAGCCAATGTTCCACAGAGAACTGTGGACAACTTCCAGACGACAGTGGAAGCATTCATCAGCTTCAAATTCAGCAGCAACGTTGATGCCTACCAGAATCATAAAAGATTCCTCTCCAATATTAAGAAGACAACCTCCATGACTGTACACCAATTTGTAGCACAAGTCAACTTCCACAACCATGTTATTCTCCCATTACTACCGGGACACCCTTCACAAAATGCAGCGATCAATGAAAGTGACTTCAAGAATCTAGTCTTTGAATCGATGCCAGAGGACTGGAAAGACCTCTATCAACTTAACCATTCTCCCCATAGAGATTCGCTCTCTGAAATGATGATAAAATTCGAAAGATTCCAATCTGTACAGAATAAAAACAAGAACAAGAAATCAGACAACCAGTCTCAAAACAACAACAACAGCAACAACAATGCCAACAACAACCGTAACAACCGGAACGGAAACAACAATCGCAACAACCGTAACAATCGTAACGGCAACAATCGAAATCGAAATAACAACAACAATAACCAACGCAACAACAACAACAACAACAATCAACGCAGTAACAACCAAAGCAACAACAACAACAAAGGCTCGACTAGGATCTCGAACGACTCACCATGTCCTATCCACCCTGGTACCAATCACACCTGGGGACAATGCTACACCAACAAGTATGGCACCAATTCCAATCAGTCCAATAACAACAGAGACAATACCGACTCGCATGTGAACGATCGCAGCAGCAATCGATCCACTACCTCTTCCCACAACAGTAACTTCAACGAACCAGAGCAACACATGTGTGTCTTCATCAATGAACCAGAAGAAACCATCCCTGCTACTCCTTGGCCGGATCTCTTCCATGTCGATATGGCTATCGATGAAGAATATTACAACTCGGATCTTCAAAGATTTCCCTCTGAAAAGACCAATTCCGACAACAACAAGCAAGAGGTTGCTCCCAGCAACACAGATGTCGACCTTGCTCCAACCACAGTAAGCGTCTGCAATTCCATCAATGGATCCCTTGGAAAATACTACTTGAAAACCCTCTTCGATTCCGGATCAACCGACAACCTCATAGTGGAATCAGCAATTCCCTCTGGAATCAAGAAGAACCTCCTAGACCAACCAATTCAAATGCAAACAACAAATGGCAAAACCACTTGCAACCACTATGTAACCTTGGAGAACACCATATTCCCAGAACTATCCTATTCCATGAAAGTCCTACAAATCAAATGCTTTGTCGTCTCTCAGAATATCAACTACCATCTCCTCATTGGAAGAAAGACAATGAGAGATCTTGGAATGAAAATGGACTTCGAGACTTGTACCATAGAATGGTATGAGAAGACAATGGACTTCCATCCTCGCAATTACTTTGACAACAAGTCCTTGCTTCACAAAGTCATGTCTGCAGAACCACATGCAATTGCCGAAAGTTACTCCAACCAATCAATCCAACAGTCTTATGTAGATGGAACCACCAAGTATGAGAAAACTGACCTCCACAAGCTTGTCACCGACCAAACCCATCTCTCCTACCAAGAGAAACAAGCCTTGTTACCAATACTTCTTCAAAATGAAGAACTTTTCGAAGGCCTGAATGACAAAGAATTAGGCATTTTCCCTAATCAAACCTTCCACATTGAACTGCAGCAAGGCGCAACTCCATATCATGTAAAACAACCATATTCCATTCCACTGCACCAACAAGAAGCAGTAAAGAAAGAAATCGATCGACAAGTGAAACTTGGCATCCTAGAAAGGTGCTATGCAACCGAATGGGGAATGCCAACCTTCGTAGTGCCCAAACCAGATGGCTCCTGTCGACTCATCAGTGACTTCCGGGAACTCAACAAAGTAACCAAGAAACTTCATTATCCACTCCCAAAGCTCCAAGATATCTTCCACAGAAGAAGAGGCTTCAAATATGTCACCCTTATCGATGTCAGTATGCAATTCCACACCTTCAAACTCGATGAGGCCTCCACCTGGCTCTGTGTCCTTGTTACTCCATTCGGAAAGTTCAGACTGCTCCGACTGCCAATGGGCTTCCTTAACTCTCCAAGTTGGGCCCAAGGCTGTATGGAACAGATGCTCTCCCATCTGAAGGACATTGAAGTATACATCGATGATATTGGTATCTTCTCAGATACTCTCGAATCCCATTGCAAATCAGTTTCCTCTGTTCTGTCCTTACTAAAGTGTCACAACTTCTCTGTCAAGCCCTCCAAGTGCCACTGGTTCCAATCCCAAGCTCCGTGGCTCGGCCACATCATCTCCCGAGATGGTATTCGTCCCAATCCAAACAAGATTGCTCCCATCCTGAAACTTGCTTTTCCCTCAACAACAACCCAACTTCGATCCTTTGTTGGGATGATCAACTTCTATCGGAACTTCTATCCCAAACGCGCAGAGGTCCTTGCACCCCTTACAGACCTCTCTGGAAAAGCCAAAGGCAAAATCTCTCCAACTCCCGCGCTACTTGAAGCTTTCAACAAAGCCAAGTCCCTCATCGCCAAAGACATCCTCCTTGCCTTCCCTGATCCAAACAAGCCATTCCATGTCTATACTGATGCTTCTGATTACCAGCTTGGCGCTGTCATCCTCCAAGATGGCAAAATCATCCTTTGTTTCTCCAGAAAACTCAACGCCGCTCAACGGAAATACCCAACGGTCGATAAAGAGATGCTCTGTATTGTAGAAGTCTTCAAAGAATTCCGCACCATTCTTTGGGGCGCTGAAATCATCGTATGGACAGACCATATCAACTTAACTCGACAAAACCTCACAAGCCATAGAATTATGACTTGGCGCATGCTCCTTGAAGAATTTTCCCCAGTATTCAAGTATATCAAAGGCAAAGACAATGAGCTTGCTGACGCTCTCTCCAGGCTTCCACTCCAGCAAGACCCTCCTGAGAAGAAGAAGGAGTTCTTCGGTCCTCCAACCGATCCAACGGATGATTCGGACCTTGCAACTGCTGACTCAACGGACTCCGACGACCTTCTCTCTCTTTCTGACTTGTTTCTTAACTACCCAGAAGACATTCCCATGTATCCCTTAGCCTTCGATCAACTCGCTCAAGATCAAGCAGCCAATGCCGATATTGCTACCAATCCCCGGTACACAACTGAAAACTTCAACGGCACCGACTTAAAAGTTGTAGACTCCAACGGTCGCCAGAAAATTGTACTCCCGCCAAACCGAGTGCAAGCCACCATCAAATACTACCACCACGTGCTTGGCCATGCCGGCTCAGAACGATTGTATCGAACCATCAACCAATTTGTATATGCCGCAAACCTGAAGGACCAAATCAATGCCTTCTGCAAAACGTGTGACACGTGCCAACGATACAAGAATAGCCACCAAAACCACGGACAGCTCCCTACCAAAGAACACCAATACGTTCCTTGGGACACCATTGCAATCGATGGAGTAGGCCCTTGGAAAATCAAGATCCCTGGCCATGGAACAGTCTCCTTCAATGGCTTTACCATCATGGACATGTGCACCAACCTCCTCGAGATCATCCGAGCTCCACAAGTAAATCCAACCGGCCTCATGGCAGTTCATGCCCTCGATAATGGCTGGCTCTCCAGATATCCCAAACCAGTAAATTGTATTATTGACCAAGGAACCAACTTCATGAGTAATGATTTCCAACTCCACCTTGCCAACCTCGGAATCAAAGCCAAGGTTTGCTCCGTCCGCAACCCTCAATCCAATGCAGTACTTGAACGCGTCCACGATACCATGAAGTCTGCAATGAGAACCGAACTCAATACCAACCCTCCACAGACTCTCCAAGAAGCGACTGATATCATTGACAGCATCTTTGCTTCTGCTCAGTTTGCCGTTAGATCAACCATCAACAAGACGTTTGGAATGACACCCGGCGCCCTTGTATTCCACAGAGATATGTTCCTACCAATTCCGGTAATTACTGACTTGGCCATGGTCAGAAACAAAAGACAAGCTCAAATCGACAAGAATGCTATGAAAGAGAACAGCCACAGGAAGCTTCATGATTACAGTGTAGGAGATCAAGTTATGGTGAAAAATGAAAAGCAAATTCCTGGAGCTTTTGAAGCAAGAAGCAAAGGCCCCTACACCATACAGCAAATTCACACAAATGGTACAGTTTCCTTTCTCTTACGAAATCAAGTAATCCAACGCATGAACATTCGGAACCTCAAACCGTATCACACCAACTAAAAATTTCTTATCTAAGGAATACTGGTCGCACACGACTAACAAAATTCTGTGCCACCAATCAAACTTTTACGAGAAGGAGAAGAGTGTGGTATTCCAACGCTCACGATTGAAATTACCCACGATTCAAGAAAATCTGAAAAGCAAGCCGGTCTTCAATATTGAAGACTGGATGAAGAACATATCCAAATTCTTCATGTGCTTCTCTATGTGCAATGTACGTTGAATTTCGATTCAACGCCTTTTTACTGTTATAAGCTTTCTCAACGGCTCCTCGGAGTAGTTGACAGAGCTAGCTCACAATCTTAGTTTTTAACCAATACATAACTCAAACCTTATTTTAGTACCTCCTTATTTTAGAGGCGTACGACACACGACTGACTCGTTTGCGAAGATCTGGTGGGAATCAAATTCGGGCGAGGCATGCGTGCGTGCGCGAGCCAAGCCATCTGAGAGGTCGTATGTAGGAAAGGGTCTACCGTACGAGTACGTACCTAGATCCAAAACAATGGGTGCGGTCATTCGACGGTCACAACAACATCGCATCGTGACGATGGAATGGTGCCTGCCGCTTCGGCGTGCGATTTGAAAATCCGGTACTAGCTACCGTACGAGTATCGTATCGTACCTCACCGCGGGCACTCTACCAGAATAATTACCATGCTTGCTGGCAGGGCGGGAGTGCGCAACTCGTAATACTCGTAGCTTCTCTTCCGCTCCGTGCGAGGAAATTCATAGCAACGGTTATCATGAAAGAGGGAACCCAACCGAGAGGCAAAAACCCGCACACAGCCAGCACGCACAAATAAGCATAATTGGAATAAGAAGCCCCCCGTCATCTCATCTCTAAACTACCGTATAGCATTACGAATAACAATAGCAAAATGGTAGGTCGAATCATAGGGAATGGGACACTCCACTCGAACACAACGTCGCACGACGAGCGAGGATTCTTGCCTGGGGTTTGTTTTGGGCCTTTCGGGGTTTTCTAGGCATCACACAAAGATACAGGGTGGGCGGTCTACTACTCTTCGCTCTGCCGGTCTTAATAAAATGCCGAAAAACGCGCTCGGTCTGCTGGTATTCAAAACCACGCAACTGCAGCTAAGTTGCGCTCATTCATTCGATTGGAAGAGGGGGACCTCTCATGGAATAAAGGAGCGGCGAAGGAATCGGGGAACAGGATATCCTGGTATCGTGTCGGAATTTGGAACTGGATTGAAAAACAAAATCATCCGAAACCGTAACAAACCGTAACAACACGAAAGGAGAATTTTCAGTCACGGGCGATTACATCCAGGCACTCCTCCGTTCTATTTGTTTTGTGTTACTCACTCTCGTTTTGTCTTTGTTGCTGTTGGATCGCGTCATGCATTTGCCTACTTTGTCACTTTGCCATTTGCTACTTGCCATTCGTTGCGCTCGACGTGTGGGAAACGTGCTCTACGAATTTGAAATCAAAATCGATCGGTAACGACAGAGCAGTGGTGTCCAAGTCCAAGATGATATCCCGTCGTTGTTCGATGAATTCAAGATCAACAAAAAGTTCCGATACTACACGTACGTAATCGAGAACAAAAAATTGATCAAAGTCGACAAGGTCGGCGAACGGAACGCAACCTACGAAGAGTTTTGCGCACAGCTCCCGGAAAACGAGCCACGATACGGCGTGATCGATCTCGATTTCGAAACCAAGGACGGACGCCCCACCTCGAAACTCATCTTCATTTCCTGGGTTCCCGACACCGGAGGGATCCGAGACAAAATGCTTTACTCCTCCTCCAAGGAGGCCCTCAAAGCTGCCCTGGTCGGAGTGGGCATCTTCATCAACGCAACAGACAGTTCCGAGCTTGATCTAGAGGCGTCGATCCTTCCCGTAGCGAAGAAGTTCAGTTAAGCAAAGGATCCATCGATCGAATCGATCGGATGCTGTGCGTGTGCGTGTACGCACCGACGAGAACGATCTGTTTCATTATCATTTACTAACCCGAACACCCTGTGCTTGATTCGACGCAGCTCTTTTTACCATTGGGGGACAATTCGCGAACAAAATCGATGATGTTCGTGATTATTGATGAGGAATGTGAATGTGTACCGTATCTATCATGTTTGGAATATCAAAAAAGTTGTGGATCATCATTGATAATCATTGATGAATGATGCGCACAAACCACCGTGCCGCGTTTAGTATTGTCACCCATACATATAACATAATATAGAGCGCCGAAGAATAAATAAATAAATCGTGCAATCGCATCGTATCGTATCGTATCGTAGGATCTATGCAAACACCCCCTGTTTTCTTTGAAATGGAAGCAAGACGCATTTGGTATTGCAGACTGTTGTAGCCGAAGAATTGCAAGCGGAATGCAAATACGTCGTTGTGTGCTGAATGCGGTACGAGTACCGTATTTATCACCCGGGCGAGAGTTGAGCCGAGTTGAGCTCGAACATTGTTGAAACCCGGTGCCATTGCCGGCGGGGTACTATATCTGCAACCGGCTTGGAGGACGTTTGGGGAGATCGATCGGATAAACAAGGGCTGGCAGCAAACAAGGAAGCAATCTAGAACCATGCCATGCCATGCCGTACCGTGCCGTGCCATGAAACGAACGACAACAGATGGAACCATCCATCCATCCATCTATCCATCCACCCACCATGAAATGAAATGAAACGAAACGAGACGACTGCAACAGTATTGTTATTGTTACAGTATTGAGCTGCAACAGTTTTGTTATTGTTACAGTATTGCTGTGATCGTTATTATCTATTATTTATCTATCTATCTTATTTCGAAAGTGAACAAACAAACAAACAAACAAAAACTGAGGAATGAAATGAAATGAAACGAAATGAAATGAAACGAAATAATCTTGATGTATCGAATCGAATCGAATCATCCATCGAAGGAATGATGGATGAATGAATGGATGGATGGATGGATTCATTGATTGATTGATGCATTCGTTGAAAGATTGATTGATTGGTTGTCATTATATATATATATATATATATATATATATAGATCCACACTACCATTGTTGATTTTGGTTGCTGGGGGTTGTGGCTCATTAATTGCTTGATTGATTCATTCATTCATTCATTCATTCACTCATTGATTGTTGATCGATTGATTGATCGATTGATTCGTTGATTCATTCACGTGGAGTTTCCGAACAAACGGATTCCGTTCTGTTGCTTCCGGAAACAAAGACATTACATTACATCACAACACAACACAACGCAGGACAGCACAGGCCCGGCACAGGCCCGGCACAGGCCCAGCACAGCACAGCACAGCACAGCACGGCAGAATATTGTCATGGGCAGGATCCACAAACCGAACCGAACCAAACCGAACCGAACCGGATCGGAGTGGCAGTACTAGTACTGTACATCGCATTCCATTCCATTCCATTCCGTTTCGTTTCGTTTCGTTTCGTTTCGTTGCATACAATCCACAACCACCACCAATACCGCACTGTACTACTTTACGGTACCATACCACAACATACCATACACGCGACTCTACTATATACAGTATAGTAGTACTCGTACTGTGGCACTGCACTGCACTCCACTGCACTCCTCTCGCAACGCTGTTAGTTTCAATCACCAGAACAAGAACACGCGTGCGGTACTATGCGGTAGAATACGATAGAATACGGTAGAATACGATACGGTAATTACGACCGTAACAGTAACACGTTCGAGGTCTCACTCAACAATGTCTCCGATTCCAATGAGTGAGTGCTGCCATGCTTCAGTCGCACAAGCTGGTTCGGAAGATGCGTTGCGTTGCGCTGCGTTGCGTTGCGTTGCTACTCTATTTATTATTTCGACTGTACCGGCATGATATTGATATTGATATTATTAATGATAATAGTATTATGATAATATAATAGTGTGGTGAGGATTCGTTCCGTTGTTTGGTTGTCTTCCCTGCGTGCTGTGCTGTGCTGTGCTATGCTGTACTGTGATGTGCCGAGTTTTTATAATAATATTATCATACGAACGATATGAATATAATACTTGTGCATAGTATCTGTGCATTTCCCAGAGATGGAGTGTGTGTGAGAGAGAGAGTGTGTGAGTGTGTGTGCACGCTTGAGATGCCGGAGGCGTTGCGTCCTGCTGTCAATCGCCAACCCCTCGCATGGTATCGCATCGCATGGTATCGCATCGCATGGTATCGCATCGCATGGTATCGCATCGCATGGTATCGCATGGTATCGCATCGCAATGCAGCATCACTTCGAGAGACATACAACCCCACGTGACTTGTTCCTGTTATCATTTAAGTGGATTTATTCATTCATGCATTGTTCGATCTCTTTCCGAAATATCAGGCGGCACAAGCGCACAAGCGCACAATCGTACAGGGATGAATTACATTATTCGTCTCGTCGGATCGAAACCGATTGTTTCTGTTTCTGTTTCTCTTTCTGTTTCTAGATTCGATTCGATTCGATTCGCTTCACGCACGCCCAGATGAATTCACAGACTCAAGACCAGCGCCAGACATCAGTACCATTCAATCCGTGTTTTCAGTTTCGGAGCACAAAGGGTCCTGTTCTGTTCGCTCCATCTACCGTACCGTACGTGAAAATCTTCGTTACCGAGTTTCTCTGCATCCCGAAAGGTGTACGGTAGTAAGTTTACCGTTAGTTTTAGTGTAGAGACCATCCTTTCCCACTATAGTAATAAATGTACAACATGCATTCATGCATTCATAAATACATACATACATACATGTAATATATTATGATTTGCATTGTACAAGTCAAATATCCAAATGCAATGTACCGGTATGCCGGTATCAAGTCCTCCGTCATTGCCGAGATCAGATATTTCCTGCCAGATCAGATCAGATCAGATCAGATCGGATCAGATCAGATCAAATCATGCAATTCCAGGAGGGTATCGTAACAACATAGGAACCCTTTTCCGGTATTCTCTTGTCGCTGTTCCAAACATTGGGACGACACTTCGATCACTACCATATGGATGTGTGGTGGATAGTGTAGGTGGATGAACGAACGTTCGATGGTCGTGCCCGAATCATTGTGTTTGTATTGCAGCATGCATTGCATTGCATTGCATGTATTGTATTGTATCGTATTGTATCATATTATCGTCTCGTATTGTTTGTGTAAATGTAGTGATCGCGAATGAATCAATCAATGAATCAATCAATGAACGAATCAATCAATCAATGAATCAATCAATGAATCAATCAACGAATCAATCAATGAAAGGAATCGACCGATCGACCGATCAATCGACCGATCAATCGACCGATCAATCGATCGATCGATCGATCGATCAGTCGTGTTTGCTTCCCAGGCGACGCCGATTTCTCGCCGCGGCAACGCCGTTGCGGGAAGTCGTCTTCTTCTCGCCAAAGTCGTCATCATTATCATTATCATTATCGTTATCGTTATCGTTATCGTCGTCGATCCCCGCCGTCCGGTTGATCCCAAATATGCGGACGCCGTTCATAATGGGTAGTTTTCCCGCCATCTGCACGATCCACAAGACTACGTTCGCCACGCAGACCCCGTAGGAATAGTTCGAAAAGTGGCAGGCCGCGTAGCACAGCACGGTTGGAACGATAAAGAGCGTCCGCTTGACGTTTAGGATTTGCGAGCGTCCCTCCAGCTGTTCCCAGAGCGTCATGGCGGCCAGTTCTCCGTGGATGTCAAAGGCGCTTCCCTTGAGCCAGTGTACGTAGATGGTGGTGACGAGGCAGTGCATCGCGTGGGTGACGGTCCAGCTCCAGTGCATCAGCGTTAGATTTGGCGACGTTGTAGTTGTGTTGGTAGTTGTGTTGGTAGTTGTGTTGGTGTTGGTGTTGATATTCCCATTGATATTCCCATTGATATTCGCATTGATATTCCCATTGATATTCGAATTCGCATCGAGCGAGTCGAACACGGCCAGGACCAAGATCTGGAAGAGGCAGATGCAACCCACGTAGGATGCCAGCAGCAAGAAGCCTCCCTTTTCGACCCAATCCGTGTGGGCGTTGCGGGCCAGTTCGAACGGCGTCAGATCCCCGTCCCTCCCGAACAATCCGCTGTACGATCGGACAATGTCGCGGGAATTGATGCGTGCGCGATTGGTGCTGGTGCTGGTGCTGGTGTTGGTGCTGTTGGTGTTGGTGCTGGTGCTGGTGCTGGCGATGCCGCCGGCGATGGCGCTCATTGTTGGATTAGATTAGATCCGAGTTTGTGTTTGTGTTTGTGTTTCCTATTGTTGGATTGAATTGAATTGGATTGAATTGTACAACAACAACAACGACGACGACGACGACAAGGATGTCCTCGTCCTTTTTTTTTAAATGGTTTCGAAAACGCAATCTTGGTTTGCAGTTCTCTTCTCGTCGTAATACAGTGAGATACGATAGGACCAGCTTTGTGCGTTTGCAATGTTGTTGGATGTTGACGCAAGCAATGCAGGAATGGAACGGAACGGAACTGTACTGTACTGAACGTGTTGTTTCGTGTTTGGTTTGGAGTCGTTTCGATTCGATTCGTTTCGTTTTGTTTCGTTTCGATTCGTGTGGATGATTAGTGTGTACTGTATTCTGAAGGCGCAAAAAGATATATGCAACAGTCAGATTACGGTACTTGTACTTGTACTTATACGGTAAGAGTTTACAGTTTGTCGTGGTTCTGGAGAGAGGTTCAGAATTGAACGGGCAAGTGAGGTTCCGTGTTGTTGCCGTATTGTACCGTACGAGAATTGCTTTCTTGCTAGATACGAGTACGAGTACGGTACTATGATAGCTTGGTCTTGTTTCTCGCAACAAAACTCACTACTCGCGTAGGTACAAATAATCTTCTTACCGGGACGATAATTTCAAACGCATGACACGATTGTTACAGTGAGGGATGCCGAAGTGAGGAGGAGAGTGGAAGACCTCATTTTTTCAGTTTTATTGTAATTCCGTTCGCTCGAGAAAGAACTTCTCTAGGTAATCTTACGGTATTACTCGTAATTACCGTACTTATTCGTACTTGTACCAACCGTAAACACTCACTCACTCAATGGTTTCTGCCTGAAGCAAAGCAGGGGGTTGTTGTAATTATTTTTTTATAGGTGAGCGATATTGTACGACGTCTGGCCATCATCCGTTTCGCTTTGCAGAATTCGAGATGAAAAAATTGAGCTCTGTCCCCGTACCGGTACGTACCGGTACCTCAATTTCACTTTGGTTCCCTCGGTACGGGAATCCACATTTTGAAGAACGTGTGCAACCCCTACTATTAACCTATATACCGTTGGAAAGCTTATTTGAAGACGAACACAAATCTGCTGTTTGTTTCTGTTTCTTTCGAAGTCTTAGTGACTAGATATATAAAAAACTTTATCTTTATTACTGAATAGTATGAATATAAAGAAATAATGAGGAATCTGATGTTCTGCGTGTTCTATTTTCAAAAAAATTGAGACTCCGCGCAGTTACAGCGCGCACGCCCAGCCACTCAGCAGCCGTTAAACCGTTAACAAAGATACTCCACGTGTAATTAATATCCATTCAAATCGTCTATCCATATTGCTGTATCTATGAATGGTATGATACCACTTACTAGGAGTAATTCAATCGAACCCAATGATCCGGAGTACCGGTACGGTACGGTAAGTCTCCTGTTCTGAGGACTGTCTCGTGTGCAAGAACAATCCCTACTAATAACAGCAAGTCCTCCGATCTGAAATACTTCACAACCTTTGGAGTGCAAGAAGGCAAACAAGCAGCTAGCAAAACAAGGCGAGCAACCGAAGCAGGAATCAACTGTCACAAGCATTTCAGTTCCGACGGCAGGCACTGTGGTGTACATTCACTACTACTACTATTCACAACAAGTTGGATTGGAAATACGACTGAACTTCCGGTCGAGCGACGCGAGCAACCAAACAATGGATCCACCAAAAACCGGATCAATTGGACCGACTGTCACAAGCATTTCAGTTCCGACGGCGCTGTGTACAAATTGTACCATTCTGCACAAGTTGGATTGGAAATACTACTGAACTTGATTCGGTCGAGTGAGTGAAACAAAGAGCAACCAAAAACCGGATCGATTGGACCGACTGTCACAAGCATTTCAGTTCCGGCAGCGCTGTGTACAAATCCTAGTACTATTCTCCACAAGTTGGATTGGAAATAGTGTACTATCAAACTTTGGTCCACGAAAAGAAAGAGCAACCAAAAAAATGAATCGATCGGACCGACTGTCACAAGCATTTCATTTCCGGCCACGCTGTGTGCTGTACAAATCCTAGTACCATTCACCAAAAGTTGGATTGGAAATACTATCAAACTTTGGTCGAGCAAGCAAAACATAGTGCCACAAGTATTTCAGGTCTGACAGCGCTGTGTACATTCTGCTGTACTTCTCTTGAAAAGCCTGATTGGAAATACTATCGAACCGATTGTTGCGAAAGCAACTCGAAACAAAGAGCAACCGAAACGGACCGTGTCACAATTATTTCAGTTCCGACGGGGTTGTTGCCTACAACAAATCCTACCATTCACCAGCCACAAGTTGGATTGGAAATACTATCAACCGCCAAACATTTTCAACAATCAACCTACTACCATGCCCAAGAAAAGAAGAACCGCTGGTGGTACACCACGAAAGCCCCACCAGACCAATAAAAACAGGAAGAAAACCTTGCTTGCACGGGAACGCAGAGAGGTGGTCACTAGGATTCGCCAGGAAGATGATGAAACTAGACCTTCACCAAGAGCTGTAGTACCCCGAGTGAACTATGAAGAAGTACCAACTGATAGATGATGAAGAAGAGTATGCCTATGTGGATCCAGAAGCATACACTGAGTCGCCGCCAGCAGCTCGAGTAGCTACCTCCTACAAGCGCATTAGTAGGCAATCAATTGCTTTGATCTTTGAGCATGCACTTGAAACTCCACCAGCAGAGGATTGGAAAGAGCTCAAAACAATTTCATTCATCTGTGATTGTTTCAAGGATGGCAGAAGGGCATTTTGAGATACAATCATTCAAGTTTGTACTGATGTTTTGTATTGTCAGGACAATGGCATCTTCTATAGTGGTAAAGGAAACTACAGTACAACTGGAAGGCCTCCTATCCTTGCTTTGGATAGCATCGAGGTAGAAGTTGTTGCTGACTCCATTGAATCCAGAAACTCTGTAAGAATGTCAACAGTCATTGTTAACAAGTATAGAAAGAAACTGGAACTCCCTTCCTTCACATATTCAGCAGTGAGAGGCTGTATGTTAAGGCTCAACCCTTTGATTAAGACGGTGAAGAGGGGGAAACAAGGTTCCAAAACCAAGGAGGATGCCTGGTGCCGTGCTTCATTCCGTTGGCTTGCACAGTTACTTCTCCGGTTTGGAAAGATTGATTTCAGTCATGCAATGTTTTGGAAGCTACTTGGTGAAGCGTATGTTGAAAACCAGCCTCCTCCTTGTTACAATGTTGCTCTTCTAACTCCGCTAAAGCTTTCACGGATTGTTTGGTTCGACAAAATCCATAAGCAGTGTCACATAGGTCAGTCAGGATCTCGCATTGGACCAGGTCGCCCAAACATAGCAATCTCTTTTAAGAGGAATGAATTTGGAAAGCTTGATCCAAATGGTAAATATGCTGCAAGTGACAAGAGTGTCCTCCAAGTTAAGTACAAACGTGAAGCCCGGTTTTGCTTAGGTGTGTTTATGACGGATGATGACAAAGGTCACAGGGTTGATGAAATTTTTGAATACAGGGAGAAGAAACTCATTACAAGAGCAGAACGGGAGAAGCTTCAATTGCAAGTGATTGCTTATGCCAAAACACAAAAAGGTGAGATACATTTCAACCGCATTGCTTTGTTTTTAAACTTACACCCCTCACTGTGGTCTGGTCTGGTTTTGTTGTGATCATTTCAGGCATGCCATCCAAAGTTTGGATTCGTGATGATTGACCTCCAGGAGCCATCTACGGAAATGAGTCTGTTCAACAGATTCCTAAAAGGGAAAATGTCTGAAAAGCTCCAGCAGCATGGTCTTGTCCTTGTCCGCGATCTGAAAGCCCTTTCAAGCAAACCTGACCACATCCGAGCCATTGCTGCTGCTACTCCAGGCATATCATTCAATGGGCTTTCAGGTTTTGCTAATGCTTCTGCAATCTGTCTTGAAGGTGACCCCCCGCCAGTATTCAACCATCGCCAAGCTGATAACCCGTATGAAAGCTTATATGGAAGGTCATGGGAGGAGGAAGTTGACAAAGTTTGTATGGTTGGTAAGGTTTGTGTTACGGAAATGATCAACTACATGTTTGACCAAACGAACAGAATTTTTGGGGACAAGGGCTTTGTATATCACGACGCTTTGGTGCTCATGACTTGTGCAGACATTGTTTCTTACATGAAGGAAAAGGGCTACTACAAGCACTGGATGTTGCCCAAGCTCAATCTAATGGGTGAGCAAGGTGGCGTGGGTGGATCTCTGAAACTTTATTGCAATAGGCCTGTTGGAAACCGGCCTGAAGCGAATCCACTTGACACAACAAGTCTGTTTAGTCAGCTGAATCGTGCAGTTGATCAGCATGTCATGTTAACACAAGGTTTCATCAACGAAAACAAGAAATTTTTGCTTGCAACACCTACTGCAGTTTCAAGAACCTATCGCCGTGTTTGAACACTTCATCCCAAGTCAGAAACCATTGTCAAGGATATCAATAAAGTTCTTTGTTCATTTCTTGAGGTTGCGGAGGCGGAAGGTATTGCCATTGATGGTATTGGCAATAGGTTGGGAAGAAGACATATTCCACGGGGCCAACATGAGGGTCGTGGAGTTCAAAAACTTGAAATTGATTGCTATGATAAAGGAGAGATCGAGTTACATGAAGATGCAGAAGATGCTGGAGATCTCATCCTTGCAAAAGCAGAGGCAAAATCCAACCTATAAAAATTATTAGTATTTCTTTTAAATGTGCACACAAATTTTGCTAGCGAGATCTCTCCTTCCAATCGTTTGAATCTATAGATAGCTTGATCGTCATCTACAATGCATTTAGATGGGCGCTGATACCTCTAGAATGTTCTAACTCTCTCTGGAAGCAAAGTTATGGCAGTAGCAACATTTGTCTCCCCAGGTGACATTTTGTTGTTGAAAATTCTTACATAATGTACACGAATCTTGCTAGCGAGAGCCCACCTGCCGGTTCGCTGAATCGATAGATAGCTTGATCGGTGTCTACAGCCAATGCATGTACTAGATGGGCGCTGATGACTCTAGAAGGTTCTCCCTCTGGAAGCAAAGTTACGGCAGTATCAAGATTTGTCTCCCCAGGTGACATTCTTCTGTTCATAGTTCTTATATGGTGCACACGAATTTTGCTAGCGCGAGCCCCCCTGCCAACCGTTTAAATCGATAGATACGTCGAACATCATCTACCATCCATGTAGATGGGCGCTGATACCTCTAGAATGTTCTAACTCCCTCTAGAACCAAAGTTATGGCAATATCAAGATATGCCTCACCCTTTCAAGAAAATCCAGGACCCAAATGCACTAATTAGGTGGTGACACAAAAACTATGACAGGTAACTCACTTCTGTTTCTTTCATTATTCATCTTATCCATAGCAGGAACAATATTCATGGACTACTAATCACACAAAATATCTGATTTTCTATTTTCTAATTGCAAATTAGTGTGTATTTTTCCTCCAAATCCAGTACCCAAATGCACTCATTAGGTGCTGACACACTAAATATGACAGATAACTCACTTCTGTTTGTTTCATTATTCATCTTATCCATAACAGGAACAATATTCATGGACTAATCACACAAAATATCTGATTCTCTAATTTTTAATTGCAAATTAGTGTGTATTTTTCCTCCAAATCCAGTACCCAAATGCACTCCTCATTAGGTGCTGACACACAAAGTACGACAGATAACTCACTTCTGTTTCTTTCATGATTCATCTTATCCATAACAGGAACAATATTCATGGACTAATCACACAAAATATCTGATTTTCTAATTTCTAATTGCAAATTAGTGTGTATTTTTCCTCCAAATCCAGTACCCAAATGCACTCCTCATTAGGTGCTGACACAAAAATTACGACAGATAATAACTCACTTCTGTTTCTTTCATGATTCATCTTATCCATAACAGGAACAATATTCATGGATAAATCACAAAAATGTCTGATTTTCTAGTTTATAATTGCAAATTAGTGTGTATTTTTCCTCCAAATCCAGGACCCAAATGCACTCATTAGGTGGTGACACACAAACTATGACAGATAACTCACTTCTGTTTCTTTCATTATTCATCTTATCCATAACAGGAACAATATTCATGGACTAATCACAAAAATATCTGATTTTCTATTTTCTAATTGCAAATTAGTGTGTATTCTCCCTCCAAATCCAGTACCCCAATGCACTCCTCATTAGGTGCTGACACACAAACTTTGGCAGATAACTCACTTCTGTTTCTTTCATGATTCATCTTGTCCATAACAGGAACAATATTCATAGACTAATCACAAAAATATCTGATTATTCAATTTCTTATTGCAAATTAGTGTGTACTGTTTATGTGGTACTGGTATTACTACTACTTCTAGTAGTAGGACCAGTAGTACTTGTGCTACTTGGCATGTAATTGATGGTCTGTCCTTTTTCCGTTTTTATGATCTGTCCTTTTTCCGTTTTTATGGTCTATCCCTTATCCGCTGCTGGCATACGGGCACGTGCACGCGCAGGCATAGCCAGAAGAATCAGGTAAAAAGCTGTCATTTCAATAAGATTAAAAACATCCGGTTCTCCAAAGTTTTTTGGGGTGTTTAGATAATCCTCTTTTTTTTTGCAGGAGATGATCTTGAGAACCAGGCATTGCTTGGTCATTCTGAAGCAAACTGGTAACAAAAGAGACTTTCAGCTGTTTGGAGTTATTTTCAGAATTGCCAGGCGATGTCTGGTTCTCGAGATCATCTTCCTGCAAAAATTGCCATTCGGGAAACCGAGGGAACCTAAGTAAAATTGAGGTACATACCGGTATGTACCGGTACCGGTAGATGATGCTTGACCAAAAATTTCAAAAACTTCGCAAGACAATTTTTTCATTCCAAGTGTACTGAATATTACTAGTACTACCGGTACTACTACTAGTAAAAGAGTCAGGACCCTTCCGAATCAGCTTTTTTACTGCATGTGCCCACAACTAGCTGGCAACCATGCAGTTTTAGTACCACTCTTGCTTGCTATACACTGGTTACTGAATAAGTACTTCATAGATTTAATTGTGGATAGTTTTGCCAGAATATTACTAAATGGACTAACCCATTCTCAATGGACAGGGTCAAACCTGACTCAATGGACAGAGGCGATAACCGCTAAGTATGATACCCCATCGCCGTTTTATGAGAACCAAGTAACCATGAATTTACCAGAAAGCTACCAGAAAGCTACCAGAAAAGCTACCAGGATCATGGTAGCTTTCTGGTAGCATGGAATCTATCTTGTTTGGATTGGGTCTAATTCCATCTCTGGAAATGATGTGGCCAAGCCATGGCACTTGTGATTGGAACCAATGGCATTTGGAGGGCTTGACTGAAAAGTTGTGGACTTTGAGCAAGGAGAGAACAGAAGAAACAGAGTTGCAGTGAGATTCAAGTGGAATTGCCTGCTGACATCTATAAGGGTCACATATTTGAGCCCCCTTCTTACTGTGGAAGATATCTTGGATCTTTGGTAGTTGGCAGTTGAGTTTCCTGGTGACCTTGTTGAGCTCTTGAAAGTCACTGATCAGCCGACAGGAGCCATCTGGCTTTGGAACTACAAAGGTTGGCATTCCTCATTCAGTGGCACAGCAGCACTCAAGAATGCCAAGCTTGACTTGATGCTTACTTTCCTTCTTTACAGCTTCCTGGTGGTGAAGTGGAATTGGATATGGTTGTTTGATGTGGTATGGCTTTGCATCTTGCTGGAGATCATTGTGGAACTCTTGATTAGAGAAAATGCCTGATTTCTTGTCATTCAGTCCTTCAAAAAGTTCTTCATTTTTGAGGAGAATCTTCAGCAGGCAAGATTTCTCATAGTCTGAAAGATGTTGTTGATCAGACTTGTTCAGATCAGTCTTTTCATACTTGGTGGAGCCATCTGCATAGGCTTCTTCGTTGAGTGGACTGGTTGGAGTAGCTTTTGGCAACAGAGTGTGGCTCTGCTGACATGACCTTGTGGAGCATCAATTTGTTATCAAAGTAGTCTCTTCTTGGATGGAAGTGCATGGTCTGCTCATACCACTCTATGGTGCAAGCTTCAAAGTCCATCTTCATCCCTAGATCTCTCATGGTTCTTCTGCCAATGAGGAGGTGATAGTTGATATTTCAGGTGATAATGAAACACTTGAGCTTCAGCACTCGTCTCATCAAGTAGCATAGCTCTGGAAACATGACATTCTCCAGGATCACATAGTGGTTACAAGTGGCTCTACCATTGGTTGTTTGCATTTGGATTGCTTGAGCAAGAGACGAGTGCTTGGTAACTCCAGAAGGGATGGAAAATTTGGCAATGAGATTGTCTGTGGATCTGGAATCAAAGAGAGTCTTCAGATATTTTTTTCCTGGGGTGTTATTAATGGAGTTGCAGACACTCACCGTGGTTGGAGTAAGATCAACACCCTTGTTGGTGTTGGTGTTGCTGTTGCTGTTGCTGGGAGCAAGCAGCATTGCCATTGTTGTTGAGGGAATCCAAGGTTTTTGCTTCAGGGAAGTGTTAAAGGTCTGAGTTGTAATACTCAGGGTCAATGTCAATATTGACATGAAAGAGGAGGTCTACCCAAGGTTCTGCTGGAGGCATCTCTTCTGGTGGTTCATTGATGAAGACACACATGTGATGCTCTGGTTCCTATGAGTTGTTGCCATAGGAGGATGAATTGCTTGATCAATTGTTTTTGTTGCTGTTGAAATTGCAATTATTCACATGTGCATCATTGCTGTTGTTGTTGTTATTGTTATTCCTACTATTAGGTTGATTTGGGTTGTTGACATTGAGATAGCACTGTCCCCAATCGTGATTTGCACCTGGGTGAATAGGGCAAGGTGAGGTCTCTGATACTCTTGTGGAGTTATTGTTGTTTTTTGTTTTTTGTTTTTTTTGTTTTTGTTGTTGTTGTTGTTGTTGTTGTTTTGTTTTTGTTGTCTTGGCTGTTGTTGTTGTCTTGGCTGTTGTTGGAGCCTTGTTGTGGGTTTTGGCTGTTGTTGTTGTTGTTGTTGTTGTTGTTTGATCAATTGTTGTTTCGGTTGTTGTTTTGATTGTTCCGATTGTGGCGGTTACTGTTGTTCCAGTTGTTGTTGCTATTGTTGTTGCTGTTATTCCTGTTTTGAGTGGAATTATATTGTTGACTATTTTTCTTACTTTTCTTGTATTCCTTCACAATCGGTGTAAGCAAGGGTGTCCTGCTGGTAGGGAGAAGAGTGGTATTCTTCATAGGAGCCTTTCCATTCAATTGGCATGGATTAAAATATTAAACTCTTGAAGGCGTCTTCATCATTGATGACTGCATTTTCTGGCGGGTGTCCTGGAAGCAGTTGCAGGATAACATCGTTGTGGAAGGTCACCTTGGAGACAAACTGCTGATGTACAGTCATATTGGTTGTCTTCTTGATGTTGTTGTTGAGGGACCTTTTGCGGTATCGATATACGTCTGTGTTGTTGTTGAATTTGTAGGTGATGAAGGCATCAATTGTGGTTGGGAAGTTCTCCACGATTTGGTTTGCTAGGGCCGAACACATACTTGCTCCACCAGTCCTGCCAACACAGCCTCTGAGGAGATCAGCAAACTTGTGGCATTGTTGCTTTGGTCCTGTTGTTAAGGAAAGAGTTTTCTTTGCATGCGAGAATTCATTAATGGCAAAAAGGACTTCTTTGGAAAAGGGATGCTCTGGCAGTAATGAGAGGTACTTTAACCTTGACAGTCTCTGAGACTTCATTGGTAGTACTTCTGTACTTAAACTCTATCTTCTCAAGGGACTCTTGGTCAAAGTCAAATTTGAAAGGGATGGCAGAGTATCTTGTCGTCATTGTTGTTACTGGACAATCTAGCAGAGTGGCTGTTGGTTGTTTATTGGTAGTTGTTACTCGAGTGTAGGATAGTACTAGTATAGTAGGTCAAAGCAGTTATTCAACTGTTTAAATATTGCCATGTGCCTCTAAGTAAAGGAGGTAGTGTAGTAATACAACTAGTGGATACATATGTGGTTGAAAGTGAACTAAACCAAAAATTGTGAGCAAGCTGTCAACTACTAGTACTACTCGTCCGTTGAAAAGCTTGTCTTTAATTTGCTAAACGGTTGCTGAGGCATTGAGCTTTAAATTCAATGTCTTCTTGCACATAGAGGAACCAAGATATGTATATCATCCGCATTTCAATATTGAAGAGCCGGCTGTGTGTCATTTGGTCTGGCATCAGCAATTCAGATTTTTATGAATCGTGGGAATTTCAATGAATTCGTGAGGGTTTGAATACGGTAATACGGTACCACAACATCCTCTGTCTGTCGTCTCTCGTGTCTCGTTTCTGTTGTGTCGTGTGCATGTCGGCAATCAGGAAATCAGGGGTCATAATTATTACGGAGTAGTTCGTATTTTTTAACATTACAGTGGCATTCTACGTGTACGATTCTGTACGGTACTCGTACGTACCGGTAGTCACATGCCCGCAGGCCCAGGCGAAGCAAGGGCTCATCGCAGGGGCGGGCATGGATCCCGCTCAGCTCATTCAACAGCTCCAAAAATTAAATTCGGTACGGAAAAAATAATGTCAATCTTTCTCCCTATCTCGCAGTTGGATGTATTAACGGTAACTTACTGCCGGCGGCAATTAGGAGTAAGATTACTCGTACTGGTCGTAATACGACAACACCCATACGATACCCGTACCGAACCGAACCGACTGATTTCTTATGCATTAACGATTAGATTACGGTTACATCATGTACATATTTGTAATCTTGCGCAAGATCACAACATCACAGGTACAAATTACGAGTAATAGGACCACATTGAACACCGTAAACTACAAGTACTTCTACCGTACAACAAAGTGAACAGCAGTGTTGTTGTTGTTGTTGTTGTTTCCGGAGTGAAACGACGAAACACCAAAGCTGCAACAAACGTATCGGAAGTATCATCCATTGATTGATCTGTCATCAACATCAACACCAACAATCAACACCCCAATTTCTCTTTCCCGAGAACCGAAGGGTTGCAGATTTCGATTTCGGTTTCGATTCGTGTGAGGGAGAACAGAACAGAACGAAACGAAACAAAACGAAACGAAACGAGCAGAACAGAACAGAACAGAGGCATTCTAATCCTCACTGTTTTTCTTTTTCGAAGAGAACCGTCCAGTACAGTACATCTCCGTTGGGAACAACCTTGTTCCCGGCTTCCTATTCGATTCGAACAAAACGATCGTCTCTACTAGGTTGTATTGGATTCTAGACGACGCCGAAACAAGACAAACAAAACGAAACGAAAGGAAAGGAAAGGAAAGGAAAGGAAACCTTCACTCGATCTCGGTGAAACGAAACGAAACAATACAATACAAAACAATACAATACAAAACAATACAAAACAAAACCAAACAAAACAGATCGCTTGTTATTCCGGTCGAGAATTCGTTCGATTACTAAGTAATTTTGTTGTTGGTGGTGTTTTCCAAACAGAAAGTCAACGTGAATTGTTGTTGTAATTACCAGGCAAAGCATGCCTCCACCATCTTCCACGAGACGGAGACGGGCTCCCGACAACAACGAACAGCAACAGCTACAACGGACCACTTCTTCCACCCGCCGCGATGGAGGAGCAACCACCGGAACCGATGTCCCTCCCCGTCCCGCGAGCCGACGATACCACAGGGACGAGGACGATGTCCCTCCCCGTCCCGCGACCCGGCGGTACCACCGGGACGAGGACCACTGCGGAAGCAACAGCCACAGTCACAGC
The DNA here is from genome assembly GCA_037355745.1 of Pseudo-nitzschia multiseries. Lineage (NCBI taxonomy): Eukaryota > Bacillariophyta > Bacillariophyceae > Bacillariales > Bacillariaceae > Pseudo-nitzschia > Pseudo-nitzschia multiseries. Next base: position 9,833,198 of record CM074791.1, read on the forward strand.
CACAGCAGCAGTCACAGTCACAGCCACAGCAACAGCCACAGTCACAGCCACAGCAGCATTGATCGTGGCAGCGAACGTAGCAGCGAACGTAGCAGCGAACGTGGCAGCGAACGTGGCAGCGAACGTAGCAGCAATACCGACAGAGAACGTGTCAGCAGAAACAAAGCCGGCAGCAAAGGTCGATACGTGACACGGGCCAGCTCCGCGAGCAGCACGCACTCGAGACCGAGTTCGACCATGACCAAAGACGAAGAAATCGAGCGCATCCGGGAAATGAGGGCCCGGCGAAAGAAAGCGGAGCAGGAGCGCGGAGAAGACAACCAGCCCCACGAGCTTCTTCCATCATCACCGCAGGCGCGTGCGCACAACCGGCGGCGGGCCGCAGCTGCAGTTGCATCTGCGACCGGTCCCGGTTCCGGTTCCAGAATCCACGGCAGCGTTGACGATGTCGGCGCTGCTTCGGCTCGCATGGGCCACCGACGGAACGCCACGGCCCCAGCGGGAGTACTATCATATCCCTCCCGCAGCAGCAACAGGGGGGGGGGTTCTGCTTCTGCTTCGTCGTCGTTAGTGAGGGAGACAACGCTCGACGAACGCGGCCTCGCACGCAGCGGCAACCCGACAACCCCGCGGAGGAAGACGTCCCCGCGGAGGACTACGACGACGACGTCGTCGACCTCCATGGGAACAGCAACGCCGGGTTCGATTCCGTCGGTTCCCGAGGAGTCGGAGGCCAGCATCCGGAGCGAGATCGAGGCCCGACTGGCGGCGAGGCGGAACAAGCGAATACTCGAGAACGCTGCTGCTGCGTCGGCGACGAACAAAACGAAAACGAAAACGGGATCGAGGACCACCCGTACCTCCTCGGACGTTTTGGGTAGTGGGACGATCTACAACGAGGGAGCAGCAGCAGCAGGAGCAAGGCCGAGCCACCACCACCGATCAACGTCGTCGCCATCGGTATCGGCATCCGCATCCGCATCGCCATCGCCGTTGTCGCTGAGCAACACCTCCTACGATGCGCGTGGAAGCCGGCGAGCGTTGTTGCCGAATCCGCCCCCCCGGAGCAGCTCCAACGACATCAGTGAGCGTTTGAGGGAACGGCGGGAAGCGAGGGAACGGGAACGGAAGGAACGAGAGAAAAAACACAATTTGCCGTCGTCGTCGTTGTCGTCGTTGTCGATATCGTCGAACTCATCCTCCACGCAGCGACAGATGCTGTCGTCGTCGTCGTCGAGCCACCACAAGCGAGAATTGTCGAGCCATAGCAGTGCCAGTGCGAGGGCCAGGGCCGATGGTGCCGTTCCCGCTGTCGTGGAGCGCGTTCCCACGAATTCGACTGCGACTACCACTGCGACTGCCAACGCGAACCATGCATCGAGCATCCAAAAGCACAAAACCCCCGAGATCGATAGCAATGTCAATACCAATCCAAAAACGACGATGACGGTGTCTTCCGTTAAGGAAACCCCGGACGACACCACGGTCGTCGATGAAAGCAGTAGCAACGATGCAACTGCAACTACAACTGCAACTACAACTGCAACTGCAACTGCAACTGCAGCAGCGAAAAAGGGGTCGAGCGTTCGGCTGTGCGTGATTTCCGTCAACGATCTGCCACCGAGCGTGGTCCCGAATGTCCCCCTGTGCCCGGTGCTCAAAATGGGTCTGGTGCCGTTGCCCGCCGACGCCTACGAAGACGATGAAATGAAAACCGTGTCGTACGCCACCACGAAAAAACTGTTTGACGGGGGCATTCCCGCGATGGCGATGGCGATGGGATCGGCAACATCAACATCGACATCGACATCGATATCGCCGTTGCCGATCCGCTCGACCACACCCAAAATCCTGAGCAAACAAGACGGTTGTGTCATCGATTTCCACGAGGAATACCGGTGGGACGATCTGAAACGGCCCCGGAGGATGGGCCTCTGCATCGAGTTGTGCGCCCGTGGGGTTGGGACGCCGTTGAATTACAGCGAGTCTCCCCCCGCGTCATACCAATACGATGCGTACGCACTGAAACCAGGTGATTCGTCGTCCGTATTCGGATCGGACCACCAACACCACCCCGACAACAACCCGCAGCAGGGATCGTCGTCGTCGTCGCCGCCGCCGCCGACACGGAGATCGAACTTGTCCCTATCAGGCGCCGGACGCGGACGCACACCGCCGGATCGCACCAAATCCTTCGAGGCCGCCGCAGCCGCGAAACTGAGCAGCCTCTGGAGCCGAACCAGCAAGTCGCAGCAAGTAGAGATGGAGGCGGCCGAAGCCGCCGCCGCCGTGGCACGCATGCTGGTCGATGATCAAAGCGGATCGGGAGAATCCAACAACAACGGCGAAGGAATGATGGACCTGTCGCAATCCTCTGCCAAAATCTCGGAAATACCCAATTCGGATTACGACGTTACGCTTCGTTCGTCTGCCGGTACCGATGCCGATGCCGATCACGCCAACATTGGGCTGACTTCGGATATCAGACTCGGTGTAGCCGTTATCCCTCTGACGCAGTTGCCCCCACAGAACTCTGGGGACACGTCCCAGAGCATCCGTATCGAAAAGTTGTATCAGTTGCACAATGTGGAGGAATCACACGATTTTTCCAAAGTGCAAATGAAACCTAGTGTCTTGCTAGAAATTACCTTGTCTTCCGCTCGGTCGCTCGATGAAAACGAAGACGAAGATGGAATCTTTGATTACGACGAAACGCCATCCAAGTCTGCTGCGTATCGAAATGAATCCTTCTCGCGCAGAGCAACCATCGAAGCCAGATGTCAAACGGGCGAACGCGAAAACAAAAAAGAAGAAACGAAAATGGAGGAACCGGTGCTGGAGCCGGGCGTTGTTGACTTTGTAGCTGTGATTGGTTGTAAAAATATCGGAAGCCAGAAGAACGACGGAGGCATGAAAGGGTGGGTGAAAGCCACTCCGGAGTGTGTGGTCATGGAACAATTCCCTCCAAACAACGAATTTCACTTGAAATCGGGTCGGAAAGCTCTCCTGCCAGAAATGGTGCAATGGTTTTGTTATCCAGAGGGAGCTCGACTCTGGAGAGGGACTGCTCCCCCATCGCGTTCCGACCTCAATCTCAAACGATTTTCTGCTGCATCGCCCCAAAACCTAGCATCGTCGACAGCCGCTTTTGATGCTTGTCTCGACTGCACAACATCGTTCTCTTGGTTTGTGATTGCTTCCAATTCCGATGAGTACGGTTCGAGTCTTGTTAAGACCTATGGAGCAGTTATAAGGTTTTACGCACCTGCTCCGACTGGTATCGACATGACGCAAGACGATTTTGCGCAAGCCATCATGGGAGGGAAACAAGAGATGCCGTCACAAGGAGCGGTGAAGCGCCTCTGGGTACCTATTGCGATTTGTTTGACGTCTAACCTTCCAATCGTTGGGATTATGGAAGCGCTTCTCCTTAGGCTCTGCGAAGAACTTTCATCCATGTCAAGCGAAATCAAGCCCACAAAACTCGAAGAAATCCAGGAAGCTGTTTCGAACATTGTATTGAAGTACCAGAAACCAATTGCGGGAGCTGTGAACTGTTCCGTTCCGTTCCTAGCCGGGGACAGATTTCTGCTATCGCTACCACCGCGCACGGGCCTCCCACCTCTGCCTCACGGACGGGCCCTGATATCTGTTTGTCGATTAGTTGGTGCCGATGGACTGATCTATCTCCTGTCTGCTGTTCTTACCGAATGCAAAATATTGTTGCATTCGGAAGACATTGCCGAAATTTCCATGGTGGCCGAAGTTATCACCGCGTTGACTTATCCTTTCAGATGGTCTCTGCCGTATATCCCGGTCCTGCCGATCGGAATGATTGAATTTGTGGAGGCTCCTCTCGTATACCTATTGGGTTCCCCTACCTGCAATTTAGAAAATGTTGATCCTCGAGCGTTGGATGATACCGTGGTAGTTGACTTGAACAAAGCATTTTCTCCGATCGAGTACCTTGTAGAGAAATCCAAATCCAAATCCAAATCCAAATCAAATCACAGCCAAAAACATCCCAATCTTTTGCCGGCATCGGTTACGAAGAAAATATCCGAGGCGGTTTACAAATTATTGCGGGACGAGGACGAGATGGAAGAACAATATGGTGGGTCCAACTTGTTTGAACAAAGCTTCCCTCACCTGGAAGGTGAAAGTCTTGCCGAGCGAGAATTTCGAGTCACCGTCGCAATCGAAATATGTGGCTTGTTGAGAGGTTATCAAGGATGCGTGGGTGCCTGTTTTGACAGAGATAAATTTCTCAAAACTTCGCCCGCATTGTACGAAGAAAAGAGCGAATACAGGTTTGTTGGCGCCGGGTCAACCGTTCGCACCGAGATCACAACGACGAAAGTTGTGTCATCGCGATCGAAACGATTTCTGTCATCGCTAGTAAGCGGGCAAAACTTTCAACAACTTCTCGAGAGTTTAGATACTGACGAAGCATTATTCTTCCACGAAATAATGGAGTTGATCGATGAATCGAATTCGGATAGGAAAGCGCCGCCGAGAAGAACAACTTCGGGTGATTTTGGCGTAAGCCTTGTCGTAAGCCATGCTGAGAAAAATGTTGATGTTCTGATGAGATCCTTGCAGAAAGTAGAAGACAAGATTCCCACTTTCTTTGTGAAAAATGGAGGAGGTCTGGATACTGGAGAAGAAGGAGAAGATGAGACCCTATTATCATTGGCTTATAACGAGGAACAATACAACGATTTTGATGCATTGCATGATAGTGTGCAAGATTCGAACCACGTGGAAGGGGGCTCCTCGAAATTCTTGAAGACTTTGCTGTCTCCGATTGAGATCGGGTCGACCACGAAGATATCACAAGCAAGCATGCAGGCAGTATCGATGGAATATTTGTCAAAATTAGAAACAACACCATGGGAATATAAGCAGTTTTTGAAGGTTTCGTTGGAAGACGTGGAAATTGATGATAAGATCAAACTCCGCGAAGCAATTGGCGAAAGAAGATTTCGGGTGTGGAAGTTAGCCCGTTCTAAGAAGACACATAGCGACGATGACATGCGGTTCTTTTCTCAAAGCAGGAGAGTAGCTGCAAAAGAAGATTCTGCTCTCGACTTGACAGCACTGATGACTTGTGCAAAATTGAATTCAACCGATTCACCTTCCTTGTCATCTGGTACAAATCAATCGAGGATAGCTTCGCTAAGCCCGGCGCAACAACATGTTGAGGCCGCCAAGAGCAGAGATATCATTCGTCGGTGTCTGGACAAGGCCAATACCGTCCATGCCTCTAGCTTGGATCAAATCAATCCGTTCGTGGACAATGGTCGAGATCTCATGGCAGAGGCCGAGAAGGCTCTGCGCAATCCGTCCGCTCAGTTGTTCCTGGTACAAATTCTTGCCCAGAGATCTCGGCTCGAAAACAAACGAACCAGAACCCTACGGCAGCATTCCGCGGCAGCAAATTCTCCGTCTCGCCTCGGACCCATTGCATTTGATTGCCTCGTTCGACTGAGCTGCGCAATGCTGGATTCGTGCATGGAATACAAAGAATATGAAATGGCGTATCATTTGCTGACAAACTCGGCGGGTTTCATCATGGTTGAAGAAATAGATGACGAAGAAGACGAAAAGGGCGTGTTTGGTCACCACCATTCCTTGGTAGTCATTACGATGACATCCAGAATCGGGTTGCACCCGATTTTTGCGGACGTCCGGGTTTGGGAGGCGGTCATGGCGTTGCACCTTCGCGACCGGGAAGCGGAAAAGAAGTCCGATGAATTTGGTTCGTTCGACGACGAAAATGATTACAACCTAGGAGAAGAAGAAAACTACGAAGTAGATGAGGAAGAAGGATACGAGGCCGCTGTCGCAACATTGTACGAAATGGTCGGTTACGGTATTCCTGGAGAGGAACTCTCGGATTTCGCGATGCGAGTGAGCCAGGATAATGGTTGGTTCTGTGACGATCGCGGCAGGCAACTTCTGATGCTTGCTCGGAGGATAAGCATTCGCCGAGACCAAGCCGACATGGGAGGAACCGGCAACACGGCCGACATCGACTTAGTTCGAAAGGGACCCGACGTTTATCAACCAGCAGGCGGTGCGGCGGATCCGGAAGAAGGACCAAACAAGGATAAAACTGATTTCGTGTGGGAAGAAGTCGGTTGGTGCCACCCCGCAGCTCCCTCTCGAAGAAGTTTGATGAGACTCGATGGAAGCAGCAACACCAAGCTAGGAATGTCACCGGCCGACAATTTCATGAAGAGAACTCCAATCACGGCACTAGCATCGTTTGGTTCGTCGATGGTGGCAAGTGGAGGCCTCGATGGAGGAGTCTTTCTTGCTCATTTGACAACAACAACAACAACAACCGACACAACACGGGACGGTTCTCTCGGGGTCCGGGGGATCCATTTGGATTGGGGCAGTGCGAGTCGCGCGCGATCGGGGTGCTCCTCGGATGGCGAATACGGTGTGGGAGCCGTCAGCTGTCTGGTGGCCACCCACGGTGAGACATCGCACATCCCCACGTTGAAAGACGTGACGGACACGACGTCAGGTGGCGATTGGGGGGATACGAGTACGAGTATAGCGAAAAACTCGATGGAGGGAAGCAGGATCATCGCCGGTACTACCGCCGGAGATTTGCGGATTTGGTCGGTCAAGGACATTTACTCGTCGATTTTCGCCAGCAAGACCGACGACGAGGTCACCGATGCCCACGGTGCTCACAGACTGAAGTTTTCCCTCCGGGGAAGGGCATTGTCCGGGCACCGCGGGGGAGTCACTTGCATCGATGTACCGTCCCAGGTGTATCGTCCGGATTCGTTGGTAACCGGAGGAGCCGACGGGACCATCAAGCTGTGGGGCCTGCGGGCATCGACCGGGAACCGACGATCCAATACTACCAACATGGGTTCCAACAATGACGCTGATGCAGCAGGCGGCGGCAATGGAGACCAACAACAGCGTGGTGGACGAGGTGGAGATCCCGTCAACACGCTAAGCGGTCACAAGGGTCGTGTTCTTTCGATCAAGACGGCCTGGCACGGTGACCATCTGTTGAGTGGAGGAGCCGATCGGTCTATCCGGGTATGGGATCTAGCTACGAGTGGTGGCAAGTGCATCCACACGTTGTTTGGTCATTTTGGTTGGATCACGAACGTCCAATACTGGGGGCCAAACACCATCGTGTCCGCCTCGACGGATCGCTCCGTGGCGTTGTGGGATGCACGGGTGCGCAGTTCTCCTCTGTTTGTGCTGCGGAATCACCAGTCTCCCATATCGGACCTCTTGGTTGGATCTAGAACCGACCCTTACATGGTGAGCGCCGGAGCCGACGGGACGGTGGCTACCTGGGATTTTCGAAACCTCTCCAATATGACGGCTGCCACCGAGGACCCCGATTCCCTTGCCAAGGGGAAAGGTAGCAAGGGATGCAAGATTGTACGAGTGCCTTCCGCGTCGATCCACCACAGCAAGAACACGGACAATCTACATCTAGCGGCGGGGTCCGTTCACCTGGCAAGGGACGTAGCAGATCCAATCAATTCTTTCATGAGCGTTGGTTCGGATGCCATTCTAAGAAAATGGGACGTTGCCTCGGGAAACCTATTGGAGGAGTCGCCTACGGGGCACTGCGACACGATTTCGAACTTTCATTCCTTTTCCCAGAGCCATGGATTTGGGTTGAATTCGAATCCGACAACCAACGGAAACAACAACAACAACAACTCCACCGACACCAATTCCGCCTATGCTTTGGACAAAGGCTTCCTGACCGGTTCTTTGGATGGCACTATTCGCATGCGAAGATTGATTGAAAAGAATGGCGATTGAAAAGTTACGGATCAATCGATCGCGGTTCTAAACGTTTGGTGTTTCAAGTACGGGCACCGTACGGTATTGATAGTTTAGGGAACAAGAAACTTGTGATAGATACAAACATAAGACTGATGTATAATACTAAAAATAATGCAAGATAAGAATTTGATAGAGTATGGATCTCCGTCGTACCCATGTGCACATTCGTGAGCGTTCAATTTTGCAATAGAGCCTTGTGTTGATAATCTATACGTTCGCAGCTACTGCTTCACTATGTGATCAATTTGCAAGTAGAGGTTGGCACAGATAATAATATGATAATAAATATTCTTATGTACATTCTGAAATGATAAAATAATTAAAAGTGAGCTCTTGGTTTGAATGTCTCCTTTGCTATGATAAATTGTGTATGGTGATTTGTTCACGTCTTCCTCATGTAAAATGTATGTCTTATGTATTCCTATACATATTCCAATATATATGGTGAGATGCATGTGTTCTGAAATCTTTCTGATTCTTGTAAGTCCGTCCCAATTTTGTGTTCTTCTTGAGTTCTGTTCTTGGCTCGCCATATCGGCTCGTTCGTATGTTCAACACACTCCTGTGATCTTGTGGTTGTTAGTTTACTTTTCCTGCCCGATCAAACGCTTATGCTGCCTTCATTGAGTCATTTGTACTTCTCCAGGATCTGGTGGTACTTTTTCTTGTACTCATCGAAATCTCCCCCTTCGATTCCCAGGATCGCATTCCTAAACTTGTGGAACAATGCTCCCTGTAGGGGTTTTGTGAAGAAATCAGCAACCATTTCCTCGGTTGGGCAGTACTCTACTACCTTTATGCGCTTCTTCTCAATCCAATCAGTCACAAAGAAATATCTTATGTCGATGTGCTTGCTTCCTTTCCCGGCTGAGAAACGCCCATTGTTTTCTAGGAGCCTTGCACTTGGGTTGTCCTGCATCAGGACATCCTCATTTGCATACCCTCCTTGTGCTATGCGGAACATATGAAACCACATACACTTCAGCAGCTTTTCACCGGCCATGAGGATCTCGGTTTTGGTTGAACTGACCGTGTTGAGCTTTAGTTTGGCTGATGAGCTAAAAATCCCTCCTTTTCCTTCGGTAACGTACACACCTCCATGACCTTTCGTGTTGGCCTGCACAGCGTGTGATCCATCCAGCATGTAGATCCTTGTGCCCTTGTTATCGCATCTGATGATAAGTGGGAGATGCGTGGTGAATCATAGATACTTCAACATGTGAGTGAGTTTCTTCCAATTGTATTGGTCAGGTGCTTTCACCCGAGTGCATAGGAATCCCGTGGCAAGTTGCAAATTGGTCTGAGTTCTCATGGTTGAATACAGGGCAGTTGCTGTCATTGTGTGGAACGCTTCGGATTCCTTTGTCTCCAGTTGAGTTGCACCACTCTTGTCGGTTCGGAATAGGTATTCCGGTGCTGCAGTTGCTAGTTCTCCAACCATATCTTCTGGTACCCGATCAAGGATTTTTTTGATGTAGTCATACTGGGTGATCATTACTTCCCCTACTTTACAAAAATCGATGGTCATCCCCAGGTACTCGTGTACTTTGCCTTGTCCGATTATTAGAGGGTCTGGTTTGCCGTACACCTTGTCTAGTTGGTCCAAGAAATCTGTCACACATTTTAAATCTTTATGACTGACAAGTCCATCATCCACATGGAATATGACCGTTGTGATCCATTGACTTCCTTGTTAAATTCCTTTTGTGTCTTTGTTCTAGACGCAACAAGGTTCAAGGGGGTTCATTTCAAGGCCCCATTCTTTAAAATGATCTGCTAGCTTTTGGTATGCCAGGATTGCTGCATTTAAGGTACCATAGATTGCTTTCTTGCATCATACGTAGACTACTACTAGCCTTCCCTGGTCCTTTCCGAGGTGTTGTTTCCAGCGCTTTGTGTCGTACTTAACAAGTAGAAGCGCAAGTGCCCCTGATATCTTGAGGAAAAGTAGCGTATCCATCTCCGTTTGTAGGAATTGTGCTGGTAGGTCAAATGAAGCCACGTAACATTCTTCCATTGCATTTATGGCCAAGATGTATTTCAATGCTTCGATTGCAGGCATTCTCGGGGATGAGTTGTCTTCTTTATTGGTCCATAGTCTTTGTGGCCTTCCATCGTCGCATCCTCTGCTTTTGAGTTTGCCATCTCTCTTTACCAGCATGAACATCAATACGGGTAGGACTTGTTTCTTTTGTTTGGGGGTCAGTGATTCCTGGTTCGCTTCTCCAAAGCATCCCCGACTCACAAGGTTGTCAATTTCTTTCATGATGGATAGTTTACCCTTTTCTCCGTGCACTCTGAGGCCTTCCTGAATATTCATGTGGGTCATTGTGTAGTTGTTAATCAGATTGTTCTCTTGTTCAACCTTACTTAGGTAGTCAAGAGTCTGGAGGCAATTGTGTTGTTCATTCTCGTGTACTTTCTTATTCTTTTGAGTGCTAGAGGAGTCAGGATCTTTTATTTCTACTCTTTCGGATCATATAGTAGCCGTACACACGTATTCTGAGCTTCTGCCGCTTGAAGTCTTGGAGTTGCTATCTTCATTCTCATCCTCAGATGAGGTTTCTTCTTCCGCCACTCCTGTAACCTCCTTGGTATCGTCATCCCCTTCTTCATTGTCTTCATTTGATGATTCACTGTCGTTGTCTGATTCCGAAGCAGATGAGTCTTCATTGTTCTGGTCCTCTTCCACAGTGATGTTGTGTTTGGTGGTAGATGGAATGTAGTCTTCATCATCTTCCTCAGATTTGGAGTCGTCTTCCGCGTTATTTCTGTTGCCAAAGGTGATTCCACTTCTGGATTGGCATGCCATTCGTTCCACCTGCTTTATTGCCTCTGCTGGCGTTGGGAGCAAGGTGTAGTCACATTTTGCTTTGTCCAGGTATTCCCCACATTGTAGGCTGAAGAACTTCACTCCTCATTGGACGTTTCCATTGGTCCAAGAGCTATTGCTCCAGCTGTCTGAGGTCACATGGTGTTATCTATTCCTTTGTACTATGTCGGCGCGTATTCTCTGGATATGACTTGGAAGTCTGTCTCAAAAGAAAGCACTCTTCCTTTCACTATGGTGGTTGGGCTCGGTTTCTGAGATGTGCCCTCTGGCCATGGGAACAATGCATTCAAGTAGAAAACTATATTGCTCGTCAGGGCCACCACCATCTTTCTTGGGATCTTGGTGTATGCTGGTAGTATGACATAACTCACTCTTGCCCTTTCTTTAATGACTCGAATGTATCTCTCGATCTCTGGGACATGTTTCTCTATGGATACAGCGTTGACATTCACTCCTGTCCCTTACATCTTGCTTTTGAGTCTTTCAAATTGCTTGTCCACGACAATTGTGATGACATTGAGTCCTCGGAGGGAATATGTTCTAAACACGGCATTCAAGGCATCTTCCAGCTCAATTAGCTTCATAGACAGCAATGCAACAACAGTACCATAGTGTATGAGACTTTATATGGTTACCAGTAATGGCACTTGGTTTACATGCATCACATCTGCTGCAATGGTTATCATCTTGCAGTGCTCTTCCATTGTCTTTGCTGGTAGTGGTAGAATGTAAGTCCCATTGATGACCTCCTTTCTTCTTTGAGTCTGCTTCCCTTTTAGTCCGCACATGGTTGGGCCCAGCAGGGATCTGGCCACTCTCACATCTCTTGGTACAAATGGACTATCTTTGATGATGTTCTTTATTGCCATTTCAACGAGGGGGTGAGCTGATATAAGTTGGAATCGCCTAAGTGCTTGTTCTGCTCGTTTGACGTCTCGGTTAGTGAAGTTTGACTTGTTCCCTTCTACTGTTGATATTGCTTGGTTCATCAAGGTGATGGGTACCTGGTTCCTATTTGGCTCTATGTGCTCAAATGTGTCATGAATTTCTGATCCAAACACACTGTTGGTCTTGTCGACCCCAAAGTATGATTCACAGTCTAGGTAGTATTGTCCTCGCCCATCTGGTTTGAAATGTAGCTTGCTTCCCCCTGGAGTTTCTACTTGAAAGGACTTATCTCTGAGTTCCACTTTGTTGGGTCGGCTTGTGTACTAGTCTACCTCAAAATCATTCATCTCTTGCATTCTATGGAAAGACAGGATGTTGGCAATACCATCTCGGTGTACCCATACAGTCCCCACTCCTAGAAGATCACCTACTTCATTGATGATAGCTGTTCCTGTATTGGTGTTTAGTTCCAGTCTTTTTGTTGTCTTCCAAATATTGACCAAAAGCATGGTATTCCAGAAGATGTGAATGGTTGATTGGTTGTCTAGGAGTATCCAGAACCTGTCCAGACGTCCTCTTATCCCTTTCATGTTGAGGCAGTACCTGTCATTTCCTCACATCATGTCCTAGACATAGTGAGATTGTCCTAGTGTTTCTTGGACAAACTAATATGCGGAGTACTATGATGAACCCTTTTCTAATTTATCATTGAGATTGAATTTGTCCGGCTCAGCTTCCTCTGTCTCATCGGCCCACATTAGTACGCGTGTTGTTCCTGATATTCCTGGCCTGTAAGGTCTTTGGTTTGATTCATGGTCAATCAGTTCTCCATTGATGGTTGTTGTTTCAAAAAAAATGTGCGATGTGGTTCTCTCTTCCGCATTCGTAGCAAATGATGGGTCGTTCTTGTCCCTTGTTTGATTTGTAGTGCTGCTCTCCCTCTGGTGTGTTGGCGGACCACACACCTGAGGGAAATCCGTCCCACTCTGTTGGAATGAGTGTGCTGGTTTTCCAGGGTTTTGAACCTGTTTGCCATTTTTCTTTCCACTTTGTTGTTTGTTGTTGTGGTTGTTGTGGTTGTTGTGGTTGTTACGATCATTTATCTTGTACTAGTTTTGAAGCAGGGCGTACACGTCATCCACTGTTTCTGGGATAGTATGATTGACCCCTTTCAGGAAATTATTGTTCAGATCTCTGCGGCATTGATCAAAACAATCACCTGCTTGCTTTAGAAAAATCAGAGCATAGAATTGTTGTTCTGTAGCAACCTCCTCAATGGCTGCAACCAATTTCAAGTATTCAGCATACTTGGGGTTCCCTGCATATTTCTCCTTGAGGTGTTTCTTCCCAATGTATTCCTGCAACTTGGTACATCATGACGGATCCAAACCTGCTAGTTTGGCTGCCTTCCGCCATTCCACACCAGCAAAGTGTGTGTAGCATTCCAAACGTTGGTGCATCTTGCCCCCATGGAGCTCTGTGATGGAAAATAGTCTCATCACGATAGTGGTTGGCTTGTGGTCAATCAATGATGTTCTGTTGCAGATTTGGGTGACAAATCCAAAAAGCTTTGGTCCGTCTTTCTCGGTTTCTATGGTTTTGAATGTTGACTCTGCTGTCCTTCTTATCCTGTTTCTGAGTAGGTTGAGTGTGAGTTGTCCCCATACAATTGCGTATCATGCCGACAGATTCTTCTTTAGGCCCGCGTTGGCTTCATTGTAGCGTTTCATGTTCAGTTACCATTCTTCCTCTTGTACATGGTAGGGCTGTAGCTCAAAATTGACCTTCAAAATCCACTCCGTTGGCTTTGTACCGTATACTAACCAATCAGTATCTCTAGTACACTCCTGGTTCCAGCGACACGGCCTCGCTCATACTACTAGTCGTGTACTTCTGTCTGACGTAGTGTAGTAGCTTCTCCTTCGAGGTCATCCATTCTGTGTTCATGCCCTTTCCGTAGTAGAATATATGGTCCTCCAGGCCTGCTGTCCCATCTTGGAACCAATTATTGTCATATTCGTTGTTCTTCTTACCTTGGGTTTCCTTGCCTTTTCCCCATGGTTTCTTGTCAGTGTCCGGTCCCAGTTTTACGTCCGCCGCATTTCCTTTGGACCCTGTTTCTTTTGACATGTTTTCTTTTCTTTTTTTAGTTACTCATTTGTAAAACTTCTTTTCCTTCCTTTTAATTATTCGAACAAGTGCACATTTGCTCAATGTGCACTTTACTAATTTTCGAACTGTTTATCTCCTCCAAACCTCAAGAATGTGCATATGAGTTTGACGGAGATCCATAAGATTACTGGAGATGATGCAATGGGTGATTCCCAAAATAGTCTGGGTAGGGGCCCAGATTTAATCTGGGTCCGGGCCCAGATTTAATTCTGTACCATTTTGACCCAGAAACCAGTCTACGTGAGCTCACGTTGACCGGTATCTGGATCCCTACCCAGATTTGCTTGAAATCCAGCATGGAATTCCGGACTGAGGAAAATTTCATTCCCTTATACTCACCCAACAGACAAGTCACACATCCAACGGATCCAGCGGATCACCAATTTTGGCTGGTGATACATGACAAAAAATTTAATCAAATACTACTACTACTACTTCGTATAATTAATATTGCTTTATCTGCTGGTGTTGCTATGTGACAACGATGAGGGAGGAGATACACATTCAGCTCTGGACATAATTTTTATATCGTAACATCATCAGCGAGCACATCAGTGAGCACTACTACAAGTATGGCACCAATAGCCAATACACAAGCACGGGCTGGACGCAGGTCGGATGTGACCAACTACAGCAAAATGGAACTCATTGAATTGCTACACACCATCAGATCAATCCTTCCCATTGGTCCCGAGCAATGGGATCAAGTTGCCCAAATCCATAGAGACAACTTCCCTGGCACTGACAGAACTGTTCCCAACCTCCATAGGAAATACACGAACCTTTACTGGAAACAAATGCCTACCGGTGATCCAAATTGCCCCAAGAAGGTGAAGTTGGCGAAGAAGATCAGGCATTTGATTCATGATAAGGCGGAAATTGGTGATGGAGAAGAGGATTTTGATATGGAAGAGGGATACATCAATAACAACAACAGAAGTAGTAGTAGTGATGATGAGGACTTTGATGATGACATTCTTCTTCCTCCAATCCCACTCTGTCAACCTTTGCAAGCAACGGAACTAACCCAGCCGACGCAACCAACCCAGCCAACCCAACCCACCCAGCCAACCCAGCCAACCCAACCAACCCAACCACCACCGCTACATCAGCCTTCCCAACAAGCAACTGCAAATGCAAACCAGGTCGCCGGGATTGCAAACAGACAGTTGAACACATTTGTGTATGTACCACCTTCCCCAGCAGTACCCCAGCTTATGCGCTTGGGGTCCTCTTCTTCCTCAACCACAGGAGCCACCAAGAGACAGTACAAGAGCTCCAAAGTCAACGGCCAGGATATCCTTGCTTTCTTGAGAGAGAACTCCGAGCTTGAGAGGAAACAAAGGAGAGAGCAATCCTGGATCGAGAGGGAAGAACGACAGGCCATGTTGGAATCGTTGAAGTCAGCCACCGTTGATGTTGCCTCCTTATTTATACGGAAAATTTTCAATTCCAATTCCAAAAATGAAGCTGAAGAGTCCCTCCAAGCAGGCAATTCCACTTAAGGCTTTGGTTCCTGTTTAATGGCAAGAAGATTTGAAGTAGTTTCAGAATCTGAATCAGAATCTGAATCAAATAAATTGCAATCTGAATCCGAATCAAATAACCATGAATCATCAGATGGGTTCAAAGCAACTGGATTGGTTCGGTTCAAAACGGCTGGATTGGTTTGGTTCAAAACGACTGGATTGGTTTGGTTCGAAACGACTGGATTGGTTCGTGCAACCATCTGTTGTTGGTAGATTCTTCGGGCTTGAACAAGAGTCTGAAGAATCTTTTGTTGGTGTTGTCGGTAGATTTTGTCTTGAAGAGCCTGAAGAATCTGTTCTTGTTTGGAAATCACCATGTTGCTTTTGGTTTTGCAAGAAAAGACATTATGAGCTTTGCAACTTGGAAAGAAAATGAAATAATGAATTGCTAGTAAAAACAATGAATTACTACTAGTAACTACTAGTAATAACTCATGCAAAATCTTGAAGTTGGTGATAAAGTTGGTAGTACATGAAAGTCTGAAAGCAATCAGAATCAAATCAATGGGAATCAATGATTCCCACACCGATTCCCATTTCCATTTATAAAAGAACTGATGGAATTAACCCCATCAGGCGCTGTGTTGAACCCCTCTTAAGGAGCTGAACCCCTGTTAGGGAGTTGGGCGGTTTTTACGAACCCAAACACCAAAAGCGAAACTACTCTGGATTGATTGAAACTACTCGTATAAAGTAGTCGTATCCTTCCAGCAAGCTCTAGCAAGCTCTAGCAAGCTCTAAGCTCATAATTCAGCTCATAATTCATAAAGTTAGCAACAGCAAAAGCTATGTCCAAATCGCTACTAATTGGTCGTTAATCTTTATCTACTACACTTTACACTTTGCAATTGACCAATTGACCAATTGACCGGCCGATCGACCATGAATGGACCATGGTGGATTTGGATTTGGATTTGAACAATCTACTCACTCAACAACAATCTACTCGACCACTCAAAGAAAAATTTGAACATCAAACCCTAAGTCCAGCTTTCAAATCGAACCTTAAGTCAAAACATCCAAGTCCATCGGAACAAGCAACGGCTATCAAGCACCAGCTCAACGGTTCAACGGCTCAACGCTCAGCTACGCAAACATGCCGGCGGCGTCCTCCATTGGCTCAGTGGTGTACGAGAAGTATCCATCCATTTGATGCATAAAAACATTCAGAATCTGGTTGTGACTGATGGTACTTGTTTGGTAATTGTACAGAAGAATCACCAGGTTCATTGTGACCTTCCGATCTCCAAATGCCTCCAATAGGAGATTGTCTTTCAATTGCAAAAACTGCCCCCCCTGGATCATATGCATTCCCCACTCTGACAACTGCCAGGGATGTTGCTTCTCTGTTCAACAGAACAGCCTCTGGGGTATTCAGATCTGTCTGAAAACTTTGCACAAGGCAGTGAAGCCTCCTGGTGGCAACCCTAAACGCAGAGTCAACGCAAACCATTGCTAGGAACTTAACAAACAGTTCTTCTATTTTATCATAATCATAAACACCATGATCGGCGATTGTGCTGTCATGCCAGGAACCAGGGAAGTTGTAATTGCAAATACAGATTCTCCCATCGGACGCAAAGACAAAGACACTGTTGACATAAGTGTCACTGACCCAACTGTTGTAAAAGTAACTCTGAACTATCCAATCTGAAGAAAGCTGAATTTTGACTTTGAGTCCCTCTGCAGCGGCCCAGACTTGACGTTGTTGCAGTCTTGGGTATTTGGCGCCAATCGCAACAGTGTACTCCTCCACTTCTTCTTCTGTTGGGGCTTTACCCATTGCCTTTGGATGCTTCTGCAATACAAACAAGAGAGCCTTCCTGGAGAACTTCAACCATTTGTACACGGCAGTGGAGGTGAGTCCAAACACCATAGACACAGATCTTGCAACAGATCCTTGCGTTCTAAACCAATGAAGTACTAGACCAAGACAGCAACTTGCGTTTGCCTCACGCTTTCTTCCACTCCATACTCCATTCACGTTAACCTTCCACTTTTGAATGCATCCCGTGTTTTTGTTGACGGTGTACGCATCAAATACTGGTTGAAACATGCCTAGGAGATCGCAAAAGACCTTGTGGTCGGCACCACAGCAGTTGAGAAGAGCCTGGTTGTTACCTGACTGGAATAGATAAAGAAAGGGGGATTCTGAATGGCGTCCTCAAAGGGCTATCCTTGGTGTTCTCCTATCTCTTTGGCGCCTTTCTTTGGCCGTGTCCGCGCCGGCATCGCCATCCTCATCATCTTGTAAAAGATACAAGGAAACAAGCAACTCAAGTGACATGGTCAACCGATCGACAAATATGATTATGTTGTCGTTGGTTGAGTACTACTATCAGTTGAGTTGCTGAAAGAAGCCGAACTCGCAGTCGCTGAAAATTTCCATATTTAAACGACGACCCACATTTTAAGACGACAATTTGCAATTTTTTAATTGTATCAAGCAAGTGGACAAATTTGGCCATTAAAATAGTCCATGTGAAGGATTCCTTATTCCAAAAATGAGACTTCGCACACTGGCCCGCCAAAATCTGGGTATGGTGATTTTCATTCCCGAAATACAAAAATCTGGGCTCCTACCCACCAGACTATTTCGGGAATCACCCAATACCGTACGGTACCGGTACTCTTACTGTACCGGTCGTGAAAACAACTTCTAGCTTTGCACACAAAATCGAAAGTCAATCCCGTTTGGAGTCCAAGTCATTGTTTTCAAAAATATTGTTTGGTTTACAATTTCCCATATCCCTCCACGCACTCTATCGCTGACGTATGCATGACGACAAGAAAGCAGACACACCGATGCCATTATTTGCCAAAAAGAAGAAAAATACGAAGCAATGGTTTTTTGAGTGAATCTTCTGTTTCATGTTTTCTCGCGTCTCGTCGTCATCGTGGTCGTACCGTACTCGTACCGTATCCTGGGTCGACGACAACGTCTTTCCTAACTGCTTCGTACTTCGTAACTTACTTCGTATCTATGTTCTTTTCGTGCATCTACCGTACGGTACGATTCACGAAAATCACAACAACAACCCAAAATAAACCATCGATCGACGACGTACCGTACTGTTGTAACAAGTACTACCGTATACTCGTACAATAGCCAGCAACAAAGCATGAACCTCACGACCGCGGCACGCAGACTCCTCCTCGCTTCGCCATTGCTGGCTGCTAGCACTTCCCATGTTGCGGCCTTTAGCAGCCGCAGCCCCCTGCCTTCCGCGGTGCGAGCGCAAACACAAACACGAGCGTTCACGTCGTCGTCGGCTTCCCTCGGCATGGCCAACGTACTGAAATTGAGCGAACCCCAGTCGCAGCTCTTGGACAACGTCGATGTGTTTATTTTTGATTGCGATGGAGTTATTTGGAGGGTGGGTAAAATCAGTCGTGTACTATTGAAACGAACGAGGAGTTCTTGGCAGTGAAATTGACATCGACATTGATATTGACATTGACATTGACATTGACATTGATATTAATACTCTGTATTAATCTTCTGCACAGTAGCTTGTTTGTCGATGACAGAAAGAGGCCGCGACGATGGTGTGTTTTTGTTCTTGTTTTTGTTCTCGTTTCTCATTTCCTACCGATTTTGGTCTCGGCGTGATCCTTTCTTTTTTCCTTCGAAATCTGACGATACATACTGAATTCAATACCGCACAATGCATTTCATTTCATTTCATTTCATTTGTAAACATTATTTGCGCACTGCCAATCACTGCAAATGCAAATGCCAATGCCAATGCCAATCATATGACGACAGGGAGACTCGCTGATCGACGGAATCCCCGAGACCCTCGCCAAGCTCCGAAAGGCGGGAAAGAAGATGTTCTTTGTGACCAACAACTCGACAAAATCCAGGGCGGGATACAAAAAGAAATTCGACGGGTTGGGACTGACGGAGGTTCCCGCGGAAGAAATCTTTTCCTCGAGTTTTGCCGCGGCCGCGTACCTGGAGCAGTCCAAGTTCCCCACCGACGGGAGCAAAAAGGTCTACGTCATCGGGGAGGTCGGAATCGGCGAGGAGCTCGATCTGATCGGGATCCCGTACATCGGCGGACCGGCCGACAGCGACAAGGCCCCCGAAATGGGTCCCGGTGGACGATTGGAGGTCGATCCCGACGTTGGTAAGTGTGTGAAATGAAATGAAATCAAATGTGATTGATTAGTTGATTGATGTTTTTTGTTTTGCTTTGTTTTCATTTGAGATTATTTTGTGTGCCGGGGCGAGACGCAATGGCAGTGGTTTTTGCTTCGTTTCGTTTCGATGCGATGCGATGCGATGCGATGCGATCAATCGATTTCCGAACATAATGTCGAGTCTTCCCACCCTTCTCCAAAAGTGGTAGACCGACCAACAGAAGCACGGTGTCACTAATGCTATTGAATATTTTTCTTGTCGTTGTGTTGCGTTGTGTTGCGTTGTGTTGCGTTGCGTTGACACGGAATGAATGAATGATTACTGGCAAATCGGTTTGCACCGTACGCTATCCAATGGACGGAATCAATGGACGAACCAATGAACGAACGAATCATACGAATCATACTGTACACCACACATCACATATGTGTGTGTGTGTATATATATATATATATCCAGGCGCCGTGATCGTTGGCTTTGACCGGTACGTCAATTACTACAAGATCCAGTACGCCCAGCTCTGCATCAACGAGGGCGGCGCCGAATTCATCGCCACCAACCTCGATGCCGTCACGCACCTGACCGACGCCCAGGAATGGGCCGGAAACGGAAGCATGGTCGGGGCCATCAAGGGGTGCACCGGGCAGGAACCGACACTGGTGGGCAAGCCCAGCCCGCTCATGATCGATTACATCGAATCCAAGTACGGCGTCGATCGCAAGCGCATATGCATGGTGGGGGATCGGCTCGACACGGACGTCCTGTTCGGGACGGAAAACGGGCTCCAGAGTCTCTTGGTGCTGAGCGGTGTCACGTCGGAAGAGAAATTGCTGGGTCCCGACAACGCCATCTCGCCCGATTATTACGCCGACGACATCAACGCGTTCTTTCAATCGGCGACCGAACCGGCGGTTTTCAATTAATTGATGGATCGATGGATCGATTGATCGATTGATTCAAACAAAGCAAAGCAAGCGGCTACTGTAATGCAAGCAGTGGAACTAACAAACAACTTTAGTTCGATGGAACACGATGAGATCGGTCCAATAGTATAGTACGAAGTTGTAGAAGTACTTGGTAATAATTTTCAAAAGCATAGAGAGTACTCATACGGTAAGATTATGTTGTACAAGTAGAGGAACGCAGCATGTTACTTTCTAGATACACACCGCATGTACCGGTAATACTACACTCGTGAATCAATCAATCAATCGATCGATCCATTCATTCATCACGAAAAGACGACATCCTCGTGGTGAGCGGCATTCGTAATCATCATTATTTTTTCTCTATCGGTTATTAGTATTATTGTGTTAAAATTAGTGTAGTCGTCGGGCGTACCGGTACTAATAATAAATGGAACAAAATGTAGTGAACACGGCCACCGCACTGCACTGCACTGCACTGCACTGCACACGCCGGTTGGTTCTATTCGTGGGGCGTGCATGTAGCTCGAGAATGAGTGAATGAATAAAAATAATAGCTTGTTTGTTTGCTTGCTTGCTTGCTAAATTGAATGCGTAGCTTGCTGAATCGTTATTGGTTTTTCTTTCTCTGCTCGAGCTCCGAGTCGCATTTGATGCGCCGATCTCCCAGATCCAGGCTCACTCCCACCCACCACGCGGACACGATCAGGCCCAGAAACAAGACCGGAGGGAGGCCAAAGACTACCGGATCCGACGCGAGACTCGTGCTACTGACATTGCTGCTGCTACTGCTGCCGTCCGCAACACTCGTTGTTTTCTGCCCGAGGAACAGGAGCACCCAGCTGACGGCGTGCACGCACACCGAGGCACTTCCCGCTCCCCAGCGGTTTGCCAGCACGTCGATGATGGGCTTGGCCTCGTAGCGGGCCTCGCTGCTCATGCCCCTCCACAGGGACTCTCGAACGGGTTTGGCCACCGCCAGGTTGATGATTTTCGTGAATTCGTCCAGCATCAAAAACAAAATCAGATTGGGTGGCTGGCCGTTGGTGGATCGGTGCCACCAGCACAGGCAAATGAGGCTTCCTAACCGGATGAATGGCATCAGCGCGAGGCTCCCGCGCAGACCAATCCGCTGGGTTATGGAAGCTCCGGCTCCGCTCGATTGAATCGCAAACATGGCGACGGAACTTCCCATGTTGACCTTGGCCAAAAATGCGGTATCGGCACTGACGTCGACCGTTTTGTCTTGCTTTCGATTGGCAACCAGTTCGGCACGCTGGAAACTGAGCAGTGTCGTAGTGCTGGAAAACAAGGCGTTGTAGGTAAAAATGGTCATCAACAGGTACGATTCCAAAATCGTGGTGACGCCACGAAACAATCGTTGCCAAAATGTGTTGTCGTCTACCGGATCGGTCGTTGCGGAGGGTTTATCGGCATTGCCGTTGATCATGGAGGCTAGCGAGCCACTCGATTCTCTCCCCGATATCGAATTTCCCGACGCCACTCGCTTCATCGCCTCTTGTTGTTGCTGCTGCTGCTGCGCAGCAAACAGACTGTTTCCCGAGGCAACTCGTTTCATGGATCCAACCGAAGACGAGCGTTTCATGCTTGAATCCAGGCTGGTCAGGTCCTGGCTCGATCTGTATCGTATCTGATCTTCCCAGTGTTGTTGCATGATTCTTCCCAGCTCGATCGATAATTGAGCCGAAATTTCCAACAGAACAGCCGACACGAACAACAAACCGGGAAGGTGAAGGATCTTTGCCAGGGACGATGCAAGAACGCTGCATCCCGAAAAAAGGAAGAAAACAAGCACGGAAGTACAAACACAGAGACACACAGAGACACACGGAACCAAACACACACACACACACACACACAGGCGAACACAGGCGCACACGCATCCACCAACGAAACCATCCGAACAATGAAAACAACAGAGACCATTTGAGTTGGTGAGTTGACGCATTTTGAAACGAGAACTACTTTGCGGCCGCTTGTCATCGATGGTGCGTGCGTGCGTGCGTGCGTTGATCAACAATCCAATCCAATCCAACAATCCAATCCAATCCAATCCAATCCAACACTAACGGCAACGCACCTTCCCCAGATTCCTCCGATGGTTCCCCCGAATTGAATCCGATTCAGCCGTTGCAGCTGCGTCTTTTTGTGTTTGAGCCCGCGCTGCTTTCGTGCGATCTCTTCGTATTCCATCGCCTCGGTCGTCACTCCCCACACCAGGGACGTCGAGTGGCGTGTCATGAGCGTGACCAGTAAGAAAAAGGCCACGTACAGACACTTTCCCAGCTTGTCCAGCAAAAAGGGAATGATCGGTGTCGCGTCCGAAGATGCTGATGCCGATGCCGATTCGCCGTCGCCATTGTAACCGTTGTTTGCGTTCTCGTTCGTTCCAGTTCCAAACATCCACTTTACGACCTCGTAGCTCCTGATCCATTCCAGGTTTCGGATCCAGTCCACCAGGAGGAACCCGTACGCGTAGCTGAGGGCGCTGAGGGCAAAGAATCGATAAAAGAGGGCGAGGCTCGTCCCCTGTGTTTCTCCGCGGGTCATTCCCATTTTCTTGAAGACCTTGCGGCGTTTCGGATCGGGTGCCTCGAACAACCATCCGATGGGGACGCTGCTCAGAAAGGACAGGATGGTCCCGGCAAAGGTTAGGGAGGCGAGGTTTTCTACGCCGAGCTGCAGGACCACCGAATCCATGATGGGCTTGAGAACGTAGTTTGCGCAGGAAACATTGAAGAGGGCCCAGAATCCCAGCCAGTTCGCCACGGCGTAATCGTCGTCCGTGTCGTTAAAGATTTTCCTCGAGATGGCGTGCGTGAGCCGGGTGCAAGCAAATTTGGGTTTGAAAGTCGGTCGTTCTCGTTCTCGTTCGCGTTCTAGACCGGGTTTTCGAAACGATGATGATGACGATGACGATGACGATGACGGTGCCGGCGAAAACAACTTAAACGTCGACGGCTGGTAGTCGGGAATCGGCGGCGGCGGCGACGCGGATCGCAATGGAGACGAATGCCAGACATTGCCGTCGCTGCTCCGGACGCCGTTGAGCTTGCTGTTCAGCGAGTCACTAGACGTGTTGCTGTTGCTGTTGTTATTACTGTTGCTGCTCTTGCTCAGAAGAAAACTCGCACCAATGGGGCTTGCGGCGGCACCCAAACCGCCACCGGTACCGGTACCGGCACCAATAGCGATATCGATATCGATACCCCCTGTGGGACTTTTCGCACCAATGGGAGAGACGGGAGGGGATGAATGGGGTGTAGTTGTACCATTGCCACCACCGAGATCGGAATCGTTTCGTCCCGCACCCGCTTCGTGCAGCGCGGCAGTTGTGACCACGCTGCTGGGCAGGCACGAACCGTCGTTGTGATCGTTGTACTCGCGCTCGTTCTTGTCCTTGCACTCGTTATCGGCACTTGCATTGTTGCTGCCATCGTTATCGTTATCGCTATCGTTGATGGCCAGTCGCTTTGTATTCTCAATCACATCGTTCGTAACCGCATCGCCACTGCTAGAATCGTTCGGATCGGCATTGCCATCGGCGGAATTCGAGTTTGCATTCGAGCTCGTACCGGCATTATTCGAGTTCGAGTTCGAGTTCGTATTATTTAAATTTAAATTGGAATTCATGTTCGTGTTCGTGTTCATGTTCATGTTCAAACCAATGCCGGTTACTGTTACTGCTACGCCTCTAGCAAAGAGCGGATTGTCCGGTGTTGGAATGGTGCTCATGGAGCAAGTAGACAACGAAACCGCATCGCTGGCCTTGGCATCGTCCTCCGAATCGGATGTCAACAAGCGCGCCGTTTCCTGGTTGTCTGCTTTGTCCGGCGATATCATGGCTCGTTTCGTTTCGTTTCGTTTCGTTTCCTGTTCTTACTGTTACTGTTACTGTTACAGTTATTGTTGTTCGGATAGTGCTATGGGTATTCCTATTGCTGATATTGCTCCAATGCGCTTGCTGCTAATGGTGCTGTGGAATCGGGTGATTCCAACTCCAAAAGGTTGCCGGCACTTTGTGAACTGAACTGAACTGAACTGAATTAAACTGCTGCAACACAAAAACACTTGATAATGAGTCAATCAATCAATCAAACAAACAAACGAACAAGGCTTAATTGTTTCGTCTCGCTTCTTGGCATCCATGCAACAATGATGGATGGATGGGTGCTTCGCCTCTCTCTCTCTCTCTCTCTCTCTGTTCGTCTTTGTCGGGCCCTCGAGTATGGAACGGATCGAATCGAACCGGATTGGATTGGATCGGATCGGATCGAAGATGTTGCCCCACGAGTGCGGAGGTGATGTTGTAATATGAATATAATAATATTGAATCTGTCTGTTTTTCGATACGAGAACTCGTTCGATGAGAAGGATTTCGTGCAATTGGGCGAAGAATGCTATTATCGGGAAGATTACTATCCGGTGGATTCTTGATTGTTTGTAATCTTATTATTTTGTCTTCACAACCAACCCGGATGGAGCGAGTGGGAGTAGAGCTGAGTAGAATAGAGTAGAGTTGAAGCGCAAAAAAGATGAAGAACAACACGAAGAACAACGACAGCAAGCAACCCGAGCCCCGCCGGTACACATAGACAACTACGTTTTCGTTTTTCTCGTGAAAAAATAAAAAAAGTTGGGGAAAAGACACATAACTTAACTTAACTTAACTTGTTCGTACGCTCGTATCTTACTGGGCCCTGCCCTGATCCAACGTCGAACACAACCTTGCGTCGTACCGTCCGTACGTCTCACGGACATGATTGATGTCGATGTCATCCTCCATTGTCGACCGGACGTGCGTGCGTGACTCGATTCCTCGTCCTCACGCGACCGTAAACAATAATAATACGAAGTACGGTAATCTTACTTACTTCTACCATCTATTTCCGTATCGTGCGGTAAGATTACGGTATCCATCAGACGTACGCAATATCTTGCGTACGAGTACGGTAAGACTAATGTCCCATTAGTACAGTACAGTGCCTGTACATACCGTTTGTACCGTATCGCACGGAACCGGAGCCAATCATCGGTTGGCGTGTTCGGAGAAACCGAGGTTCGCCGTTTTTGCGCGAACGATGACGGCATGAGCACGCACGGCCCAGCTCGAAGAAGGATTTTGATGGATGGATAGTACAAAAAACAAATACCGTACCGTATTACGTACGGTAGATGATTGATTGATTCAAAAAATCAATTCTCTCCGTCTCACTTTTTGGTGCGAATGAATGAATGAATCAATGAATCAATCAATGAATGAATCAATGAATGAATCAATGAATGAATCAATGAATTATGAAATATCATTCTCTACGTCTCACTTTTTGGAGCGAACGAGCGAACGAACGAACGAATGAATAATGAATCGAATCTTCGATCTTTTGTGGGTTGCTGCTTGGGATTTCTTAAAAATGGTTCGAGACGGAACAGAAAACGTCGTGTGCTACTACTATCACGGACAACAAACAGCTGTCATTCGTTCACGATCATCGAAATTGATTCGAAGAACGACGGAAACAGAGACGTTATGGTTTGTTCGTTCGTTCGCTCACTCGCTCGTTCGCGTCCGGTTCGACCTGACCTGACCTGACCTGACCTGACCTTCCCAACGAGAGGACGAGACAACGAGACAACGAGACACCGAGACAACACAACGAGACACCGAGACGAGACACCGAGAAGAAGAAAAAAGAGGCCCTTGTTGTTGCGGTGAGAATGCAATGCAATGCAATCCAATGAAATCCAATGCACACTAACTAAGCAACAACCGGTATTGTATCGTGACCGACGATTGGTTGCTTCTGGAGCGCGTTGTCGTCACGCGTAGTCACAGTCATTGGGATGGTGTAAAGTAAATAATGAATGAATGAATGAAGCAAGATCATTATTATTTTATTATTATTATTACTATTATTTTTGTTCCACACGACCAAAAATACGAAGGAAGTTTTGTCTGTCTCGTGACAGAAAACTATATCTGCAGCGGCATCGTACGGTACTTGTACCGGTATAGGAACAGATAGATGGTACAGCAGTGCCGTACGTGTACATGCAATACGTGCACGCAAACCATAGAGATGGGTTTGTTTTGAGACGCATATGATTGAATTGGATTGGATTGGATTGGATTCAACAACTGAACTGGATTTAATTTGATTTGATTTAGTTTAATTTAATTGAATTTGATGTGTGTGCGATGCGATGCGATGCGATGCGATGCGATGGACCTCGATCGAATCGCCACACCCGAGACACAAACAGAAATAATAGAAACATACCGGATATAGAGCACTTCTACTATTTTTCGGTTCCTTCTTAGCCCGCGTTCTGTTCGTCGGCGCTTTGCTGTGCATTTACTTTGCACGGTAATAAGTACCGTACGATTACTTCTTGTACCGTACTCGCAATCACCAATCGCAAAACACTCCTTGCGACGCACGACCGTCGTTGCGGCGAGGTAGCAGAGGCGTGGATGATTGTTTAGTGAAACAGGTCGTGAAGTATAGCAACCAACTCGAATCGGTTCGTGCCTTCGAACCTAATTCATCAGTAAGATTAAATAATACGGATTACTCCCTCCGTCCCAAAATATTTAGACATTGTGGCCACTTTTGGGCGTCCCTAAATATTTAGACGTTATGAATTGATGTGTGTAGGAACATGTAGAACAAGTACTAAATTAATCAATTACGGAGCATTCTAAACTTCTCTCATGTTCAGGGCTGCCAATGTCTGCTGAGCAAAGGTCACAGTGTCAGCATCACAAGTAATAGACACTGGGAGTCTGTCTTCTTTCAAGAGTTTTTCCTTGCCCATATGACGGAGTTTGTAGCTGTTGTTACCTTGGACTTTAATAGACTCTTCCAATGCACACTGAAGAGATAAAAAGACGCTGTTCAGAGCAATACTGCTGGTCTCAACCAATGCTTCCTCCACATGTGCAATCAGCTGGTCGATGTTCTTGGCCCTCTTCTTGTATCGCAGAGCCTGGATGGAAGCAAAGAAGCCCAAATCTAAGACATTGAAATCAGGACTATTTGGTGGTTGTGTTGTCACAGTGATATTCCAACCAGCTTCACGAGCCGCCTCTCTCACTGCTGCCCTAGATCGCAAATGATGGGGTTTTGCATTGTCCTCCTGTATAAAAATAGGCCTGCTCTTCCAACGTACTGGAAACTTCTCTTGAATTGCAGGGATCACTTTCTCCAACATCATCTTCTGGTATTCAGCAGCATTGACAGAAGGGATGTTCTTTGTCACCATTGTTCCTCTTGGACGGTTCACTGAATTGCACTGAGCAGGTTCCTTCACAACAAAAGGCCAGATGCCTATCTTGCCATCAAACCCAGCGTTCCGGTCAGCATCATGCCTTGGACAAGCCACGGCACACAGAAACACAACTTTTTCAATGAACCGTTTTGACTTACAAGTAGAGTGTGGTTCAGGTTCACCAGAGCACAAGTAGGTTTTTTGGTTTGTTGTCTTCAAGTAGAACCACTTCTCATCAATGTGAATCGTGTCATACATATCTTCAAACTTGCCATCAGGTTTGATTAGAGACAAAGCAAACTTAACTCTTGCTTTTTTGTTTTTCTCTGTGAGGAAGGGTTTCACAGCCCCACTGTGTCTGATTATCTGTCCCTTCTTAACATAGTTACCCAAGGTGGTTCTGGAAATTCCACTTGCAGCAGAAAGAGTACGCAAGTCAGACCTATCTTTGTAAGAGACTTTCTTGACAGCCTCTTCCACAGCAGCAAAGGTGCTCTTTCTTCCACAGTTTTTCCTATTGGTAGACACATCCCCAGCAGGGCAGGTTTCAGGATCCACTGTTTCCAGGTACATCTTCCAAACCCTAGAGCAAGTTCTTGCAGTCACGCCAAACAATGCAGCGGATTCTTTGAAAGCCCCCTTTGGAAGCTTTGCACTAGTGGTGCTTTGCTTTGGTAGAAGGAAGTGGACAACAGCTTGACGCTTGTTCAGAGTCAGGTTTCGATTGCGACGGGGAGGTACTTCATCAGTAGGAAGTACTTCAAGGCTTGGTGGTGCTAGGCTTGTCATGATGCTGGTGTGTTGTTGTTGTTGTGTGCTGTTTGTTGTTTGTTGTTTGTTGTTTGTTGTTTGTGTTGTTGTTACGTGCCTGTAAGATTGTGAGAAAAAGGAATAGACTAGGTTGATTGTTGAATGCTGTTGGTGCTTCCTTTCTGCTTCCATTGCAGATTGATTCGCAACCACGCCTGTGTGCTTGCCCGTGTGCTTCTTCCCGCTGCTTTGGGTTGATCTGAGCCGTCTTTTGCAACACTCCCCCTTGTACAATCTGTAGAAGAGTACATTCGTGACGGTGCCTGTGGGCTTGTGTGTAGCGTCTAGTGTTGAGTGTTGTAAAAGATGGTGCAGATTGATCCACAATCCGCGCCGGCTTCCTTCTTGTTGCTTGTCTTGTTGCTTGTGGGCTTGATTTCGAAACTCACCCCTGTAGAAGTGTACTAGTCCTTCTTTGTTTCGAAGGGACAGAGGTGCTGACTGAGGTACTCAATCTGATCCGTACTCAAGTGGATCTATACTCAACAAGGGCTTTGTCGGAAGTGCAACTGGACTTGATGACGAGCAGTAGAGGTGCTTGACATTTGCTGGCCCGCCGATCTGTAGTACCCCCCCCTGTAGAAGCCTACTGATCCTTCTTTGTTTTGCGTTCAACCAACAGAGGTGCTTGGCGCTCAATATTCCTCCCCCTGTAGAATCCGCGGATCAATCCAAATGGACTTGATTTGATGACGCCGACTAACAGAGGTGCTGCAAAAGATGGCGCGGAACCGCGCCGTCTTGTGCCCCCCCCCCCCCCCCTGCCTGTAGAAGTGTACTGGTCCTTCTTTGTTTCGCGTTTGAACTGACAGAGGTGTTGACTGACGTACTCATCAATGTGATCCGATCCAATGGAGGTGCAACAAGAGAAGTAGAGGAATACTTAGATGACGCACTTGATGACGACGACGCCAACCAGCCAACAGAGGTGCTTGGCGCTCAGCAGGCGCTCATTCTCATCGATCTGTGTCCCCCGTAGAAGTGTACTGATCCTTCTTTGTTTTGCGTTCAAACTGACAGAGGTGCTCAATCTGATCCGCTACATACTTAGTCAGCCGATGGAGGTGCAACAACAAGAGGAGTGGAATAGAGAATGAATGCAAACACATGAAAGTTACCGTGTGAAAAACGCAAGTGAAAATCACCGTGTAAAAACACACACACACAAATTCGCGATGAAAAATTCGCGCGATCTAAAATCCCCTCTCAGTCAGTTTTTTGCATCAGTTGAATTTTTTCAACTGAAACCCATGAAAATGGCATGCTTCTGGTGCATAAAATGGCTCTCTTTGGAACACCTATGAAAGTACAAGAACATTCTTTATGTTTGTAACCACTATGCCCTTGCAAACATTCAGTGCCTTAGCTTGTATGTGGAAGCATCCGGACGTTAAACTGGCCAGCAGAACCCTCTTAACCGGAGGAATCACTTTTGCAAGGCGTGACAGCCCTTCTTTAACTCCCTATGAAAGGTACACCAATACCACTGAAATGTCTAACGTTTAACCCATCATGAGGAGTTGATTAAGGAGAGTTCAACCCAAAAAGCCCGGTTGGCATCCATTGAGTATTGACCTTATTTCAAGTATTAACGTCCATACTGTCTAAATATTTTGGGACAGAGGGAGTAATAATTATGGAGCAGTAATTTATTATTTATTACGCCGTACGGTAAGATGATTGCTTTATTGATATACAATGGAAAAAATTATTGATAGTAGTGATAGATAATATAACCCTTCACGCGCTGTGTGTGTGTGTTTGTGTGTGTGTTTGTGTGTCTATTTCGGATTCGGTGTGAACACGGCTGCGACACCGCCGCTTGGTGGGACGCAACCAAGATGTTGCGGTGCGCTACATTCGCGGTACTGTGCAGTGCGGTACGATACTGTACGATACTGTACTAGTACACGCAATTGCTTGCTTAGGCGTATTGGATTCGCATGGTGTTGGTGGATCCGACGACCTTGTTGGAACCCTGAACGATGACAATGGCGTCTCCGGTGGCGCAGACACCGTCGGCCTTGAAGGCCTCGATGCAGGCGTTGACGGAGGCATCGGTCTCTTCGACGGAAGGAATGACGGAGGCCTTGCATCCCTTCATGTATCCGAACGTTTGGCGGGCGACCTGTTCGCAGGTGGTGAGAACGGTGACGGGTCGTCCGGCACGGAACTTGGCAATTTGTTGAGCGGTGGCACCGGATTCGGAGCAGACAACAATGGCCTTGGCACCGATGTCGATGGCGGTCTTGACGGCCGAGGAGGCGATGGATTCGGAGGTGGAGAGTTTTCCGAATTTGTCGAGGGTGGAGTTGCGGATGGAGGCGTAGAGGGTGTTGTTGTTGATGGCGGCCTCGGCTTCGACGCAGGTCTCTGCCATGATGGAGACGGCGGCCTCGGGGTAGTCTCCGTTGGCGGTCTCACCGGAAAGCATGACGGCATCGGTTCCGTCGAGGACGGCGTTGGCGACATCGGAACACTCGGCACGGGTGGGGCGGGGGTTGGTGATCATGGACTCGAGCATCTGCGTGGCGGTAACGACGGGCTTTCCGACGATGTTGGCCTTTCGGATCATCATCTTCTGGGCCAAGAAAACCTTCTCGGGAGGGATTTCCATACCAAGATCTCCACGGGCAACCATGATACCGTCGGTGACCTCCAAGATTTCGTCGTAGTTCTCGAGACCTTCCTGGTTTTCGATCTTGCAGATGATCTTGATTCCCTGGTTCTCGGGTCCGAGGATTTCACGGATCTTGATAACATCGGAGGCCTTGCGCACGAATGAGGCGGCGATGAAATCGATTCCGTTGGGGATTCCCCACTCGGTAATATCGGAAATATCCTTTTCGGTGAGGGTGGGGAGGTTGACGACAACTCCGGGAAGGTTCATGTTCTTGCGCTCTCCAATGGCGGCGTTGTTCATGATTTCGCAGGCAACCTCTCCCTTTTCGGCGTCGCAAGACTTGACCTTCAAGACGAGGGAACCATCGGCGACAAGGATGGATTGTCCGACGGTGACGGAAGTGGCCAATTCACCGTACGAGCAGGCAAGCTTGGTGTTGTCTCCCTTGAACTCGTAGTCCGAGGTAAGGACGAGGGTCTCTCCGCGGGTGAGCTCGATCTTCTTGGCACCGTTGGCGAAGAACCCGGTTCGGATTTCGGGTCCCTTGGTGTCGAGCAAGACACCTGCATTTGCATTTTTAGTTGAGCAGACAAATGACGAGAAGGCATGCATGCATGGGGTTAGTTTCTCGTGTTTATTGAATAGGATATTTTCATCGTCAAGAGGAAAGCAATCGGAGGAGTTCCTGTGGTTCTGTGCAGGTATCCGGTCTTCCGGTCCACCGATTCGACAACACCGATTGTGTGTCTTCTTATATTATTTCATTTCATTTCCTTTCATTTCAATTCAATGAATTGCGGACTTACCGACGGGCTTTCCGACATTGGTGGCGGCTTGACGAAGACGATCCAGGCAGGCCTTGTGTCCAGCGTGGTCACCGTGGGAGAAATTGAATCGGGCGACGTTGAGTCCGGCCTTGATCAAGGTCTCCAACTGATCGACCTCCCAGCAGGCGGGTCCGAGGGTGCAGAAAATCTTGGTGGCGCGGTTGTCGACGGGCATGTCCTTGAGGATCATGTCGACATCGATGTTGCCTCCGGGAAGTTCAGGGTTGTACGATTGCATCTTGTTTTGGTCTTTGTTGGTAACTACTGAGTAATGAGTTCTTGGAAAGTTAAGAAGTATCGTCGTCGAGGATTTCGTCTTCGTCGAGGAAAAAAATTGTGACTATTATTGTGTATTGTGTTTTATTGCGAACCGGAACGCAATCCATCATCGGTGCATTGGAAAAAATCCCCTAGGTAATGTAATTATTTAGTATCGGTCACAGCCCGGAGCCATCGTGATCGTACTCGTACTTACTTACGGAGGTTTTTTTCAAAGGTCGAGAAGCTCTGAATTTCCTTCTGGACCCAAGGAGATCATGTGGCGAAGATCCCGGATCCAACCACCAATAGGAATCTCCTGCTGCTATTGAATCACCAATCACAATCGATAACGGTCGTCGCGCGATACTCCGCACGACGCGCGGTGTGAATTCCAATGCATCTCATCGGTTCGTACCGTAACGTAGCGTACCGTAATTACCGTACCGTACAAAACCGCAATGAATGCGTGGTCCGAGCTACATCGTATTTTCAGACTTACAGCACGACTGTGTAAGAATACGTATCCTCGTTGTCACACTCCCAGCCATTGATTTTTTGGAAACGTTACGGTTCCCCCCCCCCCGTGGGACACGCACGATTGGGAACATCACTGCTTAAGGAAACGGCCTTTTTTTTTTTTTTCGTTTCGAAAGTTCACGAGATACCGTAGTGACGGTTTGAAAGGGAGAAATGTGGGTCGATCGGAAGTCATGGGTGAATTGTGAATAGACGACTACTACGACCGCTTTGGTTTGTTTCTAGCGAAAAAGATCTTCCGCATTCCCCAAACTCGGGTAATAATATCATCCTATCCATAATCTTGAGGTACGTACGAGTACGTACCCGGTACCGTACTATTCGTAGTGTTTCACGAAAAAAATGATGTCGAGTGGATACGAAAATCCAGCTGCTATTATGGTACGAGTACTCGTACTTGTACTCGTACCGTACAAGTAAGATCTTACTCGTAATATTAAAACTGCTTTGGACGGTAAGATTGCGAGATGCTTTGTTGCATAAACCTCTCTTTTGAAAACTTAACACCGGAACAATGCATCGATTCGTTCGTTCGTTTGTTCCGGCGATCGAAACCGGTCCATCGGAAAACGCAATTTTGTTTGTGTTTTATTTATTACTTCGTAATTACGTACTATCGTATTATTATTATTATTTGTTGTTGTTGTTTACTACTTCACTTCGCTTCGAGAGATTCCACTTTTTCGATCAGGGTGTCGACGATGGCGGGCTCCGCCAGGGTGCTGGTGTCCCCGAGTGTGTCCGTCTCGCCACAGACGATCTTGCGTAGGATCCGGCGCATGATCTTTCCCGATCGGGTCATCGGCAGGCTGGGCGTGATCACGATCATGTCGGGGCTGCAAAAGGCCCCGACCTCGGATCGTACCTTCAACCGGAGCTCCTTGACCAGCTCGGGGGATTCGTCGAAGCCGTTGCGGAGCATGCAAAAGGCGCAGATGCCCTGGCCCTTGATGTCGTGGGGCTTGCCGACCACGGCGGCCTGGGCGACACCCGGGTGCGCCACCAGGGCGGATTCGACCTCGGCGGTTCCGATGCGGTGGCCGCTGACGTTGATGACGTCGTCCACGCGGCCGGTGATGAAGTGGTTGCCCTCGGCGTCCCGCATCACGCTGTCCCCGGTGAAGTAATATCCCTCGTAGGGTTTCAGGTAGACCGTCAGGTACCGGGAGTGGTCGCCGAGGCAGGTCCGGGCCATTCCGGGCCAGGGTTGGCGGACGGCGAGGACGCCCTCGACGCAGCCGGATTCGTCGTCGGGCTCGACGATTGCTCCGGTGGTCGGATCGAGGACGACCGTGTCGATTCCGTAGCAGGGAAGGGTGCACGATCCCGGCTTCATGGGCGTGATTCCCGGTAGATTCGTGACGATGTGGCCGCCCGTTTCGGTTTGCCAGTAGGTGTCCACGACGGTGCACTCGGATTTTCCGACGTTTTCGTAATACCAGCGCCAGGCCTCGGGGTTGATGGGTTCTCCGACCGACCCGAGGACCTTGAGGCTGCTCAGATCGTATTTTGCCGGCGGCTCGACGCCGTATTTCATCAGCAATCGGATGGCGGTCGGAGCGGTGTAGAACTGTGTGATCTTGTGGCGCTCCACCATGTCCCAGTAGCGTCCCTCGTCGGGATAGACGGGGGTCGATTCGAACATGAACGTGGTGCAGCCGTTGAAGAGCGGTCCGTACACCACGTACGTGTGGCCGGTGATCCATCCGCAATCCGCAACGCACGCAAAAATGTCGCCGGGTGCCAGATCAAACGTGTTTTTGACGGTCTGGGCCGCGTACAGGGAATATCCTCCCGTTGTGTGGACGAGGCCCTGTCGCGGTTTTGTTTTGTTTTGTTTTTGTTTTGAGGAACGAACGAACGAACACACAAACAAACACACGAAAAAATAGAAATGTGTCACAACCACCATCGAAAATGAGAAAAACGAATGCCTAGCTACGACGTACGGTACTCGTAGTCCGTCGATTGATTCAGCGATATTGTGTATCTCTCCGCGTGAATTTTTTTTTGTTTCTTGTGTTTTGTTTTTCTTTTTCAAATACGCACCTTGGGTTGACCCGTGCTGCCCGACGTGTACAAAATGAAGAGGTTGTCTTCGGCGTCCATGGGCTCCGGGGCGCAAAACGGCCGTTGGTCGGCGACCAAAAGATCCATGCGGACATCCTTCTCCCTCGCCTCGTAGGTGGTCTCGTCCTCGGCGGTTGTCACGCCCTCTTTGAAACCGCGTTCCCAGACCAAAACGTTCGCCACCAAATCCTTGTCCTCGATGAGGTCCATGGCGTTGTCGACGATTGTCTTGAGGTCGATCTTCCGTCCCCCGCGCATTCCGTAGTCTCCCGTCACGACGGTGGCACAGCTCGCGGCCTTGACCCTCGACGCCAGGGCCTCGGCCGAAAATCCGGCAAAAACGACCGAGTGGACGGCCCCGATTCTGGCGCAGGCCAGCATGGTCATGGCCAGCTCGGGAATCATGGGCATGTAGATCGTCACGACGTCTCCCTTTTTCACCCCCTTGGCCCTGAGGGCGTTGGCGATCTGCGAGACCTTGCCCAGCATCTCCCCGAAGGTGATTCTTCGGACGTCGTCGGGTTCGTCTCCCTCCCAGATGACGGCAAGGTCGTCGGGGTCGTGGCGATCGAGCGCGTTGTAGGCGGCGTTGAGTTTCCCTCCCTCGAACCACCGGACGTCGCCCTTCAGCAGGTCTCCCTGCAGGATTTTGGTGTCGTCGAACGGGGAAAACCAGTCCAATTCTTGCTTGGCCAGGGCTCCCCAGTATTTGGCCGGATCCTTGATGGATTCGGCGTGGATTTTCTTGTACCGATCGAAGCTGCTGATCGTCTTGGCGTCGTAGACGGCCTTTGTCTCGACCTGGACCTGTCCATTAGCGCTAGCGCTAACGCTGTCCTTCCTCCGCCATTTGCAGCGACGACGACTTATGCTTGTTGCTGTTGCGGCTGTTGCCGCGCTGCGAGAACGGCGGAGGGGGCAAAGGCTTCACCACCGGTCGCCACAACAATCGACGAGACGAGCCATTGCAGCGAGAGAATTTCGAAGCGGAGCTTCATGCTTTTTTCTATTGATCACGATATCGTATCGTATCGTATCGTATAGTACCGTACCGATAGTACAGGTATAGAGTACTTGTAATTACCGGTAGTGAGTGTCGGTGTCGTTTGGATGGTGGTTTAAGATTAGTACTTTCTTTGTTTGACGGTTGGTTGGTTGGTTGATCGGTTGACGGAAGATGTTGCAGCAGTGTCGGTCGCTGATTGATTTCTTGATGGTTTCGGAAACCGAATGCAGGTTGAACCTGTCAAGCCTAAGATTGGCACTTTGCACGGCTGAAGTGGAGTTGTGGTCATGAGCGACCAAGTTGGGATGTACCGTAGCGCTCGGCCAATAGAATCATATTTACGTGTACTTAGAAACGGAAAACTCCTACGGAGTACAGTACTATTGTTTTATATCTATTTTGAGCCGGGCGTACTACCGGTACCGTACGACTAAAAACTCGTTTTGACGCTTTCGTCACTTTCAAGCAGTCCCTACTATACTACCGTACTTCGGGTACTTATGTTGCCTCGACTCCCAATCCAGCCAATTCCTACTGCGCCATCCCCAGGTTCATCTCCAGGTACTACTATCGGTACAGTCTCTGTTCACTTGACTCATCACATCATGTTCTATCTTGTTTAACCGGACAGTTGAGGTGCTGAACGGGCGGAGATAGGTAGCTTAAGGTAAACACTACTAGTGCTCTTGCGGGCCACTAGTGCAAGTTATAAGGGCTCTATAACCTGTTGTTACTCTAAAAATCGACCGTTAAGGTATTGGATAATTGAAATTTAAAGAGAAGTGAGCATATCGTGAGATTGCTCTGTTACTGTGTATTTTACTGTATTCGACCGGTATCCCTTGTGTTAGTGTTGTATGTAGGGATGTCTAAACCGGTCATAGATCATGTGTAATTCGTCATAAGACAGAGAACACATGATGTGACGTAGATATCTTGATACTTGAAGTCATTTTATCTCTGTAGGAGTATAAGTAACTTTTCAAGTGTAGAATGGATGTAACCGCTGTGGAATGTACGTAAGTACGGTACGTGTATTTTTGACCGACAACAGTTCAGTCCCTCCTCACT
Organism: Pseudo-nitzschia multiseries; assembly: GCA_037355745.1. Lineage (NCBI taxonomy): Eukaryota > Bacillariophyta > Bacillariophyceae > Bacillariales > Bacillariaceae > Pseudo-nitzschia > Pseudo-nitzschia multiseries. The sequence continues at coordinate 9,870,033 of CM074791.1, forward strand.
GGTGGTGCTTCACCTTAGCCTCCTCTTGCTACTCCTTGCATGATGCATGATGAGGATGATTGTTGGCAATGTTGGTTCCACCAGGCTTATCCCTTCCATCAGTAGCTGACTGCTCCACTGTTGTGGTCTCCAACAGTTCTCCAGCCCCTCCTCCTCTTTTACTGTCCTCTCCAGGATGCCTGGTGCTCCTTTGTCCATCGCATACTGCCACCACTGATTTGATCCCCACTATCGTATACTATGGAGATCCTGGTGCATGCCCTTCTGTTGTCAGAATAACGCGGATATTAGGATGAGGACCGACCGGGTTCGATGTAAAATATATGATTTACATAGTAAAGATAAGGGCGTCACAACAAGTCAATGAGCTCACATCCTCTCACTTATGTTCAACAATTTGCTGTATCTTTAGGTCTTTTAGGTCGATTTTTTAGTGAACAACACCTTCTGCTTCCACTGTTAATGTTTCCTGTCCTACTCATGCTTGTCCTTCCTCCTATGAACTTCTTATTCTCCCAGAAGTGACTTCTTGTCTTACTCTGTCCAGTACTAGCTTCCTGGTGGCCTATCCCTATTCCAACCGTGGATGTTTCCTCTTCTCCTTCTTCCTGATGTGGGCATCACCTCACATCCTTTGGGCTAGTAAGAACACCCACCATCCAGCCCACTCCAACAAGCAGAGCTTTCATCATTGGTGGTCCTCTGCTGCCACTGTGGGATCCCGCTTATCATCATCAACAACCCCGTGGGTTTCTCCTGCTGCCCAAATCGTCCCTTGCATGTCTTCCTCCTGTTGCCCGTATTGTTGCAACTTGTTGTTCCGCCATCTGCTGGTAGCAATTTCTAGTACTATGGGTAGTAGTAGTACTAGTAGTTGCTGCTGTCCTTCCAAGAAGCTTCGCAACTCGTGTCTGTTCCCCGCACAGGCTGTATCCTGTTCCCCTTAGTACCCCATTCGTCACTGCAAGAAGTGTTCTTCTTCTTCTTTTCCCTGTTTCTAGTACTACTAGTAGTAGTTAAGGAGTCTTTTGTTTCCTTTGTTATCTGTGTGTGTGCTGTGTCCCCAAAAATAATGGCATTGCAATGCTGTCAAGGTCAATCAAGCTGTATTGTCTGTCTGATCTCATCTGTTGCTCTTCGGATAGTACTACTAGTACTAGAGTAGGCTAGTAGGGAGGTTGTTTTATTAGTTTCAAAGAGGCTGTTGGGTGGCTCCTCCTCTTCTTGTCATACAAAGTATTATTGTTGCGTTCATCTTATCTGCAGGTAGACATTTAGAGTTCTGGCTGGTGGTGAAGGGTAGTAGTAAGCAACAAAGCCTAATGAAAGAAAGACATTCTTGCTTCCTGTGACCCTTTCCCTTCGTCCAAGATCTGGCTGAACGAAGGCTTGTTTGACTACTTGGTGATCATGTGCGATACCAGTACTAATAGTAGTAGTAAGTGCTCTCAGCAGAAGCGCAATTGTATTGCTTGTTGCCCTTGCAATTGTGAAAAGGTTACTACTACTAGTGTTGTGTTGCTCTGCTGTAGAAAGAAAACCGAATCCAAGAACAACCATCCTAGTACTACTAGTAGTAGTATTTCTTTCGCACATTGCCGCCTTGCAATGGAACAATGTGACGAACAAGCTGGAATGTTGCTGTCACTGATGATCGTGCACCGATAGGTGAATTGATTTCAGTGAATGGAATGGAGTCAAATGCCCATCCAAACAACAATTCCAAATGCAGCAGCAGTTCTCTACCTGCCGTACATCCTAAAACTGAACTGAAAAATCATGTGGATACGAAAAATAAGCATGTCGTGTTCTGCGATTGACACATCACAAGAAGAAAACAATGGGACGAACGATGCCGTTTCCAATTGACCGGTGCGTTCCTGTTGATGCATTGGAAACAAACAAGGACAGATCTACTGCTAGTACAGTACGTGACAAAGTGAGGAATGATGGAAGGAATCATGCTGTACGCCTCGGGCGTGTGCGATACAGGTTAGTTACAATGGTTTGCTCGGTGTTGTCCTCGAGTCCGAGGCAGCGGAAAAAGGCTCGTCACTCGCACATTTCCACTTTCTTCAACCCCCATCATTCGATTCTCGCGCTTCTAGATACGGGTAGATGGTATGGGTGAATGTATGTATGTATGTATGGGTGAATGGATGGATGGAGTTGTTTTTGTGTTCGTTTTTCGTGAGGGGGAATGCTGTGCTAGTTCATTATTACGGTGTCTATTTCTTATCCTTTCTGTTGGCAACAGCAATACGTTGTCCGGCGACCTTGGTCTCCTTCTTGGCAACTCGCATGGTTGTGTAAGCTTTGAAGGATTTGAGTTCGTCTGTGACATCCGCCATCTCGATTTCTCCCTTGGAGTTATCGATGGGCTGAATTGTTCCCTTGAATTGACTCATTCCACTGGCATCTTCTCCCTTCTTGAGGATGACAAGTCCGGCAAGGTACGTCTTGAGACGCTGTGTGTTCAATTCCAGGGATTCTTCGGACTTGTTGACCCGGCGGTGGTCCACGGCAATTCCGATCGTTCGGGCGTATTTGGCGTTTAATCCGGCGGCCTTGAGCTCTTCCAGGGTGAATCCCTTTCCGAGCTTTTGCTTGGCGGAGTACTTTTGGGTCTGGCACTGCACAATCGGTCGGAGCTTTTGCACGGGAGCGGGGAAAGCAGCGGCGGCCTTCTTGGCACGAGCCAAACGGCGGGCCTTCTTTTGGGGGGCCTGGTTCAGCGACAAGCGGATCTTGAGGGGTCCACGGGACGAATCCGCCCACTTCTTGTGGCAATGGATATTGGGTACGACGTTGTTGTGCTTGACCATGGTGGAAAACGATTACGGTACAGTATACTTCAATATACAAACTTCTACGGAGATGGCGACAACGACGGTGGTCCTTCGAGACGATGGTATTTCTCGGTGCAATATAGGTCTTACTACTAGGGTGGATCCCGGCCGGAGATTCAGAGCGACGATGCTTCCGGAGTGGGGTTCAGGCTGCGAAGTTTTCCACGAGACACCGCTACACTACACACGGTGTTTGAGTAAGTAGTGAAAGAGGTAAACAGTAAACGGTAAACGAACGGGAGATGGACGGACGGACGGACACAAACAAACAACCAAAAATTAATTTTGTTTGCGATTGCGAATTGCGTTTGTGCGTGGTAATTACCGTACGTATGTGTAATATTTTCAATATTTATTGTATGTATTGATCATATGAATTCACTCACCATTATTTTTTGAGAAGACCGCTTCCATGGTTCATTCAGCCAAAGACTTCCGAAGGTATCTTACCGGTACCGTACCGTACATCTGCCGTACGTACCGTACGAACGAAAAGTTGTGACACTACCGTACTGTACTTGTACGAGTAAGGTAACCATCTTGTTGGAGCAATTTTCCTTGTACGGTACGGTACGTATGTACCATAATCATGGGCGTGTGATTACTTTAAATTACTAAAAAATCCAGCTGCGCGACACTAAGAAGCACTACTAGTTATTTTTTAACTTACTCAGCACTGCACCTCGGCTGATTACTGATCAAGCTCCCCAAAATACGTAATCAGATTAAGATAACAGAAGTTCCCCTTATAAAAGCTTCTTCTTAAAAATCAATTGAATTTAGTAATCACACTTTTGGTTTCTTCTCCCTGTACTATGCTTATCGCAGCACCTCTACTAAAGCTTCTCCTTAAAATATCACTTGGTTTTTGTAATTCTGGCCTGCAACTAAAATAAGCAAACATCATTTCTCCTAGGAGGGTCTGATATGAGAAGCCAGATGTGGATTGTAGAAGAGTATGTTCCTTGGTACCTTCCAGTGGTCCATTGGTGTGAGATTGCAACTAATTCAGCACTTCGGCCGACACAGGGGCTGATGACTTGGAGTGTGGCTTCATCTTAGCATCTGTTTCCCAACCATGGGATTGCATGATTCTGTCAATGTAATTTGCACAGGATAGTTCAATGTAATCAGCTGTCTGCTTAACATCAATGCCATTGAAATCTTCAAGTAGTCCCAATTTGGCGAATGGAATTGTATCGTCTTTTGGTAGTTTCAACTTTTCACCAATGATGTTATAGATTTTTTTGGATACAGATTCCTGGATACATGCTAGGACAAAATCATCAACTTGTTGTAGCAGATAGACTGCCACACCTTCAAAAACAGATGTGTAGATGGTTCTCTCATGTATAATGGTCTTGAAATTGAGCTCAGAGCAGCAAAGAATCTTGTTGATGTGAGTTTCCCACAACCTCCCTGATTCTCGGTGACCCTGCAGAGCTCAAAGAACTGGCAACACTACTATGCTTCTATCAATGCCTTTGCCATATTTGTACCTGTACCATTCAGCATAGTAGGCATCATCTATAGTGATAAAGGTAGGGATCGCTGGGCCAGGTGAATGAGCGAAGGCGTCAGACGCATCTCCACTGTAGATCTTTAAGGTGAGACTGGTAGCAATAGCAAAGAACAATCTTTGGATGGGGTGTTCAACACACAAAGATGCCGTAGCAATGGCGTGCAGAGTAGGCGCAGCATACTTGCTACCGTTACAGCACTGTCTAGCTCTTCATACGTCATTCCTTTTAACAGAGGAATACTGCCAATGGGGTCTGAAAATGATGGCATTCGGATCCTTGGGATATGGTATTGGAGTACCAAACATTTCCAGGTCTTTAAACTGATCAAGTTGTTTTCCTTCACCAGCTTTTCAATATTTCCACATGGATAGTGGCTTAAGATTCCATCTGGTGAAATGGCCCACCAGAGTTTGTTCTTCAGGAGTGCCCGCCCTCAAATTGATTGCCTTGATTAAGAGTTCACTGGTTTCAGTGGATAGAGAGTCTTCATCCAGGGGTAATTCAGAGGTACCAGCTTTATGGAGCTTAGTGATAGCCCTGAGTAATGCTATATCAATAGTAGGAATAGCAACAGCCATATCATCTTCAGTTGGCGCCAAATGTTTTTGGATGGTGGCATGTAGAGCTTCAGTGGAGTCAACGTGAGTAAGCCTTGACTGGATGAGCTTCTTGTATTTGTTGCTGATTCACTTGATTGTTTTGATGGATGAGATGTGATCCAAGAATGTTGGGTCTTCAGTACCAGTGGGTTCCTTCCAAGAGGTGTTTGTAGCAAATAGGCCGTACTTGTTGGCATGTTTGCAAACCTCGTCCTTCATAGTTAGGTTGGTTTCAAGGAAAAATGTGATCGGTGTCTCTGTTAAGTCTCTCGCCCCTTGATTGTGTGATTCGTGCAGAGCAGTAGTCACATCACCAGCATTAAAGACACAATTGTGATTAATGGAGATGATTAACACGCCCCAAAGTTTGGAGAGAGAGAGAGGTCTTGTGGGAGGAGAAAAGCCTAGAGGCAGGGCTCTTATGGAGGATGTCAGTGACATAGGCTCTACCAAGGAGTGAGTCATTGGTGAACCAGAGGCCAAAGGCTTTATCTTGACATGTAGGAAGAGCAGTGAGCGGGAGATGTGTGAGATCTGCAAATGGGGTGATGAAAAAGTGAAAGTTGCTGGCTGAAACTTCAGAAGGTTCAGCAGGAAGGGGTTTGCCATCACCCGTATGGAGTAGGTGCTGGACATTTGCAGGAAGCTCTGATAGTGGAAGATCATTCGTGCCTTCATCAAACCTGGCATGAGTTGCAATTTTCACTCTAAAAGTCTCTGTGTCATACCATAGGATATTCCTGCTGGTATATGGAACAAATCCAAGAAAAATGCCTTTCCTAGCATGGGATTTGAGCTTGGTTTTCTTCTTGCCTGGGGGCCTGACCCAAACTCTACACCCAAAGGTTCTGAAGTCACTCAGGTTTTTCTTTTGTCCAGTCGCCAGTTACAAAGGTGAATGGGGTTGGTTCCTTTCTGGGAAGGCATTGGACAACCTGAGGGCATGATAGAAGGAAAAAGGCCAAAATTTGATTGGGAAAATTTGCTCCACTGAGCAAGGTCTTCACAGAATTGGCTAGTGTGCAATGGGTTCTCTCAACTGACCCATTTTGGTGAGATGCATCAGCCCCAGTGGGACATATTGCATAGTCATATGCAGCAAACGGATTCCTGATGTCGGGATTATGGAAAAGTTCCCCACCTTGGTCAACAATCACATATTTGTTGTTCCAGGAAGGATTGTGCTGTGAGAAGAAGTGTTCCAGCCAATGGATGAGAGCAGCCTTTGATACCCATGTGTCTCCAAACTTCATTCCTGTGAAGTGGTCTGTGATCAAGACCCAAGCCGTTTCACCATGGATGCCTTCATAATCAGCCTTGCGCTAGGTGTTGGAGGATTTGACGACAGAGAAGGCAAAGTCAATGGAGAGCCCTTGGAATGGTTCTGTGGCTTTCCTGGTAGAGTTGGAGTCTGCAGGAGATTGTGTCTGTTTGCATTGAATACAAGTCAGACACTGATCTAAAATGCTGGTCTGGCGTTGGAATTTAGGAACCCCTGCAATATGCTTGTGGGTATTGTAGAGAAATGAATCACATGGATGGCAAGCATTGGTGCCAGAGAAGTTTTGAAGTCTTGGTCTTGATTGCATGGATTGGAATTTCCTTGTCTGCTAAGTTAGTGAAGAACAATTTTTCATTAAACCAAGGCTTGTCGTTGGAATCTGCCTTACCACCAACATATTTAGCACATTTTTGGAGGGTGACAAGATTTGTGTAGCTATCATATTGGTAGTTACTGATAACTTCCTTGGCAGCTAATTCACAAGCTTCCTTGAACTGGACATCAGTTGCTAAGGCATATGCTGACAAGTTGGCACAATTTGTATAGGGTGATTCAATGTCTAGATCTGGGATCAGCAATGGATGGGTATAGCATTGGCCATTGATAATTGCACCATGGATGACAATGCTTTGTGCAGCACTGTGCTTGTGATGACAGATGATGGTGAGATTGCCATTTAGCTGCTTGGAGGAATGGTCATTGTCGATGAATGACTTGTGAATAGATTATCCACTGAATTGTTCTCTAATTCGTGATGATGTCCAATAGAGGTCATTTTCACTGAGGAGGGTGGAAGCAAGCAAGGGGGAGTAATAGAAGAAAACGTGTACATAGCCTTGCATGTTTGGTGCTGGAATATGTATATAGCCCAATCATTCAGGGATACAACTTGATTCTTTTCCTCCTATGGCAGCTGTGGGTCTGACTGGGCATCTTCTCAGTTTTGTGTAGGGCTTGTAATCATGCAGAGCATAGAGTAAGTTTGTACATGAAACCTTGGCACCTGTGTCTAATTGAGCTCTGTCATCTTTTTGAAAGTAGGAATCAACTACAAGTGGATCTTTGGGGACCAGACGCTGCTGGACATAATATTCAACAATTTTGGGATTCAAGTCCTGGGTACATTCCAAAATGTTGTGGATTGGGATGCTGTGTGTTTGAATGCTTGGCATGATGGGGTTATCTTGGTTGAAATTTGGATCTTCATTAAAAGTAGTAGTTGGATCCAGTGCTTGATCTTGGTGTACACCCCCTAATCCACAGATGACATCTGTTGGAATGGAGGGAGTGATTCCAAATATTGGGGCAAAAATGACCGCACCAATTGGGACCAAATCAAAGGAGCTGACACTGTTGGATTCCAGGGAGGGAACGGTTGTTTCTTCTGCTGGGATTGCCAAAGCATTGTCATTGGTGGTGTTGGTCACGGTGGGGCTACAAGAAAGCGTATTTATTCTTGGCCCAAATGAAATCCGGGCCTTTTGGATCCTCCTCCTTCTCATTAGAATCTTCTACATCTTGCCATTCATCTTCTGCAGAAATTTTGGAAATGTGCGGGTTGGATTCAAAAGATTGCTGTTTATCTCTGTTGATATTGTTAATGAAGACTACTACTAGGGCAATCCTGTGCTTCTTTAAGGATTCAACATCTTGCAATGCTGGACAATTAGCAAAGTTGTGACCAGTGTTGTGACAGACAATGCATTTCCTGGAGGTATCAAACAACGATGGTTCCTTGTCCACAGCTGAAATTGCATTGCAGTAGGCATGATATAGGAATTTGTCATCAGCCTCCTCATTCCATTCCGGGTCTCCAAGAGACTCAATTAAACTGATTGAGTGCGAGATGAGCGTTGATGGAGTTTTTGTAGTGTTGGTGCTGCCAGCACAATTTTGTATGCGCTCACTTTGACGGAATCCAGGTCTGTTGCTAGGGAATGTTGGCTTGATGAGGCTTGGTCTGGAGGATTTTTCCTTCCTCTTCTTCTCTTCCTTGATCTCTTGCTCATAGGTTTGGAGGGTTTGCAAGAGTCTTCTAGCCTTGTATTTGTCTCTCTTGTGGGTATATGTAGATTCTCTTTCTTCTTTAGTCTTCTTGCATAGCTCATAGGAGAGGGTGGCGGCTTCAATAAAATTGCTGACTTCTTCTGGTGTACTGATGGAACTGGGCTCATTCTTCAGGAATACTCGAAGCCTGAGGTAGTCTTTGTATCAAAAATAATAGTCCTCCAATGATTCATCTGCCTCTTGGTTGGGGGTTCGCAAACCATTTTCTGTACGTAGATGGTGCGCTCAGAGCTGAGGTGTTTTTTGCAATCACACTCCATAATGCTTTGTAGACTTGTCCTCCTTCAAAGCTCTGGATGGCTGCCTTCATTCCTTTGCAGGAGTTAGGGGTGACTTTGTCAGTTCTCAGGGCAGTGCACTAGAGAAGGTTTCCCCATTCATTAATGGTCAATTCATATCTTGCTGGTAGATCATTTGGGAAGGTGTCACCAATTGCAAACCCTCTGAGATGACCAGCTTCACGTCTGTACAGGTAGTAGGGATGTACATAGATGTGATGTTGTTGGGAATGGGCTGTTACTTTGCGATACCACTTGCGAAACTTGAGGTTCTGTTTCATCTTTAAGCTGTGTGAAGTCTGATAGGAACAATTTATCGCGCTCGGCCTCTCTGGACTTGTCAGAGGCTCTGGTGAGGTCAAAACAGTCACCACTCCTAGTGATCAGGCATTGGTCACCTCTACCACTACCAAGGTTGTGAATGTAGTAGTTCTGGTGTGAGGTGACTTCATTACTGGTGGCGTCACTAGATGTGACTTCAAAGTGGGCTTGTTCTTCACTTGTGAGGAATTCTTCTCTTCTGTTGTATCTTTCCTTGACTGTTGTAGGTAGTGCTGTTGGGTTCCATGGAAGTGCCGGTGTGTCTTGGTTGCAAACGTCATTGTTGTTGTTGGAAGTGCATTATTTACAATTTGCTGTGGTAGATTTGCCAGACGTCTCATTTCTGTGGATGAAGTGCCAGCGGTGGTTGCATCGTCGCTGTCTCCGTCTTCATTATCCTCATTGGGTTGGATGTCTCCTGTGTAGATGCTGTTGAAGTAGTTTGTAGGATCATGGGGTTTTCCAATTCTTCTTGAATTTCCATTGGTTGATATTGAATTCAACAATGGCAATAGCTTCTCGTTTGTTGGCTGCTTCAGCCTGTTCAACAGCTTCCCTTCCAGCGGAATCAAAATCATTGGGTGTGTAGATCCTCTGGTTGGAGAATCCAGGTTTGACAAATTTTACTGGACATGCATTGATGAGTTGGGCTATGTGGCCTTTTGCTATCTCATCTAGTAGGTTTTCTATGTCAAGTGCAATGATGTTGCACATGGTTTCTCTGAGGGCTGTAACTGGAGCTGCTGGACCAAGAACCCTTGGGCCATCTACATCTGCATCGGATGTGAAGAGGGTGGACATTTCAGGGCCTGAAGTCCGTACTGTCTCTGAGTAGGAGTTTTTGAGAGAGGTTGCTGCTTGGGGATTGGATTCACTGTGGAATCGGAGTACAATCCCATAGACATTGGACCAATCGTATGCGCCTGGTGGTGGAACCATGGTGGATGTCGATTGATCGGCGCGTCGTTTTGGCGTTGATTTAATTAACCGATGCTGTATGTGTTCCGTGGTGTTGTGTGTGACCCGTGTTAACCGGTGTTTGTTAATTTCCTTCTGAAACTGGCTGTTGAGCTGATTCAATCCAAAGGCAAAGAAGAGCAACAGGAGCTGTGGCTGCAGGCCGGTTGAGGTGCCGGTCTGTTGTGTTCTAATATTTCTCTGATATCCACTACGACTGGACGCTAATCCAATCAGATCTATTCTGACTATCGACAAACGACGCAATGAGTTAGATCTTAGGCTTGTAGTTCTACAGTAGGACGCAAGGAGGAGCGTCCGGTGCAAGGTTTAAGGTTGAATAATCAAATAATCTAAAAGTATGCGCTTTATCTTGCTGGGGAGCAAGATAGCACTTTAAAGATGGATAATGCTGCCGCTAATACAGCACGATAGTATGGATACGCTGCCGCTAATACAGCGTGATATCGATATGGATATCTTATACGGTAAAATACCGTGTTGCCGCTAATACAACACGTATTTTGTACAGCAGGAAACAAGTTTGTGAGCAAGCGTCCGAACCTCTGCTGTCTTTTCTTGAAAACAGAGCACTTAACAGAAGATAGCAGATGCCAGTATCTGGCACGTGTTCTTTCTTCGGTCTCTAAGTATCGAATAATTTGATCGTACGAGTGACGATCGTTTGGCTCGCAAGACTGAGCCATTTGGTCAATAATGAGATACTTGGCTTGCAAGATCGAGCCATTTGGTCCATTACGTTAAACATTATGATTCGCGTGCATCCAAGCTGGACGCGTGCGGGTAAAGAATGAGATACCATTGTACCATTGTTACATACTGCTACGCCGGACATGAAAGGAATTTAATACTCCCCATGTGTCCATGGGAAAGCATTGTCTAAGATCCGATGCAATTGTCCTGCAACAAATCACCTGTGTTTCCACAGTAGTGAAAGATAGGCTTGAGCAATGGATACACCACTGAATGTCCCCAATGCTTTGTGAGGATATCAGCACAATTATCCTTGCCTGCAAGATGTTGCATGAGGATGAAGCCTCTAGCGATCATGCTTCTGACATAGTGATATGAAAGAATGTGATGCCTCTTATGGAGCCTTGCATATGGGAATGTGGAGGTTTGAATCATCTTTTCATTATCTCCCCATGTGTAGGACGTGCCATGTACTCTAGTACCAAGATACCTGAATGACTGACGAATGTCAACAATTTGCTCGATGCAGGTTCTAGCAGATACAAATTCAGCGCCAAAGGTGGCTGTTTCAGATGTTGCTTGCTTCTTGGAGAACCACATGATGGGGATCTTGTTTGCGAAATGCAGGATGCCAGTGACAGCTTTACCACTTAGGATGTCATGCATTAAGTTTGCATCATAGAAATGAGACAACACAACTACCTTACCCAGGGGTTTAGGAGCATCGCTTGGTAGGTCTTCAGAGTGCTCCCCATATACGGTGTTGGACCAGTCTGTACTGGTACCTTCAGTGAGTACAAAATCGGGTACGCCCACTCTGAATCTGATTTTGAAGTGCCGAAACTTGGAGATGTAACCGTAGATTCTTTTGGCTCTATTGAGATGGCCTTCCCTGTGTTGCACTCGGAAGCTTGACAATGTCATAACAGCAGTCTGCACATCAAAACATCCAATAGCTATGACCCATTGAAGTGAGCCAATCATGCTTTGATACTTTTGGATATCAGTATCACTTAGGAATGATGATGAGTCTAGCTCTGGGTGATCATCCTCAGCAAGTGGTGAATGGAATCTGGTGGTAGGTTTGCAGCCAAACATTTGTTCATATGAGGCCTCCATTTTCTCGATGAACTTGATGGGGTTCATGCAGAGCACACCATGTTCATCTCTTTCGAAACCACATCCCAAATGGAAGTTCATTGGGCCAGAACCCTTTAATTTGAAATTATAAGGTTCAGACTGTAGGATTACCAGAAAGGTTTCAGGATTGGCCATACATAAGCAAAGGTCGTCAACATATGTGCATATGAGCTCATATACTGGCTCCCCATGTTTGTTGTTGCCAGGCTTGATAAAGATTTCAGGCTCTGCCTTGGATCTTTCAAAACCTAGTTCAACGAGGCAGGCAGCAAGTAGATCACCAAAGCACTTGCCAGATGATCGAAGTCCATCATATAGAGCCTTGTAAATCAATAGGAGGTGGCCTTCTAGTGGTCCAAATTCAGCGCCAGCCTTGATGCATACTTTCTCACAGGTAACAGCTTCGAGGTATGCATTACCAATGTCAGTTCCCCATGCTTCTAAGCTATTCAATTCAGCAAGGAATAGGCACATGCGCAGCAGGCCACGAAGGGAAACATTATGATTCGCGTGCAACCAAGCTGGACGCGTGCGGGTAAAGAATGAGATACCATTGTACCATTGTTACATACTGCTACGCCGGACATGAAAGGAATTTAATAGTGTTGTATGTGGTCGGTGTTATTAATTAATCGGTTGTTACTGATGTGGCGGCGGCGGCGTCCGTTGTTGCAATTTGTTGGCGTGGTGAAGACGCGGCGGCTGTTGGTATCGTTGGAGTTGGCAGTGTTTATCTGTTCGATTTAATTAACCGGCAAGGATAGCAGTGTCGATTTAATTGTCCGATCGATGTAATTAATCGGGGATGCGGGCGATTTAATTGTTCAGTGCTTGGTGTCCTTGGTAATTAACTGGCAATGTTGTCGTCGATTTGGTGTCATCCGTTAAACACGATTAAATTAACGGGTGTTGTTACGTCCGACGGTTTGATGTGGTTGTGGATTACAAAACAAGAAGATGATTCAGGTAGAGAAGCATCGGTAGTACACCCCCTGATCTATGAGCAGGGAGGAGAAGGGAAAGAAAAATAAAGAATGGAGGAGGGAGGCCGAAGAGTAGCACACAGAAGGGTGTCACTACAAGTTTCCTCTGGAGTTAACTGACAGTGGAGGTGCTGAGCGGCCCGAGATAGGTAGCTTAAGGTAGAGACGATCCTACAGAAGGGCAGCAATCGTGTTATACGGACTCTATAACCTGTTGTAGACTCAAAAATTGAGCGATGGGTATTATGATGTTTGGATTAAAAGAGATGCTGAGCTCAAAGAGATGCTCTTATTGTTGCTACCTAAAGTGTGTGTTTTCTGCTGTGTACCGGGGCTCCCTGTATTTTACACGGTAGAGATCTTCCCTGGTTACTATTTGTTGCCATCATTGTACCAATCCTTGCTGTATTGGTCTGTCTGCGGTATCGGTCTTTTACGAGGTTAAGGAGCTTATTCAATGGGTCTTTTGCTTGATTGTGTTGTATGGAATAAATGAGGTCCAATACGAACCGGTATGAAATTTTATGATTGCAATAAGTAATTCTTTCATCACGGGCTGTTTTGTGGATTCTTTTTCAATGCACATATGGTTTCCAAGTATTTACTTATGGATCTGGTCTTTAATGATGTCTTGGTTTGAATCATTTAACCTGTTTCTTTTGTGGCATTAAGTGGAATTATTTTTACCACTTAACAATTTCAAAGTAGTGGAGGTATATTTGATTTTAAATCAAATAATTTTTGTACCAAAGTTTTGTACGGAGCTTTGCTGCCGTATTTTTTTAACCGACAACACCAGTTGTAACAATAGATAGTTGCCATATGCCTCTAAGTAGAAGGTACTAACGTAGTAATATAGTGTGTATGTATGTATGTGTAAATGGACTAAAACTAAGATTGTGAGCAAGCTCTGTAAACTACTCCAAATAGTTGAGCTTGTGTTATTCGCTAAGACAGTTGAAAGGTGTTGAACTTGAAATCCAACGTTCTTTGCACATAGAGTAATTAACATATGTAGCTCATTCAGACTTCAATATTGAAGGCCGGCTGGCGTGGCATTTGTTGCTGACATTAGCTTCCAGATTTTTATGAAATGTGGGAATTCAGCCGTACAGGGCTGAATACCACACTCTTTTTCTACTCATAAAAGCTTCACTTGGTTGCACAGAATTTTGGTGCTTGCGCACAACCAGTATTCCATAGATAGTACATTTTTAATTGGCGTGATACGGTTTGAGATTCCGAATGCTCATCCGTTGGACAACATGGTTTTTTAAGAGAAAGGAAACAGCCCCATTTGTATGAATTTGCTGGATAGTGTATGGGCCCAGGAATTTGCTTTTATTTTTTCATCATAATTTGGTCTCCAACAATAATCATGTAGCTTTCTATGACTATTTTCTTTCATTGTGTTCTTGTCTAGTATTTGGGCTTGTCTTTTGTTCCTGACCATGGCCAAGTCTGTAATCACAGGGATGGGAAGAAACATATTGCAGTGGAACACAAGGGCTTCAGGTGTCATTCCAAAGGTCTTGTTGATGGTTGATCTAACAGCAAACTGAGCCAAAGCAAAGACACTATCGACAATGTTGTTTGCTGCCTGAAGGGTCTGTGGTGGATTGGTATTGAGATTGGTTTGCATTGTCGACTTGATGGTGTCATGTACTCTTTCAAGGATAGCGTTCAACTGTAGGTTCTGAACAGAGCAGACCTTGGCTATGATTCCAAGATTGGCAAAGTGAAGTTGGAAGTCATTGCTCAAGAAGTTGGTTCCTTGGTTGACGATGCAGTTAACTGGTTTTGGGTATCTGGAGAGCCAGCCATTGTCAAGGGCATGGACTGCCATGAGGCCGGTAGGGTTCACTTGCAGCACTCTAATTATTTCCAGGAGATTGGTGCACACATGCAAGATAGTGATTCCGTTGAAGGCAATTGTTCCATGGCTGGGAATCTTGATCTTCAAGGGGCCAATTCCATGGATTGCAATGGTGTCCCAGGGAATATATTGGTGTTCTTTGGTTGGAAGTAGGTCGTGAGCTTGGTGGATATTCTTGTATCTTTGGCAAGCATCACAGGAACGACAGAAGGAATTGATCTGGTCCTTCAAGTTTGGGGCATATACAAATTGGTTGATGGTTTGATACAATTTTTCACTGCCAGCATGGCCAAGCACATGGTGATAATATTTGATCGTGGCTTGTACTTGATTTGGAGGGAGTACAATTTCCTGTTGACTGTTGCATTCAACAATTCTCAAGTTGGTACCATTGAAATGTTCAGTTGTGTACGATGGATTGGTAGAGATATCAACGTTTGCAGCTTGGTCAGCCGCAAGCTGAGGAGCAAAGGCTAAGGGGTACATGGGAATCTCTTCTGGGTAGTTGAGGAACAAACCTGCAAGGGAAAGGATCTCCGTTTGGTTGTCGGTTGGTTCGGTTGGATCAGTTGGATTGTTGGTTGGATCAATTTCCGAATCAGTTGGAGTCGGGGCTCCCTTCTTTTCCTCCAGGGATTGCTGAAGAGGAAGCCTGAAGAGCATGTCAGCAAGCACATTATTTGTTCCTTTGACATACTTGGAGACCAGAGAAAATTCTTCAAGAAGCATTCTCCAAGTCATAATGCGGTGGCTTGTGAGGTTTTGCCAGGTCAAGTTGATGTGGCTGGTCCATACAATGATTTTGGCAACCCAAAGAATGGGTCTGAATTCCTTGAAAACTTCAACCACGCAGAGTATCTTTATCGGCCGTTTGGTACTTCTTTTGAGCCAAGTTGAGTTTTTGAGAGAAGCAGAGGATGACGCGTCCTTCTTGGATAACAACAGCAGTGAGTTGGTAATCTGAAGCATCAGTGTAGGCATGGAAGGGTTTGTTTGGATCAGGGAAGGCAAGCAATGTCCTTTGCAAGAAGGGCCTTGGCCTTGTTGAAGGCAGCTCAGAGCTCTGGAGTTGGAGTGAGATTTCCTTTGGATCTACCAGAGAGGTTGGTGAGGGGAGCAAGGACTTCAGCGCATCTTGGATAGAAGTTCCGATAGAACTAGAAGTTGATCATGCCAACAAAGGATTGAAGCTGGGTTGTTGTTGAGGGAAACGCCAGTTTCAATATTGGATTGATCTTGTTTGGATTTGGTCTGATTCCATCTCTGGAAATGATGTGGCCAAGCCAAGGTGCTTGTGATTGGAACCAATGACACTTGGAGGGCTTGACAGCAAAGTTATGGACCTTGAGCAAGGAAAGAACAGAAGAGAAATTTTTGCAGTGAGATTCGAGGCTGTCTGAGAAGATTTCAAAGTCATTGATATATACTTCAATGTCTTTTAAATGGAGCAGCATCTGTTCCACACAGCCTTGGGCCCAGCTTGGAGAGTTGAGGAAGCCCATTGGCAATCAAAGAAGCTGGAATTTGCCAGACACGGTAACAAGGACACAGAGCCAAGTGGAGGCTTTGTCAAGCTAGAAGGCGTGGAATTGTATGCCGACATCAATAAGGGTCACATATTTGAACCCTCTTCTTCTGTGGAAGATATCTTGGATCTTTGGTAGTGGATAGTGGAGTTTCCTGGTGACCTTGTTGAGCTCTTGAAAATCACTGATCAGTTGACAGGAGCCATCTGGCTTTGGAACTACAAAGGTTGGCATTCCCCATTCAGTGGCATAGCAGCGTTCAAGAATTCCAAGCTTGACTTGTCACTCAATTTCCTTTTTCACAGCTTCCTGTTGGTGGAGTGGAACTGGGTATTGTTGTCTGATGTGAAATGGCTTTGCATCTTGCTGTAGATCAATGTGGAACTCTTGATTAGGGAAAATGCCTAATTCCTTATTGTTCAAGCCTTCAAAAAGTTCTTGGTTTTCAAGGAGGATCTTCAGCAAGCAAGATCTCTCATGGTCCGAGAGATGTTGTTGTTTGGACACTAGCTTGTGGAGGTCTGTCTTCTCATACTTGGAGGTGCCATCAGTGTGTACTTGTTGAGGAGCTTGGTTCCAATAGCTTTCAGCAACATAGTGAGGCTCTGCTGACATGACTTTGTGGAGCATGGACTTGTTATTGAAGTAGTTCCTTGGATGGAAGTACATGGTCTGCTCATACCCTTCTATGGTGCAAGCTTCAAAGTCCATCTTCATTCCAAGGTCTCTCATTGTTCTTCTTCCAACAAGGAGGTGATAGTTGACATTTTGGGTGACAACAAAACACTTGATCTTCAGCACTTTCATGGAGTAGGATAGTTCTGGGAACATGATATTCTCCAAGATCGCATGGTGGTTACAAGTGGCTCTACCATTGGTTGTTTGCATTTAAATTAGTTGGGTGCAAGAGTGCTTTTTGGCTTCAGCAGGGATTGCCGATTCAACAATGAGGTTGTCTGTGGATCCAGAATCAAAGAGTGTTTTCAGATAGTACTTTCTGGATGTGTCATTAATGGAGTTGCAGACAATGACTGTGGTTGGAGCAAGATTGATGTCCGTATCCTTGCTAGGAGCAACATTGTCCTCATTGTTGCGGTAATCTGAGGTTTCATCCATATAAAATCTCTGAAGATCCAAATTATAATATTCGTCGTCGGTATCCATGTCTACATGGAAGAGATCTGGCCAAGGTGCTGATGGAAGTGTTTCTTCTGGTTGGTACACGCATGTGTTGCTTGGGCTCATGTGAGCTGTTGCCATAGGATGAATTGCTTGATTGATTGCTGTTGGTACTGTTGGAATTTTGATCACTCACATGTGCATCATTGTTATCATTGTTTTGATTAGTAGGTTGGTTCAAATTCTTGGCATTGAGATAACATTGCCTCCAAGTGTGATTTGTACCTATGTGGACAAGGCATGGTGAGCCATCCGCTACTCTTGTGGAGGAATTGTTGTTGTTGTTGTTGTTGTTGTTGTTGTTGCCTTGGCTGTTTTTGGAGCTTTGTTGTCGGTTTTGGCGATTGTTACTGTTGTTGTTCAATTGATTGTTGTTTCAATTGTTCTGATTGCTCCGGTTGTTGCTGCGGCGGTTACTGTTGTTCCGATTGTTGTTGCTATTGTTGTTGTTGCTGTTGTTGTTGTTTTTATTCCTGTTTTGAGAGGAATTATCTTGTTGATTATTTTTCTTATTTTTCTTTGTTTTGGTATCTTTCCATCCTTGTCACTATCTGTTTGAGAGTGTCCTTGCAGGGAGAGTGGTATTCTTCATAGGAGTCCTTCCATTTGGTAGGCATGCGTCCGTGGATTCAAATATCTAACTCTTGAAGTCTTCATTGTTTATAGCTGCATTCTCATGTGGGTGTCCTGGGAGCAGTCAAAGGATCACATGGTTGTGGAAAGGTGACCATGGAGACAAACTAGTGTACAATCATGTTGGTGGTCTTTTTGATGTTGTTAAGGAAACTTTTGGGACATCAATATGTGCCGGTGTTGACTTGTTGTTGAATTTGTAATTGATGAAGGCATCAATGGTAGTTGGGAAGTCCTCTACAGTTTGGTTTGGAATGTTGGATGATACATACTCATTCCACCAATTCCTGTTGGTGTAGTAGTCTCTAAGGGGATCAGAGAACCTGTCATATTGCTTTGGTCCTGTAGTTAAGGAAAGATTTTTCTTTGCACGTGAGAATTCATTAATGGTAAAAAGGACTTGAAAAAGGGATGCTCCTGCAGTAATAAGATGTACTTTAACATTGACAGTTTCCGTGCCATCATTTGTAGTGGTACTGGAGTGTTTGAATTCTATCTTATCAATAGATTCTTGGTCAAAGTCAAACTTGAAAGGGATAATAGAGTAGCTTGTCATTACTGGGCAATCAGTAGGAGCAGCAGTTGGTTGCTTGTTAGTAGTTGTTACTGGAGTGTAGGATAGTAGTATACTGGTAGGTCAAAGCAATTATTTGACTGTTTAAACAGTGCCATATGCCTCTAAGTAGAAGGTATGCAGTAATACAATGTGTAGGTATGTATGTGTTTATCAGCAACTAAAACTAAGATTGTGAGCAAGCTCTGCAAACTACTTCGAAGAGCGTTGAGCTTGTATTTATTTGCTAAGACGGTTGCAAAGGCGTTGAACTTGAAATCCACCAACGGCTTGCACATAGAGGAATTAAGATATGTAGTTCATCCAGATTTTCAATATTGAAGGCTGGCTGGCGTGGCATTTGTTGCTGGTATCAGCTTCCCAGATTTTTATGAATGGTGGGAATACAGTCGTACAGGGCTGGATACAACAATAGTAATCTGAACAATGCACAGACACTTCAGTCATGAGTCACTGACATATTCCATCGGTTTGGTCACACGTTATTGACACGCTCCAACAGTCATGAGTCAATGACACATTCCCCAGCAATCATCTGTCATTCTTGTTCAACAACAATCATATTTGAAGATCAATAGAACCTTCTCCTTGAAGTCTCATCCAAATTCCAATTATCAAAGAACCCAGTTCTTTTCCAATCGTATCATTGAACTAGCTGGGAAGCTTGCTTCTGGTAAGTATCTCGAAGTCAGCAGCATAGTAGTAGTAGACACTAAAACTCAATAGTACTAGTAGTAGCACACAATAAATTTCATACACAGCGTAGTTCAAATCCTCGTGACTGACCGATCTAATCGTGAGATTGAATTCGGAGACCAAATTCCGATGACCGGAAGAAGATTCTTAATGGCCGGAAGAAGGTGTTTTTCTTCTTCTTGGTACTAGTACGTAACTTGACATGAGACCACTTCACATTTTACTTGTACGATATTACCGTACAGAACGTAATGGGTCATTCCCGGAAACACAGAATATCTGTGTAATATAGGTCATGCACGATTGTGTGTCATTTGTTACTCAGTTTTCGTCTTTTTTACTCACATTGCCGTTTTTAAGTGTTTACGAGACCCCCTTGTAAACACTGATTTACACACAATTCTGTGTCTCCATTTGGAATCCACGACTGCACCCTTTTCATTCCCTTGTTAGTAATCCAACGGATGACGAGTCACATAAAAGAACAAAAACGTCCAGTCACAGTCCAACTCGCCAATTTCAATAATACGTACAACGGACACCAAAAATTGAAAAGTTGGAACAACAACATTTTATGAAGTAATTATACTGTATTTTCCGCGATGAAGAGGAGGTCATATTGCCAGGAGTTCCCCATACATTCATCATGCCACCAGCAAAGAGGGGTCAAATGAACTACACCTCAGACAAACTCAGGTCTCTGTTGAAGAAGATATTTCATGTTAACCCTGTCTCTAGCGAGGAATGGAATTTTGTAATAGAAGCTCATAGAGATGCTTATCCTAATTCCCAAAGGGAAGGACAATCCATTTGCCGCAAACTAAGCAATCTCTATCGCCAAAAAAATCCAACTGGTAATCCAATATGTCCCTGGCAAGTAAGGGCGGCAAAGGCAATCAAGGCAAGGATGCTTTATAAGGCAAATGGGGGCGATGGACGCGAGCAGTTTGACATGGCACAAGGTTATGAGGAGAATATGTTTCTTTCTATGGAAGAGGAAGACCTTTTTGGCGAAGACAATGCTGGCTTTTCCCTTCTTCCTCTTGGTCAACCTACTCAACCAACGCAAGAACCAACGCAAGAACCAATGCAAGACCCATCAACGCAAGGAGAAACCTTACCTAGTGTGTCGATGACAGCGTCACCAGCAAAGCGATTGTACAGATCCCACATCAGCGACAGAGTCAGTAGACAAGAACTCATGAACAAAGAACTGATGTCATTCTTGGAGAAGCAAGCTGATATGAACAGGAAATACTTGGAGAAGCATGCTGAGATGAACAGGGAAGAAAGACAGATGGTTGTCACCGTCATATCCAAGGTTGCTGTGGATATTGCCAGCCTCTTTGCAAATAATACCAAGAAGAGTGCAAGCAAAAAGAACAAACCCGATGTAGATTCTGATCCCAATTCCAACTTGGATTTCAACAAGAAACCAAAAGCCAATCCGAGAGCGAAACAAGACAGGCACAATTTTGCCAAAGATGACTCCGATTCCCATTCTTCCACAAAATCTGACTGGAGCGTTGAGTCGGAGTAAGAATTGGTGATTCCACTTAAGGATTTGGTTCCTGTTTAATAGCAGGAAGATCCGGAGTAGTTTCAGAATCGGAATCAAATAAATCGGAATCGGAATCCGAATTCCCAAATAACCAATCATTAGATGGGTTGGGAAAGAGGACTTGATTCGGAATGACTGGTGGATTGCTGGTTCCATTCGGAACGGCTGGATTGGTCTGTGGAAGATTGGTCTGTGCAAGAATCTTACGAATCTGTTGTCGGTGTTGAGCAATCTCTCGCTGGTGATAAACAAGCTGTTGCTGCCGTCTTTGTTTGATTTTGGCTTGGTGTTTTCGTTTGACTTTGGCTATAAGAGCCTGAAGAATCTGTTTCTTTTCTTGTTCTTTGGAAATTACCATAGAAGATTAACGATTAGTAGTACTAGTACTTTTGGTTTTGCAAGAAAACAAATTATGAGCTTTGCAAGTTGCAAAGGAATGAACTACTAGTAACTACTAGTAACTCCTGCAAAATAGTGAAGTTGGTGAAGTTGTTACATGAAAGTCTGAACTCAATGGGAATCAACGCACCGGCCAACGATTCCCATTTCCATTCCCATTTCCATGTGTATGGAAAAACTGATGGGATTGAATCCCTCGTAAGGAGTTGAATCCCTCTTGAGGATTCGTGCGGTTATTATGAACCCGAACACCAAACGCAAAACTACTCCATCAAAAGTACTCGTATTGAAACTACTTGTATCCTTCCAGCTATCCTCCCAGCAACAAGCAGCAACAAGCTCTAAGCTCATAATTCAAAAACCTAGCAACAGCGAAAGCTATGTCCGAATATAACACGCTACTACTAATTACTACTACCATGGGGGATCTCAACAATCTACTTCTACTCAACCAATTGATTGATTGACCATGATCAATCAACCATGGAGAATCGATACTTGGAACCAACAATCTACTCAACCACCCAAAGCAAAATTAGAAGGTGAAACTTCCATCAGTCCTTAAGTCCAGTTCAATCACCGTCTCAATGGCTTGGCGCAGCTCCTCAACGGCTCAACAATCGGCTGGCTACTCGATTATGCCGGTGGTATCTTCAATTGGCTCTGTGTCATAAGAGAAGTATCTGTCCTTCTTATGCATGAAAATATTCAGGATCTGGTTGTAGCCGACAGTACTGGTTTGGTAGTTGTACAGAAGCATCATCACGTTAAGTATGACCTTTTGATCTCCAAAGTCCTCTAAAATAAGCCTGTCTTTCAATCGCGGGAATTGTCCCTGGATCATTTGCATCCCCCACTCTGATAACTGCCAAAGCAAGGTTGCTTCACGATTCAACACAAGAGCTTCAGCACCAACTTGTTGATCCGCTTGCGAACTCTGGATAAGATAGTTCGAAAGTCTTACTTTGAATGCCGCGTTGACCAAAAGCATTGCGCCATACTCATCATCGAACATTTCCTGCATCTGGTCATAAAGGCCGTAATCTGCAATGGTGCTGTCATGCCAAGACCCCAGGACAGTTGAAAGCACCAGTTATGTGGATTCTCCCATCAGGTGCAAAACCAAAAAGACTACTCATGCAAGTGTCCCATGTCCAACCATTGTAGTACTGGCTATGTATTTGTTCGAAGTGTAAACGCGTACGAACGTAAGTTCACACCTCGAGTGCCAGCAAGATACGCACCTCGAGTGCACGCGCAATGCGCGCGCCTGTCAGTGACGTCATTGCTTGCACCTCGAGGGGTGTCAGCGTCGTATCGGAACCGGAACCGACAGCGCCGCACCTCAGCTTGTACCTCTACTGGTGATAACACAGATAGGTATCAAGCGCCCACACATACAAGATAGTAGTAGTACTCATAATTATTATTAACCCCGATTATTACAGTAACTGCATGCACCTCTGTCTATACATCATGGGCATAGAGTAGAGAGAGGATTCTCGACCTCTAATAGTTAATAATAATTATCCGGACGTCAACGATACACAGAGCGCAACAGAAACAGCGCCGCTGCAGCGGAAAACGCAAAGGCAACGATCGCCGACGCCCGTCAAAACTCCCTTGTTGAGAGAGGGATCGTAATCCTCCTACGACTTCTCCTAGAGCAACAACAAAACAGAATCGCTCTAGTGGCGCATGCAGCTCCAAGGGTGGTGCCTTGATAGCTACTGCAACATCAACACCTTCCTCTCCAGTACCGAGTCGAAACCAAGGACAACGAAAGGAAGACAGAACAACGAAGCCGACACGACCCCCCGAGACGGGTGAAACCAAAATAACCACCCGTGATCCAAGGCCGTCGGTGGATACTTTTTATTGCAAGTGCCGATGAACAAAGGTGCGCAAACGAAAGTTATTGTTCATGGCAAATAACAAACCAGAAAAGGCATATGCAAAGAACATTTGCGAAGTGCGTACGCGGATGTGGTTATAAGTACAACAGGAAGTGGGCGCAGATAACATATCTGCAAGGGTGTGTTCGAAGTGTAAAGGCGTACGAATGTAAGTTCGCACCTCGAGTGCCAGAAAGATACGCACCTCGAGTGCATGCGCAATGCGCGCGCCTGTCAGTGACGTCATTGCTTGCACCTCGAGGGGTGTCAGCGTCGTATCGGAACCGGAACCGACAGCGCCACACCTCAGCTTGTACCTCTACTGGTGATAACACAGATAGGTATCAAGCGCCCACACATACAAGATAGTAGTAGTACTCATAATTATTATCAACCCCGATTATTACAGTAACTGCATGCACCTCTGTCTATACATCATGGGCATAGAGTAGAGAGAGGATTCTCGACCTCTAATAGTATTAACCAATTATCGGAGTGCTGTATTAAGAGTTTCAGACCATCGGCAGCGCCCCATACTCGTTTTTCATGAAGTGCCGGATATTTTGCACCAATTGCGCTAATGATGTATTCCTCATTTCTACTTTGTTTGGAAGTGTAATCATCCTTGCATTCGGATGGTTCTGGTGTAATACACACAAAAGAACTTTCCACAAAAACTTAGTAATCCATTTGTACAGGACAGTGGTAGACGTAAGTCCAAAAGCCATTGAGGAGATTCTTGCAACAGATCCTCTTGTGCGGAACCAAAAAAGGACTAACCCAAGAAGACAACAGTGTTGCATTTGCCTCTCGTTTTCTTCCTTTTGGTACTCCATTCTTTGTTAAGGTTAGTGCTTGCGGATACGATTGGGTTTTTTATCGATCGTGTAAATATCCAATACAGGTTGGAAGAGGTGTAGGAGATCACGAAAGACCTTCTTGTGGTCTACACCACAGCAGTTGAGAAGAGCCTGTTCATTGCAAGAGTTGAATAGTAGGTGATTGTTAAGAGGGAGAGGACAATAACAAGAGGAGGGAATCGATCGGAAGAGAGGGAAATTAACATCAAAAATTTCAAATTACGCCGACGAAATTACTATCACCAGGGAGAAAGATACCTTTTTTAGTCCGTGGTGCGTATCTTTTTTAGTACGGAGAAAGAGGCAGATACCAATGCAATTTTTCTTCGGTTGTACCATAGGTATCGCCAAATTCCTTATTAGACCGTGGTGCGTATCTTTTTTAGTACGGAGAAAGAGGCAGATACCAATGCAATTTTTCTTCGGTTGTACCATAGGTATCGCCGAATTCCTTATTCCAAAAATGAGCATGAATATGGGAAGAGTTTTTAGCGCACAGATCATATCTGTGTCAATGATTTTCATTCCCGAATACAGACACACACACACACATCCTCGATGCCAGCATGTGACACAGCTATTCTGTGTTTTCGGGAATGACCCAATTACCACCCGTA
Organism: Pseudo-nitzschia multiseries; assembly: GCA_037355745.1. Lineage (NCBI taxonomy): Eukaryota > Bacillariophyta > Bacillariophyceae > Bacillariales > Bacillariaceae > Pseudo-nitzschia > Pseudo-nitzschia multiseries. The sequence continues at coordinate 9,894,562 of CM074791.1, forward strand.
GTATCTGTGATGATGCAGAAGGTTAATAATACTTAAGGTACTACGCTAATTAAGTGTGGAAGAGATAATTTACAACAGTACAAGTTCGCACGCAGCTACGTACCTACCACCCGTAGTATCTGTGATGCAGAAGGTAATACTTAAGGTACCGTACGAGTAATAATATTACCTGTGGAAGAGATAATTTTGCGGGGAAGAGATAAAAATTACGGGTACCGGAAACAGTCCTTTCGAATGTACCAAGAAGATACGTAGCCGTACCGGTACGCTACCGTACTCGGAATTACTTGTTCGTGTGGAAGAGATAAATAATATTATGTTGTACCGTACCATAATAACTGTCGAGGTACGAGTATGAGTCGCGCAGCGCTTGAAACCCTTTTGCAATCTGTGTGTATGTGCACCGTGCAATCCAGTACTATTTTAAGTAAATTAATTTCTGAAGTACGAAGTAGGAAGTAATGATTATTATGCACACTCGCTCTCGTGTGTGCATTCATAATCATTACGGGGAAGAGATAATTCGTTCGCTCGTTCATTCATATTATGGAAACCAGTTTTAAGTGAACGATTCGATTCGATTCGATACGAGTACGAGAACCGTACCTTCCTTCATGCACAACGTCATTCCAGCGTAGCGTAGCGTAGCGTAGCGGTATATACAAGCAATAACAATGACAATGACAATAATAACAATAACAATGACAATGACAATGACAATAACAATGACAATACCGTAGCTTAGCTTAGCCGTGCAACAGCACGCGGAATCCGACGGTCGATTGCTTCTGTAACTGCTGTGTACCGTAGACAGTAATTACGAGTATGGTACTCAGAAAATCGTGCATCCATTAATATTGTTATAAGTGTACTGCTACTGTGTTGTTACTGTGTTGTTACTGTGTAGTGTCATGTAGTGGAGTGGAGTGTTGTGTCGTATTGCGAGAGTGTTGCGAGAGTTTTGGTAAAGGAACCCGCGATACGGCACATTCGATTGTATTGATTCGATTGTATTGATTCGATTCGATTCGATTCGATTCCGCGTAATTGATGATTTTTTACCGTGCGGGGCTCCTGTGCCCCGTCGTCGTCGCCGCCGTCCACTGCCACTTGTCCCATACCTTTCCGTCCTCGTTGACCTTCTGAAACTTGCGGATGCGTGTGTCCCGTTTGACGTCGTCTACGATTCGTGGCCAGGCGCGTCGTTGCAGGTCGATGCGCAGCTTCTTTGAATCCGGGTAGATCACCTGGGCGATTTCGTCCCGGATGTGAATGGCCCAGTGTTCGACCCCCGGAGATTCTTGCAGTGTCTTGTATGCCAGTTCGCGCGTGCGTTTGACGTCCTCCTTGCGCCTGGCTTTTGCGGAGAGGTAGTTGCGAATCTTGTGGCCAGCGGCGAGTAGCAGCGCGATTGTGAGCGACAGCTTTTTGTAGGTCCAGACAAAGCTGCAAACCGCGCCAAACAGACCCAACAGGAGCAATCCGGTCTTTTCGAGGACCCACTGCCCAATGTTCCCGAGGGCACAATGAACGGGCAAGCGCACGTGGAAATCTTCGGGTAATCCCACGTAGAAACCAGTTTTCCTTCTCGTCTACGAGAAATCCCTCGTCCACCAGAGCTTCGATGAGGTCTGCGGTTTCGTCTTCTGGAATGGCGTCGTTTCCGGCTTGCAACATTTTGTATTGGAATCGTGGTTTCTGTTTCTGGTTTTGTTTCGAGGATCGGTCGCAAATCTGGGATGTGTGGCTCACGAGGCTGTCCTCAATGGCTGTTTTCATGGCGAGGTAGTCTTTCGCCAGAACACAGCTGTCGCCCTTGTCCGAAACATCCTGGAACATGTTTTCGCAACCAATGAGTTTGCCGCCCTCGCACAATGCACCCTCGGGGCACACAGCAGCATTGCTTCCGTCCGAACAAGCCCCGTCGGCTTCGAGCTCGAACTCGAACCCGGCATTGAAGAAGCAGAGGGTCGAGCCCATCAGGCCTTTGTTCGGAGACAGAAATGTGTCCAGGGATAGTTCCGGGAACACACGAACGGAAATAATGGCACCGATGGCCACGAGTATTGCTGCCGCTATTGGAAGCCGGATCCTTTTTCGTTTGGTGGCACCGAGTCCATTCTTGTTTTCGTTCTTGTTTTCGTTCTTGTTTTTGTTTTCGGCCGCAATGCGAACAGACTCCGACTCCTCAAGTCGGGCGGCGGCAACTGCCAAAACGTCTGGATTCATGGTGTAGAACGCCGTATCCGTCTCGTCTTCCTCTTCTTCTTCGTCGGAGGAAGGATAATCCTTTTCCGCGTCTTTTTGGACGTTCACCAATACCAGTTGGCTTGCCTGTTCCTGTGTCAATTCTTGGGTAGGCAAAGGCCAATTTTCGTCGTCGCTATCGTAGTTTTCGTAGTTCTCGGGTTCGTTTTCGAGAACGTCTTCTTCGGTTTTGGGGACAACGTGCGGACCCGCGTTCGACGTCTGTTCCTGTTCCTGTGCTTGTTCGTGTTGCTGTTGCATCAACTGCCGCGTGGCTTCTTGTCTGTGTTGCTCCCGCTGTTGTTGTCGCCAGGCGTATTGCTGGCGCACCTGCTGCATGCGCATGCGCATCTGTTGTTCCCGGATCTGTTCTTCCATCTGCATCTGCATCTGCACCTGCTGTATCCGCTGCATCAGTCTCGGGTTTTCGGCACCGAAAGGGATGTTTGGTTGCGGTTGCGGTTGGGGTTGATTTTGCTGTTGATTTTGATCTTGGACGGGTACTCCCGTTGTTGGTGAGACCGAGGGCACCGCTCCCGGCATTTGCATTTGCAATTGCTGCTGCATTTGCATTTGCTGCTGCTCCTCCGGCATAGCGAGAGGGTCGTCCGAGGTCACGGTTGGGGTCGGCGCAAGTAAGGCACTTGGGGCCCGCGCCGGTTGCTTCTTGCGAGATGCTCGTGGCGCCGGAGAGGACAGGGGGTTCGATGTAGATTTCGATGTAGATTTCGGTTTCGATGTAGATTTTGGGCTTGTCGGTTGCGTTTCTGTTTCTGTTTGTGTTTGTGTTTCGGGCTGCTGCTGCTGCTTTTCCTGCTGTTTTTGCTTGGTTGGGGACGGCAAAAGCGACAGCTTGGCCATGTCCCGTACCGCGAATTCCTGCGCATTTTTGCGGGCGAGCCTGAGGCGTTCGGCGTTGTTCGAGGGCGCCTTGGGTTTTCCGGCCTGGGTGGAGGTGGGTTTTGCGGTCGACGTCGACGTCGAAGCCGAGGTCGAAGCGGGAGCGGAATCCGAAGCGGAAGCGGAAGAAGCCTTGGTGTCCTTCTTGGGTTTTTTGGTGGTGTCGGCCGCTGGTTTTTGCGCCTTCGTCTTCGTCTTCGTTTGGGTCTTCGTTTGCTCGAGCCATTCCTTGTCGCGCTTGGCGTATTGTGCTGCTCGCTCCCGCGCTGCCCTCAGCCGTGCGGCCTTGGAGGGTTTCGGAGCCTTGGCCGCTGCGGTGTCGTCCTCCTCGGACACCATGGCGTCTGCCTTTCGCTTGCCCGGCATTGTGATTGTGTGTTGTGTGTTGTGTTGTGCTGTGCTGTGCTATGTGTTGTAAACTGCGAGAGTGATGAAACGAACCGAATCGAATCGAAGAATACACGTAGCAAAGTCAAAGTCGGAGAAAGTTAAGTGCTGGTTTGCGTGCAGATATAATATGTGTATGCGTATGCGTATGCGTATGCGTATTTGTACGAGGCAATCAATCAATCAATCAATCAATAGAAACAATAAAGGCAATATTTGTTCCATCGAGTTTGAAAGAAAATCAGTGAACAAAAACGATGAGTGAAATAATGAAAAAATGCCCATCCATCAATATCAATATCAATATCTACGTCAACATCAACATCAACATCAACGGATCGAATGAATCGATAGATAGAACAGAACAGAACATAGAACCAAACCGAGCCCTTATCGCAGATTCATTCGATTCCTGGCGATACATAATAGAATACCATACGCACCGGTACGATACGATACGATACGATACGGGTAATCTTACCGGTGCGAGTAATCTTACGCACGCTGGGCCCTGGAAATGTGCGTTTGTTGATTGAATGTGAATTTGTAATAGAAGTACCGTAGTAAGATTACAATACAGTACTGGTAAGTAAATACGGTGGTCGTACAGTATCTCGACGAGAATGAATCAAACAATCAATCAAATCGAAAGGAAAGGAATCAATGAATCTGACCAAGGCGAAAACATTAAAAATGAAATTGAGAAAATCAGACTGGAGAGACAATAATACAGGTAATTACGAGTACGAGTACGTACCTCAAAACTATACTCGTAAGTCTTACTCTTACAATTAGGACGATGATAGTTCGATGATTGCGATGATTATTCACGTGTTGAACTTAACGGAGTTGTGGGGAGTGAGTCTCGCAATGACTGTCGTCTTGAAACAAAAGTTGTTTCCCGTTTCGATTGCTTACTGATAAAAAATCACATACGAGTTTGCTACCGGTACCCTACAAGTATGGGACGCCACCGTGCTCTTAAATATAGCACGGTACCGTATAACTCTGTAGTCTCATTATTATTACATCGTTCTATTATTACCGGGTACTACTGCATATTTTGAACGGTCATCAAAGATTTACAGAAAAAGAAAATACGTTGCTGTACCGTACGAACTTACAACGCCGTCCGGGTCGATTGATGCGGTGAGTGTGTGCTGGGGCATTCCGTTACTAAGGTACGGTATCGTACATATGCAACGGAACGAAAACGAAAACGAAAACGAAACGAAACGAAACGGTATACTTGCGAACGAGACAGCCGGCTGACGTGCAATGCTTCGGATTCGAAAAATATCTAGCATCTGTTGCCGTTTCGGTAGTACAAGTGCCGTATAAGTACTGCATATCGGTTCGGTTCGGTTCGGTTCGGTTCTCGCTTTCGAGTCTCCGGGTCTAAAGTTCCGTATTGGGTGATTCCCGAAAACACAGAATATCTGTGTCACATGGCATCGATGTGTGATGTGTGTATTCATTCGGGAATGAAAATCATTGACACAGATATCTGTGCCTTAAAAACTCTTCCCATATTCATGTTCATTTTTGGAATAAGGAATTACAAAACACCATAGAAATACTACGGTACACGTAACACAAATCAATGCTAAAAACCATCGCACCTCCACTACATCAAAATCCTTAAGTGGTAAAACCTATTCCACTTAACACCACAAATAAACAGGTTAGAAGATATGTACCGAGACATTATTAAAGACCGGATCAATAAGTAAACACTTGGATCCCTCGTATGCATTCAAATGAATTTATTTAACACCCTGTGAGTAAATTACTTATTGCAATCATGAAAATCCATACCGGCTTGTATTGGGCCTCATTTCTTCCATACAACACGATCAAGCAAAAGGACCACTGATACTATTACTTAACCTCGTAAAAGGACCAATGCCATACAGATATATAATGATGAAAGAACACATAACGGGCGTTTTTGTTCTTTTATGTGACTCGTTGTCCGTTGGATTACTAATAAGAAGGGAATGAAAAAGGTGCAGTCATGGATTCCAAATGGAGACACAGAATTGTGTGTAAATCAGTGTTTACAAGGGGGGTCTCGTAAACACTTAAAAACGGTAATGTGAGTAACAAAGACAAAAACTGAGTAACAAATGACACACAATCGTGCACGACCTATATTACACAGATATTCTGTGTTTTCGGGAAATGGCCCATTATGTATACGTGGATTTTTATTCGACACACAAAAATGTCAACTTTCTTGCTGGCCCTGAAGAACAAGGAGAACCACGTCACACAAACGAGATTCGGGGTTATTCCGGAATCACGCGCATATTTGGGCCCAACTCCACTGGTCCCCCTTTGTAATTTCACCCTATTTATTGAAATTAATGTCGGACTCATAATATTTTGATGCACGTTGCATTTTCCTACCCCACTGGCATCTGTTCCCGGAGTAGTGGCATGTTACTGAATTTTATGCCTGAAACAAACTGTGCATGGTCGCAATTTTTCAATCTCAATCGTTTCCCCATTTTTATTGTTATTACTGGCTATCGTACGACTTCAGTAGTAACAATGGTCCGCACTCCCAAATATCAGGTATATTGTGTACCTTGCTACTGTCGGGACTCTCCTTTGATCACTAAAGGTAGGGGAAAGAAGAAGGTTATCAAGAAGAAGAGGCCCCCCTTGTTTACAGCGCGACTAAGAAAGAAAACGGGAGTAATTGTTTCTCCTGGTCTTCAAGACCATATTGCACATAATCTGAGTACATGTTATTCTTATTACTACCGGTGTTTGGGGGTAGATGATTTTGCATCTTCGTTATTCATTAGAAAATCGAAGAAGAAGCTTGAGGATGTTAGTCAACAATTAGGTCTAACGAACACCTGTAACGGTCCACAGAGTAGTGACGTCGCATTACCAGAGGTTCTCGACAATCAAGTTATGTATGACCCTTCTGTTGAACCGATTGGGCGTGCCTTGATTGGTCAGGAATTAACAAACATAGAGGATGACGATGATTCTGTCTCCAATGACAATTTGTTCTTTCCTAATGATGACAATGAGGAAGAAGGAAGTGAGATCATAGAGGCCCCCCACTCTTCGATTGTCAATGATGAAGAAGGCAACAACATTGATGTTTATGATTCCCATCGTGATTCAAACACGCTAGTAATTACGACACCCAATGTAGGAAGGAACATATCTGACGAACTGAAGGTCAAGATCAAGTTAATGAAAATCATGCGGAATCATACCATACCATTAGTTGCAGAGAAGGAATTGTATGAATGGGCTATCGAATCGGAGCGGCTTAATTTATTTTCATGGACTAAAGGCAATCTCATAAAGACCAGGGCAAGTGTCATGAAGGAGATTTCCACAACCGTGCCTGAAATAAAAGGTGATGGGTTTGAACCTCATCTTATTGACTGGTGTTCTAAGAAATCACAGAGTGCTGACGTTTCCAGTCGCAAACAAATCTATGTCCGGTCGTTCCAAAAAGCACTTCATTCCCTATTGACGAATGTGACTTTGGTGAAGGAAGCCAATCTGTCATTCCCCCATGCTGAAGACCCAACCTTACCAGTCCGTTATCCAGAACTTCAAGGCAATATTGATATTGACAAACTCCATCATGGTGAATGGTGGATCAACACTTGGGAGAAGAGATGCAAAACCGAATCAAATGAAATTTTGGTGCCTATTATTCTCTACATCATGGATGGAATTGCAATCAACAATAGTGGTTAAACCACTCTTACCCCACCGAACATGATTCTTGGCATATTCAACACCTTAACTCAGAACTCCCGGCCAGATGCCTGGGAGACTCTATATATTCACCCAACAGGTGCACATGACAAAGGTGAGGAATCTATCGGCAATGTGAACAATCTTCACTCTGGCCTTTGTTTTGCTCTTTCATCTTTGAAAGATGCCTGCAACCAAACGGATGGTATTGAATGGTCTAATTTGCCGTGGAACAAAAAGAAATGGTCGGTTCGAATGAAATTTGCGGTTGCTTATTTCATAGTTGATACTCCCCAGCACGACCAACTTTGTGGACATTATCAAACGTCGAATTCAAAGATGATCTGTAGGCATTGCAATTGTCCCAGAGCACTTGGTATTAACGCTCGTGTGAATGTTTTGAAGGTTCCCGTTTCAGTTAAAAGTGGTAACATGCAAGTGTCTAAGCACCAAAATGGGGATGAGTACCAATCCATTCGTCTCTGGAATATATCTGATTTTACTGCTCCAACGGTTGACGAAGGAGTGAATGTTGAACAGTATTTCAAAAACATCTCTCACCATGGTGTACATAACGGCAACGCTTTTTATTATCTTGATTTTGGAGAAAACCCACATAATATTCATCTAGCGTCGCCCGGAGAGAGACTCCATATGCACCAACTTGGTTGTGCAAAGCGTGCAGCGGAGACGTTCCGCGAGGACTTTTTAGGCAATAACCAGCGGCTTCTTGGTGAAATGGAAAGATTAGCCAGTTACTACGGTGGGGCTGTTCAGAGACAAGCCGATCCTGACTTCCCACGAACCAATTTTTCAGAATCAATACATACAGCAAAGAAGGAGGGTAACCAGTACATTGGAATGCTTTATATTCAGATGCTGTCACTTCTGTCTGCTGGAGGTTGTCAATTGTTGTTGTGTCAAAAGACGCCATCCAATCTTGAGAACAAGAGCAGAAAGTGTGAAGACAAAATTGACAGACGTATTTACGCCATTGAGTTGTTGTTGGATATGGAAGAGTTCCTAAAATACGCTGGAACGTTTGACGATGTTTTCAAACAAGACAAGAAAGGTGTTTTGAATGTTGACAAAATGGTTGTTCTTTTCATCAACTGTATAAATAACAATCTGCAACAAAGTAAAGGAGAGGGTAACAATCTGGTGAAGAATCACATGTATTTTCATTTATCACAGTACATGAGATTATTTGGTCCTCCAACTGGATGGGACTCTGCCGCGAGTGAGAGCAATCATAAAACTGAAGTGAAGGCTCCTGCTAAGAGAACTCAACAAAACAAGTCCACACTAATCAAGCAAACTTGCAACCGAGTGATGGAGTATCAAACTATTGATCGACTTGACTGTGAATTTGATTTGTTTGAACATAGACCCATAACCGGACCAAATCATCCTAAGGAGGGTGGTTGGTCAGCTGGGTCTTCATTTTGGATTGGTGTGATGAATGGTCTCCCTTACATGAAGTGGGATGGAAAAAAAAAAGCAAGTTTACCCTGGTTTCCATTGGATGTTCTCAAATTTTGTTGCAACGTGGTCCTTCCGGCTGTGGGCAGCAGCAAGGTTTTTGGAACCACGGAGCACAAGAGGTATGACAAATCTCGTGAGATGAAATTATTGTTTTGTGCCCACCCATCGTTTAAGTCTGATTCTGGACAATTGTCCAATGTATGTTATGACTGGGCTAATTTTCAACTCAACCTCCTTGATGGGCGTGGACTGCAAGTTTATCCATGTCAGATTCTGTGCCTGCTTTACCTTGAAGGTCCTTTCCCCGTGGGTAGCTCCGTTAGTGGTTTTGAATTAGTGCACGATGGTTATTATGCCGCCGCTTGTTGCTTTGTTTCTGCAGACCCCATACCGAGCAAGAGGGATAAAGGAAAAAAACACCACCATGCGTTGGTAAAGCAAGGTGAGTTGCGGAACAAATTGTATTTGTTCGACTGCAACGCCATTGAGTCCGAAGCTGCCGTTGTTAGAAACCATGGTAGTCCTGACCAATACTTTGTGCTGGGAAATCGTGAACAATGGTTGTTTAATTTCCGTGAGACAATGGCTGCATTGGAAAAGAAGGATTTACAATCAATAGTACGAGATGGTGAAAACAGCACATGACTTGAACGAACAAGTTTATTATCAGTTATATTTGTACTTAAATTGATTTCCGTATTTTTCATTTTTCCACTATTCTGCAAGGCCGTTGCAGAAAATAGGTTTTGGGGGGAGTATCGTACTTGTAAATTGTTCTTTGTAAAGTTGTGTATTTTTTTTTTAAGGTACCCCCCCTTTTCATGTGTATTTTGCGTTTTTCTATTATCTGCAACGCTGTTGCACGATCTTTTTCCGTATTTTGGATGGTATACTAGTACGGTACAGTCATACCCCCCTTTTCATGTGCATTTTGCATTTTTCTATTTTCTGCAACGGCGTTGCACGAAATGCCCTTTTTCCGTATGTTGGATGGTATACTAGTATGGTACAGTCATACCCCCTTTTCATGTGTATTTTGCGTCTTTTCTATTTTCTGAGTAGTAGACGAATTGCTGAAGATTGCAGTTGCTGTTGCCAACAATGTGTCGAATCATACGCTGCCGCGAGTGTGTTGGAGGAGGAGGAGTGTTGTTGATGCCAATGCGGATGTGGATGTGGATGCGGATGTGGATGCGGATGCCGATGCCGATGCCAATGCCGATGCTGATGCTGATGCCAATGCCAATGCCAATGCCGATGCCAATGCCGATGCCAATGGTTCAATCGTTCCTGGTGGTTGCTGTTGCTCTTGCTGTTGCTCTTGCTGTTGCTCTTGCTGTTGCTCTTGCTGTTGCTCTTGCTGTTGCTCTTGCTGTTGCTCTTGCTGTTGCTCTTGCTGTTGCTCTTGCTTTGCGGTGTGATTGTTCCCGGTTTCGGTTGATTTGATCGTTCCTGGTTGCGGTTGATTTGATTGTACCCGGTTGCGGTTGGTTCGATCGTTCCCGGTTGCAGCTGTTGCTCTTGCTGCTGCCGCTTGCTGCTGTTGCTCTTGCTGTTGCTCTTGCTGTTGCCAATTGCTCAATTGCTGTTGATTGCTCTCTGTCGCCGCTCTCTGTTTCGCCGCTCCGTGATGCTTGCTGTTGTTACTGCTGCCGTTTGCAATTTGATTGTTGTTGCTGTTGCTGATCTATGAAAACATGTACTAATTGAACAAAATGGGTGAGTATTTATTGATTTAGTATAGTAAATAATAACAAAAGAATAATATTATCTACATGCTAACCTACACGGTTGGTTTCCAATTGATTCGTTGCTGACGATTTGTTGTTCCGATCCATTGTTCCACCTCAAGGGAAAATTCACTGCACCTCTATTGTTCTGATTCGTGTTCCGGTCCAATGTTGCAGCCTCCAGGGAAGAAGACGATGCACCTCCAGTGACACCAGGAAAGATTCGCCGCACCTTTATTGTTCCAATCCGTTGTTCCGATCCGTCCCTATGAAAATAAGAAGAAAAAATAGAAGTGAGGAAAAAGACATCATCAGCAATGCAACAGGCAGGCGTCAATATATCTATCTCGCGTTGTTGCCTTCCAATCGGTGTTGCCTTCCACTCGGTGTTGCGTTTGATTTGGTGTTGCCTTCGATTTGAATCGTTGTTGCCAATATGTTGTTCCGATGGCCGCTGTTGGTGCTGCCGTTGATTTGCAGACTTGTAATTCCTATGTCACAAAAAACAGGGTCTTGTTCCTGTTGATATATAGGCAATTGATGCAGATTTTGTGCTTTCGAGACGCCTGTGTTTGGGTAGCTAATTCAAACACTACTATCTGTCCAGCAACTAATCTCTAATCGAATGCTTTCTACTTCTTTTGCAGTACAAGGCTGTTATATCGGACTGAAATATCTGAGAACGGATCGTTGTGCTCGTAACATCGTCACATGTGGCATGTGACGAAGAGGGTCGAATCCCACGTTCTCAGACGAAGTGTTTGCTTGCAAGAAACAACACTCTACTCAGATAAGTTGGAAAATGAGCTCTTTCAATTTAATTGGAAAGTGAATTAAATTCACTTTTCGAACAGTGTGAGTGATTTTTTGCCGCTAATACAACACTACCGGTACAGCAGAAAACAAGTTTGTGAGCAGCGCTTTGAACCTCTCCTGTCTTTTCTTGAAAACAGCACACTTAACAAGAGATTGCATGTGCGAACCTCTAGTGTGTTCTTCGATTACTAAGTATCAAACTTCGATCATAAGAATGATTGTCATTGTTCGATCACTAAGTATCAAATTTGGGTGTCAGAATGACGATTGCACCTCTGGTTCGATCGAACCTCTACCGGTAGTGTGTGTTCTTCTTTGATTACTAAGTACTTCCTCCGTTTCAAAATGAGTGTGTTATGACCGATCTGTGTGGGTTTCAAAAAGAGTGTTCCTTTTACGTAGAACTGTGTAGGATTAGTAACACAAAATAAAAATTACGAAGTATCAAACTTCGATCGTAAGAATGATTGTTGTTCGATCACTAAGTATCAAATTTGGGTGTCAGAATGACAGTTGCACCTCTGGTTCGATCGTGCGTAAGTAAGAGTACTGTAGTTTTCTTGTACGTGCAAATTTTTTCTTAGTACTGAATCTACATGAAATTCGAATCCGTTTGAATTTCCTTTGGAATTTTCTTCTTAGTTCGTAATCTACATGCTAGTACTGAATGTACATACGTGTTTTCCTACACGTTTTTCCTACTAAATTATTTCTAGTACTTCATTTGCGTAGAAATCTACAGCCATATATTTCTACAAAATTTTCGTACTAGATAATTACTGGTAATGTATTTGCGTAGAAATCTACAACAGTATCTTTGTACACATTTTTCGTACTAGATAATTTCTGGTAACGGATTTGCGCAGCATTCTACGCCAGTAGGTTTCTACACAATTTTCGTACTAGATAATTTCTGGTAACGCATTTCCGTAGCATTCTACGACAGTAGCTTTCTACACAATTTTCGTACTAGATACTAATTTCTGGTCACAAATTAACGTAGCAATCTACAGCAGTAGCTTTCTACACAATTTTCGTACAAGATAATTTCTGGTAACGAATTTCCGTAGAATTCTACGACAGTAGCTTTCTACACAATTATTTGTTCTACTAGATAATTTCTGGTAACAAATTTGCGTAGAAATCTACAGCAGTATCCAAATGGCACAAAAGAGACTATTTTTGGTGTAAATCCAGGGCACAAACTGACTTATTGGGTAATGACTCCCAAACCATCCAGTCCAAGCCATGAATATATATCTCATGACTCATCAAATGCATATTGGGAACATCTTTGCCCCACAGAATGCTGGAAATGTTGTGGTTTGTCTCTCCAAATTAATGGCAAACATGAGGGTACTATTTTTGGTGAAATTCCAGGGCACAAATTGACTTATTGGGTAATGACTCCCAAAGTATCCGGTCCAAGCCAGGAATACATTTATCATGACTCATCAAATGCATATTGGGAACAACTTTGCCCCACAGAATGCTGGAAATGTTTGGGTTTGTCTCTCCAAAAATGGCAAACATGATGGTATTTTTGGTGAAATTCCATGGCACAAACTGAGTTATTGGGTAATGACTCCCAAATTATCCGGTCCAAGCCATGAAAACATTTATCATGACTCATCAAATGCATACTGATAACAACTTTGTCACACAGAATGCTAGAAATGTTTGGGTTTGTCTCTCCAAATGGCAAACATGAGGGTATTTTTGGTGAAATTACAGGAGGGCACAAACTGACTTATTGGGTAATGACTCCAAAAGTATCCGGTCCAAGCCATGAATACATTTATCATGACTCATCAAATGCATATTGATAACAATTTTGTCACACATAATGCTGGAAATGTTGGGGTTTGTCTCTCCAAATGACAAACATGAGGGTATTTTGGGTGAAATTACAGGAGGGCACAAACTGACTTATTGGGTAATGACTCCAAAAGTATCCCGCCCAAGCCATGAATACATTTATCATGACTCATCAAATGCATATTGGGAACAACTTTTCCTCACAGAATGCTGGAAATGTTGTGGTTTGTCTCTCCAAATGGCAAACGTGAGGGTATTCTTGGTGCAATTCCAGGGCACAAACTGACTTATTGGGTAGTAATGACTCCCAAATTATCCGGTCCAAGCCAGGAATACATTTATCATGACTCATCAATATTGTTTCATAGTCTAGTACCCCATCCATAGTATGAGCAACATTCATCCTGAAATTGCAGCCAATGACACACATTTGCACTCAAAAACTGACTAGCAATCACTATTTTGGTACATGCATGTCCAGGGACAAACATTATTATAAAATTCATAGTGACTAAAGCATCAGCCTGAGGCTTGTCAATATTGTTTCATAGTCTCCCCAATCCATAGTATGAGAAATATTCATCCAAAAATTGCAGCCAATGTTACACTTTTGCACTCAAAAACTGACTAGCAATCACTATTTTGGTACATGCATGTCCAGGGACAAACATTATTATAAAATTCATAGTGACTAAAGTATCAGCCTGAGAATTGTCAATATTGTTTCATAGTCTCCCCAATCCATCGTATGAACAACATTCATCCTGAAATTATAGCCAATGACACACATTTGCACTCAAAAAGTGACTAGCAATCACTATTTTGGTACATGCATGTCCAGGGACAAACATTATTATAAAATTCATAGTGACTAAAGTATCAGCCTGAGACTTGTCAATATTGTTTCATAGTCTACCCAATACATAGTATGAGCAATATTCATCCTTCAATTGCCTCGAATGACACACTTTTGCACTCAAAACCTGACTAACAATCACTATTTTCGTACATGATGCATGTCCAGGGACAAACATTATTATAAAATTCATAGTGACTAAAGTATCAGGAGGAGAAATGTCAATATTGTTTCATAGTCTACCCAATACATAGTATGAGCAATATTCATCCTTCAATTGCCTCGAATGACACACTTTTGCACTCAAAACCTGACTAACAATCACTATTTTTGTACATGATGCATGTCCAGGGACAAACATTATTAAAAAATTCATAGTGACTAAAGTATCAGGAGGAGAATTGTCAATATTGTTTCATAGTCTACCCAATACATAGTACGAGCAATATTCATCCTTCAACTGCCTCGAATGACACACTTTTGCACTCAAAAAGTAACTGAGAAACACGATTTTGGTTACTTGTTCATACAAAAATCAAAAAATAATAACAAAAAATTACGGAGACTACCCTTTGTACACGTCCCTACGGAGGAATCGATCCACTGGACACGTTAACATCTATATCAAGAACTAATCCTATCCGGACAAGGAAAGTTACACTACTTAAAGCTAGTCTGTTTTTGAATCAGACAATTCCTGTGCACCATACCAACAGATTGTGATCCGCGAAAAAATTCATTAAGGGGTGAGTGTCAACCACCCCAAAAAAGTCATTTTCTGCAACGCTGTTGCAGAAAATGGAAAAACAATAAATAAATAAATACGGAATGATACGGTACAGTAAGTACAGTAAGGTAGGGAACATCAAAATGTTTGGGTCCGCGCCAACATTTTGAGGACACCACATTCCAGAATATCACGGCACGCTCGAAAAAAAAGATAGGCAGGCGCCAGTAAAACAACACTCACAGGTAAGTACAATTAATAGTAATACAGCGCTTCCTGGGAGGCAGTCAACCAAGAACTTACAGTGTATACAGTATGAAGGGGGAAAAAAATACCAAACGATTCCTACAAACAACAGTATTATCATAAAAATAGCGCGCCAAATCAATCAAAGGAAAAAACGGTAAGTTGAGGTGCACGATTTAACAAAAAAATAATGGTAGAACTTAGTAGTTGCAGTCCGGTGGCAGGTAAAACCGTTGTTACCAATAACACAAACAGCCTGCACAGCAGTGTATCGGGAAGTGACCAAACAAACACAAACGATAGCCAAACACATAGAACCACCAACAGTAGCAACAGAAATATTCTACAGACAACAAAAGAATCCGATAATAATAACTTGGAAAACAACATTGTCAAACATGTCAAAGAAAAAGCATTTAGGAAATTTAAATTCCCGCCAGAGATTAGATTCGTGAAGGCGACGATATTCAAGATTGTAAAACAAGCAAATAACAATGAAATACCAAATACGATCGATATAAAGGACCAAAAGTGGAGTGGAATTTATTGCCAAGCAGTAACTGCGTGTAGGCACAATGCTCAAACTCTTGCCAGGAAAAACTACAAAGGTAAGCAACCAACAATAAAATGATTGCCGGCATGCAATCTTTCACAATCCTTTCTAACATTTTGGTTGTATTAACACTGACACGTAGACAATAAAAGGAACAACCAGATACCAGATTGTTTCCCAGGAACAGTTCTAATCACAGACACCCAAGACGTGAACTCAGAAAATAGGTACCAATTGCACGAAGACTATCGGCGGAAAAATTCACCAGAATTCAAATACTTCATGAAAAGAATTCTTGGAGCGGTGTCACCAAAACAGACAGACTTCAAAAGAAAATCAGTCAGAATGACAGTCAGTAACATTTTCACCCCAAGCGATGAAGCTTTTGCATTGCTTTTCCTTTACAACGACTACGACTCGTGGCTAAACACAACAAAGGGCATGAGGTTGAGAAAAAAATTCACTGACAGTAAGTCTGGAAATAAGGAGGGGTGGAGTAACGAGGGACAAGATCTTTACGAATACCTACTAGTAAGTGAATTAGAAGAACGAAGGGATGAATAACAGTCAAAAGAATTAGAGACAGGAAATACTTAAAATGTTCCAAAAGCAAAATGGCAATCGTAAACAACAAGATAAGGAGGAGGACGAAGAGGGAAAAACACGGAAGCGAAAACGTACCTTGGTTGAGATTCTCGGCGAAGATGATGAGGACTACAAATTTTTCATTGAATACAATAAAAACGAACAAGAGTAATTGGTGATATCAACATCATTATAGTAGAACGGCTAGTTCATTATTATTTTATGGTTTGCACAATATTGTTCCGGGTCTTCTGTTCGAATATAATACAATAAACGAGGTAATTTCAAAGGCTGATAAAATACTTTCGTATTTGTTCCACAATATATTTGTTGCATTTTGGTATTTGATAAGCGTAGGGTGAATATTGTAAAATGTCGGAGAGTATTGTAAATGTGGAATGTTGGACCATCTCAATTGAATTATAAGGTAGTTGGAAAAGGTCAAACTGTGCTGCAAAGTTGCCTTCTTCGTTTATTTGTGTGGTGCCATCCCCATTGTAATCAAATGCAGCTGCCTGGACTCACAACAGCATCTCCATGTGCCGGAGGCTGGGGAGGCTGTCTCCAACAGCAATGAGCTCAAGCAGCTGAACAAATTCTTCATTATGGGTAAAGGCCCTATCAGCAGATGTTACACCAAGCTGACGTGTCTCCTTCTTAGTCACAGCGTTGATCAGTTGGTTGATCTTGATAGATCTAGTAGGATTGCTGGTCTAGTTGGTTTCATTCCAAGGTGACAACAGTGTTTGTCATGAAGTAAGAGATAGCTTTCTTCCAATACTTCATACTAGTGCTAGATTGGCCACTAACTGGGTTATCATTTATGCCAGGATCCTCCATCCCTTACACCTTCAAACACATTCATTTGTAGATGTGATCCGGAGTAACTGTGTTGAGCTCTTCCTGATTGAACACCGGGTCGGTGGTGTATTCATGCCCTCCAGCAATAGAGGACATCAACTCAAACAAGATCCGGTGGTATCTTGAGAGTTGAATGGGGAAATTTGCATCATTGGGAAGGACAGGCTGGTCCCATTTGCGCTGTTTGGGCCAGTGCTGGGGCTTGGGCCGCCCGCACTGCTGGGGTGGGGTTGTTGTCTTCTTCTTCTGCTTGGGCTAGGGCCGCTACCTCTGCTAGGCCATCAGCTTCTTCTTCTGCATCTTCTTCCTCCAGAGGTTTTGGTTTTTGGTCATCCGACAAGCCATCTTCTGCTACTAGGTGGGCTGCTCTTGCTTTCATCAGCAGCTCTTTGTTTGTAGAACACCTTGAGCACAGAGGATTGCTGCAATGTCCTTTGCTGCCTGGGCAGCCCAGGCCTCCTCCCTTGCTGCTGCCTGGGGATTTAGGCCACCAGTTAAAGCTCAGCCAAAGCTCAGCTAAAGTTCAGCTAAAGCTCAGCAAAACCTCAGCAAAACCTCAGCAAAAGCTCAGCCAAAGCTCAGCTAAACCTCAGCTAAACCTCAGCAAAACCTCAGCTAAAACTCAGCTCAAGCTCAGCTAAAACTCAGCTCAAGCTGCCGCTGCTCGTGATCAGCTTCATTGTGTGTTGATTGGATGTGATCCTCACTCAATGAGAATCTACCAAGCCTAAAAGAGAATTCACTGATAGCCCTAGTAGTATTGTTGACTGGATAAAATTAAAATTAGGAGGACACCATATTCCTCAATAATCTTTGCTGGATTATACCATCTTGATCTGGTTCCATCGTGTGACGATGTGTCTTCTCGATATCTTTGTGACACCTTAGATGTAGATTTGGTTCTCGTGATTCTCGTTATTGATATCCTGAACACATCTTCTGTAGAGTACCGTATTCGTCTTGTGTTCCGTCTATTCTAACATGCACTTCTTGTTGTGCGGTGTGCCCGTGAGCGCTCGTTTCGATACTCAACACGCACGCACGCACGCATGCCATCCAATCCAGATCCTCTGCCTCGGCACCTTCCTGCCTCCAGATCCCTAATCTTGCTAGGCAGCCTTTCACGATGTTTTGTCTCGGCACCTTCCGTTACCGTATGGTACGCACTGTACCGGCAGCGCGAACTGGACTTCGTAGTTAGGTATGGATACAGAACAGAACAGAGCAGAGCAGAGCAGAACAGCGCCGCAATGCGATCTCACGATAAGTAAGCAAGATCTACGTGCCGCAACTCCGGAAGCTGTGGTCGATGAACGTGCCGTTTGCCGGTTCCACGGTATTATACTCGTACCGCACGGTACGGTACGGTACGGTACTATCTGCCGGTTCCGTTCTGCCACTTGGCAACTACCGCTACGCACGCAACACCTACGTACCGCACCGATATGATGTATGTTGTGATACTATACCGCCCACCTGGATGGGCGGATCGGATCGGATCGGTTCGGTACAAGTACGGTATGGCACATGTACAAGATTTAAAAAAATAGTACTTCGTCGTAATATCTAGTTACATTATTTCCTCGTAGGTGGTTGTTGTTGTTGTTGTTGTTTTTGTGTCTGGGTCGGTCCTGTCGTTTGTCGTTGCCGTCGTCGTGGTTCGAGTCGTGGTAGTAGTAATAGTTGCAGTAATACAATAGTTGGAGTTTTGAATCGTTTCTGGACGGCGAGTTGGTACTATACCGTACATAATGACCGTATGATTGTGATTCATTCGGACAATGAATGGATGGATGTACCATCCCTCGCCTCACTCTACCAAAGAACTGCATCGTACTACACCGTGCTCGTACTCGTTCTGTACTTGTACTAGTGCCGAGTGCCTCACTCTCTCGCCAGCCTCGGAATAAATTATGCGCGATGGTTTAGTAGGTAGTAGCTTGCTGTGCGAAAAGTGAGTGCGATGATTAATTTGTTTGTTTGTTTGTTAGTAGCCCCGTTGTTGGTTGGTGAGTGTGTCATTCATTCCGTAATGGTTTGATGGATGATGATTTGCTAGTAATTACATGTAAAGTGGCCGTTTTCGGTGGTTGGTGTAATGTGTTGTGTTGTGTTGTGGTATGATATGATATGGTGTGTTGTGTTGTGGCATGCCATCGAGTCCAGTCCGGACAGGCCCGTCAATTCGTCGTGACACGGTCCTCCTTTATTGCTGCATGGGGTGAGAAGCAGCATCGTGTTGCATCGATTGCACCACCGGCGGTGGTTGTTGTTGTTGTTGTTGCTGCTGCATGGGAATGACTCCCGATTGCGGTTGCGGTTGCGATTGCGGTGGTTGTGTGTCCATCATGGGCGGTTGCTGTTGTTGCTGTTGCTGTTGTTGCTGGTGAACGCCGGAAGCCGCATCCTGCTGCGCATGTGCCTGCTGTGCCTGTTCTTCCTCTTCCTTTTGCTGTTCCTTGATGACCGATGCCGCGTAGGTGTCACTGACCTTGCACTGGACACCGACAAAGTTGGTGATGTTTCCGGCGGCGTCCCTGAGGGCGGCGATGAAGAACTGGTTCCAAAAGGTCGACCCGTCCACGCGGTAGTTGAGCAGGCAGACGCTGAGGTCCGTTCCCTGCTCGATGGCGTTCCGGATGCGCTCGACGGCCTTGGGGTCCGTCTCGGGTCCCTGCAAGAACCGGCAGTTGCGGCCGAGGATCTGGTCCAGGGAGTATCCCGTCAGGTTCAGGAATCCCTGCGATGCGTAGACAATGGGGTTGTCCGGGAGGGACGGGTCCGTGACCACAAAGTTTTGCTGCGCCGTCTGGAGGGCCTTGATGAAGGAAAAGTCCGGGTCGTCCAGGACCTTGTTGGCGGCGCCCTGGGAGGAGGTGGTCAGGCGCATGTCTCCCCCGTTGGAACCGTCCATCTTTTGTTCCAGGAGTTTTTCGGCCTGTTCGTCCCCCACGTGCTGGCGAATGGAATCCCGGAGCTTGTCGTTTTCTTCCTTGAGCATGGCCACGCTCTGCTGGAGGGATTCCAGCAAGAACTTTTTGCGGATGCGGCTCCGCTTGGCGTGTTCGCGGTTTCGTTCCCTGGCGAGAGTGATTGATTGATTGAGTGAGTGAGTTAGGAGGTTGCGGTGAGAGTGAGTGAGTGAATGGAATCGCAAAGGGGCAAAGACGAGACACTCAAAGACGATAAAGCAGCCACTTCTTCGCAAGACAGCAATGCGAATCGAATCGAATCGAATCGATTCTTGCATGACATTTCTGTCTGCAAATCTTTGATCCGAAAAAAGACGCCATGGCCATGGCCATGGACATCAACATCGATATTGCGTTCCAGTCGATTCCATTCCATCGCTGCCCGCTTCGTCTGGTCGTGCAAAAGCGAAGCGAAGCGACACTACAATCACCAATACAATCACCAATACAATACAATAGAATACACACCACACACCACACATCACACACAACATCGGTATTTTGATTGAACTCACCGGCGCTCGTTCTTTTGTTGCTCGCTCATCTTGCGCTCGCTGGACCTCGAGGACTTCTTCTTCGACATGGAAGCGTACTGGAGATGGTGCCGTTGCTGGGGAGCCTCCTTGTAGGGAACGGGAGCGGTGGTCTTGGTCACACCGGCCACCATGGTTCCCATGGCCCGGGCGGGCTTGCTGGCATCGTGGAGCTGGGTGGTGTAGAAGCCCCCGCCGTTGGGAACGGGGATCGCCTGCTGCTGCTGCTGCTGCTGTGGTTGTTGTTGTTGTTGCTGTTGTTCTTGTTGTTGTTCTTGTTGATGCTGCGAATGTTGTTGATGCTGCGAGTGTTGCTGCTGCTGCTCGGAGGGGTGCACGATCTTGGTGGCGTGCGTCGTCACGTGCTGCTCTCCCGAGGCGAGGGCGTCCTGCTCCTCGCTCAGAAAAACCGTGTCACCGTCGGGGGTGAACATGACGTCCCCGAAGATATCGTCGAGGTTCAGCGTCGAGGGATGCCCGCGCTGGGCGACGGCGGCCTGGGTGGTGGCCGAGAGATTCGTCGTGAACAGCGGGGGCGGGGCCTGCTGCTGCTGCTGCGCCTGTTGTTGATTGTTCATCGTTGCGTTGTGTTGTGTTGTGTTGCCTTGCGTTGTGTTGCCTTGCGTTGTTGCCTTGCGTTGTGTTGCGGATACAGTTGTGGAATTTCCTGCCGCTGCTATGGGCTTGCTTCGGTTTGGTTTGGTTTGATTTGGTTGGTGGATTGCAACTCCGTTCACTCGCAAAGGGACGGTATGGGATGGGATGGGATGGGATGGGATCGGACGAAAAGTTTCGCAATCGTACGGTACGGTAATGTAATTGTACGGTAGGGTATTGATGGATCCCTAGTCTGACCTAATCGAATCGACTATAAATCTGATCTGATCTGATCTGAGCTGAGCCAAGCCGATCTGACACTTCTTTGTCTCTAATGCGGATTCAGATAGATGGACAGGACTCCTCTCCGGGAACTTTATTGGTTTACCGGGGTTCGGGTGGGGTTGGAATGCCACTTATACTAGTATTACAGAAGGTAGACAGACTAATTAGTAGAAATATCGTGGATACTGTATTTCGTACTGCCTAACATGAAGGAAAATGTACCGGTAAAGCGTTTTCGTGTGTTGTTTGTTGATTGATGTGGGTTATCAGTCGTACGTACTATTGTGTACTGTAGTAAGGACCAATCGAGCCCTGAGTTTAATACCTCAATTGAGGTACGTACCGGTATTATTATTTGCTCTTTTTTAGTTGATGGATTTTTGATACAGCAATCTTAGCGATTGTTACAGTTCTCCTAGTAAACCCCGTATTTCTTCCTCCGTTTTGGCGGTTTTCGTGCAATACTGACGGTACGTACCCGTACGAACGGTAATCTATCTATCTATCTTTTCTTCAAGAACGCAAATCAAGCAATCAGCTCACATCGAGGCGAGAGGCATGCCAAAGAGCATCTAAAAGAATTTTAGCTTCAACGTCGTAAGAATCGTGTAAGAGTCTACGGTGCGTACCGGTATCGTTCGTACCGTACCCGTATCCGGTACATACGATACTGTAGGGAGGAAAAAGTCTCGCGAGAGGAAAACACAAAAGATCTTGCGCCCATTAATTAATTGAGAAGTACCGTAATCTTGCGGCATGATAATACTTGTACCGTTCAGAAATTACCTGTACTAGCCACAGTACTGTACTCTGTATTAGAAGTAGTTTCTTGTACTAGTAGTAAGATTACCAGGTATAGTACCGTACGAGTACCGGTAGTACCGGACCCGGTTGATCGGTTGCTGGAACGGCACGTGTCCGATGATCGATAATTACGGCGAGATACGCCAAATTACGGTACGGTACCGGTACCGGGTTCGTATACCGCAGGATAGTTCGGAATGTGATCCGTAATTCCTTGACACCCGGTGACCCAGAAGAAGAACAAGCAATTTTGGAACGGAACGGAACCGAACAACGAACGTGCGTTGTTGTGTTTTGTGTCCATCAATTGATTGATGTTGAAGGCTCATAACCTTTCTTCGAGGTCGTGAAGTCGGCAGGGGTTGGAGTTGTTGTTCTTCGGATGGATTGATTCATTCGTTCGTTCGTTCATTCATTCAACGGGCGGGTGGGCGGGCGCGAACCGGAAGAAAACATCGGGGCACCTACGTAAATTACGTACTGTGGGTCATGTGTGATGCCATGCTCGTGTGCTCCTGGTCGTGCGGATGCACGCACCGTGCACTCCGATCGAAGAGGAAGACATCCCCCGGTACGAGTATGTACTGTACGGTAGCGAAAACTCTCCAAACGGCACAGTACGGTACTACCGATACGTACGGCACGTCTTACAATACCCGTAGTCGTACCCGTAGTACCAAATAGTACGTACCGTACCGGTAATCGTTGCTGTCAAGAACCAAAACAAGAAGCAATCACAAAAAAATACTTCGGGTTCGCACTGTACTACCGGTACGAGTACGAGTACGTACTCCCTCGTTTCTAGACATACGGAAGGTCTTTGCAATGACTGTCACTCCAAAATTGATGTAGCAAACCGGATGAGGGGAATGGTAGTGAAGTACAGACCAGCAGACCGGGGAACCACCTTGAGTATACAAGCACACGTACTTCGCGAAAGATCTCACTGTATCAGCAAGCAATATTGGTGCGTACCATATCCCGGAACGTTCCCGGTAGGTACAGTACAACTCTTACACGAATTCTGCAAGCGAATTCTGCAAGCATCGAATCTGCAAGCAAATCTCTGCAAATACAGGCTAAACGCTAACAAGCCTGTAGAGGAGTCTCCCAGCAGAATACAAGCCCACAGCTCACTCTTTTGCTCCTAAACCGATTAGTAGTAGAATAAATAAATAGGTAACCCGTCCTGGTCCAATAGTCCTCCTATTGTACCCGTACGACAAGCCTATCTGTCCTGGTCCCCTAGCCTCTTGCCTAGTGTACCCGTACAGCAGTCTACCTGGTGGTCCCCTAGTTTTGCCTAGTGTCCCCGTACAGCAGTCAGTCTCTAACCTTACTACTCACCATCCTTGGCTCCCTATTGTTTACAGCACGGCCTTGATTAAGATAGCCCGTACCTCCAAACGTCCGCGAATAGATTCTGTTACTTCGGACGACCCGCTCCAATCCGGCGCCTCCGCATGCTCCTCGCACCTCCAGTTGATTGGTGACGCCCTTGGCACCTCCAAGCTTCGCGAACCATTGGCACCCGCTCCAATCCGATCCCTCCACCAGTCTCCCCTCCAAGCGTCTCCTCGCACCTCCATACCGCACCTAGTGTCCACCTGGCCTTGATAGATACAGCATTCCAAGCGTCCGCAAATCGCCGCACCTCCTATCAATCTACTTGGCCCACGCGCTACTGCACCTCCAGTCGATCAACTTACTCCCAAAAGCGACCGGCGACTCCGACGTCTCTCTGCGCCTCCAAGCTCGCACCTCCATACCGCACCAAGCGCGCTAATCGATTTGGCCACCGGCGGCCCCTCCAGCCAATCGATTCAGCCAAGCTCCCCTCCTAGGTTGCACCTCCAGTTGATTCCAATCGAGGCACGACCTCTTAAGCGTCACCTCAAGCCGATCAACAAACGCCAACTCCGACTATTCCGCACCTCCCGACCGGCGACTCCAACGTCTCCCCCGCGCCTCCTCCTCCTCCTAAGATTCGATAGTCCGCACCTCCAAGCGTCCGCGAATCTTCCATCCATATCCAAGCGCAAGCACAACATGCTGACCTACACTGAGTATTACCAGAGCACCCCCAGTCCCCTTGGAGTGGGACCTGCCCGGGACCTGGCCTACCAAACCATCTATGACTACTTCGCTGAGGAAACAGCCACCCCCATTCTCCTGGGCCGGCTCTTGGACCTCTTCGAACCAGAACCTGTGGGGGCCCTAGGAATATTCCTGACCGACACCTTTGGAAAGGCGCGCCTCCGATTGGTGCATGGCCTTCGAAAGTACCCGGGGCCCTTGACCGCGCCAAGTACCAACAAGGGCAAGGCCTTTGGTTACCTGGATGACATCGAAGGCGATGCAGGAGAACTAGTGCTAATGGATGCTGCCCTCCTCGAGCAGGCGCCCGAGACCTTGGTGCTGTCCCTCGATCGCCACCTCGACGTCATCAAGCATGCTCACCATTCCCACATGATCCCCATGGTTCTAGGCGATGATCCTCACATGGAAGTCATCACACCCTTCAAGGCCTGCTTCATCCCCTTCCAATTAGTGCCCTTACTCCTAGGCAAGGGCCTTAGTCCAATCCACGCCTTGAACATCATCTACCCCTACCTTGACACACTCAACCTGGCACTCACTTGCGCCCCCCTCCTGAATACCCTCCGAGCTGCTGGTACCGACCCTACCATTGTTGGAGGAGGTGTCCACTTTGCCACACCCGGCACCCCCTTCCGAGGGGAGCCAGGTCTGACCTTGTACATGCGCAATCAGGTACTATACCGGGACCTCCCGGGATTGAAGAAACCCTCCCATCCGGGACAGCCGCTGGCACCCGGCCAACCAGCCGGGGTAGATCCCACGCTGGCAGCTACCCTCACCGCCCTCGCCAACCAACAGCTCAAGCTCAGTGAGGGCCTAGACCAACGTCGCCCCCCTGCCACGGTCAAGAACACGTGGGGCCCCTTATACACCCAGCGCTTGCTGCTGCTGTGTGGCAAGCTTGAGGAAGCCGACCTACCCCCCATATACCAAGCCTGGGCACAGAAAGGCAAACACGAAAAGACCCATATGATCTTCCAGAGCCAGGTAGCCACATGCGCCGCCGAGTTCCTCATCCAGGCACCCTTGGTCACCACGGCGGCGCTCAAGAAGTTCCAAGATGGCAACTTTCATGGGACTGACCCCTTTGACGTGGCGGACGGCATACTCCCTTTAGCTTTCACTCCCCCCGGTGGATCTGCCGCCTCCTTGAAGCGGGAACAGGAAGCTGCAGCCACTGTGGCGGCCTACGACACCATGATCTCCACCGAAGGCAACTCCCTCACCTTGAAGGACTCCCTCGAACTCCAGAAGACCAAGGCCTACCTACCCATCGACTGGACTGAAGCTACCACCCAACTGGAAAGCTATCTCGCCGTCCTGGCCACCATTCTAGGCATACATCACCCTGTCGTGCAGGGCTACCAGAATGGACTCGCCAAGCTCAAGCTCCAGCAAATGCCCCTCCGCCGAGCAATTGCCGATGAACTAGGGGAGCTCATCACTCCCTCCATTGTGGTATACTACTTCCAAATCCGGGTGCGGGGTTGGCTTGAGGAACAATGGGGATCAACATTCACTGTCCCCTCCCCCGACTTTGGGAAGGACTTCCAAGCCTTCCGTATCACCCAGAACCTCTACTGGCTCCCCAATGTCACCAATGTGCCGGCTCTGAGGCACCTACGTCGCGTAGCCGCCGTGGCTGCCCCTGCTGCAACCCCAGGCACCCCCACGCCCGGCAAGACTACCCCCAGCCCCAACCAAGGCTCCGCCGGAGGTGCCCGCGTCTCCAACCCCAACCTGGATCCCCGGCTACAAACGGCGGGGGTAGCCAACAAAGTCCTACGCGCCCGACTGAGGGAAGTCATGGCTACCATGAAAGAAAAAGGTACCATTCCCTTGTCTCGTCCGGATGGCAACGAGCGCTGCCATTCCTATCACCTTCGAGGAACCTGCTTCACCAACTGCAGGAACATCCAGGACCATGGCGCCATCACTAGCAGTGAACAGGACCAAGTCTGGGCTTGGTGCCAAGCCGCTTTTAATGTCTGACCGAATGGCAAGCGCCCCTTTGGCGCGTTGACCCTGCCCTCTAACTCACCAAGGGGGGCTCTGCCTTCCTCCCGACGACTCCCTATGCCTCCCTCTCCACCCTTACGAATCACACCGG
Source organism: Pseudo-nitzschia multiseries (assembly GCA_037355745.1). NCBI lineage: Eukaryota > Bacillariophyta > Bacillariophyceae > Bacillariales > Bacillariaceae > Pseudo-nitzschia > Pseudo-nitzschia multiseries. The sequence goes on from CM074791.1 coordinate 9,920,912, forward strand.
AATTAGGTAAGCACAACCCGCCTGCGCGCGCATGTACCCCTCTCGCCGTGTATGTGCCTCCCAAACGTTCTACAGGTTCAACGACCTCCCCCCCACCTACTCCCGCATCCCCAGTCCCTCCTCCGGCTGCGGCATCCCCTCTCCCTTCCTCCCCGCCCACCTTGTCCTTGCCTAGGCCCGAGCTCCTCGTCACTGCCAAGTTGCCTAGGCCCAAGCGCCTAGTCCTCCCCACCCACCCATTGCCTAGGACAGAGCTCCTCGTCACTGCCCCCCCGTTGCCTAGGCCCGAGCTCCTCGTCAACCCCACCAACCCATTGCTTAGGCCCACCCCCCCGCCGACGCCGACGCCTACGCCAGAGACCCTCCATCCGGCACTCTCCGTTCCCCTCATCACTACCTCCCTCTACCCCGTCGACCGCCTCGACGTGCACATCAACCGGGCTGTCACTGTCTACAACGACAGCACCAGCTGGGGGGACTTCATTCGGACCATCCGAGGACGGGGTGACATCCATCCTGACGTCGCCTCCATCCCCCACCCCGCGGGGAGCCTCCTTGCCCGCTATGGCAAGGAGGGCACCCCCGCCCAAATGTCTGGACCCTCTTGGGATCCACCTCGCATTGCCGCTGCCCTCCACCGGGGTCCGCACCAATCCTCCCACCAGGGCATTGACTTCCTTCGAGAGGAGTATGCCGACATGATGGACAAGCAACAATGGACTGTTCTCCCCGCCAGCCTCATCCAGGACCTACCCGGACTCCGCCTGAGCCCCCTTGGCTTGGTCCCCCAACGAGGCCGACGCCCACGCATGATATCCGATTACACCTACTCGGACGTCAACCAAGACACCGTCCCTCTTGCCCCTGCGGACGCCATGCAGTTTGGCCGGACACTCCCGCGCCTCCTCACCAAACTGCACCGCGCCAACCACCGATTTGGTCCAGTATATATGTCTAAGATTGACCTTGCCGATGGCTTCTACCGCATCCGATTGCACCCAGACGACACCATGAAGCTCGGCGTCCTGTTCCCCTCTCGCCCTGGGGAAGCTCCACTCATTGGCATCCCACTCACCAATCCTATGGGGTGGAAGTCCAGTCCTCCCAACTTCTGTGCCTTCACTGAAACCGTTGCGGACTTGGCCAATGCCACTCTTGCCACCGGGCTTGCCGAGGCCCGGCTCACCCCCCATCGGTTGGATCTCCCCTCTGAAACCACCCCCAGCGCGTCTCCCATTGAGCCACCCGCTCCACCCCCCCAGGCGCCACCTCCTCCTCCCCCTACGGCCTCCACGCCGCCCCTCATCCCCCCTAGTAGCACCACTCCCAGCACGTCGCCGGTTCGCTACTGGGATGTCTATGTGGATGACTTCTGTGGCCTTGCCCAGGGCAACCAGTGGACACGCCGCGCCATCAAGCGCGTTCTCTTCCAATCCCTTGACACAGTCTTCCGGCCCCTTGATGCCACTGACACTCCCTTCCGGCAGGAACCGGCTTCCCTCAAGAAAATGCTCCAAGGGGACGCCACTTGGACCACCAAGAAAGTCATCCTCGGCTGGCTCATCGATTCCGTCAACAAAACCATCAGCCTTCCTCCCCATCGGGTGGCCCGCCTACACGATATTCTCCACTCCATCTCACCCACCCAGCGCCATGTCCCCCTCAAGCAATGGCACCAAGTCCTTGGGGAGCTCCGGTCAATGGCGCTGGCCATTCCGGGCTCCATTGGCCTCTTCTCCATTCTACAAGAAGCCTTCCGCCACCAGGAACCGGGCAGGCAGCGCCTCCGGCTCACCAAGCGCGTCCACAGCTTCCTTCGCGACTTCCAATGGCTTGCCAATGATCTCTCCAACCGGCCTACCTCCATTGCCGAACTCGTGCCGGATCCCTTCCCTGCCACCTTGGGCGCCTGCGATGCTTCGGGTTTGGGCATGGGGGGCGTCCATTTTGTCCCCCTTCCCACGGGCGCCGTGCAGCCCGTCATGTGGCGGCATGCGTTCCCCACGTGGGTCTCAGCCCAGCTCGTCTCCTTCGACAATCCTGAGGGCTCCATCACCAACAGTGACCTCGAGCTCGCCGGTTCCATTGCCCACAATGATATTCTGGCTCAGGCTGCTTGGGTCAACGCCCGCACGACCCACAACTGCTATGACAACACAGCAGCTGTCTATTGGCAACGCAAAGGCGCCACTACCACCACAGGCCCTGCAGCCTACCTCCTCCGGCTCCAGTCTCTGCACCAGCGCCTCTTTCAATATGTCCCCCTTAGGGATTACATCCCGGGCCCCGCTAACCACCTGGCGGACCTCCTCTCTCGATCTGAACTCTCTGACACTGCCTTGCTCCATCACTTTAACACGACCTACCCACAGGACTTGCCCTGGACCTTATGCCACCTTCGGCCGCCCATGCATTCCGCGCTGACCTTAGCGCTGTCCAGAAGACCATGCGCGCCTCAGTCACTGAGCTCTATGCCAAGCGCAAGGATGCCCATTGGAACCAATGGGTTCAATTCTGTTTGTCTCAAGGCTTTGACCCGCGCCTCCAGTCCATTCAGGATCCCATCCCCATCCTCCAAGTCTTTGCCAAACGACTCCATGATGGAAACCTCTCACGTAGCCACAAGCCCATCCGATCTCGCACAGTATCGGACACCATCCGGTCAGTGGGCCAGACGCTCGCCCGCCTGGGGTCCAAAGACCCTCACACCGACTCCACAGGCAGTCTTGACTTCCGGCTAACTGCCCAGTTCAAGGCATATGCCAAGTTGGACCCAGCCCCCTCCCGGGTCAAGCCGGTCCCCATCACCCTCGTGATGCATGCCCTCCACTTTGCATACCACGAGTCCCCTTCCCCCACCCGACAGGCCATTGCAAACATGATCTGCATCGCCTTCTTTTTCTGTCTCCGACCTGGTGAGTACACTGGTACTACCACGGATGACCAAGCCTTCCACCTACAAGACGTCTCCTTCTACCTTGACTCCCGCATCGTCCACCACGATGGCCCTGCGCATGAGCTCCAAGCTGCTACCTCTGTCACGCTCACCTTCACCACCCAGAAGAATGGCGACAAAGGGGAAGTAGTGGCGCATGCCAGGAGTGGTGACTCACTATGCTGCCCCGTTGCCGCCTGTGCGCGCCAAGTCCTTCACCTCCGAAGCTGTTGCTCTTCCAGCGCTCCCTTCGGTCCCTCCCTCACGCTTGCCAGTTACTTCGATAATGGGGTCCTTACCCTTGTTCGCGCAGCCACTGTCACTTCCTCCCTGAGAGTCTATGCCCAGACCCTCTACCCTACCACTGGCATTGCCCCTGCAGCCATCTCTGCCCGCTCCCTTCGCGCGGGAGGGGCTATGGCCCTGCTCCAGGGCAAATGCGACTCTAATGTCATCAAGCTCCTTGCCAGATGGCACAGTGACTGCATGATGCGCTACTTACATCAGCAATCCCTCCCCATCTTCAAGAATCTTGCCTCTGTCATGTTCAACAATGGAACATACTCCTTCCTGCCCGAGGAATGGGTTCCGGCTGCGGACCCCACTCCTGCTGGCAGCTCTCTTTGAGGCACCCTGGCGCCTCTTCCCTCCCTCACTCTGCTCCAAGCTCCCGCGCGCGCTCCCGCTCTCCACGCCGTTCCCACCCGGTGGCTTCTGGCCCATTGGCAGAAAAGGCTTAACAGCCAGAGGCTTAACCGCCCAAGCTGTTAAGCCCGACTGTACGCCGGTGTGTGTGGGCAAAGCAAACCTCTAGCACTGCTTAACCCACCAACCCACCAATGAACTACAAGCATTTCACATCCAGTACTACAAGTAGGTTAGCTACTGAAGCTATCACAAACGTAGCGCGTGATAGTTGATGTAGCAAACCGGATGAGGGGAATGGTAGTGAAGTACAGACCAGCAGACTGGGGAACCACCTTGAGTATACAAGCACACGTACTTCGCGAAAGATCTCACTGTATCAGCAAGCAATATTGGTGCGTACCATATCCCGGAACGTTCCCGGTAGGTACAGTACAACTCTTACACGAATTCTGCAAGCGAATTCTGCAAGCATCGAATCTGCAAGCAAATCTCTGCAAATACAGGCTAAACGCTAACAAGCCTGTAGAGGAGTCTCCCAGCAGAATACAAGCCCACAGCTCACTCTTTTGCTCCTAAACCGATTAGTAGTAGAATAAATAAATAGCCCGCCACGCCCGCCCGCAGAAAAGGCTTAACAGCCAGAGGCTTAACCGCCCAAGCTGTTAAGCCCGACTGTACGCCGGTGTGTGTGGGCAAAGCAAACCTCTAGCACTGCTTAACCCACCAACCCACCAATGAACTACAAGCATTTCACATCCAGTACTACAAGTAGGTTAGCTACTGAAGCTATCACAAACGTAGCGCGTGATAGCCCTCACATCATGGGTGATGATGACCCAACCCTAACCGACACGGGCGAGGAGCCTGTGACCCAACGCATTTTGACAAGGTCAAAACATCATTAATCATTACTACTATGGCATCAATCTTGCATTGGCTTGGCAAGATTCAAAAAAATAATATGACTAAAATAGTACAACATGGGCGGGGGGCATCCTCATGGTGTCTGTCTACAATAGTAGTAGTACTACTACTAGTACTACGTCACATAAACGATGCTCATGCTTTCGTCATATTCCTGCGATGTTTTTAAAAATTCCGAAACATTTTGTTGCGCGCACAATAAATAATTCTCTACGTATTTTTGCACGCAACAATTTCAAGTAGGTCTATTTTCGCCACCGTTTTTTCCAGCCCCCTTTCATGCTTGCTTCAGAATCTTTCTATTCTACAATTTTGTTTCATGCTTACCCCGGTAATATTTATTCGCCATTCAATTTTTGTTTTTTCCACACGAAACTCGTCATGTTTTGTAATAATATCCTCTATGTACACTGATATTGTTGTAGCGTTGATACAAATTTCTTAACAAATATACGAGCTTCTTGATAACCAGCAATGTATTCTGTTATGTTGCTTTCACAATACCCACACTACATTTATCGAATATCAAAAGCCAACAACCATATTTTTGTACTCATAAGAAAGTATTTTATCTGCATTTGCAATAATCTCCGACATTTCACAATATTCACGCTACGCATATCAAATACCGAAATACAACAAACATATTTTGTATCGAATATGAAAGTATTTTATCAGCTTTTGCAAATACCTCGTTTATTGTATTATATTTGAACAGAAGACCCGGAACAATATTGTGCAAACCATAAAATAATAATGAACTAGCCGTGCTACTCTCATGATGTTGTTATCACCAATTACTCTGGTTCATTTTTCATGTATTCGATGAAAAATTTGTATTCCTCGGTATCCTCGCCGAGAATCTGAAGCAAGCTACGTTTTCTCTTCCGTCTTCTTCCCTTTTTACTTTCTTCATCCTCCTCCTTATCTTGTTGTTTATGATTGCCATTTTGTTTTTGGTACATTTTAAGTAGTTCCGTCTCTAATTCTTTCGACTGTTGTTCCTCCCTTCGTTCTTCTAATTCGCTTACTAGGTATTCGTAAAGATCTTGTCCCTCGTTACTCCATCCCTCCTTATTTCCTGACTTACCGTCAGTGAATTTTTTTCTCAACCTCGTGCCCTTTGTTGTGTTTAGCCAAGAGTCATAGTCGTTGTAAAGGAAAAGCAATGCAAAAGCTTCATCGCTTGGGGTGAAAATGTTACTGACTGTCATTCTGACTGATTTTCTTTTGAAGCCTGTCTGTTTTGGTGACACCGCTCCAAGAATTCTTTTCATGAAGTATTTGAATTCTGGTGAATTTTTCCGCCGATAGTCTTCGTGCAATTGGTACCTATTTTCTGAGTTAACGTCTTGTGTGTCCGTGATTAGAACCGTTCCTGGGAAACTATCTGGTATCTGGTTGTTCCTTTTATCGTCTACGTGTCAGTGTTAATACGACCAAAATGTTAGAATGGCTTATGAACGATTGCATGCCGGCAATCATTTTCTTGTTGGTTGCTTACCTTTGTAGTTTTTCCTGGCAAGAGTTTGAGCATTGTGTCTACACGTAGTGACTGCTCGGCAATAAATTCCACTCCACTTTTGGTCTTTTATATTGATCGTATTTGGTATTTCATTGTTATTCGCTTGTTTTACAATTTTGAATATCGTTGCCTTCAAGAATGTAATCTCTGGCGGGAATTTAAATTTCCTGAATGCTTTTTCTTTGACATGTTTGACAATGTTGTTTTCCAAGTTATTGTTATCGTAGTCTTTTGTTGTCTGTAGAATATTTCTGTTGCTACTGTCTTTGGTTTTATATGTTTGGCTATTGTTTGTGTTTGTTCCGTCACTTCCCGATACACTGCTGTTTGGGCTGTTTGTGTTATTGGTAACAATGGTTCTACCTGTCACCGGACTGCAACTAGTACTCAGTTCCACCATTATTTTTTTGTTAACTTGTGCACCTCAACTTACCGTTTTTTCCTTTGATTGATTTGGCGCGCTATTTTTATGATAATAATGTTGTTTGAAGGAAGCGTTTGGCATGTTTTTTTCATTCATACTGTACGCGCTGTAAGTGCTTGATTTACTGCCTCCCGGGAAGTGCTGTATTACTATTAATTGTACTACCTGTGAGTGTTGTTTAACTGGCGCCTGCCTATCTTTTGTTTGCGCGTGCCGTGATATTCTGCAATGTGGTGTCCTGAAAATTTTGGCGCGGACCACAATCCGTAGATTCCACTGAGGGTAATCGTACGTAGCCCAAGCATTGATTCTTGTACCTATTGTCTTTTCATTTTCTGCAACGGCGTTGCAAGAAAAGCCCTTTTTGTTGTTTTGTTATTTTCTATGGAGTACATTTTTTGAATGTACCGACGTCTTTTTGTACTAGTCCATCAAAAACAGCCTAACTTTAAGTAGTGTAACTTTCCTCGTCAGGATATGATTGGTTCTTGATATAGATGTTAACGTGTCCAGTGGATCGATTCCTCCGTAGAGATGTGGTGTACAAAGTGTAGTCTCCGTAATTTTTGGTTATTGTTTTTTTATTTTTGTATGAACAAGTAACCAAAATAGTGTTTCTCAGTTACTTTTTGAGTGCAAAAGTGTGTTATTTTCTGAAATGTTTGGATGAATATTCCTCATAGTACTATGGATTGGGGAGACTATGAAACAATATTGACAAGTCTCAGGCTGATACTTTAGTCATTATGAATTTTATAATAATGTTTGTCCCTGGCCATGATGCATGTACCAAAATAGTGATTCCTACTCAGTTTTTGAGTGCAAATGTGTGGCATTGACTGCAATTTCAGGATGAATAGTGTTCATACTATGGATGGGGTACACTACAAAACAAACTGGACAAGAAAAAGGCTGATACTTTAGTCAGTATGAATTTTAGAATAATTTTTGTCCTTGGACATGCATGTACCAAAAAAGTGAGTCCTAGTCAGTTTTAGAGTGCAAATGTGTGACATTGGCTGCAATTTCAGGATGAATATTGCTCATACTATGGATGGGGTAGACTATGAAACAAACTGGACAAGAAACAGGCTGATACTTTAGTCAGTATGAATTTTAGAATAATGTTTGTCCCTGGACATGCATGTACCAAAATAGTGAGTCCTAGTCAGTTTTAGAGTGCAAATGTGTGGCATTGACTGCGATTTCAGGATGAATATTGCTCATACTATGGATTGGGGAGACTATGAAACAAACCGGACAAGAAACAGGCTGATACTTAGGTCAGTATGAATTTTATAATAATGTTTGTCCCCCCTGGACATGCATGTACCAAAATAGTGAGTCTTAGTCAGTTTTGAGTGCAAATGTGTGGCATTGACTGCAATTTCAGGATGAATAGTGTTCATACTATGGATGGGGTACACTACAAAACAAACTGGACAAGAAACAGGCTGATACTTTAGTCAGTATGAATTTTAGAATAATGTTTGTCCCTGGACATGCATCTACCAAAATAGTGAGTCCTAGGTAGTTTTGAGTGCAAATGTGTGCCATTGACTGCAATTTCAGGATGAATATTGCTCATACTATGGATGGGGTAGACTATGAAACAAACTGGACAAGAAACAGGCTGATACTTTAGTCAGTATGAATTTTAGAATAATGTTTGTCCCTGGACATGCATGTACCAAAATAGTGAGTCCTAGTCGGTTTTGAGTGCAAATGTGTGCCATTGACTGCAATTTCAGGATGAATATTGCTCATACTATGGATTGGGGAGACTATGAAACAAACTGGACAAGAAACAGGCTGATACTTTAGTGAGTATGAATTTTAGAATAAGTTTTGTCCCCCCTGGACATGCATGTACCAAAATAGTGAGTCTTAGTCAGTTTTGAGTGCAAATGTGTGGCATTGACTGCAATTTCAGGATGAATATTGCTCATACGATGGATGGGGTAGACTATGAAACAAACTGGACAAGAAACAGGCTGATACTTAGGTCAGTATGAATTTTAGAATAATGTTTGTCCCTGGACATGCATGTACCAAAATAGTGAGTCCTAGTCAGTTTTAGAGTGCAAATGTGTGGCATTGACTGCGATTTCAGGATGAATATTGCTCATACTATGGATTGGGGAGACTATGAAACAAACTGGACAAGAAACAGGCTGATACTTTAGTGAGTATGAATTTTAGAATAAGTTTTGTCCCCCCTGGACATGCATGTACCAAAATAGTGAGTCTTAGTCAGTTTTGAGTGCAAATGTGTGGCATTGACTGCAATTTCAGGATGAATATTGCTCATACTATGGATTGGGGAGACTATGAAACAAACTGGACAAGAAACAGGCTGATACTTTAGTCAGTATGAATTTTAGAATAATTTTTGTCCCTGGACATGCATGTACCAAAATAGTGAGTCCTAGTCGGTTTTGAGTGCAAATGTGTGCCATTGACTGCAATTTCAGGATGAATATTGCTCATACTATGGATTGGGGAGACTATGAAACAAACTGGACAAGAAACAGGCTGATACTTTAGTGAGTATGAATTTTAGAATAAGTTTTGTCCCCCCTGGACATGCATGTACCAAAATAGTGAGTCTTAGTCAGTTTTGAGTGCAAATGTGTGGCATTGACTGCAATTTCAGGATGAATATTGCTCATACGATGGATGGGGTAGACTATGAAACAAACTGGACAAGAAACAGGCTGATACTTAGGTCAGTATGAATTTTAGAATAATGTTTGTCCCTGGACATGCATGTACCAAAATAGTGAGTCCTAGTCGGTTTTGAGTGCAAATGTGTGGCATTGACTGCAATTTCAGGATGAATAGTGTTCATACTATGGATGGGGTACACTATGAAACAAACCGGACAAGAAACAGGCTGATACTTTAGTCAGTATGAATTTTAGAATAATTTTTGTCCCTGGACATGCATGTACCAAAATAGTGAGTCCTAGGTAGTTTTGAGTGCAAATGTGTGCCATTGACTGCAATTTCAGGATGAATATTGCTCATACTATGGATGGGGTAGACTATGAAACAAACTGGACAAGAAACAGGCTGATACTTTAGTCAGTATGAATTTTAGAATAATGTTTGTCCCTGGACATGCATGTACCAAAATAGTGAGTCCTAGTCGGTTTTGAGTGCAAATGAGTGGTATTGACTGCAATTTCAGGATGAATATTGCTCATACTATGGATTGGGGAGACTATGAAACAAACCGGACAAGAAACAGGCTGATACTTTAGTGAGTATGAATTTTAGAATAAGTTTTGTCCCCCCTGGACATGCATGTACCAAAATAGTGAGTGCTAGGTAGTTTTGAGTGCAAATGTGTGCCATTGACTGCAATTTCAGGATGAATATTGCTCATACTATGGATGGGGTACACTACAAAACAAACTGGACAAGAAACAGGCTGATACTTAGGTCAGTATGAATTTTAGAATAATGTTTGTCCCTGGACATGCATGTACCAAAATAGTGAGTCCTAGTCGGTTTTGAGTGCAAATGTGTGGCATTGACTGCAATTTCAGGATGAATAGTGTTCATACTATGGATGGGGTACACTATGAAACAAACTGGACAAGAAACAGGCTGATACTTTAGTCAGTATGAATTTTAGAATAATGTTTGTCCCTGGACATGCATGTACCAAAATAGTGAGTCCTAGGTAGTTTTGAGTGCAAATGTGTGCCATTGACTGCAATTTCAGGATGAATATTGCTCATACTATGGATGGGGTAGACTATGAAACAAACTGGACAAGAAACAGGCTGATACTTTAGTCAGTATGAATTTTAGAATAATGTTTGTCCCTGGACATGCATGTACCAAAATAGTGAATCCTAGTCGGTTTTGAGTGCAAATGAGTGGCATTGACTGCAATTTCAGGATGAATAGTGTTCATACTATGGATGGGGTACACTATGAAACAAACCGGACAAGAAACAGGCTGATACTTTAGTCAGTATGAATTTTAGAATAATGTTTGTCCCTGGACATGCATGTACCAAAATAGTGAGTGCTAGGTAGTTTTGAGTGCAAATGTGTGCCATTGACTGCAATTTCGGGATGAATATTGCTCATACTATGGATGGGGTAGACTATGAAACAAACTGGACAAGAAACAGGCTGATACTTTAGTCAGTAGGAATTTTAGAATAATTTTAGTCATTACCCAATAAGTTCTACTTAAGTACGTATGAAGAAAAAAATTCGAAGCCCTAACCCTAACCCCAACACTAACCCTAACCTTAAGTATGTACGAAGAAAAAGAAAAAATTAGTACGTACGAAGAAAAAAAGTACGAAATAGCAAGTAGATTCAGTACTAAGAAGAAAATTCCAACGTTTGACCGTTCAAAAATTCAAATGGATCACATTTGGAATTCGAACGTTCAAAATTCGAACGTTCAAAAAATTCAAACGGATCACATACAGCATTCAGTACTAGCTAGCATGTAGATTCAGTACTAATTCCAAAATAATTCAACATTCGAACGGATCACATTTGGAATTTGAACGAACGTTCAAAAAATTCGAACGTACATTCAAAAAATTCAAACGGATCACATACAGCATTCAGTACTAGCTAGCATGTAGATTCAGTACTAATTCCAAAATAACTCAACGTTCGAACGTTCAACGTTCGAACGTTCGAACGTTCAAAAAATTCAAACGGATCACATACAGCATTCAGCACTAGCACGTCATGTAGATTCAGTACTAAGAAAAAAGTGCACTGTAAAATCACTCACACTGTTCGAAAAGTGAATTTAGTTCACTTTCGAATCAAATTGACCGAGCTCATTTTCCAACTTATCTGAGTAGAGTGTTGTTTCTTGCAAGCAACACTTTGTCCGAGAACGTGGGATCCGACCCTTTTCGTCACATGCCTTAGGGCGACGATGTCACGAGCACAACGATCCGTTCTCAGATATTTCAGTCCGAAATAACAGCCTTGTACTGCAAAAGAAGTAGAAAGCATTCGATTAGGGATTAGTTGCTGGAAAGATATTCTTGTTTGGACGGCCGCCTTACATAAACATCTTGAAAGCACAAAATCTGCATCAATTGCCTATATATCAACAGGAACAAGTCCCTGTTTTTCGTGACATAGGAATTACTACAAGTCTGCAAATCAACGGCAGCACCAACAACAATTGTCGGAACAACATATTGGCAACAACGATTGGAATCGAAGGCAGCACCAAGTGGAAGGCAATAACGTGAGATAGATAGACATTGCTGCCTGCCTGTTGATGATGATGTTCTTTTTCCTCACTTCTATTTTTTCTTCTTATTTTCATAGGGACGGATCGGAATAACAAATCGGAACAATAGAGGCTCGGCGAATCTTTCCTGGTGTCGCTGGAGGTGCATCTTCTTCTTCCCTGCTGGAGGCTGCAACATCGGACCGGAACAGGAATCGGAACAATAGAGGTGCGGCGAATCTTCCGTTGAGGTGGAACAACAGATCAGAACAACAAATCGTTAGCAACGAATTGATCGGACGCCAACTGTGTAGGTCAGCATGTAGATTATATTATTCTGTTGTTATAATTTACTCTACTAGTACTACATCAATAGATACTCACCCATTTTGTTCAATTATTACATGTTTTCATAGACCAGCAACAGCAACCACAATCGAATTGCAAATGGCAGCGGTAACAACAATAGCGGCGGCAGATAGCAAGCAACACGGAGCGGCGACAGAGAGCAATCAACAGCAATTGAGCAAACCGGAACGATCGAACCAACCGAAACCGGGAACGATCAAAACGCAAAGCAAAAGCAACAGCCACCAACAGGAACGATTGAACCATTGGCATCGGCATCTGCATCGGCATCAACAGCACTCCTCCTCCTCCAACACATCCCGTGGCAGCATACGATTTGACACATCGTCAGCAACAGCAACCGCAATCTTCAGCAATTCATCTACTACTCCATCGGCAACGGCATCCTTGTTGACCATGAGAAATTCAGAAAGAGCTATGAAGCAGAGAAGAAATAGCAAACTAGTATACCATCCAAAATACGGAAAAAGGGCATTTCGTGCAACGCCGTTGCAGAAAATAGAAAAACACAAAATACACATGAAAAGGGGGGTATGACTGTACCGTACTAGTATACCATCCAAAATACAGAAACAGGGCATTTGGTGCAACGCCGTTGCAGAAAATAGAAAAACGCAAAATACACATGAAAAGGGGGGTATGACTGTACCGTACTAGTATACCATCCAAAATACGGGAAAATGGGCATTTGGTGCAACGCCGTTGCAGAACATAGAAAAACGCAAAATACACATGAGAAGGGGGGTATGATTGTACCATACTAGTATACCATCGAAAATACGGGAAAAGGGCATTTGGTGCAACGCCGTTGCAGAAAATAGAAAAACGCAAAATAAACTTGATCTTGACCTTCAATTCGTCAGATATGTTTCTTCCTACATTGGGTGTCGTAATTACTAGCGTGTTTGAATCACAATGGGAATCGTCAACATCAATGTTGTTGCCTTCTTCATCATTGACAATCAAAGAGTGGGGGGCCTCTATGCTCACACTTCCTTCTTCCTCATCGTCGGCATTAGGAAAGAAAAAATTGTCATCGGAGACAGAATCATTGTCATCCTCTATGTTTGTTAATTCCCAACCAATCAAGGCACGCCCAATCGGTTCGACAGAAGGGTCATACATAACTTGATTGTCGAGCACCTCTGGTAATGCGCCGTCACTACTCTGTGGACCGTTACAGGTGCTCGTTAGACCTAATTGTTGAGTAGCATCCTCGAGCTTCTTCCTCGATTTTCTAATGAATAACGAAGATGCAAAATCATCTACCCCCAAACACCGGTAGTAATAAGAATAACATGTACCCGGATTACGTGAAATATGGTTGAGAAGACCAGGAGAAACAATTACTCCCGTTTTCTTTCTTCGTCGCGCTGTAAACAAGGGGGGTTTCTTCTTCTTGGTAACCTTCTTCTTTCCGTAACCAGTAGTGATCAGAGGAGAGTCCCGGTAGCAACGTACACAATATACCTGATATTTGGGAGTGCGGACCATCGTTACTACTGAAGTCGTACGATAGCCAGTAATAACAATAGAAAAAAGGAAACGATTGAGATTAAAAAATTGCGACCATGCACTGTTTGTTTCAGGCATAAAATTCAGTAACATGCCACTACTTCGGAAACAGATGCCAGTGGGGTAGGAAAATGCAATGTGCATCAAAATATTATGAGTTCGACATTAATTTTAATAAATAGGGTGAAATTACAAAGGGGGACCAGTGGAGTTCGACCCAAATATGCGCGTGATTCTGAAATAACCCTGAATCTCGTTTGTGTGACGTATTTTTTCATTCTCATGCCTCTCACAAAATCAAAAGAAAGTAACAACAACAACAAAACAAAAGGCTTCTTCATAAACAACAACAACAACAACAACAACAACGCATCTTTATGCCAACAACAATGGTACTACTACCTAGTACCAAAGTTCTTTGCCAAGCAAGAACAACAAGTGCAGGCACCAGACACCAACCAGTCTTCTCCAACAAGCAGCACACACCACCAGAGGTGTAAGAAAGGCTAGTAGAAGAAAGGCCACCCTCCGGCCAGGGCACCGGCAAAAAAAAGAGAAAGCTGAATGCTACGGTACCAACAAAACAATCGCAAAGATGTGCTTGCTGCTTGCTGCTTGCTGCTTGCTGCTTGCTTGCCGTCTGCTAACCCAGGAGGAAGGCACAGAAGAAGCAAGAACCCTTCAAGAGAACCCAGCAAGAAGAACAAAAGCCCGGTCCGGTCCGGGCCACCCGCCCGCCTGCCAACTCTGAAACCCTTTGCGTGCTTTTCGAGGTGCTCTCTACTACTACTACTACATGGGCGTTGCTGGTCTGTTGCGGCGGCAACTTTTGTTTGGGGTGCAAATCATGATGCAGCTGCCAATGCCAGTGCCAGTGCCAATGTCAGTGCCAATGTCAGTGCCAATGTCAGTGCCAATGACAACTCCAATGTTCTGCGTGATATGAAGAGTTACTTTGTGTTGCCAATGGTGATCCTCTTGTGAACAACTACACGTGTCATCCCCCCGAAGCAACAGCAACTGGATCAACAAAGAAACACAATAGCAAGCTACAGCTTGGTGGTGCTGGTGCTACTAGTACCATCTGGGTGTCATTGTCAAGCCAGAAGAAAACCAAGAGAATCAATGATATGTGTCCGGTCTGTGGATGCAACGGGGATTGTGCCCGTGGAAGCAGCATTGACTTTATAATAAAAAGCTCAAGAGGGTCAATACAATGCTAGTACTACTAGTATTCCAACTCAATACACGGGACAGCAGCGTGAAACCCTACATGTCTTCCACGGGGAAATACTTGCAAGTCAAGTCACCGTTCATTTTTGAACATCTGGAGCAAGCTGTTCTCCAATCTTGGGTCAACAAGTATCTGAACCATGGCCATGTATTGATCTTCAGGTCTCGAGAACCAATTTGAGAATCGATTCATGAACAATGGAAAATGTTTGTGAGGAAAGTGAATTGCCTTTGCAGCCTATATCCACTGGATTGGAAAGGGCTTATCTCTCATCATTGCAGAGATGACAGCAACAACAACACCATTAATGTTGGTTCCTGGTGGTAGAAATCTTGGGCAAGGAACAACAGTAGCTCCAATGTCTTTGTCTTTGGTGCCGGTGACAAACGCCAAGTTACTACTAGTAGTAGTCCTTAGATTAATTATAATAGTGACAGTCTAGTACTGTGAATGGGGGAAATAAATGATCCTTGCCAAAACCAGCATTTTGAAGTCAAGATAAGTTTGATTCAACAGCCTGCAAAAGTAGTGCTCAACAATGTTTCTGAGAATCATTGGGTGTCAAAAAATACCATACCTGAGCAATTGCTGCTGGATCTTACTAGTGAGTAATGCAGGGTTGAAACTTGTGCTTCCAAACAATGGCTCAAGGATTTGAAGCTCCTACTTCTTTTGTGTGTTTATGTTTGTCACAGAGACCCTGATTTTCTTGATTGGATGAAGAATAAATTTCCTTGTATCATTGTCCTTTTTATCCCACCAAATCTACCCGATTGTGTTCAACCTCTAGTATATTGTACAGGTGGTTTAATGCTATGGTGAAGATGGAGCTGGATGCTCTCCAAAATAATAATGTTGCTGATGGAGTGGTTTGTGAAATTGAATCAGATGCCATTGAGCATTGACCTTCGTCCAAGCTAGGTGAGTTCAAAGAACCATTTTTCAAAATTCTTGCAGTCATCATTGAAGAACTTCAGACCTCAGAAACAAAGAACAGCATCTCAGCTATTTGCTGGCAGAAGGGTTTGCTTGAGAAGTGCTTTGATCCAGAGTTCCAGAAGAAGTGTGCTGGTCTTGTAGTAGTCAAAGATCAAGCAAGACGGAACATGTTTTTCTTTTAGCAATACTCACAACCCTCTTATTGCAACACCTCTGACAAAGAAAAGGAGTCAGGCATTCCAAGTTGATAATGGTTTCTTGGATAATCCCAGTGAAATTGCAAACCTTACTTCTGGGATTACGGTCAAAGATGTGGATGAGAATAAGCTGGTGGATAGAAAAGTTGAACCTTTGTTACAAATTTTCAGGTTACGTTCAATGGAAAAAACAGAAAAGCTACTTCAAGGGAGAACCAGAAAGTTTGACAAAACTGAACCTGAAGAACATTGTGAAATCCTAGTCTATGCTTCTGATGTTACAGTAGTGGTGGAGGTGATGAAGATTTGAGTGCAGGTGGAATATTAGATAGTTTGGGAGAAGAAGAAGAAGAAGAAGAAGACGGTGATAGTGACAATGAAAACAAAGAAGAGGAGGAGAAGGATGAGTAAGATTGGCAAAAATATAACTTTTTCAAGAAACAAAGTAAATTTTTGATAATTCCACACTTATGTTGTTGGGAATTGCTTGACTTAGTTACAATTTTGAAACTAAATACGTTATTCACACAACTTGTAAGAAATGTTCACGATCTTATAGATCAAACTGGTTAATCTGGTAGTATTTTCCATACTACTACTTAATTTTTTTTTAATTAAAATCCCAACTCGGTTTGCGCTGATTATCTTGAAGTTAAAGTAGAGTTCTTATTTATAAGTATGATCCTAAGGCCCTCTTTGATCACATTCTCTTGAAACCTGTAGATTTCCTGCTTGGTTTGATAGTTTTGTTGTATCTCCTGTGTTAGTCCTTGTGCTAACAGTTGTACGGTGTTTGCCATGCTAATCCTTCCTTTTTTATTGATTCTGATTTGTTAGATCAAATATCACCTTCTTATTCATGTATGGTGTTTTCATCAGTCTTGATGCCTGGTTGGAGTAAACTGCCTTTGTCTTCTTTATCATGGAGGGGTACATTGTGTGAGTGATATCCATGGGAGAATGTCAAGAGGTTGGCGTGCAGATTCCCACTGCTCGCGTGCCCATGATCCTAGTAGTGGGATCATATTCCCCAGCCTTCTTATCCTTATCATTGATATTTCCCCCCCACTATGTTTACTAGTATGTACATTATATTTATTGGTAACAGTATTACAATTATCGGTGATTTCTTCATGCTTACCAGCCCCGGTGATACTTTCACTATGTGCCAAATTAGCGGTATGTTCATTACAATCACCAGTAATATATTTATAATTACCAATTTTTCTTTACCCGGGCATAATATCTCAATAATTTAGTGGGTAAAGGTTCTATTCCATTGTACAATTTTTCTGCACTTGGCTATATGGGTTTGGTCCCAATTACAATGAGGTTCTCTAGTGATGGTGCAACCTTTGAAAGCCTTTGCTCCAATATGAGTGGAGGCAAATCAAATTGATGGAATGTTTGCATTCTTCTGTATCAGTTTGCTTGTTCAAGTGTTTCAATCACACTTAATGTTGGACAGGGTGCCTGTCACTCTTAGGATGGATGTTGATGACAGCACCAGCATAGTACGGTCTGGCACTTCAACCATGCTCCTGGCAAAGAGCAGGAGCAGACAAAAATATTATTGAAAATTGCAACAAGCAGGGCCCAAGAGGAATCCATAAAAATGGTAATAATTGATGCCCGCTAAAAAAGTCAATCAATCATACATTAATTCAATTTATTTTTTCCAGTCTCATTATTACTTCTTCCACATTGGGATTGATTTGATCTGTCTGTTTCAATCAAATAAGGAGCAAGTCTGCTGTTACCTTCGCTACTAGTCTTGTTGTTGTACAGTTCTATTTTGGGTGCAAAACAAATAAATTATAAGTTGAAAAGCTGAAATCATTGCATGGAAGTTTGCTAAATGCACTGTGAAAATTCCTGACCGCAAAGTTCTGCTTCATCATGACAATGATTACTACTAGTATCAATACACCCATGCACTTTTTGCTGGACTGATCATTTTTATATTATTTAATAAAAGAATTTCCACTTGTGAATTTATTGTCATCAAAACTAAAATAATAAAAGGTTGTTAGGATGGGATGTGCTACTAGTTGGCAGTGGCAGCATTTGAAACTTTCCAGGCTTACACAAGGTTTAGAAAGTTTGAAGATTGTGCTGAACAGTCCATTGCAAGTCCCACAATGCCAGTAGTAAACACTCCATATTCTCCAGTGACTAAAGTGTGTCATTCATTGATACATTAATCATAGCCTGACAACAAAAGCCTGCACATATTTTCCCCGTTGTCATTGCAGCCTGCAAATATTTTCTGTTGTCATTTCAGTGGAAAAATAAATGGAAATTTCAATCCATTTAAAACATTTGTGTAGTAATAGTGATACTAGCTAATACTTCCACTAACAATAAGGATAGTCTAGATATTTCTCTCAAGGAATTTAGCCATCACACGACACTCTCTCCTCTCTCTCTCTCTCTCTCTCTGTGTGTGTGTGTGACTCTCTCTCTACTAGATATTGTAACAAATATTTCTTTTTCTAATTGCACATTCACATGTGGCTAGCGCACGTAATACTCATGGATACGCTAATAACATATTGAGCACCAGCAGTTGAATTTTTTTGAATGGAGATCAACACAGATGTTCTACATAGAGCAAAATCTCAAACACCCATCATCTGATGGAGATGCTGGTGATTATCTTGTAATCATTTTGTTCCAATTCTGAGGAGTCAAAATGTTGTATGAATACGTTAACTCCAATTACAACAACATGGCGTCCACACTTCTATTGGACTGCACAATTTTGAGCTGAACCCATTCATTGTTTATGATATGACTGGTTTTACACCACCCAAATATCTGCAAAAACAGGAAACAATAGAGATATCTTGACCTTGATAATGACAAGCAGATGCATGACTGCTCATTACTCAACACTACCAAGCACCAAATTTTGGAGCAAGAGCAGAAGGGCATCTATCAAATTAGTACTAGAAGGGAAAAGAAAGCTAATTATGCTGGTTGTACAAGTTATCAATTTTATTCTTGGATCAGGAGCCCCATCTCAGCAACCAAGATCAATTCCTACTCAGGTCAAGATATTTTGTTCCAACGGTTTCACACTTCTTCATTTGTCACAAGAGTGCATCAACAAATACCATTCGTAAGCAAGCAAAACTTTCCTCCTCACGAACGACCAGACTCCTCCGGTTTCCGAAATGTATGGTGCTACGGTACACTGCAGAGGTGCATATACACGGTACACTACAGTTTCCGCGCAACGCTATTCTATTTGCATGGTATTGTTTTCAATCGCAACTGTTTTGTTTCGTTTCGTTTCGTTTCGCTTCACCGTCCGGGTAGCTACTATACTCGTACCACCTACTACAGTATTTGCAATTCCTAAAGTTACGCTTGTGGTCCCGCTATACTGTGCTGTACTATGCTATGCTGTACTATGCTAAGCTATGCTGTGCTATACGTTTTCGCATTTCCCGTGGCGACAGCACGTCGCTAGCACGGGCATGGGGGCGTCCTTCTGGATGAGCGACTCGAAATCGGACGGAATCTCGTAGCACGCCCGGGACGGGTTCATTTTTTGCAGGAGGTTCCCCACCACGAATCCCTGGTTCCACGGATTGTGGTACACCCTCCGGCCGCCGATGACGGGAAACAGGTACTTGTAGCGCATCGCGTTCATGCTCTCGTTCGTCGTCAGGTTCTTGCCGATGAGCTGGGCGTGGTAGACC
This sequence comes from Pseudo-nitzschia multiseries, assembly GCA_037355745.1. Taxonomy (NCBI): domain Eukaryota; phylum Bacillariophyta; class Bacillariophyceae; order Bacillariales; family Bacillariaceae; genus Pseudo-nitzschia; species Pseudo-nitzschia multiseries. Next base: position 9,940,565 of record CM074791.1, read on the forward strand.
ACTAATCCGGCGCAGGGGAAGAAAATGAGGGCCAGCTCGGTTCCGAGCGCCAGGACGAGCCAGGGGAAGGACCCGTGCGCGGATCGGTACCGCGATGCGTAGGTGGCGAGGGTGACGGAAAAGGCCAGCAGGGCGGTGGTGATCGAGACCAGGAACATACAGAAATAGTGGTAGTTGTAGAGGCCGACCGTGTTGTCCACGAACGGGCAGAAGTGATCGAAGACGAGCACGCATTTTCGGGTGACCCGGCAGTGCTTGGAGCGATGGGGGCGGGCAACGTGGCACGTATGGCAGAGTTCCTGCGGGGAAACGAAACGAAACCAAACGAAAAAGAGAGGCAAGCAAATGACCGAGTGAGTGAGTGGAGTCAAGTGGCGGTTCTTGAATGAATGATGCAGATCCAAATATAATCCCTGCAAACTATAATTACCCCTGTTGTTACCGACCACGTACTAACTACGTGTGCTAAAACACCATGCAACACAATACAATACTGTACGTGACACTACACTACACTACACTACAACACAATGCAAAACAATAAAAATACACACTCACAAATGGTCGCTTCGGCTGGTGGTTCGTTGTTTCGTTTTCGTGCTCGTGTTCCGCGAGCGATTCGAGGGTTTCCTCGTAGAGCCTCCGCCACTTGCCGATATCCGGATGAGAATCGTCCAGAAATCCCGGCTCCGTCCGGACCGTCTTGGCATAGGAATACCACGTGAGGCCCATCAGGACAAAATCCAGCAACAGCAGGCCGCTCTTGTCCCACAGCAGGCCCTCCCCGGCGTTGGCAAAGGGCGCCATGACCCCCACCATGAGCGCCAGGTGCAGCGCCATGTTGATGAGGACGATGTAGAAGGGAACCCTCGACGGGGCGTCCATCTCGTCCGTCTGCGGTGCCATCCCGCACCAGAACTGCCAGCTCCGGAGGGAGGCCATCTCCCGGACCGAGTTCCAGAGGGTCTTTCGGAAAAAGTGTCCGCGGGGGTCCTCCGCGGCGGCCATGGCCTCCCGCAACACAAACTCGACGTTCCTCTTTTGCTTGTGGATGGCCAGGTCGAGGGGGGTCCGGCCGTTCTTGTCCTTGACAAAGAGGACGCCCCGCTCTCCCGCGGTCAGATTCGAATTCGAATTCGAATTCGAGTTTGAGCTTCCGTTCTTCCGCCCATTGTTGTTCCGCCCCAGGTGCAGCTGCTGCAAGATGTACCGCACCACCGATGTGTTCCCCCGGAGCGCCGCCAGGTGCAGCGGGGACTGCCCGTAGGCGTCCTGCGCCGCAAAGCTTAGCTGCTGGTAGTGCGTGAGCAAGCCGCATACCTCGTTGCTGCCCTTGTAGGCGGCCCAGTGCAGGGCCGTGTCCCGGCTCGAGTCTACCGCCTGGAGGTTGGCCCCCTTCTGGAGGAGGTAGGCGACGACCTCGACCCTGCCGTACTGGGCCGCGATCAGCAGCGGGGTGCAGCCGCTGTGGTCCTGGGCCTCCGGGTCGGCCCCGTGGTGGAGGAGGAGGGCCACGTGGGGGATGCTTCCCTCGGTGCAGGCCCAGTGGATGGGCCGCATCCCCACGTTGTCCTCCGAGGCCCGGTTGAGGAGGTCCCTGGTAGTAGTAGTAGTAGTTGTGGCGGAGTCTCCTCCTCCTCCTCCTCCGGCGTGCTCTTGTGCGTGCGCTAGCTCGACGAGGGCCCGCAAAAAGCGGAGATCGTCGACGCGCTTGGACGCCCAGTGAAACAGGGTGTGGCCGCCCTCGTCGGATTTCTGCAGAATGCCAAAGAGGGGCGTGCGTGTGTGTGTGTGCGTGGAACGTGCATTCGCTGCCTCGACCGCCGTCAGTTTGGCCAGGAGGGGGGGAATGCCTTCGAATCGCGCAAAGCGGAACAGCGTGAAGAGGGCCCGGGTGATTTCGTCGTCGCTGGCGGTGGTCAGATCGACGGCTGTGTACTGCTGCTGTTGCTGCTGCTTGGTGGTTGTCAGCTCGATCCCGTGGTTTTCGCAGCACGGGGATGCCGCAGCGGATGCGGATGTCGATGCGGATGTCGATGCTCCGTGCTGGTGCTGCTGTTCGCCACCAGGTGTCTTTCCCGCGGAACCCGAATCGCCCTTGGGCGATAACGACGACGACGACGGCGACGACGAGGGGACCAGGGTGCCTCCGGTCAAAGTGATTTCCGACATGGTTGAGTCACGCGGCAGGTACGGTACGGTACGGTGCGTGTGGTACGGTACGAGTAGAACCTCTAGTACTTTCTCTTTGCTTTCGGAACGCAAGGGAGAGTCGTTGTTGCTTGGCCTATCGTATCTATCCACCGATTGATTCTTCTTTCCACTGTTCACTGAAGCTTCAGCTGTTGTTAGTTGGTTGGTTGGTTGGTTGGTTCGTCCTTCCGTCTTTTTGTGGAGTTTTACTGGATTCGTTTCCGAGATGCAAAATAGTCACAGAAAATGGGCAGCATGACAGAACTGCAATACCGGTAACAACACAACCGCGAAGAGCCTTTTCCGAAACAAATACATACGAGTACGAGAACGAGTTCGTACTCGTAGTTACTTGTACGTCGTAATACGGTACCTATTCGTAATCTTTCGGTTCTCTTCCGCATTTCGACACACGATACTCGTACTTTCGGTACGAGCACGAACTCGAGGTACGTACCGTACGAGGTACGAGAACTCTTACTTCTATGTACGGGTCTTACGAGTAATACCTACCGGTACAGTATACGGAATTACGTACGTAAGATCCTACGATACGGTAGAAATAGTACGAGTACTTCACCATGAAAAAGAAAAAATACAGCGAAGTAAGGTTCGTACCGTACGAGTACGAACGTAATCCTATGGCTTCGGGGGACAAGCACGTGTACTCACTCCTAAGTACCAAGAAAAATGAGGGTTTGAAACAGGCTCAACGGGCGGGAGAAGGGAGTGGTACTCCGGTAGCAGATGGTGGTACTATGGTACCAAAAGTGGTACTCCGGTACCACACTTTATTCTGGTACTATTTTCTACGTGATTTCCAGTAGAATGTACTGTGCAATTTCCAGTTGTATTTTGAGCACTGTTCTCTTACGACTAGTTTCGATACTCCCAGAACAGACTACTAATACACAGCAGACTAGGGACCAGACGAGTATATGCCAAAAAAAGAGCCAGACTTAGTCTGTAGACCTATTTCTTGCTACAGAGCACACCATGATGAATATTGAGGCTGCTTGGGCCAAAATGGGAGCTTGTTGTAGTTCGGACACTGGAACGAGAAATACAGTCATCCCGTACTAATAAACGGGGACTAGATCGGAGCAGCAGTCGTCCCATAGAAGCAGCGCTTGTAGTTTGGATGCCGTGGATACACCAATCCCCTAGATTGGAGCATTGTGCTTGTAGTTTGGACGCCGGAGCAAGAAATACACAGTTCCATAGATTGGAGCAGCACAGTGCTTGTAGTTTGAGTAGGAATTGGCTAGTCGGCGTTGCTCTCGCTGCTGTTGCTCTCGCTACTCTGGCTAGCCGGTGTTAATCCTTCTTGTATCACAAACACAACTGCTCCTTGAATCAAGCCACCTTCTTGTTCCAGTGCGCCATGTCGAAATAAAATCAAGACCAACGTTGGGTTGTTGCTGTTGTTGCGTCCATAAATGACCGACCGAGTCGGAGACCAAAGATCTTGAGCTGGAGCAGAAAATTGGGGAGCTTGAGCCTTGCTCTTTCAAGGTGGTACAGTTCAAACCATGGATGCTGAAAGGAGCGATTCCCATGGTCAAAAGCAAGAAGAAGCAGTGCCGTGAGATAGGAATAAACAAATGACAACACTACAACGACGGCGACAAATCAGACCACAGCAGCCTTACTAACAGCTTCCCCCCAAGCGAACAAAGGACCGGCAATGACTTACAGAACCTATAGGATGGGTTTCTTGTTGTTGTAATAGGATAGGAAGCAGCGAAAAGGGTCTATCCCCATGGTCGGGGAGCAATTTGCTTTTGAAAGTGGTTGATTTCGAAATTATGAATTCCAACTGGGAAAAAAACAGCAAAAATCCAGGTTTGTAGTAGGGATTCTACTAGATTCTACACAGGTGTGGTGTCAAGGAATCAGTCAAATTCCACGCTGCTGCGAATCCCGCGTGTTTGCTCCCTCTTTACGCTTGAGTATCAAAAAACACGTGCGTTGAAAAATTGTTACTTAACAAAACACGTACAATGCGTTGAAAAAAATATTACTTAACAAGTGAGTGGTACTCCGGTACCACCAAAATGGTACCACTGATTGGTACCGTACATTTTGTACTTGTTCCTACCAGTACTTGTCGGTACCACAGATTGGTACCGGTTTAGCCATGCCCCACCCCTGTAGCAGCATCGAAACACTACTACTCCCCCTGTAGCAGCATCGAAATGCACACCGGCAGTAACTATTAGCAAGGAACCCCTCCTCCTCCTCCATTGTGCTTGTCCTTCCAAAGCCATAGAGATTACCATGTCAACACCCCTTTCCTCCTTTTGCTCCTCCTCGTAGTATCATTGGGAGGAGGGGTATTACTTGGTACCACTCTAGCTCCTTGTTTACGAGGCCCGGGGGACTCGTAAACAAGGAGCTAGAGTGGTACCAAGTAATACCCCTCCTCCCAATGATACTACGAGGAGTCCATTTGGTTGGCACGTGTCAACCCCTATCTAAAGAAAAATCCTCGGCGCGCGCCTCGGGAGAGGGGTTGACACGTGCCAACCAAATCGGAGGACGGGGTGTTACCTATTTATTACTCGTAATCTTACTGTACTTCGTAATTGAAAATCTCGATGACCTTTGTTTCGGTTCAACGTCCGATAACAACAGAAAAGGCCTCATAATCTTCCTGCTTGCTGGGGATGCATCTCAACCCCGGTACCGGTACGGGTACCCGGTACCGTTACTGGCGACGAGCGCACGACGAGTATGTACGTAATTCTTACCGTACACTTACACTACCGGTACGTACCTACCGAATTCTTATCATAACAGCCTGTGCCTACAATGTATTCTTACTAATATTTTATTAGAAGTATTTCTAAAAAATTGTTACAAAGTTACGAAGAAGTATTGTTGTTTCGGAAAGAAGCAAGAACCAACTAAATTACTTGCTACTTGTACGGTATGGATACAGAAGATGTGAATTGCGTACGGTACAATACTACAGTAATCTTACCGTATTGGGCCGCTGATGTTGGTACGTAGTTCATTTACTGTGCTGTGCTGTGCTGTGCTGTGCAGTGCTGTTCTGTGCTGTGCAGCGCTGTGCAGGATGGTACGTACATACTACTCGTATTACAAGAAGCAGGAGGTTCTAAGGGGGTAGTATCGTTTGGTACGGTAGTACAATACGTAGTACTAGGATGGAACAACAATACACCATGGGAATAAAAGAATGAATGAATTGCTTCGACTACGGTACTCGTAGTTATGGTAGTTCGTTACAACGGCAGTCGGTTCGTTAACTATGTCGATTTGTACATTGCACGGCACGCAACCCGTTCCGGTGTCCATACGATTCGATTCGATTCGATTCCATCGCCATCGATCGATGCCCTTCCCTCGCTCCTCCGTGGTTGGTTTTGCGAACGAAATTAACAAATGAGTTTTGGTTTCGCTGGTTTGATTTTGATTGATTGGTTGATTGATTGATTTTGTGTGCTACCGTGCAAACCACGATTGGCATCGTGTTCGTGTTGTATCGTACTGTATCGTACTGTAGTCTTGTATTTGTAACGTATTGCATTGTATTGTATTGTATTTCCAATATTTTTTGTACCAAACCGATGTGTTCATTCCATTCCATTCCATTCTATTTTATTCTTTTCTTTTCTGTTGCGCTAATCGCTTGCCGTAGTGGTTTCGTTTTCGTTTTCGTTTCCGTCACTGGCTGTAGTAGTAGTGGTAGTGGTAGTAGTATCTTTATTCTTTTGTTGTTGTTCGACAAAACACCGGCGGGTCATGGGAATCTGGTCCAGCAGGTGGTGGAAGAAGAATCCTGCTTCGTGGCTCTCCTTGAACTTGAGGAGGTACTGGCACATCTTGCCGTCCTTGAGGGTTTTTAGCTGTACGTATTGCTGCGCCTGTCGGTCCCTTTCGCAGGTGGATTCCTTCCACAGCGGTGCATTGAGGATGACCTTAGTGGCGGGCCCGTTCTTGGAGGATTCCCTCCTCTGGACCAGGCGCAACCGATTGGGTTTCGATTTGGACCGCAGGATCTTGACGGGTCCGATTCCCAGTTCCTTCCATTTTCCTCCCTCCATCCCGGGATTCCCCATTCCTCCTCCTCCTTCTGTGTTGTTGTTGCTGTTGCTGTTGCTGTTGTTCTTCTTCTTCGACTTGGACGACGAATCTGCATCGTTTTTTGATTTTGATTCGTCGGCGGTGGTCGAGAGGGCCGCCTGGAACTGGGCGGACGACCGGACGGAGGGATTCTTTGCGCGGTTGGAAGCGGAGGCCTCGGTCTGGTCGGCCTCCGTCTCGGCCGAGTTTCCGGCGTCGTTCTCGGAAACGGTCGTCCACTCAAAGGCCTTGCACCGGGCGCTGTGCACGGTTTCCTCGTCTTCTTCTCCCGTGGTCAGCTCCACGGCGTCCGGGAGATTGGCAACGTTGTTGTTGTTGTTGATGATGTTGTTGTTGTTGGCGTTCTCACCGGTGGTTCCCTTTGTTGCGAAGGAGGACGACTCGGAATCCTCCGCCCTCCGGGAAAAGTTGAAGGTGATGCTGGATGTCGCGCCGCTTCCGAAAAAGCTCTTGGGGGCGGAATTGGAAGCGGAAGCGGGCAACGCAGTGGACGACGCCGTTGCGGATGCAGACATGGATACAGCTGCGGATGCGGATGCGGATGCAGACACGGAGGAGGATCCAAAGCCCCCGAATCCCGAGGACTTGGTTCCACCGTCCGAAGATAAAGCTGCCGCACCGAATCCCCCGCTCACCCCGGCAAAGCCTCCCCCGCTTCCGATTCCGAGTCCAATTCCAAATCCGCTTGTGCCACCGTTGCTTCCGGCCGCGGCACCAAAGCCCGAGGCGGGGACGGACCCGAATCCAAAGACCTTCTTCTTAGCGAGACTGGTACTAGCACTGGTACTAGCACTGGTACTGGTACTGGTACTGGCACTGCTGTTGATGTTGATGTTGCTGCTGCTTTTGTCTTTGTTGTCTCCGGTGGAAGACGGTTCTTCGGCCTTGCTCGAGGCCAGCACGGTAGAGGCAAAGGGATTGCTGTTGCCGCTGCTGTTGCCGTTGCTGGTAGTTGTCGACAGACTCGTAGTGGCAAACGGATTGCTGTTGCTGCTCGACGAAGCAGAAGCGGCATCGCCGGAGGAGGACACCGATGCCGATTCGTCTTTGATGGTGGTGGTGGTGGTGTTGGTCGGTGCTGGTGTTGGTGCTGCTGGTGCTGCTGCTGTCGCCGCCGGTCGCTTGACCTTGTAGATCTTGCGCTGCTTCAGCACGTCGTCCGAAGCTCGCTTGAAGCCCTGTTTCAACCGCTCGTCGCCATCGCCATCGCCATCCGCGTCGTTGTCGTCGTAGTCGTCTTTGGTGATCTGGTTGTCCGCTCCCCGCTTCTTCTTGGCGGGGGGTTCGTTGTTGTTGTTGTTGTTGTTGTTATTGCTATTGCTAGTGTGTGCGGGTTCCTGTTGTTGCAGCTCCGGCGAGGGGTTATCCTCCGTGGATTGGGATTTCGACGAATCGTTCGACATGCTTGTTTGGTTGGTTGGTTGGTTGGTTGGTTAGTTTGGTGATGTATGTATGTATGTGTGTAACCGTGAATGAGTGTGCCAAGGTGCTTGTTTGTTGTACAGTATAAGTAGGACTACCGTCGTGTACCGTAGTAGGGAGGGTGTGTTGCTGTCGTATCTAATTACTATACCGTGGTTGGCTGGTTGCTTGTTTGCTTGTCAGCTTGCTTGCTTGCTTGCTTCGCAATTAGTTGCGTTGTATTCTTCGTCCGGAACGGATTTCACGAGGAGCGTTGTTACTCTTACGGTCGTGTCCGGTCTGTTCTGCCTCGGGACGATTTTTTGAGATTTTGCTTCTTACAATACCGGTAATTACAGTAAATAATAATACGAACTGGCTGTACCGTACGTACGGTACGGTAGGGCGACACACTCACTCACGGCCAATTATTATTATCACAAAGTAAGTAAGATTACCGCTAGTACCGTACGAGTAGTCGTACGGTACGGTAGTGCGAATTATGGTACGAGTATGATTACCAGTACGAACCAGTACCAGTACGAGTGAATGAACGGATGAATCCAGGATGATCCAGGACCGAGCGGTTCCATCCACAACCACGTATCTGATTATTATCGCAAAGGTGTACAAGTAACATTCCGTATCGGTCGTACGGTACGGTAGGAACAGCGGTTCGTTTTGAGTATGGTGTGTACGGTAGTCGCCGGTATTCATGCATCCGTATTGTTCTTGAGTCTCCTTCGAGCGTTCGCTTTTTCCAGTGCAGCTACGAACCTTTCTTTTGTAAGTGAGGAATTAAGGGTGGCACCCGAGGCATCCGAGGAATGAAGAATACAATGATGACCCCCACCAGAAATAAAGAATACGAATTAATAACAAGATACCGGTTCGTACTTCGTACAAATTATCGCATGTCCCAAACCCGTCACGGATGCGATGGATTTTGATTTTGATAACGTACCGTAAAAAGATTGGATACATCTCAAACAAACCTAATTATTGTAATTGCAATGAAAGTAAATCAGACACCTTAAATAAGCGGGGGAGAGAATGTTTGCCAGAAATTAAAAACTATCATTCACGGCGAGAGAATAATAAGAGTTCTATCCTAATTATTGTTGCGTGATTCATTCGGTGTTTCTTGTCCAATGAATCAATGACGAACGTACACAGATGACGAGCAATAAACAAATACAAAGTAATACTTCAACTTCGTACTCCGGACTTTGTACACGGTAATACTTATACGGCACGACTTAATGATAAAGATGATATTTCAATTCGAATACTACCGGTACTACCCTAAGTAATACCGGAATCAAGGTTCATTCGAATTGATGTAGCGATCCGGATGACAGAAATGGTAGTGCCACGTGGCACTCACTTGGATTGGAAGAAGGCCAGACCGGGAGTGATCCAAGATTCCCTGTATCACTGAATCTAGTAGTAGTGTATCACTACTAGATCTAGTAGCACACGCCTCAGATACACCAGGCTAGTACTAGCCTTAACAAGCCTGTAAAGGATTCCTTCAACAAATCTCAAGAAGCATGCTGATACTAGTACTACTACACTTCTTGCTACCAGGAAAATACAATCGATTTCCTGTATCACCGTATCGTATGGATGTATCACTGTATCACCACCGTATCACTGTGACGTGGATCTAGCTCGTATGAATTTGCCTGTGACCAAAAGATGCGTGTGCAAGGACAAAATACAGGAAAAATACAGGATAGTACTAGCAGCACTATCAAGTGAAGCGTGTAATGGATCCCTCCAACAAAACCCAAGCATACATGCACCCCATGATACATCATACAGCAGCTCACTCTTTTTGCTGCTCCTAAAACGATTTGTAGTAGTACTAGTACTAGTACTAGAACAATAAGTTGTTGAGTTGACCCACCACGCCCGCCTGCCCGCAGAAAAGGCTTAACAGCCAAAGCTGTGCGCTGGTGTGTGTGTGTGTGTGTGGGCACAGCAATCTAAGGGACCGGACTCCCCAGCCTGCAAAACAATCAACAGCAGGCTGGATTTTCCCAGATTCCCCCCACCCTCTACTAATAGCACTGCTGCATAATAAACCAAAATATAGGAAAAATACAGGCTAGTACTAGTACTAGTGCTAGCGCTATCAAGTGAAGCGTGTAATGGTGTTGTTGGTCAAAAATACACGTACTCTACTTACGTACATTCTACAGGAATAATATCCATTCTACACTTGAAAAGTTACTTATACTCCTCCAGAGATAAAAATGACTTCAAGTATCCAGACATTTAGGTCATATCATGTGTTCTCTGTCTTATGATGAATTACACATGATCTACGACGACCGGTTTAGACATCCCTACATACAACACGAATAACACAGGGATACCGGTTGAATACAGTAAAATACACAGTAACAGAGCAATCTCACGATATGCTCACATCTCTTTAAATTTCAATTATCCTATACCTTTCGGTTGATTTTTAGAGTTACAACAGGTTATAGAGCCCTCTATCTCCGCCCGATCAGCACCTCAACTGACGGTTAACACCAGAGGCAATTGTGTGCTTAGCTCCCTGTGCGGCACATTCTAGACCTCCACTCCAGGTTTCGTTTCTTGCGGCACCTCCCTTCTGAGGGCCGCACCCTGGACTGTACCTCGTCCTTCTGTTCCCAGCTTGTGGATCAGGGGGTGTACTCGCTATCACAAGCCTTGTAACCCACAACCAGCTCTCTGGATTGACACAGTTACAACCTAAAGACCACCGCCATCTTTAATGAAAGCCCATTGCACCGGACACGCCGATTGCAATCCCCATCCTTTTCTTCCGCGTCCATCATCCCCATAAAGGACCATTGACGCCCATTTTTTCTTCCGCGTCCATCATCCCCATAACGGACCATCGGCGCCCATTTGATAGTGCTAAACACCACTTCAAACAGAATAACAGACTGCAACACATCATACGATAGTTGCTTTATTCACTACGTTCCACACCGCCGTTTGTTCCTCCTTCGGAACATTCCTTTGGTCCTTTCCTTCGGTCCCTTCGGTTATTTCTGCACCTCCAAGGATCGTTCCGCGATTATCCATCACTTGCTCTGCGCACACCGAGCCATTCCACTCAAACAGCCGGCAACCGCAGTCAACTCCTACGCCAATTGCTCCGCGCAACGCCCTGCAATTGCAATCCAACCTCCAATTGTTTCTCCCTTCGGTTACTTCCGCACCTTCACGGATCATTCTGACGGTACTCCGCCTTTTTTTTTCGGTCCTTCCTTCGGTTACTTCTGCACCTTCGCGGATCATTCCGACGGCCCTTTCGAACCTTCTCTCATTCGACACGGCCGCACCTTCGTTCAGTCATTTTGTCTATCTACCAAGAATCTTCCTTCTGTAATACACATCCAAGGCCGACATTGACAATTCGATAACTGCTCCTCAAAGAACGATCTACGATCACGATCTGTGAACATTCTTTTGGTCATCCCACGCACCTACGTTCGGTCATTTCGTCCACCACGCCGGTTAATTTAATCATCACCTCCTATTTCTTTCTCTCCTTTTCTCCCCTTGCATATATATCAAGGTGTATATCTACAGATCCTTCTACCAAGAACATTCTTCTGTAATACGCATACACGTCCAAGGAAGACGATCGAACGGAAGTGCACGTCCTACCAATCAATTGCTCCGCACAACGCTGAGCGCTTACCATCCAAACAGCAATATCTACCCCGCTTACCTCCATGGCCTTCTCTGACGGTCAATTTTTCTTCGTAACCTTCCGACGGTTTTTTTCGGATAATTCTTTGCCTCTGATCTACTCCGATTGCTTCTCCGCCAATCGGTTATCTCTTTATCGGCTCTCTCTTCTGCACCTCCGAGGATCCCGACGATCACTCAATACCTCAATATTTCGATTCCCAACCTACTGTATCTACAGATCTTTCAACCAAGAATCTCCTTCTGTAACTACATCGTAACATCGACACCGTTGTTTCCCTCACTACCAATCTCCCTTGATCGTTCCTCTGACGAACGCACCTTCGGTCCTTTCTTTGGTTCCTTCTTTGGAACGTTCCTTTGGTCCTTTCATCGGCTCTTCCTCCGAATCTTTGACTGTCTTCTCTGACGGTTGATATTTCTTTGGTTAATTCCTTTAATCACCTCAACGCTTCTGCCAACGCCGACACCAGTCATTAGAATCGAATACACGACGCCATCGAACAATTGAGTGCAAATTTCCCACTCCACCTTTCCTTCGGCTCCTCCGTTCTCTCCATTCCGCCATGAGGCTACAACTCACCGACTGGAACTATGTCAACGCCATACAGTTCTCGTTCATAGACGCTGACGAGATTGACACCCAAAACTACCTGAATGCGGCGTACGCCAAAAAATTAACTGATCTCATCAGCCTCATATCCTACAAATACGGCACCGCGACCCTCAGACCAGGCGCGATTCCCAACATCAAATCCCTCGTCGCTGAATCCATCACAAAAGATCTCCCTGAATCAGAGGTATCTGCCAAATACAAAGAACACATTCAACTGCTTCTTGACAAGACTAACATTTGGTACGTTGACAACCACGGCATGAGACAACTGGTTCAAGATGATCAAGTACTGGCTATCGCGGCACGCACGGCGAGATACAACTCTGATGGGAATAAGGATCCTACCATCCAATTGGAACTCAGCATCCATTCCGCAGCGGATGGTACCCATACGAATTTGCCAAGGTTTATGACAAAAACGGTGGAGCAGCAGCATTTGAGACATCTCAGTCTCTGGAGCCAATGCCTACGACTATGTCATACGACGATCGCGTGGCAAATATCCTCAAATTCTCCAGGAGAATCATCTCCTGTGAAAATGAATTTTGCCTTGACCTACCAGATCCCTATTTTGAATACATTGCGTTTAAACAAATTTATCGCATGGCCTTTCCTCCCAGTTACACATGGACATGGAAATACTCCCCCAACAGTGACTCTGTCTCCTTCCACCGAGTCCAATCCAACTCCATCTCCTTCCAACGCTCCACTTCCTCTTCAAGTTCTCGTGTACAATGTCAGGAGAAGTCCACTACGACTCCAATCCAATGCCAGGACAAGTCCACTGTGACTGCGTCGCATGAAACCCCATCTCCAATGCCCCATTCAGATCATCCTTCTGCCCCACCTTTGGCGCCTACTAACTTCAGTTGGACCTTCAATCCACAGAATGAAATTGCAACATTCCGCCGCCTGCCAAAATCAGCTCCCTCACCCTCACCACAGCCTCCGATGTACGATCGGCTGATACCATCTGAGACACTTGCTGAGGACCGTCCACACGCCGCTCCTGCATACATCCGATCATTGCGTTCTCCATGCTGCAGTCAGATTGGCTCAAAACCACAGCCTGTCCTGCGACTCTCCAAACAACATCGCGATGCCTTGAAGATAAAGATGTATCACTTGTATGCTAACATCTTGTCAATGAATTGGTTCTACGATGCTTTTGACTGAACGTGGCAATCGACTGCAACTTCCTCATCCGAGTTCGTTGCTTTAAACCTTCACTCTCCCTCAACCATTCCTACAATGCGCGATATCTGTCTCAGCCATGTTTGCTTGCATCACACAATTTTTACGATACTTTTGACTGACACCTGATGCACGTTTGGATACCTCTGTGTTTACTTAAGTCAATCATTCGCATACGACTCCCTTTCTTTCTACAACCATGGAGTACGCCCTCCGGTTTTGTATCATTCCCCACCATGGAATTCGATTGAACCATGGAATTCAATTCCATAAGTATTGCATCGAGGGGTGTGCATCGGAATCAAGGGGTGTGCACTGGATCACCACATGCCGCTTCCTTTGTACACATCTGCATTACGGATTTTTCCTCATAGGCCTCCACCAATTTACTTATGCTCCCCGCACGCGACAAGGATCCCACTGAAACCAACCTCAACGAACCAACTGATACTTCGCCACTCCTCCACCAAGTGTCAAATCAAGGGGTGTGTTGCTGGTTCCGACGGTTCATGTAACCCCACCAAAAGAAGATTCCAGCAATTTACTTGATATCCAGCATCGTCTCCCTACAAAAGTTCACACGACTTAATCTGACGATTTCGATTCCCCAATCTCATCTTCCAAGCTATGAATCGCCATCACTTCGAATATGATTTGGATTCCCTAATCTCATCTTCCAAGATATGAATCTTCCGAGATATGAATCGGCCCCACTTTACATATGAAATCGATTCTCTTCATCCACTATCCACCAGAATCCTTCTCTGTATCATCTACGCTTTGACTGGGCTCTTCCATTCTCAACGTACGATTCTATCCAAACCTCTTTCCAAGTCTCCACTACGCTTCTGTTCTACGATAAGCCAATCTCTCCTTAGCAAATACGACTCCCATCTGTTGAGATCCGCATCAATCCTATTCTACGACTATCTACGATCTCTACGATCATATTGACTCCTACGATCTCTCAATCGTATTTCACACTCAACCAATTCCTACGATCCGATTGAATTCTTTCCTACTTCTCAATCGAATTCTACGATCATATCTCCTCCTTGGATCGATTCCTTCCCTTGCATTCCTTCAATGCTACTCCAATTCCATTCGTTTCTACGTCAAGTCTCTTTGAAATCCTACGACGCTCCGATCTACAATCAAACGATGTCTACAATTCTACGGTTTGATCTACGATCTCACGACTTTCACGTCACTCTCAAGTGTCTCGTTATATTGATCTCTGTTTCTTCTTGGATCTACATCCAATCCATCGTCTTTGTGTTGATGATCATCTACGATTGGTCAATACTCAACATGTTTCGATTCTCAGCAATTTGAATCATTGGTTTTCCTTCGCCTCAGCAACTGCCGTGAATCTAAAACTATCTACAATCAAGTTTCTTTGAGTCGATTCTGATTCCCCAATCACATCTTCCAAGATATGAGTCTCTCTCACGTCATCCAATCTGGCACATTTAGGTCTAAATCGATACACTTCCTCCCAAACGGAAGCATCGCACAAAGCCTACTGCTCCTGTAGCTAGCGAAAATCTTCCTATTCCTTCCCATCCTACGATTGTACCTTCTGGTACCACTGCCCTGGTTCATACCAAGCCGACTGTTTCCAATCCCATCAAAACCATCTCTGATTTGCTTCCTGTACAAGCAACGGACTCCATTCTTGATACGCCCGCTCCCAGTTCCAACCTGATAAACCCCAGCTTGCACGCTGTCAAACCAGCCGAACCCAATGCCCATACTACTGTTAAGGTTCGTCTGCCTTATATGACCCGGTCTTTCGATAATACCAACTTGAACAATTCCAATAGTGCCGGCCAACCCGTTGATCGCCAAGTGGCTGATACTCCCACTGCTAATGCTCCTATGCCAAATAAAGCACCACATTACGCCTGGACCTGGACTTATTCTCCCAACAGTGAATCGGTCTCCTTCCATCGAGTCCGCTCTCGATCCATCTCTTTTCAACGTGCCACTTCTTCAAGTCCTCCTATCCAACGTCAGGACAAGCCTTCCACTGTGATCGCACCATCTGTCTTGCCTTCTGCATTGACTAGATTTGGTCATCATTCTGTTCCACTTTATGTACCAGCCAACTTCGGATGGACATTCAATCCTCAGAATGAGATCGCAACATTCCATCGCTTGCCAAAACCAGCTACTGTCCCTCTCAAGCCACCCTTGCGATTCGCATTATCCGGCACAATTACTGATGACCCTGTCTTCTCATGTCCCCTTCAATCACAACACAGTGACCACCCTTTCCCTCGTTGTTATGGGACGTGCTTCGAACCAAACCATCAGCCGGTCCTCCTACGAATCTCCAAATGACATCGCGATGCCTTGAAGATAAAGATGCACCACTTGTATGCGAACATCTTGTCAATGACTTGGTTTTATGATACTTTTGACTGAAAATTGCAACCGACTGCAACTTCTCCATCACGAGTTCGTTGCCTTAACCTATCACTCTACTCCGCGCGTTGCGACGTTCGGCGCTCTTCCACCAGCAAACAACTAGTCATCCCAACGATATGCGTCACTCCCATCGATTCTACAATCGATTTATCTCCCAGGGGAGGTCAATCTCGACTACGATTGGTAACACCGTTGAAGCGAGCAATTCTCAACGTTTGACTTTTATACTACGTTTGGCACTGATGGATCCCAGCATTTGTCCCCTTCGTCGACATTTGAATCTGCAATCTCTTCTTCTCTTTTGATCGAGTTCCTATGAGTTGATTCAGATTCCTCAATCTCCTTTCCAGGATACGCATCAATGCTCCGTCTCCTTTCAACGTGCCCCTTCTTTGAGTCCTCCTGTCCCACATCGGGACAAGTCTCCGCCTTGTGAACCAACCAATCACGTCTATAAGTGTGAATCACGGGGTGTGCATCTAACTCAAGGGGTGTCCATCTGAATCAAGGGGTGTGCATGGGATAACCACATCATGCTTCCTTTGGACGCGTCTACCTTACCGAGTTTTCCTCATAAGCCTAAAAAAAAAATTCACTTATCATCCGCGCACGAGACCAGGATCCCACTGAAAACACATCAACGAACCGGCAGGTAATTCAACACTCCTTCACCAAGTGTTGCATCAAGGGGTGTATTGCCGGTTAACACGAGCGAAACATAAACGAGAGTTCAAATATCCAGACAACGATGCAATTCAAAGCTTAATTAACATACGAGCCAGATGAGATCCCACACAGAAAGAGGCTACTAATCGGCTTTGGACCCCGATCTCCACTCCTTGCCTTGATATTCTCCTTGCATTCCTTCAGACGATCAGCCACGCATCAATCTCTTCCTTGACAAATCAATCAACTTCGGTTTGATAGCATCGACAGACCTTCCCAATTCTCTTGTTCGCATTCTCTACGGCCCCACGTCTAATCGATATACAAGAGTTCGATATGTCCACATCCATCACTCATCTATTACGGTTGGTAATCCCTCCACGATCCATCAATCGTCTTCGATGCCGATCATATTAATTCCTACTATCTCTCAATGGTATCCAACGCTCACTTGTCTTCAGTTTGCTTTGACAAGTTTCATTCGATTTATACTATGGTCGATCCCTCCGTCAATTGTCGATCCCTGCTTCTGCTCCACGTTTGATTCTAAATCTATGGCTTAAAGCAGTCAATTCAATCCTCAATGTTTCCCTTTATCCTACGTCTCATCGATCTCTTATCCAAGCCTCCGATCAATGCATTGGCTTGAATCGCTCTCGGACCACTCTTTATCCCATCCGTGATATCCAATCGACTGTTTCCAACCTGGTTCTACTACCAACATCGTCACGTCGCTGTGCTCTTCCATTCTCTACGTACGATTCTATCCTACAGCTTGGAGCAATCAATCCTACACTCTGATCTACGATCAAACGAGTTGCGTCTTCCTCTGTCTCGATCCATCTATCCTACTACGTTGGATCCAATCTCCTCTTCAAGGTTACGAATCAATGTTCCATTTTATCTCCAACCATTTGATTCAACTCAATACTCCATGTGGAATTGATAGATTTCAACATTTGTCCCCTTCGTCGACATTTGACTCTGCAATCTCTTCTTCTCTTTGATATGATTCCACAATTGAATCTAGGACAATCTACGATCGAGCTTCTATGAATCGATTTGGATTCTCCAATCTACGTCAACATTTGATCCCTTGGCTGTCGATCCCTTCTTCTACTCCACATTTGAACCGCTTGTCAATGTTCCATTTCTTCCTAAGATCAGCACCAACATTTGATTCTATGGTACAATTGTGAACAACGATTCAATTCCTCCCTCCGTGATACCAAGCATTGTCCAATCAATTCTCCAATGAACTACGGCTACGATTCGCCACTACGATCATATTGATTCCTACAATCTCTCGATCGCATTCCAATCTTACGATTCAATCCCTTGGTCGGCATTTGATATTTGATTCTGGAATCGATAGATCTTCTTCCTACCAAGTCAGAAATGAATTCCCTCCGATTTTGGATTCCACTATGAATCGATTCGGATTCTCGAATCTACGTCTATCTACGATCAAGTTTCCATGCGTCGATTCTGATTCTCCAATTTACTCTTGAAAAATACGAGTCAATCGATCTCTATGATTCTTCTTTTCCATTCCGATTGATAACTCTTCTACCACCAATCAATTGCCTTCGAATCTCCAATTAACCTTCCTGTCGATTTTGCGACCACTACATACTCAAGCACCTCTCCTTCCTCATTGATGTCTCATGCTACGTGATATCAATCTTTCAATTCTACGATTGCAATCATCCGATTCGATATACAAGCCCATACTTAAGCTTTTTAGAGTTCTACAAGATGGAGAACCGACTTGTAATTCAACACTCCTTCACTAAGTGTTGAATCAAGGGGTGTGTTGTCGGTCAAAAATACACGTACTCTACTTACGTACATTCTACAGGAATAATATCCATTCTACACTTGAAAAGTTACTTATACTCCTCCAGAGATAAAAATGACTTCAAGTATCCAGACATTTAGGTCATATCATGTGTTCTCTGTCTTATGACGAATTACACATGATCTACGACGACCGGTTTAGACATCCCTACATACAACACAAATAACACAGGGATACCGGTTGAATACAGTAAAATACACAGTAACAGAGCAATCTCACGATATGCTCACATCTCTTTAAATTTCAATTATCCTATACCTTTCGGTCGATTTTTAGAGTTACAACAAATGGATCCCTCCAACAAAATCCAAGCACCATACATGCATACATCATACAGCTCACTCTTTTTGCTGCTCCTAAAACGATTAGTAGTAGTACTAGTAGTAGTACTAGAACTAGAACAATAAGTTGTTGAGTTGGCCCACCACGCCCGCCTGCCCGCAGAAAAGGCTTAACAGCCAAAGCTGTGCGCTGGTGTGTGTGTGTGTGTGTGTGTGTGTGTGGGCACAGCAATCTAAGGGACCGGACTCCCCAGCCTGCAAAACAATCAACAGCAGGCTGGATTTTCCCAGATCCCCCCCACCCTCTACTACTAGCACTGCTGCATAACAAACCCACCAACACACCCATGAACAAGAACTACAAGCATTGCACATCATCCAGTACAACAAGCTGCCTATTAATATAATAAGTGATAGTCATATTATCTACTTCGTACTACTACAAAGTACTATACTTAACATGGAATAGCCCATGTAACCTTCCTGCAACCTTCTTAGGGCTGAAACTCAATGATATTCAATAAGTTTGGATTGAGGGAACATTGCATACTTAAGAGTAAAAATGGAGACACACACATGTCTAGTAGATGTCCTCTGAACCTCATGAATGTGCACATCCACATCCACATGAGTACGAGTACTACTCGTACGTACGGTAAGATTAGTACCTTCTACATACCGTATCACGGAGATCCATACTGGTATCCAGGATCTCGCTTTGAGTCTTGTCCTACCATACAGTATGTACCAGTAGTATGAGTACTGTATAGTAGGTCATTCCCAAAAACACAGAAGGGCCAGTCCAGTCCCTACTGATTCAGTCCCTGTCATATGCCTCTAAGTAGAAGGTAACGTAGTAATACAACAATGTCTAGGTATGTATGTGTTAATTGAACTAAAACTAAGATTGTGAGCAAGCTGCTGTCAACCATTCCAAAGAGGCGTTGAGAAGCTTGTCTTTATTTGCTAAACAGTTGCAAAGGGGGCGTTGAACTTGAAATCCAATGGTCTTGCACACAGAGGAATTAAGATATGTATTTCATCCAGAGTTTCAGTATTGAAGGCCGGCTGGTTTAGCATTTAATTTGTTGCTGACATCAGATTTCAAATTTTTAGGAATCGTGGTAATTCAGTCGTACTACCGGGCTGCCTGAATACCACACTCTTTTTCTTCTCATAAAAGCTTCACTTGGTTGCACAGAATTTTGGTGCTCGCACGCACACACGTGCATAACCAGTATTCGATAGATAGTAGTTAACTCTTAATTGGTTTGATACGGTTTGAGGCTTCAAATATTCATCCGTTGTTGGACAACATGATTTCCTAAGAGAAAGGAAACAGGCCCATTTGTATGAATTTGCTGGATAGTATACTATGGGCCTTTGCTTCTTGCTTCAACAAAAAGCTCCAGGAATTTGCTTTTCATTTTTCATTATAATTTGGTCTCCAACAAGAACACCGTAATCATGAAGCTTCCTGTGACTATTCTCTTTCATTCTGTTCTTGTCTATTTGGGCTTGTTGTCTTTGGTTTCTGGCCATGGCGAGGTCAGTAATCACCAGAATGGAAAGGAACATATCCCTATGGAATACAAGGGAACCTGGCTTCATTCCAAAAGTCTTGTTGATGGTTGCTTGATCTAATGGCAAACTGAGCCAAAGCAAAGACACTATCGACAGTGTTGGTTGCTTCCTGCAGGGTCTCTGGTGGATTGATTGGTGTTGAGCTCAGTTCTCATTGCAGACTTGATGGTATCCTCGTGTACTCTTTCAAGGACAGCATTTACTTGTGGGTTTCTAACTGAGCAAACCTTGGTTTTGATTCTGAGCTTGTCAAGGTGCATTTGGAAGTCATGGCTCATGAAGTTGGTTCCTTGATCGGTGATGATGAAATTCACCGGTTTTGAATATCAGGAGAGCCAGCCATTATCCAGAGCATGGACCGCCATGAGGCCAGTTGGATTGACTTGTTGTGGTGCGCCAATTATTTCTAGGAGGTTGGTGCACATGTCCACGATGATGAATTCATTGAATGCAAGTATTCCATGGCCGGGGATCTTGATCTTCCAGGGGCCAATTCCATCGATTACAAGAATGGTGTCTCAGGGAACATATTTGTGTTCTTTGGTTGGGAGTTGGCCAGGCCATGGGTTTGGTGGCTATTTTTGTACCGTTGGCAGGCGTCGCAAGTTTTGCAGAAGGTGTTGATTTGGTCTTTCAAGTTTGGAGCATATATCAATTGGTTGATGGTTGGACACAATCTTTCAGCGCCGGCATGGTCAAGCACATGGTGGTAATATTTGATTGTGGTGTGTCTTCGATTTGGAGGGAGTAAAATTTTTTTGCAACCATTGGTGGACTCAACAATCCACAAGTTGGTATCATTGAAATTCTCAGTTGTGTACCTTGGATTGGTGGAGATATCTTCATTGGCAGCTTGGTCGGCTGTATGCTGAGCAAAGGCTGAGGGATATGCGGGAATGTCTTCTGGGTAGTTGATGAATAAATTCGAAAGAGAAAGGGTGTCAGTTGGATTGGTCTTGTCATCCGTTTGAGTTGAAATTTCTGAATCCGTTGGAGTTGGAGTCAGGGATTCCTGCCAAAATTTGCCAAATGCGGTAACAAGGACACAGAGCCAAGTGGAGGTTTCATCAAGCTTGAAGGTGTGGAACTGCATGCTGACATCAATAAGGGTCATATATTTTAACCCTCTTCTTCTGTGGAAGATGTCTTGGATCTTCAGTAATGGATAGTGGAGATTCTTGGTGACGTTGTTGAGCTCTCAAAAGTTGGTAATAAGTCAACAGGAGCCATCTGGCTTTGGAACTACAAAGGTTGGCATTCCCCATTCAGTGGCATAGCAGTGCTCAAGAATGCCAAGTTTGCCTTGTCGATCAATTTCCTTCTTCACAGCTTCCTGTTGGTGGAGTGGGATTGGATATGGTTGTTTGATGTGATATGGTGGCTTTGCATCTTGCTGTAGATCAATGTGGAAATCCTGATTAGGGAAAATAACTAATTCCTTGTTGTTCAAGCCTTCAAAAAGTTCTTGGCTTTCAAGGAGGATTGTCAGCAAGCAAGATTTCTAATGGTCTGAGAGATGCTCTTTGTTCAGACGCTACCTTGTATAGGTCTGTCTTCTCATACTTGGAGGTGCCATCAGCGTACGCTTGTTGAGCAGCTTGGTTGGAATAGCTTTCGGCAACAGAGTGTGGCTCTGCTGACATGACCTTGTGGAGCATGGACTTGTTTTCAAAGTAGTTCCTTGGATGGAAGTGCATTGTCTTTTCGTACCATTTGATGGTGCAAGCTTCAAAGGCCATCTTCATCCGAGGTCTCTCATTGTTCTGCTTCCAACGAGAAGGTGGTAGTTGATGTTCTGGGTGACAGCAAAACACTTGATCTTCAGCACTCTCATGGGGTGGGATAGTTCTGGAAACATGGTATTCTCCAAGATCACATAGTGCTTACAAGTGGCTCTACCATTGGTTGTTTGCATTTGAATTGGTTGAGCAAGGGAGTGCTTCTTGGCTTCAGCAGGAATGGCGGATTCAACGATGAGGTTGTCTGTGGATCCGGAATCAAAGAGGGTCTTCATATAGTATTTTCCTGGTGTGTTATTAATGGAGTTGCAGACACTACCTGACTGTGGTTGGAGCAAGATCAACATCCTCGTCGCTGTTAGGAGCAACATTGCTATCGTTGTTGCAGGATTCTGAGGTTTCTGGAAATCTTTGAAGGTTGGAATTATAATATTCGGTATCAACATCCATATCTACATGGAAGAGATCTGGCCAAGATTCTGTTGGAGGTGGTGTTTCTTCTGGTTCATTGATGAAGACACACATGTGTTGCTCCGGCTCATGCGAGTTGTTGCCATAGGAAGATGAATTGATTGATCTGTTGCTGTTGTTGCTGTTGAAGGTGCAACCATTCACATGTGTGTAGTAGTAGTGGTAGTAGTTGTTGTTGTTGTTCCAGTTAGGTTGATTTGGATTCTTGGCATT
Source organism: Pseudo-nitzschia multiseries (assembly GCA_037355745.1). Lineage (NCBI taxonomy): Eukaryota > Bacillariophyta > Bacillariophyceae > Bacillariales > Bacillariaceae > Pseudo-nitzschia > Pseudo-nitzschia multiseries. The sequence continues at coordinate 9,963,053 of CM074791.1, forward strand.
GAGGTAGCACTGTCCCCAAGTGTGGTTAACTTCTGGGTGAATAGGAGATGGTGAGGCATCTGCTACTCTCATGGAGGGATTGTTGTTGTTGTTGTTGTTGTTGTTGTTGCCTTGGCTATTGTTGAAGCCTTGTTGTGGGTTTTGGCCATTGTTGTTTTTGTTGTTGTTATTCACCTGATTGTTATTTTGATTATTCTGATTGTTTTGATTGTGGCGGTTACTGTTGCTCCAGTTGTTGTTGACATTGTTGTTGTTGTTATTCCTGTTTTGGGAGGAATTATCTTGTTGATTATTTTTCTTACTTTTCTTGTTTTCCTTATTTTGATATCTCTCCATCCTTGTCACAATTTGTGTAAGGGTGTCTTCATATGGAAGGTGGTGTTCTGCGTAGGCATTCTTCCATTTGATTGGCATGGATTCAAATATCAAACTCTTGAAGTCTTCATCGTTCATAGCTGCATTCTCAGGTGGATGTTCTGGAAGCAGTTGTAGGATAACAACATGGTTGTGGAAGGTGACCATGGAGACAAACTGGTGTACAGTCATGTTGGTGGTCTTTGATGTTGTTAAGGAACCTTTTGTGGCATTGATATGCGTCCGTGTTGTTGTTGAATTTGTAGGTGATGAAGGCATCAATGGTGGTTGGAAAGTTCTCCACAGTTTGGTTTGGTATGTTGGATGATACACACTCGTTCCACCAGTTCCTATCCGCATAGTCTCTGAGGAAATCAGAGAACCTGTCATATTGTTGCTTTGGTCCTGTTGTTAAGGAAAGAGTTTTCTTTGCATGTGAGAATTCATTAATGGTAAAAAGGACTTGGAAAAGGGATGTTCCTGCAGTAATGAGAGGTACTTTAACCTCAACAGTCTCTGTGCCACCACTGGTAGTGGTACTGGTGTGTTTGAATTCTATCTTATCAATATATTCTTCTTGGTCAAAGTCAAACTTGAAGGGGGTGACAGAATAACTCATCATTACTGGACTATCTGGGAAGGAGCAGCTGGTTGCTTGTAAGTAGTTACTTGAGTATAGTATAGTGGGTCAAAACAATTATTCAACTGTTTAAACAGTGCCGTATGCCTCTAAGTAGAAGGTAACGTAGTAATACAATGTGTATGTATGTATGTATGTATGTATGTGTTAATTGAACTAAAACTAAGATTGTGAGCAAGCTGTCAACCACTCCAAAGAGGCGTTGAAAAACTTGTCTTTCTTTGCTAAACAGTTGCAAAGGGGTTGAACTTGAAATCGAATGGTCTTGCACACAGAGGAATTAAGATATGTATTTCATCCAGACTTCAATATTGAAGGCCGTCTGGTTTGGCATTTAATTTGTTGCTGACATCAGATTTCAGATTCTAATGAATCATGGGAATTCAGTCATACGGGGCTGAATACCACAGTTCCTATTGTATCCCGTCACTCCTTCGTCCCTTACACGTCTCTCCATCGTTGGTTATACAACCCAATAAGAATCAATTGGAATCAGAATTTCAATCCCACAAAATCAGAATCCAAACACATGATCAAATTCCGAGAACATGTCACTTTTGGATATGAGAAACTCCTTCTCCCAATCTAATACGATTGAATACAAAAGTATCCAAAAACACATTATTATCTCTTACGATTGATTATCTCACAATCCTAAATATTTATTAGTTCAAAATACCATACACATTATCTCTTTTTAGAGGCATACGGCACTATTTAAACAGTCCAATAAACACTTCTATTTGATATTCACCTTTTACTCGAGTATTATTCAACACTTTCTTTTGCTGCTTCCTAACTTCAAGATTGTCCACAATGACTAACTATTCTGTTATCCCCTTCAAGCTTGACTTTGCCCCCGGCACTGTAAAAAAGATTGAGTACAAACAGTCACAAGTTGTTGAAGGTATCACTGAAACCATCAAGATGAAAGTCCCTATGATTACAATCACATCTACTTAAGATGCAAATTCTACACTCTATCTTTGAATTCACCAAAAACAGTCATTTCTTAGTAGTTGGACTACTACTGGACCAAGACATTTCAACAAGTTCCCAGACATCTTTCATGATTACTCTGACCGAACCTACTATGCTGAACAAGTTGATGATGTCAATGAAACTATCAACAACTTTGACATTGTTCTCACTGAATTTATTCAATACAAGTTTTCCAACAACTTTGGTTCTAATGGCAACCATAAGTGATTCATCCTCAATATCAAGAAGACATCCAACATGACTGTCCACAAATTTGTTTTGATGGTAACTTACCACAACAATGTCATCCTACTTCCTCTCCTTCCTGATGCTCCTCCTGAAGCAGAAAATAACATTGCCGATGCTGAAGACTTCAAAAGTCTGATCTACAAATCCATGCCAGCTGAATGGAATGATATCTATGGTGAAGAACACAATGCTCCCTACAATGATGACCTCTCCAAAATTGTCACCAAAATGGTACGTCTCCACCAAAAATCTACAAAAACATCAAACAATAACAACATCTCCAACTCTTGCAACAATTCAAACAATCAAAACAACAATTAAAATAATCAAAACAACAATTGCTGCAGCAACAACAGCGACAACAACAATCACAACAATATCAATAACTAACGTTGCAATAACAACAATAATTCCAACAACAATTGCTCAAACAACAATTCAAATGCTCCTCAAGGATAAAAAAATAACAATAACAACAACAAAACAAATCACATTCAAGACTCAGATTGCTGTCCAATCCACCCCAACGCAAACCACTCTTGGGGACAATGTTTCCACAATGCAAACAACCCCAGCAACAGAAACAACTGTAACAGCAATCGTTCCAATGATGATGTCTATGTCAATGACCGTTCCTCTGATAGATGGCAACCAAAACTCTTCAAACTCTGCTTCTTCTAAGCAACAAGAATTGGAGCAACACATGTGCGTTGTTATTGACGACTTCTCCAAGTCTCCAAAAGAAATCTGTCATGATCTCTTTTGTGTCAATATTGAAATCGATTCCGAGTATTACAACAATGATCTCCAACGATTTCACTCCTTTTCCAACAATGCCTTCTTCGTCAACATTTCTGCGCATCATTCATTGTTCAACCGTATTCAAATATCAAGATAGTCTCCTCCTAATCATATCATAGATCAACAAGCTTAGAAGCTTCTTGAAGTGGCATCTTTGATTCTAAAACTCAACGGGTGATTCCTGAAATACTTCTGGGTATTACCCAGACCCAATTTTTTCTTCTTGACCAGTCTTTTCTTGCCCAGATCCTTGTCGAGGTGAGCTCACGTCAACAAGAAATCTGGGTAATACGCAGATTTTTTTTGGAATCCACATGTTTCGCACCTACTTGTTCATACTTATCCATACGAAGAATTCCACATATATTCCAAAATGAGATTCCACATTCCAAAATGAGATTTTAGACACTAGCCCGCCAAAAATCCGGGCATGCTGATTTTCATTCCCAAAATACTAAAATCAGAAATCTGGGTATTGCCCAGAAAAGTATTTTGGGAATCACCCAATGGGCGATTCCCGAAAACACAGAATATGTGTGTCACGTGGCATGGATGTGTGTATTTGGGTAAAAAAATTGTTGACACAGATATCTGTGCACTAAAAAATCTTTCCATAATTACAAAACACCGTAGAAATACTACAAAAAATACGGAGCATACAGTGGTACTATGCTATCACTCACTACATTCGTGATAGCCTCAGTAGCCAGCCTACTTGTAGTACTGTATGTGCAATGCTTGTAGTTCATGGGTGTGTTGGTGGGTTAAGCAATGCTAGAGGGGGAGCCGGGAACTCCAGCCTGTTGGTTGTTTTGCAGGCTGTAGTCCGGTCCCTTAGTTTGCTGTGCCCACACACACCGGCGCACAGCCTGGCTTAACAGCTTGGGCAGTTAAGCCTTTGGCTGTTAAGCCTTTTCTGCGGGCGGGCGTGGTGGGCCTTTTTACTTATTCTATTACTAACGTTTTAGGAACAGAAAGAGTGAGCTTTGCTTGCCTTTGCTGGAGGATGGCTCCTTACAGGCGTTTCTAGTGCTAGCCTGTAATTTTCGATTGCAGACAAGTCTTTCGGTCGCAGCCATCCATTCGTACGAGCTACCATGATACAGTGACACATTGATACATCTACTATCCGGTGATACGGGGAATCGATTGTATTCCTTCTGGTACGGCGTGTAGTAGACTTGCGCTTTGCTGGAGGAATCCTTTGCCGGCTTGTTGAGGCTACCGGGGTCTAAGCGTGTGCTTAGAAGCTGGTTTTAGCTAGTGATACAGGGAATCAATCGTGCGAGTATGGGAATCGATCGTGCGTAATTTCTTCTGGTAGCGCGTGTTGTAGGCTTGCGCTTTGCTGGAAGAAACCTTTGCTGGCTTGTTGAGGCTAGAAGCTGGTTTTAGGGATAGTGAAATCTACTAGATTTCTACTAGGTTTTCCCCCGGTCTGGCTCTCTACCGGTTGTAGGGAGTGCCACGTGGCACTACCATTACTTTCATTCGGCTCGCTACATCAACTATCACTCACTACATTCGTGATAGCCTCAGTAGCCAGCCTACTTGTAGTACTGTATGTGCAATGCTTGTAGTTCATGGGTGTGTTGGTGGGTTAAGCAATGCTAGAGGGGGAGCCGGGAACTCCAGCCTGTTGGTTGTTTTGCAGGCTGTAGTCCGGTCCCTTAGTTTGCTGTGCCCACACACACCGGCGCACAGCCTGGCTTAACAGCTTGGGCAGTTAAGCCTTTGGCTGTTAAGCCTTTTCTGCCATTGGGCCACAAGCCACAGGGTGGGAGCTGGATGGAGACTGGACCTGGAGGAGACAGGAGGCCAGACTGCGAGGGTGGGAGATTCCCCAAGAGGAATCAGAGAGAGCTGCCAGGGGGAGTGGGGGCTGCCGCCGGCACCCACTCTTCTGGCAGGAAGGAGTATGTTCCATTGTTGAACATTACAGAGGCAAGATTCTGGAAGATGGGGAGGGACTGCTGGTGCAAGTACCTCATCATGCAGTCACTGTGCCATCTTGCCAGGAAGCTTGATGACATTAGAATCACATTTGCCCTGGAGCAGGGCCATAGCCCCTCCCGCTCGAAGGGACCGAGCAGAGATTGCTGCAGGGGAGATGCCGGTGGTCTGATAGAGGGTCTGGGCATAGACTCGCATGGAGGATGTGACAGTTGCTGCGCGAACGAGGGTGAGAACCCCATTGTCAAAGTAACTGGCAAGTTTGAGATCTGGGCTGAAGGGATGTGTGCTGGTGCAGCAGCCCCTGAGGTGGAGCACTTGGCGCGCGCATGCTGCTACAGGGCAGCATAGGTTGTCGCCACTCCTTGCATGAGCAACTACTTCACCTTTGTCCCCATTTTTCTGTGTGGTGAATGTCAGGGTGACAGAGGTGGCAGCCAGTAGCTCATGTTCAGGTCCATCATGGTGGACAAATTTGGAGCCAAGGTAGAAGGAGACCTCCTTGAGGTGGAAGGCTTGGTCGTCCCTGGTAGTACCAGTGTACTCACCAGGGCGCAGACAGAAAAAGAAGGCTATGCAAATCATGTTTGCAATGGCCTGTCTGGTAGGGGAAGGGGAGTCATAGTATGCAAAGCGAAGGGCATGCATGACAAGGGTGATGGGGACTGGTTTGACCCGGCACGGGGCTGGGTCTAGCTTGGCATAGGCCTTGAACTGGGCAGTTAGCCTGAAGTCAAGACTGCCGGTAGAGTTGGTTCTTGGGTCTTTGGACCCCAAGCGGGCCAGCGTCTGGCCCACTGACCGGAGGGTGTCCGATACTGTGCGAGATCTGATGGGCTTGCCGCTATGGGATAGTCGTCCGTCATGGAGGCGCTGGGCAAAGACTTGGAGGATGGGGATTGGATCTGTAACAGAGTGGAGGGTTGGTTCAAAGCCTTGAGACACACAGAATTGAACCCATTGATTCCAATGGGCATCCTTGCGCTTGGCATAGAGCTCAGTGACTGAAGCGCGCATGGTCTTCTGGATAGAGCCAAGGTCAGAGCAGAATGCATGGGAGGCTGCAGGGGACATAAGATCCAGGGCAAGTCCTGGGGGTAGGTGGTGTTGAAATGATTGAGAAGGGCAGTGTCAGAGAGGTCAGAGCGAGAGAGCAAATCAGCTAGGTGATTCACAGGTCCAGGGATGTAATCCCTGAGGGGGACATATTGATGGAGCCGCTGGTGCATGGACTGAATCCGAAGGAGGTAGGCTGCAGGCCCAGTAGTAGTGGTGGCGCCTTTCCTTTGCCAATAGACTGCTGCTGTGTTGTCATAGCAGTTGTGAGTGGTTCTGGATTGGACACAGGCAGCTTGGGCAAGGATGTCATTGTGGGCAATGGAACCAGCGAGCTCAAGGTCACTGTTGGTGATGGTGCCACTGGGGTTGTCAAGGGTGACTAGTTGGGTGGAGACCCACTTGGGGAATGCATGCCTCCACATGATGGGCTGCACCGCGCCAGTGGGAAGGGGGACAAAATGGATGCCCCCCATGCCCATACCAGAGGCATCACAAGCGCCGAGGGTGGCTGGGAAAGTGTCAGGGACTAGTTCGGCAAGGGAAGTAGGCCGGTTGGAGAGGTCATTGGCCAGCCATTGGAAGTCGCGAAGGAAGCTATGGACGCGCTTGGTGAGCTGGAGGCGCTGCCTGCCAGGTTCCTGGTGGCGGAAGGCTTCTTGGAGGATGGAGAAGAGGCCAATGGCGCCAGGGATGGCAAGGGCCATCGATCGGAGTTCCCCCAGGACTTGGTGCCATTGTTTGATAGGAACATGGCGCTGGTTGGGGGAAATGGAATGAAGAATCTCCTGTAGCCGGGCCACTCGATGGGGAGGAAGGCTGATGGTTTTGTTGATGGAATCAATGAGCCAGCCCAGGATGACTTTCTTGGTGGTCCATCTGGCGTCCCCTTGGAGCATTTTCTTGAGGGAGGCTGGTTCCTGTCTGAAAGGAGTGTCAGAGGCCTCCAGGGGCCGGAAGACTTTGTCCAGAGACTGGAAGAGCACCCGCTTGATGGCGCGTCGGGTCCATTGGTTGCCTTGTGCAAGGCCACAGAAGTCATCCACATAGACATCCCAGTATCGCACCGGCTTCTTGGTGGGAGTGGTACTATGAGGAGTGGGCAGATGGGGCACCCTAGGGGTAGTAGCTTCAGGGAGAGCTGGAGGCGCGGCGGGCGTGGCTTCAGAGGGGAGATCCAGTCGATGGGGTGTGATCCTGGCCTCTGCCAGCCCTGTGGAGAGGGTGGCATTGGCCAGGTCTGCAATGGTTTCTGTAAAGGCACAGAAGTTTGGTGGGCTGGATTTCCACCCCATGGGGTTGGTGAGGGGGATTCCAATGAGGGGTGGCTCGCCCTTTCGGGAAGGGAATAGCACTCCTAGCTTCATGGTGTCTTCTGGGTTCAACTGGACCCGGTAGAATCCATCCGCGAGGTCAATCTTGGACATGTAGACTGGGCCAAACCGAGGGTTTGCCCGGTGCAGCTTGGTGAGGAGCCGGGGCAGGGTGTGGCCAAATTGCATGGCCTCTGCTGGGGCTAGGGGATTGGTGTCTTGGTTGACTTCAGAGTAGGTGTAATCTGAGATCATGCGCGGGCGCCGTCCCCGTTGTGGTACTAGCCCCAGTGGGCTGAGCCTTAGGTCGGGCAGGTCTTGGATGAGGCTGGCTGGGAGGACCGTCCATTGCTGCTTGTCCATCATGTCGGCATACTCCTCCCGCAGGAAGGCAATGCCCTGGTGGGAAGATTGGTGAGGCCCCCTGGAGAGGGCACTGTCAATCCTGGCAGGAGTCCAAGGTTGGCCTGTCATGGAGGCCGGGGTGCCTTCTTTCCCAAAGTGGGCTAAGAGTAGACTGGCTGGATGGGGGATATTACCCACATCTGGGTGGATGTCACCTTGTCCCCGGATTGTCCGGATGAAGTTCCCCCAGCTAGTGCTGTTGTTGTAGACCTTGATAGCCTGGTTGACGTGCACGTCGAGCCTGTCAGTGGGGTACGGCAGCAGGGGGGTGACTTGGGGATCGGACCGAGGCACAGCGTTGCTGGTTGAAGAGGCCAGCGAGTTGCTGGGTGGAGAGGCCAGTGCGTCGCTGGACTTAGACAGGAGGGGGGTGACTTGGGGCTCGGACCGAGGCACCGCATTGATGGTTGCAGAAGCCAGCATGTTGCTGGGTGGAGAGGCCAGCATGCCGCTGGACTGAGAAAGGAGGGGGGTGACTTGGGGCTCGGACCGAGGCACCGCGTTGGGGGTTGGCAAGGGGGTAGGGACTGGAGCAGGGACTAGGGACTCGGACGTAGGCCTTGGCAGGGGGGGGTTTTCTTTGGAACCTGTGGAAGTGGGGGAAGGCACATACAAATTGAGGGGGGTACCTGCGCACGCGTGCTGTTTGTGCTTACCTAATTCATGTGTGATTCTTAAGTGAGGATTAGATTCGTTAGATAATGGATTGTTACTTAGTATGGTCCTCCCGGTTGATGTGGAGGGCGTGACGCCATGAGTCGGATGGCGCTTGCCGACTGGTCAGGCATATGCCTCCTGGCACCATTGCCAGAGCTGATCTTGCTCGGTGGGAGTGATGGCCACGTGGTCATATATGTGCTTGCAGCCGCTGAAGCAGGCACCCTTGATGTGCCACGAGTGGCATCTCTCTTGCCCATCTGGTCTGGAGAGGGGGCCTTTTCCTTTGTCTCTCATAGTTTGTAGGGCTTCCCTCATTTTTGCTGACTCCAGTTTCTTGACAATGGGATGATTGCTGTCTTGGAGGCGGGAGTCCCGGTGTGGATTGGTGAGTCGTGTCTGTTGAGTTGTGGTCCCTCCTGTCGAGTTGCGGACTCCCAGATTGCTGGAGGGACTGTTGCTGTTGTTGTTGTTGTTGTTGTTGCTGCTGAGCCCCGTGGCGCCCGCCTTGGTGGGGGATGGAGGAGGATCCGGTCTTTGAAGTAGTCTCAGGGCAGCCACATTGGAGACATTGGGGAGCCAGTTGAGATTTTGGGTCATTCGGAAAGTGTGGAAGTCCACCCCAAAGTCGGGGGATGGGAGGATGGAGGCTGCTTCCCACTGTTCCTCAAGCCATCCCCTGACCAGGATCTGGAAGTAGTAGACTACAATGGCAGGTGTGAGGAATTCGCCCACCTCATCTGCAATTGCTCTTCGGAGGGGCATCTGCTGGATCTTGAGCCTGCGGAGGCCTTGTTGGTAGCTGGTGACGACATCATGGTTGAGTCCTAGGATGGTGGCTAGGACGGCCAGGTAGCTCTCCAGCTGGGTGGTGGCTTCAGTCCAGTCGACAGGGACGTAGGCCTTTGTCTTCTGGAGCTCCAGGGAGTCCTTCAAGGTGAGGGAGTTGCCTACAGTGGAGATCATAGTGTCATATGCTGCCACAGTGGAGGCTGCCTCCTGCTCCCTTTTCAGGGTGGCGGCAGACCCACCCGGGGGAGTGAAAGCCATGGGGAGTATTCCATCTGCCACATCAAAGGGGTCAGTACCATGGAAGTTGCCATCCTGGAACCTCTTGAGAGCGGCGGTGGTAATCAAGGGGGCTTGGATCCCCAACTCAGAAGCCCTGGCTGCCACTTGGCTTTGGAAAATCATGTGGGTCCTTTCGTGCTTGCTCTTTTGAGCCCAGGCCTGGTAGATAGGGGGGAGGTTCGCTTCTTCCTGTTTACCACAGAGCAGGAGCAAGCGCTGGGTGTACAAGGGGCCCCAAGTGGTCTTCACTGTCTGCGACCGCTTGTGGTCCATATTCTCACTTAGCTTTAGTTGGTGGTCTGTGAGGGCCGTGACTGCTGCTGTGAGCTTTGGGTCTCCTGGTGGAGCCCCAGTTCGAGCCAGTTCTGGCAGGTCCCGGTACATCACCTTGAGCTTCATGTAGCTGATAAGGCCGGTCTCGTTTCTAAAGAATGGACCTGGTTGCTGGAGCGTGGGGCTGCCACCGGGTTCTGTAGCTGTAGTCCCGGCTAACCTGAGAGTGTTAAACAGGGGGGTGCAGGACTCCATTAGCCCAGCCATGTTGGCCCAAGGATGGAGGATCTCCAGGGCTTGTTTTGGAGAGAGCCCTTTTCCCAAGAGAAAGTGCACCAACTCAAAGGGAATGAAGAAAGACTTGTGGGCCTGTATCAACTCAGAGTGGGCGGTCCCCTCTGGTATCACTGGGAGGGGCGTTGCGGGGTGCGCCTCCAACTCTGCCAGGTGATGATCCAGGGTTAGCACCCGCGTGGCTGTTGTGGGGGACAGCATGGCTGAATCTACTAGCACCAGTTCCCCGGCTTCCCCTTCATTGTCGTCCAGGTACCCAAAGGCCTTGTTTTTGTTGGGGCTGTGTTGAGCCAAGGGCCCTGGGTACTTTCGAAGGCCATGCACCAATCGAAGGCAGGGCAGGCCTTGGGAGTCAGCTACAAAGATCCCCAGCGCGCCCACAGCCTCAGCCTCAAAGAGGTTGAGTAGATGTTCCAAGAGGACCTGGGGGGGGGAGGCCAGAGTGAAGTAGCTGAAGATGGTCGAGTAGGCCTTGTCGCGCTCTGCTGTGCTCCCAAATGGGCTTGGAGTGGTCCGGAAGTACTCCGAGTAGGTCAACATCTCTAGGTCAGGAATCTGAGACACGATGATATCTCGCACAAGCTAGGCGCTGAGTGTGATTGGAGTTCTACTCGCCGCTAGGGAGGTGCGGATAGAGGTGCGAGGAGGCGCCGAACGGTAGACCAATCGATGCGACTGGACGGTACGCTTGGAAGCTTGTCGGATTCTCGAGGGAAGTGCCGGCCACACGATTGTATTCCTTCTGGTACGGCGTGTAGTAGACTTGCGCTTTGCTGGAGGAGAGGTGCGAGGAGGCGCCGAACGGTAGACCAATCGATGCGACTGGACGGTACGCTTGGAAGCTTGTCGGATTCTCGAGGGAAGTGCCGGCCACACGATTAGCGGACGCTTGGGGTGCGGTCGCGGGTATCAAGGCCAGGCCTATTGTAGTGACAAAGGAGTGGTCAAGGTGTGAGGGTGTTAGTAATGACAAAGGAGTGGTCAAGGTGTGAGGGTGTTAGTAATACTGGCGCTGTCGTTTCGTCGATGCGGTCGATAGTAGCTTCTTTGGCACCCGGTGAGATAGAATGACTATCGCTACTGATAGGCTGTCGTACGGGTACAATAGGATGACTATTGGACCAGGACGGATTTAGCCTTTTTACTTATTCTATTACTAACGTTTTAGGAACAGAAAGAGTGAGCTTTGCTTGCCTTTGCTGGAGGATGGCTCCTTACAGGCGTTTCTAGTGCTAGCCTGTAATTTTCGATTGCAGACAAGTCTTTCGGTCGCAGCCATCCATTCGTACGAGCTACCATGATACAGTGACACATTGATACATCTACTATCCGGTGATACGGGGAATCGATTGTATTCCTTCTGGTACGGCGTGTAGTAGACTTGCGCTTTGCTGGAGGAATCCTTTGCCGGCTTGTTGAGGCTACCGGGGTCTAAGCGTGTGCTTAGAAGCTGGTTTTAGCTAGTGATACAGGGAATCGATCGTGCGAGTATGGGAATCGATCATGCGTAATTTCTTCTGGTAGCGCGTGTTGTAGGCTTGCGCTTTGCTGGAAGAAACCTTTGCTGGCTTGTTGAGGCTAGAAGCTGGTTTTAGGGATAGTGAAATCTACTAGATTTCTACTAGGTTTTCCCCCGGTCTGGCTCTCTACCGGTTGTAGGGAGTGCCACGTGGCACTACCATTACTTTCATTCGGCTCGCTACATCAATAACACGAATCGATGCTAAAAACCATCGCACCTCAACTACCGTACCGTCATGAATTATGCATGCAACGGAAAAAGCTATCTTTGCGGGATCATGTGCTAACCCTATTAACCCATATACCGTTGAAAAGCTTATGAGAAGACGAACACGAATCTGCTGTTTGTTTCTGTTTCTTTTGAAGTCTTAGTGACTCGATATATAAAAAACTTTATCTTCATTACTGAATATGAATATAAAGAAATAATGAGGTATCTGATGTTCTGCACGTTCTATTTTCAAAAAAATTGAGACTCCGCACAGTTACAGCGCGCACGCCCAGCCACTCAGCAGCCGTTAAACCGTTAACACAGATACTCCACGTGTAAATAATATCAATTCAAATCATCTACCCATATTGCTGTATCTATGAATGGTATGATACCACTTAGGAGTGATTCAATCAAAGCCAATGATCATCTGGAGTTAGTCTTTTCTGACTGTCTCGTGTGGAATCCCTACTAATAACGGCAAGTCCGATCTGAAAGACTTCAGAACGACAGTGCAAGAAGGCAAACGGCTAGCAAAGCGAGCAACCGAAAGAATGGCTGCAATCGAAATGGCTACCGTAGCAGGAACCAACTGTCACAAGTATTTCTTTTCCGGCTCGTTTCTGTACATTCTGTACTACTCAGCAAAAGCCCGATTGGAAATACTATCGAACTTCCGGTCGAGCTACCGTACCTTACTTTCAAAGGCAGAAACAAGCGAGTGCAAGCAACCGAAAAACGGATCGATAGTAATTCACCTCCAACGGCGCTGTGTACAAATCCTACCATTTACCAAAAGTTGGATTGGAAATACTATCGAACTTCCGGCTGAGTTAGTTTCAAAGGCGGAACCTAGAGTCAAGCAAGTGCGAGCAACCAAAAAACGGATCGATTTGACCGACTGTCACAAGTAATTCACCTCCGACATCGCTGTGTACAAATCCTACCGTTAATGAGAAGTTGGATTGGAAATACTATCGAACTTTGGTCGAGCGAAACAACAAGGGAGTGCAAGCAACCGAAACGGATTACAGTATTTCAGTTCTGACGACGCTGTGTACATTCTGTACTACTCAGCACATTCCCGATTGGAAATACTACGGTATCGAACTTCGGTCGAGCGAAACAACAAGGGAGTGCAAGAAGCAACCGAAACGGATTACAGTATTTCAGTTCTGACGACGCTGTGTACATTCTGTACTACTCAGCACATTCCCTATTGGAAATACTATCGAACTTCGAGCGAAACAACAAAGAGCAGCATTTCAGTTCCGACGGCACTCTGTACAAATCGTACCATTCTGCACAAGTTGGATTGGAAATACCGTACTACCACCATGCCGCCCAAGAAAAGAAGAGGAAGTGGAGCCACGGCAAAGAAGAGGAAACAAGTGAGGAAAAGTACTTTGCTTGTGCGTGAGCAAAACAAATTGAAGGAAGAAATGGAGGCTGCTGCTGCTGCTGCTGCTGCTGCTGTGGTGTTGCCACAAGAGGACTCTAAACTACCAGCAAGGTCCCCTCCGGTGAACTATGCAGAAGATGAGGATGAGGATGAGGAAGAATTGTTTGATCCAGAAGACTATTGGGAATCGCCACTACATAAGTCAGCATCTTCATCTAAACATATCAGAGGTGCAATTGCAGTTCATTTTGAATTTGTGCTGGACAGTCCTCCGGAGTCTTTGTGGACAAAATTGAATACCATCACAACTATTGCTGCTGGCTTTCAACAGGCTCACAGAAGATCATTCCATGAGACCGTTCGTCAGGTGTGCAGAGACGTTTTACTATGTCAAGAGCAAAAGGTAGAGTATACTGGAGAAGGCAATCACAAAGCAGCTGGTAGGCCTCCTCTAATCGATCTGAAGAGTATTGAAGCTGAAATCATTGCAGATTCACTTGAGTCTGGTAATTCAATTGCAATGTCAACCTACATTGTTAATCAGTATAGACAGACAAGTAATTTACCCTCCCTCACGTATTCTGCTGTCAGAGGTTGTATGTATAGGCTGAAGCCTCAGATGAAGTCAGTAAAGAAAGGTAAACAGGGTAGCAAAAATAAAGACCATGCATGGTGCCGAGCATCATTCGGATGGGTGGCACAGTTGCTATTACGGTTTGGGCAAGTCACATTCAGTCATCCAATGTTCCCCAAGCTGCTTGGCGATGCATATGATGTTGACAACCCTCCTGCTTGTTATGACGTGTCTTTATTGACGCCTTTATCGTTGTCAAACATTTGCTGGTTTGACGAGATGCACAAGAAGGCACATATAGGGGCTAGTGGAAGTCGCATTGGTGCTGGCAAGGAAGATGTTTGCATTAGTTTCAAACGTGATGAAAATGGAAAGCTGGATCCCAACGGTACTTATGGTGTTCGCAAAACAGTGCTTCAAGTTAAGTATGAAAAGGAGGCCAGGTTTGCATTTGGTGTTTGGATGGATGCTGCTGGGAACGGTCACAGGATTGATCAAGTATTTGAGTACACGGAGAAGCGACTGATCACTCGTGTAGATCGTAACAGACTGAGACTCCAAGCAATTGCTTTTGCAAGGTCGAAGAAAGGTGAATTTTTTTGTTCAATGTGTTTTTTCGTATCAGTCTGATCAAGCTTGAACACTCACTGCATTTTTCATTCTTCTCTTTTTGCAACAGGCACTCCCTCAAGTGTTTGGATTGAAGATCCCCGTCCAGCTGGTGCTATCTATGAAAACGATTCCATCCAAGTCATTCCGAGGCTAAAGCAGAAAACGTTTGACAAGCTCCAGCTTCAGGGTATTGCTTTGGTGAAGGATATGAAGGCTCTGGCCGGAAACGCTGACAGGATCAATGCAATCATTGTTGCTTCTCGTGGTATTTCCCAGAAGGGGCTTACCGAATTTATCAAGGCAACGGATGAGTGTCTGGACGGAGATCCTCCAACTCCCATTGATCATCGACTTGCTGACAATCCGTATCAGTCCCTGTATGGTGACTTGTGGGAGACTGAGATTGACAAAGTCTGTATGACGGGTCAAGTTTGTGTCACTGACCTAATCGACTACATGTTTGAAGAAACCCGAAAAGTGTTGGGTGACTCCGGCTTCCTTTTCCATGACGCACTTTCGCTCATGACCTCTGCGAACACCGTTGCATACATGAAAGAAAAGGGATATTATAATCGTTGGATTTTGCCAGAGCACGACCTTATGGGCCCGTTTGGTGGTGTTGGTGGGCGTCTTGCTCGCTACAGTGATCGCCCAGTTGGTAACAGGCCAGAAGCAAACCCCCTTGACACGTCACTATTCAGTCAACTCCATCGCGCCGTTGACATACATGTCCATCTGTCGCCAAATCTACCAGATGACAAGAAGTTCTCAAAGGCTACACCTTCTGCTCTTTCCAGTGCATACAAGAGAGTTTGGACAATCCATCCACGGTCTGAAATTATTGTAAAGGATATCAAGAAGGTTCTCAGATCCTTCCATGTTATTGCTGAACATGAAGGACTAGCTGTTGATGGTATTGGCGATAGGAAGGGAAGGAGATATATTCCAAAGAGTGACAAGGGAGGAAAGAGAGAGAGAAAGCTTGCAGAGGATTGCTATGACCACGAGAAAATAGAGTTGCATGAGGATGCAGCTTCTGCTCCAAAGGCTATTGCAGAAAATGCAAAGATGAAATTTGAAACAGAAGATGGATAAGAACTAATTTTCGTGCACACGAATTTTTATAGCGAGAGCCCCCCTGCCGGTTCGCTGAATCGATAGATAGGTCGATTGGCATCTACGATTCGTGTAGATGGGGACTGATACCTCTAGGATGTTCTAACTCCCACTAGAACCAAAGTTATAGCAAGCAAGATTTGTCTCCCCATGTAACATTTTGTTCTTGAAAATTCTTACATAATGTACACGAAACGTGGTAGCGAGCGCCCCCCTGCCGGTTCGCTGAATCGATAGATAGATCAATTGGCGTCTACATTGCATGTAGATGGGCGCTGATACATGTAGAATGTTGTAACTCCCTCTGGAAGCAAAGTTATGGCAGTAGCAAGATTGGTCTCGCCATGTCACATTGTAGTGTTGTTGAAAATGCTTACATAATTTAAACGAATTTTTCTAGCGAGAGCCCCCCTCCCACTCGTTTGAATCGATAGATAGCTCGATTGGCGTCTGCATTGCATGTAGATGGGCGCTGATACCTGTAGAATGTTGTAACTCCCTCTGGAACCAAAGTTCTTGCAGTAGCAAGATTGGTCTCACCATGTCACATTGTAGTGTTGTTGAAAATGCTTACATAATTTAAACGAATTTTTCTAGCGAGAGCCCCCCTCCCACTCGTTTGAACCGATAGATAGCTCGATTGGCGTCTACATTGCATGTAGATGGGCGCTGATACCTGTAGAATGTTGTAACTCCCACTAGAACCAAAGTTATAGCAAGCAAGATTTGTCTCCCCATGTAACATTTTGTTCTTGAAAATTCTTACATAATGTACACGAAACGTGGTAGCGAGCGCCCCCCGGCCGGTTCGCTGAATCGATAGATAGATCGATTAGCGACTACATTGCATGTAGATGGGCGCTGATACCTGTAGAATGTTGTAACTCCCTCTGGAAACAAAGTTATGGCAGTAGAAAGATTGGTCTCACCATGTCACATTGTAGTGTTGTTGAAAATGCTTACATAATTTAAACGAATTTTTCTAGCGAGAGCCCCCCTCCCACTCGTTTGAATCGATAGATAGCTCGATTGGCGTCTGCATTGCATGTAGATGGGCGCTGATACCTGTAGAATGTTGTAACTCCCTCTGGAACCAAAGTTCTTGCAGTAGCAAGATTGGTCTCACCATGTCACATTGTAGTGTTGTTGAAAATGCTTACATAATTTAAACGAATTTTTCTAGCGAGAGCCCCCCTCCCACTCGTTTGAACCGATAGATAGCTCGATTGGCGTCTACATTGCATGTAGATGGGCGCTGATACCTGTAGAATGTTGTAACTCCCACTAGAACCAAAGTTATAGCAAGCAAGATTTGTCTCCCCATGTAACATTTTGTTCTTGAAAATTCTTACATAATGTACACGAAACGTGGTAGCGAGCGCCCCCCGGCCGGTTCGCTGAATCGATAGATAGATCGATTAGCGACTACATTGCATGTAGATGGGCGCTGATACCTGTAGAATGTTGTAACTCCCTCTGGAAACAAAGTTATGGCAGTAGAAAGATTGGTCTCACCATGTCACATTGTAGTGTTGTTGAAAATGCTTACATAATTTAAACGAATTTTTCTAGCGAGAGCCCCCCTCCCACTCGTTTGAATCGATAGATAGCTCGATTGGCGTCTGCATTGCATGTAGATGGGCGCTGATACCTGTAGAATGTTGTAACTCCCTCTGGAACCAAAGTTCTTGCAGTAGCAAGATTGGTCTCACCATGTCACATTGTAGTGTTGTTGAAAATGCTTACATAATTTAAACGAATTTTTCTAGCGAGAGCCCCCCTCCCACTCGTTTGAACCGATAGATAGCTCGATTGGCGTCTACATTGCATGTAGATGGGCGCTGATACCTGTAGAATGTTGTAACTCCCACTAGAACCAAAGTTATAGCAAGCAAGATTTGTCTCCCCATGTAACATTTTGTTCTTGAAAATTCTTACATAATGTACACGAAACGTGGTAGCGAGCGCCCCCCGGCCGGTTCGCTGAATCGATAGATAGATCGATTAGCGACTACATTGCATGTAGATGGGCGCTGATACCTGTAGAATGTTGTAACTCCCTCTGGAAACAAAGTTATGGCAGTAGAAAGATTGGTCTCACCATGTCACATTGTAGTGTTGTTGAAAATGCTTACATAATTTAAACGAATTTTTCTAGCGAGAGCCCCCCTCCCACTCGTTTGAATCGATAGATAGCTCGATTGGCGTCTACATTACATGTAGATGGGCGCTGATACCTGTAGAATGTTGTAACTCCCTCTGGAACCAAAGTTCTTGCAGTAACAAGATTGGTCTCACCATGTAACATTTTGTCGTTGAAAATTCTTAGTACCCAAATACACTAATTAGGTGCTGACACACAAACCATGACAGATAACTCACTTCTGTTTCTTTCATGATTCATCATATCAATAATAGAAACAATATTTGTGGTTCAATCACCCAAAATAGCAGATTTTCTATTTTCTAATTGCAAATTATTGTGTATTTTTCCTCCAAATCCTGGACACAAATGCACTTACTAGGTGCTGACACACTAACCATGACAGATAAGTCACTTCTGTTTCTTTCATGATTCATCATATCCATAATAGGAACAATACTCATGGTTCAATCACCCAAAATAACAGATTTTCTATTTTCTAATTGCAAATTAGTGTGTATTTTTCCTCCAAATCCAGGACCCAAATGCACTTACTAGGTTCTGACACACAAACCATGACAGATAACTCACTTCTATTTCTTTCATGATTCATCATATCCATAATAGGAACAATATTCATGGTTCAATCACCCAAAATAACAGATTTTCTATTTTCTAATTGCAAATTAGTGTGTATTTTTCCTCCAAATCCAGGACCCAAATGCACTTACTAGGTTCTGACACACGAACTATGACAGATAACTTACTTTTGTTTCTTTCATCATTCACCATATCCATAATAGGAACAATATTTGTGGTTCAATCACCCAAAATATCTAATTTTCTACTTTCTAATTGCAAATTAGTGTGTATTTTTCCTCCAAATTCAGGACCCAAATGCACTTACTAGGTGCTGACACACTAACTATGACAGATAACTCACTTCTGTTTCTTTCATGATTCATCATATCCATAATAGGAACAATATTCATGGTTCAATCACCCAAAATATCTAATTTTCTATTTTCTAATTGCAAATTAGTGTGTATTTTTCCTCCAAATCCAGGACCCAAATGCACTTACTAGGTGCTGACACACTAACCATGACAGATAACTCACTTCTATTTCTTTCATCATTCATCATATCCATAATATGAACAATATTCATGGTTCAATCACCCAAAATAACAGATTTTCTATTTTCTAATTGCAAATTAGTGTGTATTTTTCCTCCAAATCCAGGACCCAAATGCACTTACTAGGTTCTGACACACAAACCATGACAGATAACTCACTTCTGTTTCTTTCATGATTCATCATATCCATAATAGGAACAATATTCATGGTTCAATCACCCAAAATAACAGATTTTCTATTTTCTAATTGCAAATTAGTGTGTATTTTTCCTCCAAATCCAGGACCCAAATGCACTTACTAGGTTCTGACACACTAACTATGACAGATAACTCACTTCTGTTTCTTTCATCATTCACCATATCCATAATAGGAACATTATTCATGGTTCAATCACCCAAAATATCTAATTTTCTATTTTCTAATTGCAAATTAGTGTGTATTTTTCCTCCAAATCCAGGACCAAAATGCACTTAGTAGGTTCTGACACACTAACTATGACAGATAACTCACTTCTGTTTCTTTCATGATTCATCATATCCATAATAGGAACAATATTCATGGTTTAATCACCCAAAATATCTAATTTTCTATTTTCTAATTGCAAATTAGTGTGTATTTTTCCTCCAAATCCAGGACCCAAATGCACTTACTAGGTGCTGACACACTAACTATGACAGATAACTCACTTCTGTTTCTTTCATGATTCATCATATCCATAATAGACACAATACTCATGGTTCAATCACCCAAAATAACAGATTTTCTATTTTCTAATTGCAAATTAGTGTGTATTTTTCCTCCAAATCCAGGACCCAAATGCACTTACTAGGTTCTGACACACTAACCATGACAGATAACTCACTTCTGTTTCTTTCATGATTCATCATATCCATAATAGGAACAATATTCATGGTTCAATCACCCAAAATAACAGATTTTCTATTTTCTAATTGCAAATTAGTGTGTATTTTTCCTCCAAATCCAGGACCCAAATGCACTTACTAGGTGCTGACACACGAACTATGACAGATAACTCACTTCTGTTTCTTTCATCATTCACCATATCCATAATAGGAACAATATTCATGGTTCAATCACCCAAAATATCTAATTTTCTATTTTCTAATTGCAAATTAGTGTGTGTTTTTCCTCCAAATCCAGGACCCAAATGCACTTACTAGGTTCTGACACACTAACCATGACAGATAACTCACTTCTGTTTCTTTCATGATTCATCATATCCATAATAGGAACAATATTCATGGTTCAATCACCCAAAATATCTAATTTTCTATTTTCTAATTGCAAATTAGTGTGTATTTTTCCTCCAAATCCAGGACCCAAATGCACTTACTAGGTGCTGACACACAAACCATGACAGATAACTCACTTCTGTTTCTTTCATGATTCATCATATCCATAATAGGAACAATACTCATGGTTCAATCACCCAAAATAACAGATTTTCTATTTTCTAATTGCAAATTAGTGTGTATTTTTCCTCCAAATCCAGGACCCAAATGCACTTACTAGGTTCTGACACACTAACCATGACAGATAACTCACTTCTGTTTCTTTCATGATTCATCATATCCATAATAGGAACAATATTCATGGTTCAATCACCCAAAATAACAGATTTTCTATTTTCTAATTGCAAATTAGTGTGTATTTTTCCTCCAAATCCAGGACCCAAATGCACTTACTAGGTTCTGACACACTAACTATGACAGATAACTCACTTCTGTTTCTTTCATCATTCATCATATCCATAATAGGAACAATATTCATGGTTCAATCACCCAAAATAACAGATTTTCTATTTTCTAATTGCAAATTAGTGTGTATTTTTCCTCCAAATCCAGGACCCAAATGCACTTACTAGGTGCTGACACACGAACTATGACAGATAACTCACTTCTGTTTCTTTCATGATTCATCATATCCATAATAGGAACAATATTCATGGTTCAATCACCCAAAATATCTAATTTTCTATTTTCTAATTGCAAATTAGTGTGTATTTTTCCTCCAAATCCAGGACCCAAATGCACTTACTAGGTGCTGACACACTAACCATGACAGATAACTCACTTCTGTTTCTTTCATGATTCATCATATCCATAATATGAACAATACTCATGGTTCAATCTCCCAAAATAACAGATTTTCTATTTTCTAATTGCAAATTAGTGTGTATTTTTCCTCCAAATCCAGGACCCAAATGCACTTGCTAGGTGCTGACACACGAACTATGACAGATAACTCACTTGTGTTTCTTTCATGATTCATCATATCCATAATAGGAACATTATTCATGGTTCAATCACCCAAAATATCTAATTTTCTATTTTCTAATTGCAAATTAGTGTGTATTTTTCCTCCAAATCCAGGACCCAAATGCACTTGGTAGGTTCTGACACACTAACTATGACAGATAACTCACTTCTGTTTCTTTCATCATTCACCATATCCATAATAGGAACAATATTCATGGTTCAATCACCCAAAATAACAGATTTTCTATTTTCTAATTGCAAATTAGTGTGTATTTTTCCTCCAAATCCAAGACCCAAATGCACTTACTAGGTTCTGACACACTAACTATGACAGATAACTCACTTCTGTTTCTTTCATCATTCATCATATCCATAATAGGAACAATATTCATGGTTCAATCACCCAAAATAACAGATTTTCTATTTTCTAATTGCAAATTAGTGTGTATTTTTCCTCCAAATCCAGGACCCAAATGCACTTACTAGGTGCTGACACACTAACCATGACAGATAACTCACTTCTGTTTCTTTCATGATTCATCATATCCATAATAGGAACAATATTCATGGTTCAATCACCCAAAATAACAGATTTTCTATTTTCTAATTGCAAATTAGTGTGTATTTTTCCTCCAAATCCAGGACCCAAATGCACTTACTAGGTGCTGACACACGAACTATGACAGATAACTCACTTCTGTTTCTTTCATGATTCATCATATCCATAATAGGAACAATATTCATGGTTCAATCACCCAAAATATCTAATTTTCTATTTTCTAATTGCAAATTAGTGTGTATTTTTCCTCCAAATCCAGGACCCAAATGCACTTACTAGGTGCTGACACACTAACCATGACAGATAACTCACTTCTGTTTCTTTCATGATTCATCATATCCATAATATGAACAATACTCATGGTTCAATCTCCCAAAATAACAGATTTTCTATTTTCTAATTGCAAATTAGTGTGTATTTTTCCTCCAAATCCAGGACCCAAATGCACTTGCTAGGTGCTGACACAGGAACTATGACAGATAACTCACTTGTGTTTCTTTCATGATTCATCATATCCATAATAGGAACATTATTCATGGTTCAATCACCCAAAATATCTAATTTTCTATTTTCTAATTGCAAATTAGTGTGTATTTTTCCTCCAAATCCAGGACCCAAATGCACTTACTAGGTGCTGACACACAAACCATGACAGATAACTCACTTCTGTTTCTTTCATGATTCATCATATCCATAATAGGAACAATATTCATGGTTCAATCACCCAAAATATCTAATTTTCTATTTTCTAATTGCAAATTAGTGTGTATTTTTCCTCCAAATCCAGGACCCAAATGCACTTTTAAGGCAGGTACTTTATTGTCTGTCCTTTTATCGATTTTATGGTCTGTGCTTTTTCCGATTTTATGGTCTGTGCTTTTTCCGATTTTATGGTCTGTCCTTTTTCCGTTCGTATGGTTTGTCTTTTACCCCTTTTCTGTTTTTATGGTCTTTCCTTTATCCGTTACTGGCTTGCGCGCGCAAGCGCGCGCATGCAGAGCCGATCGCGCACGCTCGCGCGAACACATTTTAAGTAGGCATAAAAACAAATAGGCTTTTTGGTTCATTTACTCAAGGCTATCAAAATCAAGTTCACTATCTAAGACAATGAGAAGTCCGTTGACAATGCCAAATAATAGGTGATCTAGATCACGATCTCAGCTAGATGCTGCATATTTTAATATTTTCAGGGGACATCTGGTTGCTGAGCATTGTGAACTTGATTTTTGACACGGGAAAAACAGCAAAATCTGCATGGAAAATTAACGACGGTACGGTACATCAAAATCCTTAAATGGTAAAACCTATTCCACTCAACACCACAAATAAACAGGTTAGAAGATATGTACCGAGACATTATTAAAGACCGGATCAATAAGTAAACACTTGGATCCCTCGTACTATGCATTCAAATGAATTTATTTTAACACCCTGTGAGTACATTACTATTTGCAATCATGAAAATCCATACCGGCTTGTATTGGGACTCATTTATTCCATTTGTGTGTATTTTTCCTCCAAATCCAAGACCCAAATGCACTTACTAGGTTCTGACACACTAACTATGACAGATAACTCACTTCTGTTTCTTTCATCATTCATCATATCCATAATAGGAACAATATTCATGGTTCAATCACCCAAAATAACAGATTTTCTATTTTCTAATTGCAAATTAGTGTGTATTTTTCCTCCAAATCCAGGACCCAAATGCACTTACTAGGTGCTGACACACTAACCATGACAGATAACTCACTTCTGTTTCTTTCATGATTCATCATATCCATAATATGAACAATACTCATGGTTCAATCTCCCAAAATAACAGATTTTCTATTTTCTAATTGCAAATTAGTGTGTATTTTTCCTCCAAATCCAGGACCCAAATGCACTTACTAGGTGCTGATACACGAACTATGACAGATAACTCACTTCTGTTTCTTTCATGATTCATCATATCCATAATAGGAACATTATTCATGGTTCAATCACCCAAAATATCTAATTTTCTATTTTCTAATTGCAAATTAGTGTGTATTTTTCCTCCAAATCCAGGACCCAAATGCACTTACTAGGTGCTGACACACAAACCATGACAGATAACTCACTTCTGTTTCTTTCATGATTCATCATATCCATAATAGGAACAATATTCATGGTTCAATCACCCAAAATATCTAATTTTCTATTTTCTAATTGCAAATTAGTGTGTATTTTTCCTCCAAATCCAGGACCCAAATGCACTTTTAAGGCAGGTACTTTATTGTCTGTCCTTTTATCGATTTTATGGTCTGTGCTTTTTCCGATTTTATGGTCTGTGCTTTTTCCGATTTTATGGTCTGTCCTTTTTCCGTTCGTATGGTTTGTCTTTTACCCCTTTTCTGTTTTTATGGTCTTTCCTTTATCCGTTACTGGCTTGCGCGCGCAAGCGCGCGCATGCAGAGCCGATCGCGCACGCTCGCGCGAACACATTTTAAGTAGGCATAAAAACAAATAGGCTTTTTGGTTCATTTACTCAAGGCTATCAAAATCAAGTTCACTATCTAAGACAATGAGAAGTCCGTTGACAATGCCAAATAATAGGTGATCTAGATCACGATCTCAGCTAGATGCTGCATATTTTAATATTTTCAGGGGACATCTGGTTGCTGAGCATTGTGAACTTGATTTTTGACACGGGAAAAACAGCAAAATCTGCATGGAAAATTAACGACGGTACGGTACATCAAAATCCTTAAATGGTAAAACCTATTCCACTCAACACCACAAATAAACAGGTTAGAAGATATGTACCGAGACATTATTAAAGACCGGATCAATAAGTAAACACTTGGATCCCTCGTACTATGCATTCAAATGAATTTATTTTAACACCCTGTGAGTACATTACTATTTGCAATCATGAAAATCCATACCGGCTTGTATTGGGACTCATTTATTCCATTTGTGCAATATCATTACTCCTACTTAAGAAATTAATTTACTTAGTACTGGATTGCACGGTTCACATCCAGATTGCAAAAGGGTTTCACACTGCAATCCCCCTGAGGCCGACACTGAGGGCTTGCCCGAAGTGGAGACCAAAGGGGATTGGTACGAGTTTAGGTGCGAATGACGAAGAGACCCTCGACTGACAAATTTTATTAAGAAGTGAATACATCTATAGAAAAGACGCACTTTTTATGATTTTTTATTAATTACGGTACTTCTACTTCGTATTCGTTTTCCTTAGGTGGGAATCACTCATTTTTTCCAGAGATTGGTAATGATGTTCAAGTCTAAAGACGGACTAACGAGAAGGGTGAAACTCCTGGCATTGCGAAAAGTTCATTGGAAGTTACCGATGGCTTTTTTCGCCATCGGCAACTTTATATCGTTGCTGCGCATCTTCCGGTACAATGAAGGCTTGTGGAACAACGAAAATTTCTCCCAAACCATCGTTCGTCGACACGACTTATACCCTGATTCGTCCTCGCCTCCACCACCCTTGCTTGTGGAAAAGCGAACCCTGTTTGTAGCAGGATATGATGCTAGAGCCCATGTGAGTGTTACTGATGGCCGTTCCTATTGGAAATGGGGCAAGGCGACAGAAGAATGGTTTCAAAAGATGTACGACCGTGTGGCAAATCCCGAAACATGTACAGAAGAAACTGTCCAGAAAATGGTGAGGCAACCTTGGGGGGTTGGATCTCGAATACGAGATACAATGGATATTATGCTCGCTTCAATGCCAAGAAATAAGGCAGTGGTCCACATAGGTCCGAATCAATGTGAAATGAAAGATGACGTCGACAATGATGGCTACATGATTTGTCTTTTTCAAAAATTTTCATCTTGTCAAGGAAAAGTACTGCCAGTAGCAGAAGTGCCATGGCGAAGTCTTATCGATGACAGCTGGCAGTTTTTATTAAGGCCCTGGTGGAAATCCATGACGAACGACATTCCAAAACCAGAATATCTCCACTTGCGTGATGCGAATGGAACAGTTCAACATTTTGAAAGTCGAGAACCTATCCTAGATGAAATGCTTCCTGTGATTCGGTCCTTGTTGATGAAAGCAGCATTCCATCCAACCAAGGCGGTCCGCGACAGAGTTCACGAACTTGAAATGTTGTTTGAACCAAAAATGCCAATGATTGTAGTTCACTTGAGACGCACCGACAAAGTGAATGACGGAGGTGCTTTCGGGGATCACGAGGATTTGACAAAGAATTCATTCATACAAAGCATGAAGTACATTCATGCACTTATAGGGTCTGCAGAGCGTCTATCCGGGATGCAATTTGAATCCATTTTTTTCATGACTGATGAACTTCTTGGAGCTCATGCTGACAATGCTAAGGAATATTTGGCATCGGCTTTGCAGCTGAGTGAAAGCGGTCGAAAAATTCCTGTTTATCAAAACGACTTTATTCAAAAGAATCTGGCTAACAACGAAATATATAAAAGTCTCGGGCATGAAGGGTTGGGGTTGGATAGTAAAATCCACCAGACGATGGATCTAGAAGTAATGGCTGAGATGTACTTTGCTGCCAAGTATGCAACGTATTTGGTGGGATATGGACAGTCAGGTATATCTCAGACCATTGCCCAATTGCTTGGTGCCAAATATCGAATGAGTCCAGCTGCGCTATCTCTTTTTGAGGACGACGTCTACCTTCAAAAATCCGAATACAGGGAAGTACAAAAGAGTTTGTTTGAAGTCGATCGAACGAGCGCGCGCGACTGAACGAATGAGACACGAATGAGATACGAATGAGACACGAGTGAATGAACTATCACTCACTACATTCGTGATAGCCTCAGTAGCCAGCCTACTTGTAGTACTGTATGTGCAATGCTTGTAGTTCATGGGTGTGTTGGTGGGTTAAGCAATGCTAGAAGGGGAGCCGGGAACTCCAGCCTGTTGGTTGTTTGCAGGCTGTAGTCCGGTCCCTTAGTTTGCTGTGCCCACACACACCGGCGCACAGCCTGGCTTAACAGCTTGGGCAGTTAAGCCTTTGGCTGTTAAGCCTTTTCTGCGGGCGGGCGTGGTGGGCCAATTATTCTACTACTAATCGTTTTAGGAGCAAAAGAGTGAGCTTTGCTAGCCTTTCCGGGAGGGATGATCCTTTACCGGCTTGTTCTAGTGCTAGCCTGTAATTTGGTTGATACGAAGCTCGTTCTTGACTTCGTACGCGTCTTTCGGTCGCAAGCAATCAATTCCTTCGGGCCTTTCAGTGATACAGTGACACAGTGATACATCTTATCCGGTGATACAGGGAATCGTCGTATTCTTTCTGGTAGGAAGTGTAGGCTTGCGCTTTGCTGGGTGAATCCTTTGCCGGCTTGTTAAGGCTACACGAGGTTCAAGCGCGTGCTTAGAAGCTGGTTTTAGTGATACAGGGAATCGATCGTGCGTGTAGATCGTAATCTGGTAGCGCGTGATACAGGGAATCAATCGGTGGTACCGGTAGGCTTTCGCTTTGCTGAAAGAATCCTTTGCTGGCTTGTTGAGGCTATCGGGGGTCTAATCGTGTGCTTAGAAGCTGGTTTCAGTGATAGTGAAATCTACTAGATTTCTGCTAGATTTCTACTAGGTTTTCCCCCGGTCTGGCTCTCTACCGGTTGTAGGAAGTGCCACGTGGCACTACCATTACTTTCATTCGGCTCGCTACATCAACTATCACTCACTACATTCGTGATAGCCTCAGTAGCCAGCCTACTTGTAGTACTGTATGTGCAATGCTTGTAGTTCATGGGTGTGTTGGTGGGTTAAGCAATGCTAGAAGGGGAGCCGGGAACTCCAGCCTGTTGGTTGTTTGCAGGCTGTAGTCCTGGTCCCTTAGTTTGCTGTGCCCACACACACCGGCGCACAGCCTGGCTTAACAGCTTGGGCAGTTAAGCCTTTGGCTGTTAAGCCTTTTCTGCCATTGGGCCACAAGCCACAGGGTGGGAGCTGGACTGGAGACTGGACCTGGAGGAGACAGGAGGCCAGACTGCGAGGGTGGGAGATTCCCCAAGAGGAATCAGAGAGAGCTGCCAGTGGGAGTGGGGGCGGCGGCCGGCACCCACTCTTCTGGCAGGAAGGAGTATGTTCCATTGTTGAACATTACAGAGGCAAGGTTCTGGAAGATGGGGAGGGACTGCTGGTGCAAGTACCTCATCATGCAGTCACTGTGCCATCTTGCCAGAAGCTTGATGACATTAGAATCACATTTGCCCTGGAGCAGGGCCATAGCCCCTCCCGCTCGAAGGGACCGAGCAGAGATTGCTGCAGGGGAAATGCCGGTGGTCTGATAGAGGGTCTGGGCATAGACTCTCATGGAGGATGTGACAGTTGCCGCGCGAACGAGGGTGAGAACCCCATTGTCAAAGTAACTGGCAAGTTTGAGATCTGGGCTGAAGGGATGGGTGCTGGTGCAGCAGCCCCTGAGGTGGAGCACTTGGCGCGCGCATGCTGCTACAGGGCAGCATAGGTTGTCGCCACTCCTTGCATGAGCAACTACCTCACCTTTGTCCCCATTCTTCTGTGTGGTGAATGTCAGGGTAACAGAGGTAGCAGCCATTAGCTCATGTTCAGGGCCATCATGGTGGAGAAATTTGGAGCCAAGGTAGAAGGAGACCTCCTTGAGGTGGAAAGCTTGGTCGTCCCTGGTAGTACCAGTGTACTCACCAGGGCGCAGACAGAAAAAGAAGGCTATGCAAATCATGTTTGCAATGGCCTGTCTGGTAGGGGAAGGGGAGTCATAGTATGCAAAGCGAAGGGCATGCATGACAAGGGTGATGGGGACTGGTTTGACCCGGCACGGGGCTGGGTCTAGCTTGGCATAGGCCTTGAACTGGGCAGTTAGCCTGAAGTCAAGACTGCCGGTAGAGTTGGTTCTTGGGTCTTTGGACCCCAAGCGGGCCAGCGTCTGGCCCACTGACCGGAGGGTGTCCGATACTGTGCGAGATCTGATGGGCTTGCCGCTATGGGATAGTCGTCCGTCATGGAGGCGCTGGGCAAAGACTTGGAGGATGGGGATTGGATCTGTAACAGAGTGGAGGGTTGGTTCAAAGCCTTGAGACACACAGAATTGAACCCATTGATTCCAATGGGCATCCTTGCGCTTGGCATAGAGCTCAGTGACTGAAGCGCGCATGGTCTTCTGGATAGAGCCAAGGTCAGAGCAGAATGCATGGGAGGCTGCAGGGGACATAAGATCCAGGGCAAGTCCTGGGGGTAGTTGGTGTTGAAATGATTGAGAAGGGCAGTGTCAGAGAGGTCAGAGCGAGAGAGCAAATCAGCTAGGTGATTCACAGGTCCAGGGATGTAATCCCTGAGGGGGACATATTGGTGGAGCCGCTGGTGCAGGGACTGAATTCGAAGGAGGTAGGCTGCAGGCCCAGTAGTAGTGGTGGCGCCTTTCCTTTGCCAATAGACTGCTGCTGTGTTGTCATAGCAGTTGTGAGTGGTTCTGGATTGGACACAGGCAGCTTGGGCAAGGATGTCATTGTGGGCAATGGAACCAGCTAGCTCAAGGTCACTATTGGTGATGGTGCCACTGGGGTTGTCAAAGGTGACTAGTTGGGTGGAGACCCACTTGGGGAATGCATGCCTCCACATGATGGGCTGCACCGCGCCAGTGGGAAAGGGGACAAAATGGATGCCCCCCATGCCCAGACCAGAGGCATCACAAGCGCCGAGGGTGGCTGGGAAAGTGTCAGGGACTAGTTCGGCAATGGAAGTAGGCCTGTTGGATAGGTCATTGGCCAGCCATTGGAAGTCGCGAAGGAAGCTATGGACGCGCTTGGTGAGCTGGAGGCGCTGCCTGCCCGGTTCCTGGTGGCGGAAGGCTTCTTGGAGGATGGAGAAGAGGCCAATGGCGCCAGGGATGGCAAGGGCCATCGATCGGAGTTCCCCCAGGACTTGGTGCCATTGTTTGATAGGAACATGGCGCTGGTTGGGGGAAATGGAATGAAGAATCTCCTGTAGCCGGGCCACTCGATGGGGAGGAAGGCTGATGGTTTTGTTGATGGAATCAATGAGCCAGCCCAGGATGACTTTCTTGGTGGTCCATCTGGCGTCCCCTTGGAGCATTTTCTTGAGGGAGGCTGGTTCCTGTCTGAACGGGAGTGTCAGAGGCCTCCAGGGGCCGGAAGACTTTGTCCAGAGACTGGAAGAGCACCCTCTTGATGGCGCGTCGGGTCCATTGGTTGCCTTGTGCAAGGCCACAGAAGTCATCCACATAGACATCCCAGTATCGCACCGGCTTCTTGGTGGGAGTGGTACTATGAGGAGTGGGCAGATGGGGCACCCTAGGGGTAGTAGCTTCAGGGGGAGCTGGAGGCGCGGCGGGCGTGGCTTCAGAGGTGAGATCCAGTCGATGGGGTGTGATCCTGGCCTCTGCCAGCCCTGTGGAGAGGGTGGCGTTGGCCAGGTCTGCAATGGTTTCTGTAAAGGCACAGAAGTTTGGTGGGCTGGATTTCCACCCCATGGGGTTGGTGAGGGGGATTCCAATGAGTGGTGGCTCGCCCTTTCGGGAAGGGAATAGCACTCCTAGCTTCATGGTGTCTTCTGGGTTCAACTGGACCCGGTAGAATCCATCCGCGAGGTCAATCTTGGACATGTAGACTGGGCCAAACTGAGGGTTCGCCCGGTGCAGCTTGGTGAGGAGCCGAGGCAGGGTGTGGCCAAATTGCATGGCTTCTGCTGGGGCGAGAGGGATGGTGTCTTGGTTAACTTCAGAGTAGGTGTAGTCTGAGATCATTCGGGGGCGCCGGCCTCGCTGGGGGACTAGCCCCAGTGGACTCAGCCGGAGGTTTGGAAGGTCGTTGATGAGACTGGCAGGGAGGACAGTCCATTGTTGCTTGTCCATCATGTCGGCATACTCTTCCCGCAGGAAGGCAATGCCCTGGTGGGAAGATTGGTGAGGCCCCCTGGAGAGGGCACTGGCAATCCTAGCAGGGGTCCAAGGTTGGCCTGTCATGGAGGCCGGAGTGCCTTCTTTCCCAAAGTGGGCTAAGAGGGGGCTGGCTGGATGGGGGATATTACCCACATCGGGGTGGATGTCACCTTGTCCCCGGATTGTCCGGATGAAGTTCCCCCAGCTAGTGCTGTTGTTGTAGACCTTGATAGCCCGGTTGACGTGCACGTCGAGCCTGTCAGTGGGGTACCGAGGCACAGTGTTGCTGGGTGAAGCGGCCAGCAAGTTGCTGGGTGGAGAGGCCAGCGCGTCGCCGGACTTAGACAGGAGGGGGGTGACTTGGGGCTTGGACCGAGGCACGAATGCTGCAGGGACTAGGGGTTCGGGCCTAGGCAAAGCTGTGGGAGGGACTAGGAGCTCGGGCCTAGGCAATGGGTTGGCCGGGACTGTAGGGGGCCCGGTAGGGACTGTGGCAGGGACTAGGGACTCGGACGTAGGCCTTGGCAAGGGGAGAGGGGTTGCTGCCCCCATGGGGGGCGCTTCCGTGGCATCTGTAGAACTGGTGGAGATCTGGGAAGGCACATACAAGTTGGGAGGGGTACATGCGCGCGCGTGCTGTTTGTGCTTACCTAATTCATGTGTGATTCGTAAGTGAGGATTAGATTCGTGATTAGATGATGGATTGTTACTTAGGATGATCCCCCCAAGGCCCATGTGGGGTGGGGAGGGCTCCGCGCCCAAGTGAGGGCGCGTGCCGACCGGTCAGGCATATGCCTCTTGGCACCATTCCCAGAGTAGATCTTGCTCGGTGGGAGTGATGGTCACATGGTCATATATGTGCTTGCAGCTGCTGAAGCAGGCACCCTTGATGTGCCACGAGTGGCATCTCTCTTGGCCGTCTGGTCTGGAGAGGGGGCCTTTCCCTTTGTCTCTCATAACTTGGATGGCTTCCCTCATTTTTGCTGACTCCAGTTTCTTGACAATGGGATGATTGCTGTCTTGGAGGCGGGAGTCCCGGTGTGGATTGGTGAGTCGTGTTTGTTGTGTCCCCACGGTTGGGTTGCGGACTCCCGGGCTGCTAGAGGGAGTGGTGCTGTTGTTGTTGTTGTTGTGGCTACTCCCCTTGGCGCCCGCCTTGGTGGGGGATGGAGGAGGATCCGGCCGTCGTAGTAGTCTCAGGGCAGCCACATTGGAGACATTGGGGAGCCAGTTGAGGTTCTGGCTCATCCTGAAGGTGTGGAAGTCCACCCCAAAGTCCGGGGAGGGAAGGATGGAGGCTGCTTCCCACTGTTCCTCAAGCCATCCCCTGACTCGGATTTGGAAGTAGTAGACTACAATGGCAGGGGTGAGGAATTCTCCCACCTCATCTGCAATTGCTCTTCGGAGGGGCATCTGCTGGATCTTGAGCCTGCGGAGGCCTTGTTGGTAGCTGGTGACGACATCATGGTTGAGTCCTAGGATGGTGGCTAGGACGGCCAGGTAGCTCTCCAGCTGGGTGGTGGCTTCAGTCCAGTCGACAGGGATGTAGGCCTTTGTCTTCTGGAGCTCCAGGGAGTCCTTCAAGGTGAGGGAGTTGCCTTCAGTGGAGATCATAGTGTCATAGGCTGCCACAGTGGCGGCTGCCTCCTGCTCCCTTTTCAGGGTGGCGGCAGACCCACCCGGGGGTGTGAAAGCCATGGGGAGTATTCCATCTGCCACATCAAAGGGGTCAGTACCATGGAAGTTGCCATCCTGGAACCTCTTGAGAGCGGCGGTGGTAATCAAGGGGGCTTGGATCCCCAACTCAGAAGCCCTGGCTGCCACTTGGCTTTGGAAAATCATGTGGGTCCTTTCGTGCTTGCTCTTTTGAGCCCAGGCTTGGTAGATAGGGGGGAGGTTCGCTTCTTCCTGTTTACCACAGAGCAGGAGCAAGCGCTGGGTGTACAAGGGTCCCCAAGTGGTCTTCACTGTCTGCGACCGCTTGTGGTCCATATTCTCACTTAGCTTTAGTTGGTGGTCTGTGAGGGCCGTGACTGCTGCTGTGAGCTTTGGGTCTCCTGGTGGAGCCCCAGTTCGAGCCAGTTCTGGCAGGTCCCGGTACATCACCTTAAGCTTCATGTAGCTGATAAGGCCGGTCTCGTTTCTAAAGAATGGACCTGGTTGCTGGAGCGTGGGGCTGCCACCGGGTTCTGTAGCTGTAGTCCCGGCTAACCTGAGAGTGTTAAACAGGGGGGTGCAGGACTCCATTAGCCCAGCCATGTTGGCCCAAGGATGGAGGATCTCCAGGGCTTGTTTTGGAGAGAGCCCTTTTCCCAAGAGAAAGTGCACCAACTCAAAGGGAATGAAGAAAGACTTGTGGGCCTGTATCAACTCAGAGTGGGCGGTCCCCTCTGGTATCACTGGGAGGGGCGTTGCGGGGTGCGCCTCCAACTCCGGCCAGGATGATGATCCAGGGTTAGCACTCCGCAGTGGCTGTTGTGGGGGACAGCATGGCTGAATCTACTAGCACCAGTTCCCCGGCTTCCCCTTCATTGTCGTCCAGGTACCCAAAGGCCTTGTTTTTGTTGGGGCTGTGTTGAGCCAAGGGCCCCGGGTACTTTCGAAGGCCATGCACCAATCGGAGGCAGGGCAGGCCTTGGGAGTCAGCTACACAGATCCCCAGCGCGCCCACAGCCTCAGCCTCAAAGAGGTTGAGTAGATGTTCCAAGAGGACCTGGGGGGGGGAGTCCAGAGTGAAGTAGCTGAAGATGGTCGAGTAGGCCTTGTCGCGCTCTGCTGTGCTCCCAAATGGGCTTGGAGTGGTCCGGAAGTACTCGGAGTAGGTCAACATCTCTAGGTCAGGAATCTGAGGCACGATGATATCTTGCACAAGCTAGGCGCTGAGTGTGATTGGAGTTCTACTCGCCGCTAGGGAGGTGCGGATAGAGGTGAGAGGAGGCGCCGAACGGTAGACCAATCGATGCGGCTGGACGTTTGCCGAGTAGATTGACGGGTGACCAATCGATTCGCTGACGCTTGGAGGTGCTGTATCTATCAAGGCCGGGCCTGCTGTAATGACAAGAGGGAGCCGGTGATGACAAGGAGCTGTTGGTGAGTGTGTTAGTAAGAGACTGACCGCTGTAGGAGTACGCTAGGCCAGGCTAGGGGACCAACCGGTAGACTGCTGTACGGGTACACTAGGCAAGGCTAGGGGACCAGGACAGATAGGCTTGTCGTACGGGTACAATAGGGATGACTATTGGACCTGGACGCGTTTGCCAATTATTCTACTACTAATCGTTTTAGGAGCAAAAGAGTGAGCTTTGCTAGCCTTTCCGGGAGGGATGATCCTTTACCGGCTTGTTCTAGTGCTAGCCTGTAATTTGGTTGATACGAAGCTCGTTCTTGACTTCGTACGCGTCTTTCGGTCGCAAGCAATCAATTCCTTCGGGCCTTTCAGTGATACAGTGACACAGTGATACATCTTATCCGGTGATACAGGGAATCGTCGTATTCTTTCTGGTAGGAAGTGTAGGCTTGCGCTTTGCTGGGTGAATCCTTTGCCGGCTTGTTAAGGCTACACGAGGTTCAAGCGCGTGCTTAGAAGCTGGTTTTAGTGATACAGGGAATCGATCGTGCGTGTAGATCGTAATCTGGTAGCGCGTGATACAGGGAATCAATCGGTGGTACCGGTAGGCTTTCGCTTTGCTGAAAGAATCCTTTGCTGGCTTGTTGAGGCTATCGGGGGTCTAATCGTGTGCTTAGAAGCTGGTTTCAGTGATAGTGAAATCTACTAGATTTCTGCTAGATTTCTACTAGGTTTTCCCCCGGTCTGGCTCTCTACCGGTTGTAGGAAGTGCCACGTGGCACTACCATTACTTTCATTCGGCTCGCTACATCAATTGTGGTATTCCAACGCTCACGATTGAAAATTACCCACGATTCAAGAAAATCTGAAAAGCAATGCCACACAAGCCGGTCTTCAACCTTGAAGACTGGATGAAGAACATATCCAAATTCTCCATGTGCTTCTCTATGTGCAATGTACGTTGAATTTCGATTCAACGCCTTTTTACTGTTACAAGCTTTCTCAACGGCTCCTCGGAGTAGTTGACAAAGCTAGCTCACAATTAACTTAGTTTTTAACCAATACATAAACCTTATTTTAGTACCTTATTTTAGAGGCGTACGACACTGTTTAAACAGTCGAATAACTGCTTCGACCTTATTACTACCGGTAAAGACTACTTCAACTACTACACGAATAAAAATTACCACTACTATACACCTAACAAACGAACAACCGATCCTGAAGATTGTCCAGTAACAATAAGAAATCGACCAGCACCATGTCTTACTAAGTCATCCCCTTCAAGTATGACTTTGATCAAGATTCTATTGACAAAATTGAATACAAGAATACCCAAGAAGTCAATGGATCTCAAGAAGTTACCAAGATCAAAATCCCTTTGATTACTGCAGGATCAACCAAATTACAAATCCTTTTTACCATCAACGAGTTCATTAGATCTAAGAAGACCCTCAACCTAACCACAGGACCAAGAATCTATGACAAGTTTGTAGATCTCCTCAGAGACTACACCGACTGTAGCTGGTGGAACAGCTATGTGTCAACCAATGTCCCACAGAGAACTGTGGACAACTTCCAAACGACAGTGGAAGCATTCATCAACTTTAAGTTCAACAGCAACCTTGATGCCTATCAGAATCATAAAAGATTCCTCCTCAATATCAAGAAGACAACCACCATGACCGTACACCAATTTGTAGCACAAGTCAACTTCCACAACCATGTTATCCTCCCATTACTACCGGGACACCCACCACAAGATGCAGAGATCAACGAAAGAGATTTCAAGAATCTAGTCTTTGAATCAATGCCTGAGGACTGGAAACATATCTATCAACAACACCACTCTCCCCATAGAGATTCCCTCTCTGAAATGATGATGAGATTTGAAAGATTCCAATCTGCACAGAATAGAAAGAACAAGAAATCAGATAACCAGTCTTAAAACAACAACAACAGCAACAACAATGCCAACAACAACCGTAACAACCGGAATGGAAACAACAATCGCAATAACCGAAACAATCGCAACTATCGTAACCGAAACAACAACAACAACAATAACCAACGAAACAACAACAACAACAATCAACGCAGCAACAACCAAGGCAACAACAACAAAGGCTCGACTAGGATCTCAAATGACTCACCATGTCCTATCCACCCTGGTACCAATCACACTTGGGGTCAATGCTACACCAACAAGTATTATTATTTTCCTTCTGAATCCGATTCGTTGAGAGACTGATTCAAAGGCTTCTGAGGAACAGCAACGCTGTGTTAGTGTGTTAGTAGACGAACGATTGTACTCTACGCGTGACAATTGTGTTTGGATACTTTCGGCAACGGATAATCGGACTACAGGCGAGACTAGGGAAACGCCAGATCTCTTCTTGCTGTGACTTATTCAGATTGCAGCGAGACAGACCTTAGTATGTAGATTACAAGTAGTTGGTAGCAACTAGTGTGAATTTTGGGATATAAATCAGTTGAATGTTAAAAGTATGAGATAAAGTGAAATCTTGCTGAAATGCAAGATATTTCTTTTATTGAGATGAATACGTTGCAACTGCTGTTGCGTAGTGCTGAGATTACTCGCTGATTATTTCCGTACTACATGTATTAGTCGTTGACCATATATATCTGTATGCATGTATATGTATTGTGTGAGAATCACACGCCAACGGTTTTCTTCTCTTGTTCCGTTAGGAAGACTTCATGATATGTTTATCATTAAGGTCAGGAATTGCTCCCGTAGCTCGTGTGATATTTTATGAAATCAGAGATTGCTCACCGAAGAATAATGGCAATATTGTAAAACAGAGATTGCTCACCGTCGATGCGCGATGGGAATCGATGCGCCGTGGGAATCGATATGCCGTGGGAATCGATTACTTAGATTGATACGGGACTCATTGATTCGTACGAATAGGAAATCTACCCTCTGGTAGCTTTGGTACTTCTGGTCATGAAAGGAATTTAATACTCCCCATGTCTCCTTGTGAAGGGTCATCACGCTCTACATGATGCTTCCATCATCCTGAAGAAGGTCGCCGGTATTACCACAGAAGTGGAAGATGGGCCTGAGCAGTGGATACACAACTGAGTGACTCCAATGCTTGGTGAGAATGTCTGCACAGTTATCCTTACCTGGGATGTGCATCATTAAAATGAAACCTCTCGCTATCATGCTTCGTACGTAGTGAAACGACAGAATATTATGACGCTTGTGCAACCTTGCGTAAGGGAAGGTTGACGTTTGGATCATCTTTTCGTTGTCACCCCAGGAATATGAGACATCATGGACTCGTGTTCCTAGGTATCGGAATGAGTGGCGTAAGTCAACGATCTGCTCGATGCAAGTCCTTCCTGCAACAAATTCAGCTCCAAAGGTGGCTGTTTCCGTAGTAGACTGCTTCTTCGAGAACCACATCATGGGAGTCTTGTTCGCGAAATGAAGAATGCCGGTTACAGCCTTGCCACTGAGAATATCATGCATGAGGTTGGCATCATAGAAATGTGTCAACACTACTGTCTTTCCAAGCGGTGCAGGAGCGTCGTCAGGTAGCTCTTCAGAATGCTCCCCATAGACGGTGTTGGACCAATCGATGGTGTCGGGTTTAGTCAATATAAAATCGGGTGGTTCCACACGGAATCTGATTTTAAAATGTCTAAACTTGGAGATATATCCATAGATACGTTTTGCACGTTCGAGATGTCCATCTCGTGGCTGAGCTCTGAAACTTGAGAGCGTCATCACGGCTGTTTGTACATCGAAACGGCCAATAGCGATGATCCATTGTAGTGAACCGATCATACTTTGGTATTTCTGTATACCGGTTTCTTCGAGAAAGGCTGAGGAGTCCAATTCGGGATGATCGTTCTCTGCAATGGGTGATTGGAACCTAGTGTTAGGTTTGCATCCGAACATTTGTTCGTAAGACGCTTCCATCTTTTCGATGAACTTTATGGGATTCATGCATAGAACACCATGTTCGTCGCGCTCAAATCCACAACCTAGGTGAAAGTTCATAGGTCCGGATCCCTTCAGTTTGAAGTTATATGGTGACGACTGCAATATCTTCAAGAAGGAATTGGGATCTGCCATGCAGAGACATAGGTCATCGACATATGTGCATATAAGCTCATATACACGTTCACCATGCTTGTTCGTTCCGGGTTTGAGGAATATTTCCGGTTCTGCGCGGGATCTTTCGAAGCCGAGTTCGATGAGACAAGCCGCAAGTAAGTCTCCAAAGCACTTGCCTGAAGACCTGAGACCGTATAGGGCTTTGTAAATGATTAACAGGTGACCTTCCAGCGATCCGAATTCGGGACCTGCCTTGATGCATACTTTCTCGCAGGTGACTGCTTCTAAGTAGGCGTTACCTATGCCGGTGCCCCATGCTTCTAGGTCGTTGAGTTCAGCTAGGAATAGGCACATGCGTAGGCTGCGAAGAGATACAACACCTGCGTAGACACTGTGGATAGGGGCCTCAGTGAGATTACCGTTAGCAACGAGGCGAGCCTTGTGTCTACCGTCGTGCTTGACAGCGTATATCATGTGTACCTTGATCTGTTGGAATCCTGGGGGAATGGAGCTTGTCTTGTACACGCCTTTATCAATGAATGTATTGTACTCATTGAGTTGTGCCATTTCCAGAGTGGTGGCATCTTCCCATTTGGTGTTTCCGTTGGCTTGATCAAACCGGAGGGCTTCTTCGTGGTTACGAGGCACTTTGAATCCGTATTGATACTGCGGAGTGGTACGGAAAGAACATAGTTTGGCTTGGTGCACAAGTCGATCAAGTTTCTTGGTTCGTCGCGCTAGGTTGGTGATTCGCTTAAGGCGTTTCCAACCCGGGAGGTCAAGCAAGTTGTTGTCTTTCCCATATTTTGCAACGGTGACAGGGTCATCAGCCGCAATGTTGGCTAGAGGTTCATATGTGCGTTCCATATTTTCCCATTCAATCCAAAGGTTATACTTGGAACCTTTGTATTGAGGATGCTTGTTATCCAGTGGACCTTGGTGTCCTAGGATGCGGCGAAACGACCAGAGTTTGCCGTCTTCTTGTGTTGAATCACGATGTATGTAATTCATGACATCATTGTATGCAATGATATCATCAAGTTCGTCATCAGAGTGTTTGCACTTGAACTTGATGAAGTCGTTGTTGCGTTCAAGACTGTCTTCAACATCGACGATGGTAAGACGTTTCCGGGTGCCATCCGGATTGGTTACAAGGAAGGATTGTCCTTGTAGATCGGCAATCGGGATCGTAGGAATGGTAATGGGTTTACCGTTATCGTCAAATTGTGCGTTACCTTCTTCGTCGGTAACAACTACCTGTGATGGGTCTACTGAAGGAGTAGCGGGATTGGTGTGTGGAGTTGTGACGTCACTAACATCAAAGTATGCTAATTCCGGTGGGTCAAAATCATCTTCAGTAAGGAGAACGCCGTTGGATGTCTTGCTGAAGATGTGTGTCGTAGGAGGACCATCAAGACTCTCCCCATAGTTGTTAGGGAGTGGAGAAGGTGACCAGCTTGGGCTGTCATCGACCTTCTGATAAAGAAAGCTCGGTAACGAGGGGTGGGCGGGTGGTTGAAGAATTGGTTGAGTGCCAGATGCGTGGGGCGTAGTATCTGGTTGTGTGTTGGGCACAGATGGAACGGTGTCATCAGCAGTGTCAGAATCAGCGGGTGAAACGCTAGGGGGAACTGAGTTGTTTGGTTTCGTAGACTCGTCAATGGGTTTACTCTGATTGGTATGCTCCCCATGTTTGAATGCTGGAGCTTCTCCAGTGGCGTATAAACGGGGCAAGGAATCCTTGGCGTTACGCCATTTGATGAAGCCATCATCAGTAAATAGGCCCGCGCGTTTGTTACGGGACTCAGGCGTAAGAGCAGATCGGACACCGGACCGGTCAAGTAACTTGTTGGTAACGGGATCCCAGATTTGGAAGCAGAGTCCATTGCCAACATGTTCGGCGATGCCGACGAAATGACCGAGGCGTTCGGTAGACTGGGTACCGAAAGGAGAGTCATTGGTTTTGAAATACACAGGTTCAAACCAGAAGAAACTGGTGTATGCGCTGATGTCGCCAAGTGTACCGGTGGCAATGAAGATCGGCTGTTTATCGGACAGCGTAGGATCAGAAACAACATTGAGGAGACCCGCGACGTATGTCATGCACAGTAGCCATAGGTGTGGTGGTGTGCCTGTATGATCCATGACGCGATTGACAATGCGCTTAAACGTTTGGTATCGTCGTTCGAATTGATTCTGGTGTTGGTGATACGGTTCACTTTGCCAGAGTCCAATCCATAACATTTTGAGGTAATCAACGACCTTCTTACTGGATTGATAGTTACCGTGGTCGCAAAGGAGGCGAATGGGCCTGCCCCATTTTTGAACAAAATTCTGGAAGCAAGATAGGAAATCGCCGGTGGTACGCATTTCTTCAACGTGTATAATATGTGATTTGCGGCCAAAGAAGATCTGAGCAATCTTGGAGCCACCATCAATTGCTGGGACATCTGAATAGACAGCATTGGACATAACATCGTCATTGAAGGGTCAAACGTTCATGGCCGGTTGAGGGGAATGAAAACGTTTGAAAATGTTTCCATCAGGGCTAACCGCTAACGAACCGTAATTGGGTTGAGTTTTCAAACGTAGCTTTGATGCGATCGGTGGAAACCCAACAAAAGAAAGGTTTCAGGGATAAGTAGTCATGTTCGTTGGGGTATCTTTCGCGGGGCGTAGCTGCAATACGTGTAGTGTCACTGGCAGTACAATCCGTCGGAAACGCAGTGACTGTTCCAGAGGCTGCGGGTAACGCGCAGCATGCGAGACGTTCTTGATGAGCGTAGTCGGTGGAAGTAAGCCAAAAGGAGCGATCGTTGGCCCTATGATCATCAATAGGAAGGAAGGGAGATCGAGTGGAATGGCTGGAATACGAACTGAGGGATGTGACCGTGGAGGACCCGGGGGAAACAGAGATATCTAATCCTTCAAGACAACGTGGGTTCCCATATTCGTCGTAATCGGCATAAGGGAGTTGTTGTGGTTGGGGAGGATATTTCTGGAGAAATTGTTCATCCTTCGCACTGATCGTGGTATCGAGAACAGATGGGTCCCAATGCTTATCGGAGGTCATGATAACATGTGGGAGCGTGTCAAACTCAACAGTCGTATACTTTCGCATCGCAAGGTATGGTAAACCGTGTCGTATGCTAAGAGGCAGTGCATAGCCATCGGAGGTGGTGATGACCTGTCCGCCGCCCGCTTTGATGGATGTGTCATCGACAGTGGAAAAATATGCTTCCATCTGACCGGAGGACAATATAGAAGGGTGTCGTCCTGTATAGGCACATTCATTGAAAATGAGGATGACGGGGCCTCTGTTCGACATGGAATATGCTCCGCATGTAGCAATGGGGATATTCTGTACCTGATGATTGTTAATGCCGGTGACGTTAACATATCGCAGTGGGATATCCTTGGAGATGAGACACGCATCATTGCCGATGATGCAGCCATTTGCGCCGCAATCGACCATGGCAAAACCAGGGCTAGTAACCGTAGTTTTGTGTATACGGTATGTGTATGACGTTACTGGACTACCGTTAGGAAAGGTGAGATCTTCTTCAGGAGTATACCACTGGTGAAAATTGGCGGAATATGATGATGTTCCCACAGGTATTTGGGTGTCACCGTCCTTTTTGTACTGAATGTCAGGGTTGTCAGAAAGGAATCGAGCGGGATGCGCGGGTGACACGGAAGACTTGAGAGGTCGCTGGTCCTTAGACGGAGAGGTCGTTGATTTGTACACACCTAGGGATGCGTGGAAAACACCTCTACGATCATTCTCTACAGCAGGATGAAGGTCTGCTGCGGAATTGGCATGCTCATCTTTGGTCGAAGTATCGTCTTCTCGAAATGATACCGAGTGTCCATGTTGGTATGCCTTCCGGGTAATGGGTTTGACACTGTTGGGGTCAGGTTGGTCCGTGTTAAGTAAGTCGTGTCGCAATGAGGCAACCACGATTTTCTTGCCTTCCGGAGAAAAACTGAGCCAACTCTTCATGTCCTGTCGTGACAAGGCCTTCCATATGTTTGTAGGCAACCTTGTGGTAGGGTCAGAGGTACGTCCAGCCTTAAATACAGCATAATCTTGATAGTCTCCTTCAAATTTGATGGGGAGAGCATAGTCATCATGGTTTTGGCTCGGTTCAGAAGAAAAATCATGAACCTGTGCACGTACAGTCGACCGAGGAGCAGACATCGCGGACTGGGAATCAAGTCGAGTTGCTTCGAGTAAAAGCGTGATCTTAAGATCGTGGATAGCAGCGGCCTCGGCGACCGCATCCTGTCACAGTGCTATTCGTCCCACCTGGATCCTTGACTTTGGCAAACTGTTCGCTTAGCTGAAAGCTGGAATAGCATGCCTGACACAATGCTGATTTAACAGTATGGTACTCAAGGGGCTTGTTGGGAGGACGGAGCTTGTTGAGGTGATTTAATTCATCAAACCAATGTGTAATGAATTTCACTTTGGATTCCTTCCAATTGTTGAGATTCAACTTAAGCAGCGCTTGTAGCTGAGTCGAGTTGTCATATACCTTTGCTTTTGATTTGCTATGAAGGTTTATGAAGTCGAAGTAGGCTTTGCGTCCATCACGAGTGGTAGAATGACTGTGTACACACGATGCAGAGAGGTCACTTTTGAAGACTTCCAACATTAGTACCCAGAAGAAGGCACACTGTTTGACGAAGAGATCGCGGGTATAGCGCAGAAGCGTAGCTGGAGGCCAAGTTTCATCGAGGAATGTCTCTGTGTCAATGTCGTATGCCTCGAGTTTAGCTTTGAAACCGACAAGCCAGTGTTCGAATCTCGAGTCATTCGTGAGGGGTGTAAAGGAATTTTCATCTCGTGCCTTTCGGCACCACGATTCGTACTTTACCTGCTGAGGTGACTTTTTGTTACTTCCCGCCGGAGGAGGCGGTGGGTTCAGAGCAGATTCGTTACGCAAGCGTTGAGCACGTTCTTCACGGAATGACTGGAATTCCCTGTATGTATATGACTTTACATCTTTCCAGTTCCTCTCGTCTTCTTCTAGAACGACATCGACTTCTTGTAGGTCGATAGCGAAATCCGCAAGTGCTTCTATGCTCCTTTGAATGGATCGAGGGATATGCGTTGGCAGTCCTCCCTCCGTATAGGTAAGTTCGCGTGCAAAATCCGGTTCGATAAGTGCGTCGAGGAACGACTTCCACTCGCATAATCCGCCTTCCTTGAGAGCTAGACACAACTTGCTAGTAGTCTCACTTGTTACGTTGAGTAGGGATACGAGTATCTTTTTCATATCAGTATCGAAGCTGGGAAAGCGGTTGATAGTGGCGACTTCGGCGTCATTCTTCTCTTCGCCTCCGAGTGCATTGCCGGGCATCATCGGTACGTTCGGAATCTGTGGTGGTTCCGAGCCTTGGAAAGAATTGTGCGGTGATTGAGAATGGGAACTGCTTCGTGTACGATGTGCGATGTGCATATGCCAGCGTAGGGATTGTATTCAGTTCCGTTCCTGTTCCTTTTTGTGTGCAAGCTGCCTTAGAGCTTGCGACTGTTAATCTATTATTTTCCTTCTGAATCCGATTCGTTGAGAGACTGATTCAAAGGCT
The DNA here is from genome assembly GCA_037355745.1 of Pseudo-nitzschia multiseries. NCBI lineage: Eukaryota > Bacillariophyta > Bacillariophyceae > Bacillariales > Bacillariaceae > Pseudo-nitzschia > Pseudo-nitzschia multiseries. The sequence continues at coordinate 10,006,276 of CM074791.1, forward strand.
TCTGAGGAACAGCAACGCTGCGTTAGTGTGTTAGTAGACGAACGATTGTACTCTACGCGTGACAATTGTGTTTGGATACTTTCGGCAACGGATAATCGGACTACAGGCGAGACTAGGGAAACGCCAGATCTCTTCTTGCTGTGACTTATTCAGATTGCAGCGAGACAGACCTTAGTATGTAGATTACAAGTAGTTGGTAGCAACTAGTGTGAATTTTGGGATATAAATCAGTTGAATGTTAAAAGTATGAGATAAAGTGAAATCTTGCTGAAATGCAAGATATCTCTTTTATTGAGATGAATACGTTGCAACTGCTGTTGCGTAGTGCTGAGATTACTAGCTGATTATTTCCGTACTACATGTATTAGTCGTTGACCATATATATCTGTATGCATGTATATGTATTGTGTGAGAATCACACGCCAACGGTTTTCTTCTCTTGTTCCGTTAGGAAGACTTCATGATATGTTTATCATTAAGGTCAGGAATTGCTCCCGTAGCTCGTGTGATATTTTATGAAATCAGAGATTGCTCACCGAAGAATAATGGCAATATTGTAAAACAGAGATTGCTCACCGTCGATGCGCAATGGGAATTGATGCGCCGTGGGAATCGATATGCCGTGGGAATTGATTACTTAGATTGATACGGGACTCATTGATTCATATGAATAGGAAATCTACCCTCTGGTAGCTTTGGTACTTCTGGTCACGAAAGGAATTTAATAAGTATGGCACCAACTCCAATCAGTCCAATAACAACAACAGAGACAACACCGACTCGCATGTGAATGATCGCAGTAACTCCAACAACAGCAATCGATCCACTACCTCCTCTTCACATGGCAGTAGCTATCATGAACCAGAGCAACACATGTGTGTCTTCATCAATGAACCAGAAGAAACCATACCTGCCACACCTTGGCCGGATCTCTTCCATGTAGATATGGATATCGATGAAGAATACTACAACTCGGATCTTCAAAGGTTTCCCTCTGAAAAGACCGATTCCGACAACAACAGACAAGATGTTGCTCCCAGCACCGACAATGTCGACATTGACCTTGCTCCAACCACAGTTAGTGTCTGCAACTCAATCAATGGATCCCTTGGCAAGTGGGAATCGCCCAATAGCAGCACACAACAATTTCATCTCGTTTTGAGTTGATTAAATGGGTGATTCCCGAAATAGTCTGGGTAGGGGCCCAGATTTAATCTGGGTAGGGGCCCAGATTAAATTCTGTACCATTTTGACCCAGAAACTGGTCGATGTGAGCTCAGGTGGACCAGTTACAGTTTCTGGGTCCCTACCCAGATTTTCTTGAAATCGGGCATGGAATTTTGATATTCACGCGCGACCAGTTTCTGGGTCCCTACCCAGATTTTCTTGAAATCCGGCATGGAATTTTGATTTTCGTGCGCGCGCCTGCTTATCACTTAGGAAGTATCGTCACAATGCATAATTAATTTATTTTATCCATGGATGAATTCCGTATTCCAAAAATGAGGCTTTAGACACTGGCCCGCCAAAATCTGGGTTTGGTGATTTTCATTCCCGAAGTACAAAAATCTGGGCCCCTACCCAGACTATTGCGGGAATCACCCAATTTGGTTCTTCTCGATAAGAAGTCTCCACTTACATCGCCACAAGGGTCATTATTTATGACCCCTTTTTCGCCCTTTCAAGCGCCAATCAAAAATATTTTTGGGACTTTCGAATGTTCTTAGATCTCATGCGTAATTTTAAAAGATCTTCAATTCATCTACCGGTACAGTCCCGCACACACGTGGCGTACCGGTAGGCATGGTAATAAAATACGGTAATCATACTCCGTATTTGAAAGAATCATGGCAATTCAACAAGAAATTAATACACCGTACCTGTGATGGCATCATCTTCTGACCCTGGCGCAAAGACAACCGATGGGCACAAGAACAACGAATGAGAAAAATCAATTCGTATTCATTGACATTAAAATTACTTGTTGTTCGCAATTCAGACGACGACAGGCGCTAAGATTATCCTCAAATAAAAAAAGGTAAGATATGAAGTAATCCATGAATACCAACGACAGATAGAAACCCAGACTTATTTTGAATATATTTCAAGATCTCAATTTCAATTGCTTCCACAAAGTACAGCAACAATGATTTTCTCTACTTCCGTGACAACCACATTGGCGGTGTCTTTTTTGGCAACCTCAACGACTCATGCGTTTACGGCACCAGCGGCACCAATGAGTGTGGTAACTGCAGCTGTTGTGGGTGCTAGAAGTACCGGGTCTTTCCTCAGCGAACTGAGCATGAGCTCCGACGAAACGGCGGCCGAAGAATTTCGTCTCGATCCCCAGGAGACCGCGTTTGTTTTCATCGAATACCAGAACGAATTTACCACGGTAAGAAGAAGACTCGCCACGGCACGGTATGGAATTGCACACCAACACCAATAGTTGTTCTCGTTTTCTGTGTGTGCTTTGTCCTTTCTAACGCGAGGTTTCTTCTCTCTGTTTCGATCGATGATTGCAACCTGTTTGCACCTGTCCATCCAAAAATAATAGGAAGGAGGCTTACTTCACGACGCTGTAAAAGTACGTACTGAGCGATATCAAAGCGAAATTTCTCGAGTGTTTTTGCCCGAACTGCTGTTTGGAATGTGCATCGAACGGTCGATTGGGGGTTCGTGTGTTGATGGTGAATCGGCTTTCTCTTCTATACTCTTGCTCACGCCTAGCGTGCTGCTAATCGCTTCGGAAATTATGTTGCTTGTTGTGTCTTCTTGACCCAACAGGCTTCCATGGACAAAACGAACAGTAAGTTTATTAATGGAGCCAATTTTGTAATATCGGTCCTCGGCATTTATTATTATTGACGACGGGGAAACGTCTCAAGCCAACCGTTGTGTTGGAACTCTTTCTCCCACGTTCTTTTCTTTTTATTGCTACGGCACGATTTGTTCACGTGAACATGGAATTTTCGGCATTCCCACATAGTGCTAGAAAATTCCTCCTCTTTGTTGAGCGCTGCTCGGCAGAGCGGTTCCACCATCATTCACGCACCCATCAGCTTCGAGCCCGGTCACGATGAGATCGCGGATAGTACCTACGGGATCCTTGCAAACGTAAAGCAAGGAAAAGCCTTTACTCGAGGTGAATGGGGCGCCGACTTTTCGGGTACGTACAATGGCATTCTTTTGGATGCGAACCAATGACTGGGGCTTGTCTGCTGCCCAATCACGAAATACAGTCGAGCTCTGATTTTGCTAATGCATTGCACCGAATATCCTTTTGTTCTCGTATACCGTTCACACCGCAACAATAATAGCCAAGATGATGCCACAACAAGGAGATTTGACCGTGAAAGGGAAGTCCGGCCTTTGCGCTTTCGCGAGTAAGTTTGTTCAACGAATTTTTGCTTTTTTCCGGACGATCCGACCTCATGTCTGTCCTACAACTAGTGCCATGTACGGAGTATTATTTATTGAACCCTTGCGCAAATACTCATCGGAGCTTTTGTTTTATGTTACGTAATTTTGTCGTTGCGTTCGCTCAACCTTCTCCCAGGCACCAACCTTGATTTTTTGCTTCGTCAAAAGGGAGCAAAGAACGTTGTGCTTGGTGGGTTCTTGACCAACTGGTAGGTGCACAGCCCTGTCCTTGACCATTCGAGACGATCCTTGACCATTCGAGACGGAAAGAACATTGTGCTGTTGTTTCTCTGATGCTATCTTCTCATCTTTCCTCTTTTCTTGCCCCCCCTTTTGCTCGCAGCTGTGTCGAGAGTACGATGCGCACGGCATACGAGTTGGGATATAACGTCTACACCGTTAGGTAAGATGAAAACAAAGCATTCGAATGTTCATTGTGCTTGTAGATCGTGCGAGGTCGTACCTTCTTAACATCAATTTTTCCTCACTGCTTTCCTCAACTCTTTCGCAGCGACTGCATGGCGGCAACAAGCGTGGAAGCACAAGACGCTGCCTTGGAATACAACTTTGGAATGTTTAGTATTCCGAAGACTAGCAGCGAAGTTATCGGCGCTATCAATTAATTAATACGAAGTACTTTCCTATAAGATTGCTTAATTTACAACTACAACTACGACTTCACTGTTCCTGTTTATCAGAAGGACGGAACTCAATTGTGACAAGAATTTCACGAAATAATCACTAAAGTCATTTTATTAACTGTATCATGTATGAATAGGTCTGCATCGACAATCGAGGTTGTCAAATGGTCCTCTGTCGACATCTTATTTGCCATGCTCGGCTCGTTGCTTTTCAGCGGCAGCCAATTCGCTCTTTGCTTCCGACTCGCACTCCAACGCGAGGACAAGAATGTCTTCCGTGAGCTGCTCGTCCTCACATTCATCTTGAATCATCTCCATGATTTGAGCCATCGATTTCTGGTAATTCTTACGGATCTTGGCTTCGGCATCGTAATAGGCCGACCGCATTCTCATATCCTCCTTCAGTTTCAGGTTTTGCTTCTTGTACTGATCCAAATTCTGCATCAGTCTCGAGTTGTTGGTGTTCTTCTTCTTCGACTGTGAGTTCATGGCCTCAAACGATGCACCAGCATAAGCGTTTGCTTCCAACAATCGCTTGTTGTTTTCCACCATTGTGTCATAGTCTTTGCGCAACCCAGTAGTCGATTTACGCAACTTCTTGTTCTCCTTTCGAAGATAGCTGATAATCTCCGCACTATCCGATAGTTTCTTCTGATCTTTGTCGGAAAGTGAGGGAATTGAAGCCAGCTTTGCCTCTGCCTCGGAAATTTCTTCCAAGATCTCGTCACGAGTTGCTTCAGCAACCTCACAATTTCTTTCCAGCTGATCAATCTCAGCTTTGTATCTCTCATCCTTCTCATCGAGCTCTTTTTCTTTGGATTTGATCTGTTTCTTAAAGTTCTTGACCTTCTTGTCTTTCTCCTTTTCAAACGAAGCGGCAGCTGCCTCTTCTTGCTTCTTTCGCTTTTCCTCAAATTCTCTTTCTTTGCGTTCGCGTTCCTCTTCCTCCTCCTTTTCTTTCGCCATTCGTGCCTCACGCTCGGCCGCTTCTTTCGCCAATCGTTCTTCCGTTGCTTTCTTGGCTTTGGCTTCTGCCTTTTCTCGCTGCACTCTCTCTTTTTCTTCTCTCGCCTTTCTCTCTTTTTCTTCTCTCGCATACTTTTCTGCATTTTCGATCTGATCAACGACGTTTTTGTACCATTTCTCGATCTTCACAACGGCCTTTCGCCGAGCCATAGAAGCTTGTTGGAACTCCTTTCGGATAAACCAACCGCGGATGTAACGTTGAATCTCGGCGACTTGATTTCCCATTTCCTTGCTGCGTTCCTCTTCGAGGTACTCGAGGGCTCCCGAGCGAAAGTACGATCGTGTCTTACCGCACACATAAATCGCTCCTTTCTCGGACGACTTGAAATCCTTGAGAGCACACTTCAGAAGGGCCTCGCAATCCATCTTGAGTGCTTCGCCCTCTTCCATGCTATCCGTTGCCGTCGACGGGAACTTTTCCTTGTCCCACATGGTAGAGAATTTGAACTTCACGGCCTTGTTTTCAATGCGATTCGGAAATGCCGAACGAGAGAGGGTAACGGCGGCCACCACACCGGCGCACCGAAGCTGTTCGATCGTGCTCACGTGCTGCATGATGGTGGGAACCTTGGCGGCGTTTGGTTTGATGCAACGGATGTACCTCGAGCTCGTCTGACCCAACATATTCATGAGTTTGACCAATTGGGATTTGTATTTGGTCCAGGCGGTCGGCGACGATAGATTCGACTTGGCACGCTTGGGCGCACTGCGCTTGGGAGCGGACGACGTTACTTCTTTCTCGGGCAGGTTCGAGCATTTTTCGTTGTTCAGGTGTTTCGACACAATCTCGTTCTTGCATTTGAGGGCGCACTCAAACAAGTCGGCCGGCAGCGTGTCCTGGTTGCTGTTCACAAAGCCCTCGGAATCGTACATGACCTTTCCGGCATAGTGATGGATTCCAAACTCCTTCCTGTTGATTTTGGACTGGATCAAACACGGCGAGTTCTTGTTTCCCGCCAGCGCCTTTGAGACGAATGCCTCGTCGGAACCCTTTGGACGGACACACTCCTCGTTCAGCATGCTGAGCAAACCGGTCTTTCCCTCGATCAGGTCGAGCACATCGGTGTTGTCATCGAACTTGATCTGGTCGAGAGGGATTCCTTCCGCCTCGTACTCGTCCTGGACCGAGCGGAAGATATCGGCGGTAAACTTGGCCTGTAGCTTTTCGTTACAGTAGTTGATACAGAGCTGTTCGAAGCGATTGCGCACAAAGGATTCAAAACCGAAAATATCGAGGAGACCGATGATACCGAATTCCGTGTCCGCCGCCTTTCCTCCGTCGTAGTTGTTTTGCGCGCAGGTCGCGTCGTTGATGGCACGCACCAGCCACAAGAAACTCTTTGCGTAGATTTCCTTTGCGAATGCATCGGCGGCGTCCTGCGATGCATCGGCGTTGAGGGGGACCTTGTAGCTCTCGGTTCTGGTCTTCATGGTTCGCTCGGTGAGGCAGGCGATCAGGTCGGATTCTTGCAGGCCCATGACGTCTCCGAGAGCCGCAAACTCCTTCTTGTCCCGCACCACCGATCGATCGTCGTCGGCGGGGTCTTTCATGAAGGAGAGATTCCCCAGCTGCAGGACGATCGCCACCGCCTCGAAGAGGACGCGGAACTTCTCTCCGGTGACACCGATCTCCGCGAGGATTTCCCCGGTGTTTTTCCAGTGCTGATCGTCCGTCTGCTTCTCGATGATGTTGGTGCAGGCCGTTCCGACGTACCGGAAGGATTCGTTGGTGGTGCCCCTCAACCCTTCCCAGATCGCGGCCTTCTCGTCGTCGGGAGCGGCTACGAGCTGGTAGAAGACGTGGTAGGTTCGCTCGGCGGGGTCGTGGTAGGTGATGCGGTTTTTTTCCAGCAGGTAGACGTCGCAAAGACTCCCGGCGAGCTTGCAGACGATGTCCTTCTTCTTCATGCCGAGACCCAGTCCCTTCTTGCGGTTTGTAGAACTGCAGCTGGGTGTATTTTCCGAACCGGCTGGAGTTATCGTTGCGTCTTGTCTTGGCGTTTCCGAATGCCTCGAGGAGCGGACCGGACTGCATGACACGGTTGACGACGGGGTCGGAAAATGCCTCGCCGCCGCCGCCGCCCTCCTCCACCATTCCACGCTGGACACTCGCGATGTGGTTCATGGCGATCTTGACGGTTTCGGTCTTCCCGGCACCGGATTCACCGGACACGAGGACGGACTGGTCCACGTTTCCAAAGGCGAGTCCCTTGTAGCAGAGCGACGAGATCTCGTAGACGTGGGGTTCGACGAGTTTTCTGGGATCCCCCTCGTGGTCTTCCCACACGAGTGTGTTGGCGTAGGCCGCTCGGACCTGCTCCGTGTAAATATGGGTGAACCACTGGAACGGGATTTACGGCAATGACGATGTCACCCGTTCGAGTGTATGGGAAATCGTCCAGGTGACGTTGTTTCATGTTGTAAAGGATGGCGGCCTGGAATGAATTGAATTCGAATCGAAAGGAGAGTCATCAAAGGGTTAGGTTCTATTGTATTGCATTGTATTGCATTGCATTGTATTCTGTTACATGGTTAGCTAACTAACCAACCAACTACACTAACTGCATAACTAACTGCATACTTAACTGCACTAACTTACCTCGTGCAAAAAGGGGAGCTCAACCATGTCCGGAAAGACCTCCAATTTCCCATTTTCGTCCACGTTCTGCATCGGAAGAACACCCCGGTTGTAGTCCGAGAGGTCCACCTCCGCATCGATCATCTTCTTTGCGGATTTTCCGGCATCACAGATCGTGCTTTGTTCGTCCGGGTATTGCGGAATCTGGACATCCGCAACATTGCCGCTGGACCGAATCAACTTGGCCGGAATCCATGCGAATTCGGGATCCTTGATAAAAACGTACGCAGCCTTTCCCATGGTTGTGGTTGTGGTTGTGGTTGTTGTTACTACTAGCTAGTCGAATACAGGTGGTAGTATGTATCAGTAGTCTATCACTATCTATGTAGTTGCTTGGTTGCTTGGTTGCTTGGTTGGTTGGTTGGAATGTGTGTGACAGTCTCCACTTCTGAATCCACTCTCAAACTTGCCGGAGAACTTGTTTATGTCGATGTCTAAGATAGATAGATTCGTAGATAGGGAGGAAGGAAGGAAAGCTCTAATTGTACCGTACCGCACCGTACTGTATTGTACTCGTACCGTATCGTATTGTTCGTACCGTGATCTTACTCGTACGGTATGGAATCAAGAAGAAGGCGATCTGAGAGATGATGAGAACAACAATACGATCATGAACGACGGCAAGCGTCGCACAACGATCCAAAAAGACCGAGAGGTCGATAGGAAAACAATACACTGCTCTCTTATTTTTCGGATATTGAAATACTAGAGAACAAAAAAGATTCTTCAAGTACAATAAGTTTTTCCTATTTCCCCGAAGACATCGATATTCGTGGAAGGACGCCCCGGAAAATGACCTCGCTCGAAGTCATTGATCGCTTCTAATATTTATTGCAAAGATTTCTCCTAACGGTTGAAGCAATTGTAATTCGATAACACGTGTACTACCGAAATCTTTGTCACAACCCGGAAGAACTATGATTTTCACGAACAGAATATAGGTTCCAAAAACTGATAGTAGTAGCCCCTCTCTCTCTCTTGTTGTTGTAGTTGCCTCCGGTTGTATCTACCGTACACTACTAGTACCGGATAACTTACCGAATACGTTATGACACGTTCTTCTGATTAGTAAAAATAAGAATGCGATTTTTTTGGTGGAAAAAAGTGTTATTGTTTCACGATGATTCTGTTCAAAAAATAAAGTAATTCCGCCGTAAGGCAGCAGCTAAAAAACTGGACGCGGACCGAACAGTTCGATTATTACCGGTACGTACCGGTACGGTACGTACCGGTAATTAGGTACGAGTACCGGTAGCAGTCGCTGAATTCACAATATGTTGTTCGTTCATGTACGGTACGGTACGGTACTCGTAGTAGCCTTGTGTGGGTCATCATTATTATTTTGTTAAGATCTTTTTTCTTGGTTTCGAGAAGTCACGACGAGAGTCATCATTGTGCCAGAAGTCAACGATAGAATAGCGAACCCTGCTAGTTTTTTTTTTCTTCTTCTATTGTTCGGTACGGTACGGTACTGTATGGTAGCGTAACGTAGCGTAGCGCGAGAACGACACGTTCAACCTATCTAGCCGGTAATGCTTAACGCACAGAAAGCACGAAACAGATATTAGAATATTATTGAATATCTCCGACACCCACAGCTGGATTTGATGATTTGATTCCATTGCGGCACAATCGGGGAGATCAGATCAGAACAAAAGTGACTTTGTACCGTTCTTGCAATCTCAATCAATCCTTGCATCCACCACCCTACCGGTACCAGTACTAAACTAAAGGTACTAACACGAACGAACCAACCAACCAACCAACCCACAAACAAACAAACAGTCGACGACGACAACAGCAACAGCAACAACAGCAACACCAGCAACAGCATCAACAGCATCAACAATGGGAAAGGAAGAACAAGCATTCGTGTTCATTCGGGATCCCAACATCGCTTGGGTTCCCGCCATCAAGACCGGTCAGAACGACAAGAAAGCACAGGTCCGAGTTCCCCAGTATCCCGATGAGCAGGCCTTCGCGTGCGACGCCGGTGTCTCTGCCAAACGCTGGGAAGAATGCGAGGTCCCCCTGAAGGACTACAACCAGGGCGTCCTGCCGATGCAGAACGTGGACGGTGCCGGACAGTTGGTCATGTACCCGGACATGTGTGACCTTCCCTTCTTGCACGAGGTGAGTCTTTTGTTATTATTATTGTGTGTTGTGTGTTGTGTGTTGTGTTGTGTCAAGTACCGTTATGTTTACTACAAGATGAGTTCAGTACTAGCACTAGCACTCGCACTCGCACTCACAGTGGAAAATCATTGCGAGGACAAGTGGTCCAGTCCAGTCCAGTCTCGTCCAGTCTAGTCTAGTCGAGATAGAAATCCGGCGAAATCCCATCATCGACTAAAGAACTAACCCCTTCCCTGTTTCCTTGTTCTCCTTCTTCGGAATACGTGTACCTACTGGTACCGTTCTATGCTGTTCCGTTCCGTTCTGTTCCGTGGCGATTGTTGTGTGATTGTTGTTGTTGTGATGACGGTGCGATGCTCTGCTCTGCTGCTCTGCGCTGCGATACTCTGCTAGGCCGGTCTTCTGTACAACCTGAAATTCCGTCACGCAGCCAACAAACCGTACACCCGCACCGGTGACATCATTATTGCCGTGAATCCCTTCCAGTGGTTCACGGAAATCTACACCGAGCAGGTCCGCAACCGCTACGCCCGCGTTCTCGTCTGGGAAAACACGGGCAACCAAGGGGATCCCCGCAGCACGGTGGAACCACACGTCTACGAGACATCCGCCCTGTGCTACAGGGGACTCGCGTTTGGCGGGATCGACCAGTCGATCCTCGTGTCCGGTGAATCCGGTGCCGGAAAGACCGAAACCGTCAAGATCGCCATGAACCACATGGCCAGTTGCCAGCAGGGACCCAACGCCAAGGGAACCGAGATGTCCCCGATCGTGCTGCGCATTCTCGAATCCAATCCCCTCCTCGAGGCCTTTGGTAACGCCAAGACATCCAGAAACGACAACTCCAGTCGCTTCGGAAAGTACATCCAGCTACAGTTCGATATGGGGACCAAGCAGCAGCAAGAATTTCGTTCCCGCACCGAGGCAACCTGCGTCCTGGCGGGTTCCAAGTGCGACGCATACCTGCTCGAGAAGAACCGCGTCATCACGCACGGAGAGGGGGAACGCACCTACCACATCTTCTATCAGATCATCGGCGCCAAGGACAAGACCAAGTACTGGAGCAAGCTCGCGGGCACCACCAACGAGTCCTTCCGCTTCGTCGGAACCGCCTGCACGGACACCATCGAGAAGATGAAGGATTGCGACCACTTTGTGAACACGGTACAGACCCTCGGAAAAATCGGCGTGACGGACGAACAGGTCATGACCCTCATGCAGGCCGTCATCATGGTCTTGCAACTCGGTAACATGACCTTCTCGGGGGACGACGACAAGTCAGAGATTTCCTCCAAGAAAGAATTCACCGACCTCGCCGAACTCATGTGCGTTTCCGAGGCCAGCCTGGAAGCCGGCCTGACGGAACGAACCATGAAGACCAGGAACGAGACCTACAAGGTCCCGCTGAGCCCGGACAAGGCCAGGGAGGCAGCCGAGTCGTTCGGAAAGGAGATCTACGCGCGTTTGTTCCTGTGGCTCGTACGCGCCATCAACGATGCCACCGCCGCCGAAATCAACTACAAATCCGGAACCATGGACAGCTTTGGTATCATCGGTCTCCTCGATATTTTTGGATTCGAATCCTTCGCAAGAAACCGATACGAGCAGCTCTGTATCAACTACTGTAACGAGAAGTTGCAGGCCAAGTTTACCGAAGATATTTTCCGGTCCGTTCAGGAAGAATACGAAAAAGAAGGTGTTCCTCTCGACGAGATCACCTACGACGATAACTCCGATGTCTTGCGACTGCTCGAATCCAAGACCGGTGTTCTTGCCATGCTCAACGAAGAATGCGTCCGGCCAAAGGGTAGCGATTCGGCATTCGTTCAGAAGGCTCTCTCCGGAAACAAGAACTCGCCCTGTCTCTTCGAGAACAAGCTGAACCGGTGTGGTTTCGGTATTCATCACTACGCAGGAAAGGTGTTGTACGATGCCGTGGGATTTGTGGACAGCAACCAGGACTCGCTCCCCGTGGATCTATCCGAGCTCGCTCTCTTGTCGTCCAACGAAATTTTGCAGAAGCACATGACCAACGACGCCTGCAACAACTTCGAGAAGAAAGACGTCACCCGCGCCGCTCCCAAGCGAGCGAAATCGAGCATCAGCGGAAGCACCATCTGGTCCAAGTACAAGACGCAGCTGGCGTCGTTGATGACCAAGCTGAAGGAAACCGAATCCCGTTACATCCGTTGTCTCAAACCGAACAAACCCAAAAAACCCATCCTCATGGAGCACGTGGGTACCATCGAGCAGCTCCGGTGTGCCGGTGTCGTTGCGGCCGTGACTCTCTCTCGATCCGCGTTTCCCAATCGTTTGGAAAATGACACCGTTCGGTACAAGTACTGGCCTCTCTGGGACAAGGATAATTTTCCGAGCAAGGCAACCGATGACATGAGCAAGGAAGAGCAACTCCGATGGGATTGCGACGCGCTCTTGAAATGCTGCCTCAAACCCCTGGAAGAAGTCAACCCCAAGACCGGAAAACCCATCACCATCTTCGTCACCGGAAAGACCAAGTCGTATTTCAAGATGGGAGTCGTAGAATTCTTGGAGAGCCACCGCGCCGCCGGACTGATGAAACACGCCGTCGCGATCCAAAAGATTGCTCGCGGATACCTCATTCGAAAGAAGGTGCACGGGGCGAAGCGCATCCGCAAGATGGCGGTCTTTATCATCCAGAACTTTGTCCGCAGAGTCCAGGCCAAGGTCAAGGCCCTGAAGGAAGTAGAAAAGATGAAGGCCCAGCAGGCCGCATTAATCGAGAAGCGAAAGAGACAAGCCGAGGAAAGAGCGTGGAAGGAGAAGCTCGAAGAAGAAAAGAGAGAAGCCGAGAGAGCTGCCAACAAGGAATTCCAAAAATACGACGATCGCTTAGAAGAGCTAGACGGGCAGCTCAAGGAGACCGAGGATCGCTACAACGAAAGATCGACGGAGCTCAAGGACCGACTCAAATCGGCAAAGGAAGAAGCGGAGGATCTCAAGTCAAAACTCGAAGGCGACGTCAAGGCGAAGGCCGCGGCACCAGCTATGGAAGCTGCGATGCAGAAGACGAAGCTCGAGGAAAGCAAGAAATTGATTGGCTTCTTGCAGAAAGAAAACAAGAAGTTGAAGAGTGCCAACGACAAGGCCAAGAAGGAATACAAGAAGATCAAAGAGACCAACGAGAGACTTGTAGAACAGAACTCAAGTGCCGGAAAGTCGTTGGACCTTCTGAAAAACAAGGACGGCAAGTTGACCGACAGTAGCGAGGATGTTCTAACCAGCATCGAAAAGTACAAGGATATGAACGCAAAATTGAGGGAGGACCTCAAGATGCGCCAAGAATTTTACACCGCGGAGGCTCACATTCGATTGCAATACCAGAAAACTCTCGCTCAGATTCTCGATGTTTTCCAAGACAATTGCAAGGATGCCGATTTGGTCGAGGATGTCGTCTGTGTCGCCCTTGAGTGTGAAAGCGAGGCCAAGGCCCTTCTTGCTGCCGCCGAAGCTGCTGCCCCGGGTATTTAGAATGGTTCAGGTCATCATCACAAGCAAAAACAGTTGTCTTACATAAATACAGTACGTATCAATTAATTAGTGAAGAAGTTTCGAACACATTGATCCTTGTGTGGTGTAGTACCGGTAAAATTTGAATGTGCTGCAAACCCTAGAAATGGAAAACTTTTGTTCGCCACAATTTGAAATTCGTGTACAGAGGGCACGCTCCGTTCTACTGTACCATACTATTATAGTAGCACAACATTCCAATGAACACAGTACGTAGACAGTTGTGCCGTGTTCCAACAATTTGAAACTACCGGTACGTACGTGCCGTACCATACTGCTGTTTCTCACATCGTACTACTGTGGAACACGTTCCAAAGAGAACCGAATAGAAAGGTCTGCGAACGATGGACGCGAGAAACAAGTGCGTACCGATACGAGTATAGTACTACCTATCGACCACAACCAAAATGAGTTCCTAAAACTAGACTAGCATCAATCGAATCGAATCGAATTGAATCGAATCGAATTTTGGAATCGTAGGAATCACAACCGATGGTCGTGCCGTAGGGTAGTCAACTTTATTCGTATAAATTATCGTCTTTCTATCGCATTTATGAATAGCATCGTCGTCGTCGTCGACGACGACAAGGTATCGATGTGCAACGATCGTCGGAACGACATGTTCCATGCCGTTCCATGCCATGCCATGCCATGCCGTCGTACTTCCGCTTCCGGATGGTTCGTCGCGTCGCGTCGCGTCGCCACAATTGTATTTACTGTTTACCTTAGGCACCACCGCCACCACACCCAATCGCGAGGGGGTGGATTACGGTGTGTGTCGCGCCAAGCAAGCTCTTCTTCGACGCGTTTCGTTTTCTGTTTTTTCTTCTTCTTCTTCTTCTATTGATACAGTATTATTTCTCTACACACGCACGTATCTAGAACATAAAGATTGGATGATCCTTTGTCATGATGCGATTGTCTTCCGCCAGTTGTTTTCGAACGGCTAGAAACGAAACGAAACGAAACAGCAAAGATTCGAATCGATCGATTGGTGAGGCGAGGTGCGGAACCAAACACAATACAACACAACAACACGAGTGAATCATGACATGCACGCACGCACGCACGCACGCATCTAAGCACGCACAACCCTACCCTACCCAGAATGTGCGGTATCTCAACGAACTTACTCTTCGGCAGATGGAACAAGCGCTGGTGCGTTGTTCCGTCGTACATTTTCAACGATGCCTCCCCGCCGGCGATGCAGTCGTCGAGGAGCTTGTCGACGGTCTCGGGTGCCACCGCCTTCCAGTCGTCCGCGCTTTGGCTCCCGTCCGGGTGGTGGTAGGCCATCACAAACGCCCAATCGGTGGCAAAGCTCGGTATGTTCTGTGTGTAGGGCAGGACGCAGGAAAAGACCTCGGCCAGGGTGTTGCGGATGGGGCCGAAGCAGGCCGAGTCGTGGACGCCCTTGCTGGCCGAGGTCATCGGGACGGAATCGCCGATCCCGGCCTGCGTCACAAAGACTCCCCCCGGGGACAGGACCGTGGCGACGTGCTGGTAGAGCTCTTTCGTGTAGAGCATGATCCCCGGTCCCGCTTCGATCGGATCGGAAATGTCCATGATGACGCAATCGAAGGTATCTTTGGTTTCGAGGATCCATGCGTAGGCGTCTCCGACGACCAGTTCGAATCGGGGATCCTTCATGACCTCCCTGCCGCCCCATTCGTGCAGGTGCTCAAGGGATGCCTCGACGACTTTTTCTGTCATCAACAACCGCAGCGATGGATGGTAGTAGAGGGGATATCGCACGCACAACAGCGTCCGCGAGTGAACACACACACACACACACACACAATCATTCAATTCAATGCATTAGAAATCCATCCATCGTGGAACGACTCTGCATCGCATCGCATCACACCACACCACACCACACCACACCACACCGAATCAATTATACGAAGCATCGTACCGTACAACAGACATACAACAGCAACACGAAACAAAACACGTACCGTCCAGGTCCACCATGACGCATTTTTCGACGGACGAATACCGCAGGACCTCCCGCGCCGTGGCCAACTCCCCGCCGCCACCGATCAGAACCGTCCGGGGACCACTCCCGCCGTGGGTGTGGGCAAAATTCAAGAGCGCCGGGTGGATGAGCGATTCGTGGTAGACAAACTCGTCGAATTGTGCGCTCTGGGTCTTTCCGTCCGTGACGAGTGTCTTTCCGTACAGCGTTTCGATGACGTCGATCTGCTGAAACTCGGACCGGCTCGAGTGGTAGATACTCTTGAGCGCCATTTCCACGGTCAGTCCGGGGGCCTGGTCTTCCCGAAAGACCAAGGAAGCCTGTTTGTTTCGGATTGATTCGATTGTGAGAGAGAAAGAGAGAGTGAGAAAAAAAGAGCAAAACCTGAACGGAACGGAGCGGAACGCAAGCGACTATCACAATACTGAAAACGTCAGCAAACGAGAACAACACCGGACGAATTGTCGATTCTTCCCCAACACCCGTGCGGGTCGATCCAATGCAATGCAATCCATTCACCCCGATCTACTGTATTTGATTCATTCGCCGGGCCGAGACATCGAGACGGACCTTTTCCCGTTGTTCTTCGATTCCTCCTCCCATATTAATGCGCGTCGGGGACAATGTTTGTTGGATTCCGGATCTGTATCTGTATCTGTCGTGTGTGCTCAAGCGATGGTGATGGTGACGGTGATGCTGTGACAGAAATGCAAATGCAACAGCCGGAAGTGGGGACAAGAAAGCGAAAGCGAAAGCGAAAGCGGCAAGGATGGAAACAACAGCAGCGGCGGCGATACGAGTAGTTCGATGATGGATGTTGTGATTGTTCCGAGTAACTATGGATCTGCCTCGTCTCATACTAATCACGGGGACGATCTCGAGTTTGTGTGAGAGAACTATACGGTACGGTACGAACCGTCAGATGAAACAATAATGTTGTGCATTGGGTGTCACAGAAGAAACACGAAGCCCACTTCTTAAGTTTCAAAAAACTCGGATTGCGCACCATAATTCAACAATAATAATCTATGGCTACGGAATGGGGACGTAATTAAGTGTAAATCTCGGAGCGTTTTTTTTGGGACCTCACCATTTGCTCGTCGAGAGGAAGGACGGGCAGACCCGTTGACGGCATGTTCGATTTCTCCATCGACCCCCTTCCGCTGCACCCCTTCACCCAAGCAAAAGGGGGAAAAACAGTAGAACAAAACTATCGCAAATTCAAAATCGGGACCGGAGAAAAATGAACCAAAATCACAAACATCATTACTTCTTCGTTTCATTTTTGTTTGTTTGTGCACCTACCGTACGGTTCGTACGAGTACCGGGACTTACTATCCTTACCGCACGTAAATATTACAGATTACGGAATTGAGAATCCCAAAAAATCGTTTTGTGACACAAGGAAGACAGAATCTTACGCCACACCAGAATGAACCGGGAGTGAAACAAAACAAAAACCAACTGGTGTAATTACTCGTACTCGTACCACCAACGCTGAACTCTACAACACAATTACTGGTATTTGTCGCCTCGGTTGCGGACCGCACCGGAATCCGTAGTATTTGTTCACAATACCTCGTGTTATTTTTCACAAGAACAACAGGTGTTAACACAAAAGGAGCAAAGGAAGAACAATGAAGAGCAGCAGCAGCACCGGGAGCCTCACGAGCCGCGGCGATGCCCGGATTTCCGTCGCCGAAAAGTGGGCCAGTCGTCGGCAGCAGCAGCAGCAACAGCAGCAGCAACAACAGCAGCAGCAACAACAACATCAGCAACAGCAGCAATCGAATTCGAATTCGAATTCGAATGCCGGAAATCCTTTCCACGCGCCGTTTTCAATCCCTCCGCTCTGTGTCGTGTTGCGTCGTTCGTGGAACCAGGCAATCCAGGGTTTCGTCCAACAACAGTCCAAACTCACCACCAACCACAGCAAGCCACAGAACCAACGATCGAATGTGAATGTGAATGTGAATGTGAATGCGAATGCGAATTCGAACGCGAATGCGACTCCATCCACCAAGTTGGGAAGCAGCAACAAGCGTGCTTCGTTTCCGTCCGTCTTAAGTATTTTGAAGGAAAACGCAGGTCAAGGTACAGGTGGAATCCATGCTGAGGGAGGAGGAGGAAGAAGACGACGACGACGGCGGCGGCGGCGGAACTCCCGGCGAGAAACTCGGGATCCTTGCGAGCAGCAACAGTGAACAACTGCAACCCAAGCGGAACAGGACCACCCATGGATTGAGCGTCCTGCCGTCCAGCGTGAACGATTTCACCACCTCCGCCGTCAACCACATGTCCGACTCGCGATCCCGGGCCTTTCTCTTGCTGGATTTTTCGGCCATCGTCCAGACCCATACCGTCTGGCGCAAGCGGCTGCGACTGCGACTGAACCAACATCCAACACACGCGAACTCCAACTCAAATATCAATGCTAACAGTAACGCTAACAGTAACAGCAACGCTAACTCTAACACCGGCGTCGTACAAATGGTGTACAGCGCCCGGCACAATTGCAACGCCCGCCTGCTGCAGCTGCTCCGGAGGCTGGGCGTCGGTCTCCGTGTGGCCACCAGCTACGATCTCGCGGCGGTTCGAGACGCCGGTGGCAACGGTAGCAACGGCAACAGCAACAGCAGCAGCAACAGCAGCAGCAACAACAACAGCAGCAGCAGCAGCAACGCCAGCCACCAAAACAACAGCAAACCGGACTGCTGGGACGAGTATTCCATGGTGTGGGACGATCCGACCATACTCGTGAAACCCAACTCCTTTTACCGAAATCTGTTGTTGCGTTCATCCATCCACAACGATCACGATTCCCCGCATCGAGACGGATCGAATGCAAATGCGAATGCAAATACAAATACGAAACCAAGAATCCCCGTCACCGTGGACGGCGCCGACGAAATGGAACGCATACACGTCCGGTTGCACGCGATTTGCAAACGCCGGACACGGCGTGACACAGCCTCACCCGAGCTCGATTTTGTCTTGCGGTTGAACCACGACGAGGAGACCGATACCGGCACCGATACCGATGTGGCGCACCGTTGGAAGTCGCTGGTGGAAACCATGCACCGAAAAGCATCGGAGCTGCCCGGGTGCCGGGTGGTCGGAGTGGCCCTGGAAATTCCTGGCCCGGACGCGGGTGCTGCAGCTGCAGCTGCAGCTGCAGCTGCTACTACCGAAACCAACAATGGCAACGATGGTGTGCTGTTGGATGCATTGTCGGGCTTGATCGAAGAGTGGGGGGGCGAACTTCCTCCCCAGGTGCATTTGACAAACCCCATCACCGCCACGGAAATCGATGTTTCCGTTCTCGAATGGATCGAACGACACCACAAGGTCTGCGGCACCATCACCATCGATGTCAGCAGGATCCTGATGGCCAATGCGGCGGCACTGTGCGCTCGCATCATCGGGGTCAAGAACAGCGGTACCGGTACTGCTACTGCTACTGCTTCTGCTACTGCTACTGCTATTACTACGAACAATAATAACGACACCAACGCTCGCGACCGCGACGAGACCGCCACTGCCAGTGCCAATGCCACTGCCATCGTGCAACACATCTACATCGACGATGGATGCTACGGATCCCTGTCCAACTATCCCAACGAAGGCACTCCGCTTCCATTGAAAAGTCAGAGACTCATTCGATCCCTATCGGCGGGCAGCAAGCTGCTCTTGGAGAACGAGCAAAAGACGCTCGTCAACACTACCGTTTGGGGTCCAACCTGTACGTAACGCAACGCAACGCAACGCAAAATCGTATTTTACGCACCGGACTGTGAAATCAATCCATCGTCACTAACACCCGCACTTTCTGTACTTATCGCATTTGCATTATCAATCCCTCAAACACGAACAACAGGCGATGGTCTGGACAAGGTCTGCTCCAGGGTGGCTCTGCCAAGACTCTCCCGGGACGATTGGTTGGTCTTTGCGGATCTCGGATTTTGCAACGAGGGGACGTGTTTCAATGGATTCTCACCCCCGGACATTGCGTGTTGTGTCTTGGGTTGGAACCAGTAGCGTTGCGTTTCGTGGCGTTTCGTGGCGTGGCGTGGCGTGGAACCCAACAGAACACCGCACGGCACCACATTTATTACTTTTTAGAGCAATCGGTATGTAAGGATGATAGAATAGAAGTTAGTAAGCAATCCGTACTCGTACCGGACCGTACCGTACCGTAGGATACAACGCCGTGCCAATACTTTGGAGTAGAAGTGGTCGATTTCCACCTTCCAGCGGCAATGGCCCAGAATAGAGCGGCAATACGTTCGTTGACGCAATCACTACCGTGCAATCCCAGCATTCAAGCAAATGGCATGATTATCTCTCTGACCGAGAAATAATAATACGATCACGATCACACAGTTACCGGTACAACAAAAAATAATGATGCGATTTTTTCTCTTTTCAAAAACTATCAATCCCATCAGTGGAAAAAAAAAAAAAAAACGTTTTCCTCTTCTTTTTCTTTTGTCAAATAATGACCTTGATGCATAATTTGATCAGACATGCATCTCTGGGTTAGATGTCATGGCATCTGATATTTTTTCATTTTCATACGCCTACTATTTTTCTCCTCCAACACTATTCATAATGTCAATAATACCATAATTCCTAAGAAGCCACTACTACTTGAAACCAACACATTTTTTTGATAATATTCCAACTACTATAATCTAGTTACCCTGTAAATCCTTCAGAACAAGAAGCGAAGCCAACGAGCATTCCGTGAGAAGTGTGTGTCGATTGTTCTACTTTACTTCTGCACCCTTTCCCGTCGCAGGTGCTCGGTCACAACAGCATTCGTCAGATTCAAGATTCGGTTTAGGACTTTTTGAGATATCCATTGGCTCGAATCGGTGGCGGACTGCATTTTACCGGCCTCCTGGCACCACCTTGTTGTCGGAGAGACACAGTTGTGGTGCCGTAGGCGATCTAGATATTTTACACTCGTTGACTTTTCTTCGTCACCCTCCTCCTCCTCCTCCTGTTTGGTCGGTCTCGATGGTTCTTTTTCGGCAAGATTACTATCTCTTGCGAATTTTTCCGCCGAGATATGCTCGACCATGCTCAAATCAATCTTATAGCGTTTTTTGGGAATCGTTGACACATCAATCACAACTGTATTGTACAGTGGCTGCTCGTCGGGTAGTATAGACGACGACGACGACGACCTCGATGATGACAACCGAGAGCAGTGGTTGTTGTTTGACGACGAAGGTTGTATCGGATCGAACGCTTCCTCGTTGTTGTCCTCTTCGTTTGTTCCCCCTGTTCCTGTTGTTGTTCCCCCTATAATTTTGTGTTCTTCGATGATTGCTTTGGCTTCGAACCAGATCGATGGGTTTCGGGTGCGGCGGAACGACGGCTCCATACCGCTGGCGATATCGTGTGCGTTGAGCGCAAGATAAGCTTCTTCCTTTTGTTCCGGGACCGGAGCTTTCTTCAGTATTCGTTTCTTTTCTTCGAGGAAGATGATATCACTCTCTATGCCATCGTTGTCGTAACAGTCATCGGTGAAGTTGTCGTTGTCGTTGTCGTTGTCGTTGTTGTTGTTGTTGTCGGAGGACTTACTACTCATGAAATCGCTTCTGTTGTTGTGATCGTCGAGGGCGCTGAGAACACTCTCGATTGGCAGCAGCGATGAAAAGTTCCCGTATTGATCTAACGCAATTTCACGACACATCACACCGTCGTTGTAACTACTACTCGTGTTGTTCGGGAAGTGGTCGTCATCATCATTGTCACCATCGCGTTTGATGTTGTTGTTGTTGTTGTTGTTGTTGTTGCCGAGTCCATCATTCGTTGTATCTGTTGTATCGGCTGCACCTTGATTATTATTAGGGCGACTGGCTTCGAAGATTCTGTTCGCAGCGTCCTCGATCGCCTCCTGATACGCGCCTTCCATCGATATATTTTGCCTCACGACCGTCATCGTATCGTATCGTATCGTATTTTATTTTATTTTACTTTACTTTATTTTATCGTATCGTATCGTATCGTAATAATCACTTGTATTCAGTATTGTCACTTATCTTACTTCACACTTTTTTGATTGTCATCGACAGTCTGCTTGTTGGTACACTCACTCACTCACTCACTGAATTTGCTTACGGGGAAGGTAATCTTACGAGTAATCTCATGATGATGCCTTTTTCCGAAGATTTTGTTGGATTAGTAGTAGCGTGTGCGTGAATTGGGAGGGAATGATGTTCTTCAATCGTAAGTTTCTTAAGTGTTGAAAGTTGTGCTGTTTCGGCGTCATTTCAAAGTTTTGTTAAGTATATAATTAGATTTGGCTTTGCACAGAATGATGCAATCGAGGAGCGCCTAAGACGAATCGAGACGCAACGATATGTAATCACGACCCATGATTTAACAGAATCGATGATGTAAATTTCATTTGGATTACGTCATCTACTCGCGCGACTACTGATTGCGTCGTGATGCCGTTTTGCGTAAGTCTTGGTCAAAAACTTACGATGGCATCACAGTACGCACCATTTCGGTTCGCTTTGCGATTGTTCTTTCCTTTTTCATTAACAGAAATTAACAACAAGCGCGATCACTGTTCCAATTTTTGGGGTATCATTACTCTGTCCTTCTTCCGTCAATGAAAGACTTATTTCACGCTTCGAAAAATTTGCTAAATTTGTTCGGTTCCGCTGAACATTGACGTACGAGTATGGTAATCTTACGGTACGTATGTATGTTAGATCAAAAACTATGTACTGTGCAGTACATAATTCTACACACACAAGTATAGTAACGGACGAAGACAGATTCTAGAATTGTTCATTTCCCTTTGACTATTCGATAAGTCTCAATTAACGACAAATGTCGAAGCGACACAGTTACGTATGACGACATATTTACGTTTCATCGAAAAACCTTTTGAACCAATTCTTGCCCCGGCCCTGTCCGAATAAAGAACACCACATTTGCAACCATCTAACAGGGTCCTGTTCAGGTTCAGGGTCCAGGGCCCAGTTGTTTTTGCCTCAAAGAGTTACGAGCACAAGACCGATACCGATACCGATACCGATAACACACCGAACACTACACGAATAAGATTACGCGCAACAGCAGCAGCAGCAGCAGCAGCAGCAACAACACCACCACCACCACCTTGTAGATGAACACAAGAAAGAGAAACAGACAATGACGAATTCTGCTGTAGCAGGGGCCTCTGCGAAAAAGGAAGAGACGCATGCACGTACACATACACATACAAATACACATACAAAAACAACGACGACAGCAGTGGATTCTGCTGTTGCTGCCATCCATGATAAAACACGAGAGCGGGACGAGAAAGAGGAGTCTTCAACTAGTACCGGAAGCGATGGAGGGAAGGGAAATAGTAGCGGAAGCGGTAGTGGTAGCGGTGGATACAATGCCGATTGCTCTTCTTCTGACACTTCTTCCAATAACGAGGCAGCAGCGACACGGATACCACAGAAGCAAATGGCAAAGCTTGCTATTATTGAAAACAACTGTGGCACCGAAAAAACACGTCAAGGCAACGCCGCCGAGAAAGACCCGGGCACAAATTCCGCTATTAGTAATCATCCCAACAACAACAACAACAACAACGCAAGCAATGGTGGCACCGGACAAAGCACGCAATCGAGATCGAAATCGAAATCGAAAACGAAATCAATAATAGGACAATCATCGGGAAAGAGAGGAACTCGACACAACAACAACAACAACAACAACAACAATAATGCTAGTTCGAGCCATAATAGCAAGAACAAAGCTTTTTCCAATGATTCACGGAGCAACGAAAGCAATAGTGTCGTTTCTAGCGTCAAAGAGGGAAGCACATGCTTGCCTCAGTGGAACGGTGTAAAAATAGTACATCCAATGGACCCTCGCATAGACTTGACCACAGTTGGCTTCAGCTTTTGTGGCAGTTCACAAACTAATCTACTTGTTTCGAATCATAACAATAACAATAGCAACAACAACAACAACAACAACAGCAGCATCCACGATTCGGGTTCAATGAAAAAAACGGAGGTCATCCAGAAAGGGCAACCAAATAAGTATGACACATCCAATGGCAATAGCAATAACAACAACAACAACAACAACAACATTACCAGCGTGGAACAATATGCAAAGCTACTCGAGGTACGTAAGCACAGAATCATGTAAATTGCGCTTAACAGTTTCCACAATTCATCTGGTGCAACAGGACTAACTCATAGGCTCAAAATCTCTCTCTCTCTCTCTCTATTTGTTCATCATTCAGTGTGTTCGACCTTTCTTTAACGCTCACGGAATCGCTATACAGTCAACCCCAGAAGAACCCGTCGAGAGTTCAACAGAATCCAAAGAGCAAGAAGAGCACGTGGTGTCACACCAGCATGCAGAGATAAATACAGCCGTAGGTGACCTTCTCAACACCGCAAAGAATGAGCTAGCAGCAGCGTACGCCACGGCGGCAGCAGCCGCGGCACCCCAGGACAACAATGACGAGACCGACAAAGATTCCTCGTCGATGGTAGTCTTAGCTCGCCCAAAACGAAAGCATTCGACGAAACAGGAAGGGACGGATTCCAATAGTGGGAGATCTGCTTCGTCTTCCGAAGAAGAAGCACGGGGACAGCAACAGCAGCAGCAGCAGCAGCAGCAGCATCGGCAACACCACCTTCAACAACAAGCTCCCAATGAGGAGGACATTGCCGATGACGAAAACAGTGGTGGCGAACACCAGCAAGCCATTGAAGAAGAAGAAGATGCTCCCCAACAACCTCAAGAACAACAGAATCTATTACAGGTAGGAGGAGGGCCGCAGCGATACGGAATCTCTACCATGGTCTCCGAGTATTCTTCATCAAATCGCAATACATCCGGTTCCGGAAGTGGTGGCAATACCGGGAGCGGGACGGGTAGTGGGTCGAATCAAGGCGGAAGCTCGGGTAGCGGACCAAGCTCGGGTAGTGGAAACGATCAAGGCGGAATATCGTCTAACGGCAATGGCTCATCTGGTAGCGGAAACGACAAGGGAAGCAGCGAAGAAATGATGGACAACAACGGAGAAACAAACAGTACCGAAAATAGCAATGGAAATAGTGACGAAAAATCGTCAAAAAATACCAAAATCAAACCCGACGACAATAATGCGAACGTCACTCGTTTCTCCCCGAATCCTTCGGAGCCCAGCACACAGCGGAGTCAAGATCAGAATGCTGCGAGAGAAAAGAAATTGCAGGACAAAAAGAGAAAAAGAATGAACATGCGACGGGTGTACGAAGATCAAATGGAATTGGATATGGGATCATCGGAATCAAGCTTCGAACAAGGAGTCCTCAGGCCGGGCAAGCCCGTCACGCTAGACAATGCTATATCGTTCACGAAGACCGCAAAATTGGTCATCAAGGCGAGCCCGCCTCTGACTATAATCCACACAAATGCGGCATACACCCGGCTTTCGGGTATCGATTCTCACGAGGCGGTAGGAAATTCCGTTACTTCACTGTTGTCCCTCCCTCATCATCATCATCATCATCAGCAGCAGCAGCAGCAACAACAACTGCCACAACTTAATTTCCAGAAAGATGATGCTACACCACCGGACGACAGAATGGATGGTATCGACGAAGCGGAAACCGATGATAAAAACCACGCGGCAGCGGAAGCGGCGGGTCGTGCCCGGGCCGCTGCCTCGCGCGATGACGGTTCCATGGAGAGCCTCGAAAAGCTCATAGTGGTAAGCGGTCACAACAAATTAAACGAAATCAACATCCATTGCAATCCACACAAAATAATAGGACGCAACGTGAAAACATTCAAGTCAATGGTGGTGCCTTCGAAAAGGAACCAAGACGAAGGAAGCAACGGAAACAGTAGCATCACGAGCAGCTATGACGGACACTACTATACGTTTGTTGCCTGCAACATGTCGATAAGTCCCGTTGTTTCGTCACCCGAAATCTACAACGATCCCGCGATGACGAACAAAGACAAAAAAGGAGAGCACCACCACAACAAGGTGAAACGGAACGAAAAAGACCACGATAGCCACCAACAACAGAAAGCCAAGAGGAGAAAGCATCACCACACAATGAATGATATCATACACAACCGAAAGCGGCAAGTGGTCAGCCACTACGTCATACACTTGGAACCACTCGAACGCGACATGGCACAAACGGATGCCGTCGGGGGATCACAGTCGTCTTTGTCGACCGATGGCGAGGATCGCGTGGTTCGGCAGCAACGAGTAGTTCCTAGTACGGTAAACACCGGAAAGCAAACTACAGAGGGAGAGAAAGAGGGAGAATCTAGTCAGAAAAGAGGTCTCGGCGATTGCATGATGACAATAATTATGTCTCTAATCTATTAGATTTCAATCTCCAAAATTGAAATCCCGCGTTAAAGAAGATCTAGATCAAGCGCTGAGGCGCACGGCAAAGTGTCCCTCAGTTCGGGAAAGACCTCGATCCAGAGCAAGTCTAATAGCATGTAGAATAGACTTTTCACGATAACTCTATTTTGTAGCATCTCGTGTATCATGTTGAGTCCTTCTTCTGTCATGTCTTTCCCAAGCAATGCCCTAACCTGATCCGGAAATCGTTCGTGTAATTTTTTCTTTGCCGTATCCCTCAGAGCGATCTCTTCCTCTGGTGTGAGGGGTGGCTTAGGCACCATCCACACGCCATCGGGCCAAAGGATATCGAGAAGCTTTTGGATCAATCCTCCTATAGCTTCGCCACTCAAATGCGTAGCATGCAGATCGTGCAACACACGACGGAAATCGCTTTGTTTTGCCACGGCCAGAAACGACGCTGTTTCTAACGCCGTGAGCAGCTGACTCCTCATAAACGACGCATTTTCGAAACTAAACGAAAGACGAATCAATTCGAGGATTCGATTTCTAACTTCCGCCAACGGAATCTGATCCACCTTGTTGAGAATGATGGGATCCATCTTGATTGATTCCGAGGGTTCTTTTCCATTTTCGGCCGTCCGTTCCAATGGCAATTTTTCGGATATGCTTCGTGATCGTGATCTGCCCATCGTCGAATTTTTCATCTTTAGCTTGGTCCCCACGGCGTCCTTCAGCGCAATACTGCGGATGAAGTTCGTGCGTCCGAGCAAATCCCGTATGTTGCCTTGTGCTTTCGTAATGGTCACCTCCGGTGGAAATGGGTGGGAAGCTCCCAAGAAAAGCAGCAGCTCCGAACACCTGTTCATCAGGGAGTTGGAAGCGAGAAGGTAGCCGATGTAATCGTCGAGAAGTTCCATTCGTTTGACGATCGACTTTTTGGTCATTCCCAGGGCGCCGATCTTGCTGGCCTGCGCGAGGGACGGAATGAGAATCTTTTTGTTCCGTCGATTGGAGCTGTGGGTGCCCAGCGCAGCCGATGCCACCCCGACGATTCTGTTTCCCGTAGACATCGTAGATTCGGTCAGTGCTACCTGACTCTTAAGTTGTTTGTGCAGGGTTTGAAATTCTGTCATGGAACGATGGACCACAAATTCTTCTCGATAAAATCTAGCATACGATCCATCGTCTAAGGCATACGGTTCGATATCCGTCGCGGTGTCCTTGTCATCGACTAGCTCGACAACCACGGTGCAGCGGATCTTGTAAAGGACGGTATCCAGATTGTACGATTTGGTCGAAGCCGATGCGAGCGGGACTTCCTTTGCGAGGGCCGTCCCTTCTACTTTTGCGTCGAGGTGCAATATCGAAGTTGGGTGGCGCAGATTCAAGAGACCGTTTCGTTGGAGCTGCCCTCGATCCAGAAATTGACCCAGTTTCAGGTCTTGGTTAAAATTGTGGTCCGATCGGTCGTTTGCAAAATACAAGATCTTCTTCACGGGTCTCAGCCGATCTTCGGTTCGTGCCTTCGTGGCACTCTTGGCCGAACCGGCCCTAACGCATTCGATCAGCGTGTGGAGCTGCGCTTCTTGCCGTGCGGAGGTCACCATGAGCGCAGCGCGCACGAAGGAAAGGCGGTACGGCTTGAATTCCATGCCGGCCTGTTCACCCGATTTGGAAAACCGTAGAAACAGCACGGGATACCCGTCCGGCCCGGTCTCGACGGTTCGAACTCCGCTACCGCTACCGCTACCGCCACCGCCACCGCCACTCGCCTTGCCATCCCTTCCGATTTTCAACAGAACGTAGCTCAACGAGGCATCGGTCACCTCGAAACTGCTCGCATCCGCCCGGTGAACACCGCGGCTCGACGAGTCCTGGATCTTGAACTGCTTCCCCGCCAAATCCACGACCGGACGGTCGAACAACGACATGCGATAAACGAAATCGAGCGCTTTTCCGGTGCGGGGAAATGCGTTGAAATCGGTTGGTTCCATCAACGAACTCGACATGAAGCTCTGCGTCGCTCCCACCTTCTGGCACAAATACCTCTGGTTCAAAAAGCTGCGCGAAAAGGAAGAATTCGTTGCAGACGCGTGATTCTCGCCGCTGCCGGAGTGCTCGTTGTTTCCGCTTCCGCTTCCGCCGATTCCCTTCCTCTTGTCCAGTTTTCTTGCATCGTTCTGCGGGACGATCCGAGCCGTCCTGTCGCTGGGGTAATACTGGAGAAAGCACCGCCGAATGTAGCGCCCGTCGCTGTAGCGGGTCGACCCCTGGGAGAGTGCCTGCTCTTCGTACGTGGCCAGGAAGCACTTGTATCCCATGTCGTGGTTTCGGTCGTCCAGGTGGACGCTCACCGGATTCAGTTGCCGAGACTGTGCCCGCAAAAGAAAGGACGAGTCGTCGTCCGGCACCTCGATCCGACGCCGGCCCGCAACGATCTCCACCGTCAGCAGCGACACCTTTTCCTCCGCTTGCGCTCTCTCCCGCTTCCGGGCGGCGTCCCTTAGCGTCATGATCGCCGTGCCGTTGTAGAACAGCCGGGAGAGGTTCTGCATCTCGGAGTGCAGCTCGTAGTCCCGAGAGGAGGCCGTAGTTCGGATCACGGTGCTCACCTCTTTTTCCATCGTCCGGGTTTCCCAGGCCCTCCAACGGCGTTGTCGCTCGGCCCTCAGGCTCGCCGCGAATGCCTCGTTGCGCTGGAAATCGAGGTACCGCGGTGTGCACTGGTGCCCGTAGTACTGGTGGTACTCGTAACTATCACTCGCAATCGCACTCGCACTCGCACTCGTTATCGTTGCCGTTGCGGCCGCGGGGGTTGCTGCGGCTGCATCCCCGGATGCAACGGAACGATTGTGATTGTTGTTGTTCGCATACGCATCGCTGCCGATAATGGGAGGTGTCTTTTCCGCGGCCGTCTTGGCCT
This sequence comes from Pseudo-nitzschia multiseries, assembly GCA_037355745.1. Taxonomy (NCBI): domain Eukaryota; phylum Bacillariophyta; class Bacillariophyceae; order Bacillariales; family Bacillariaceae; genus Pseudo-nitzschia; species Pseudo-nitzschia multiseries. Next base: position 10,034,953 of record CM074791.1, read on the forward strand.
TGGCGGCCGCGCTTTCAATCTCGGCCACCGCCGAGACCAGGAGATCGAATTCCTCCGCGACGACCAGCCGAGGGAATACCCGTACGGTCATGGTATCGACCATGATTTCCACTTGGTCCAGCCGCCGGAGTTGGTTCGTGAATATCCCCGTCTGATCTCGCATCCGCAAAAAGGCATCCCTCGCATAGTAGGGTGCAAAGACCGTATCGACCGCCCTGGAAATCAGTCGCACCGCCCGGAACAATTGTCCGGTGTGGAGCCAGGTACAGATGAGTGTCCGGAGTGTCGCTACCTCGCCGACTTCCGGTTCGAAATCGTGGCTGGTTCGATCGTGACGAAAGCGCGCCAAAAACGACGACGATGATGATGATGCGGGACTGGTTTGTGTCGCTTCCGATTCGTATTCGTATTCCAATTCCAATTCGCATCGGACCACCTGTTCCTCGAAGGCATCCAAGTCGGATGCCATTTCGATGAGCAAATCGGAGATGGACTTGTTCTCCCGTGACAACATCCACTCGGACTGCTTATGCTCCGCCGCACGCTCCAGTTCATCGGTCGGATCGGTATCGAATTCGAAATTGGTATAATTATCATCTTTCGCATTGCTTGCAGCGAGGGGAGGCTCGTTGTTGTCATTCTTGTTGTCATTCTTTTTGTCATAGTCACTGGTGTCTCCCGCCAGCAGGTCCGGAAAGATTTCCGTTTCGCTTTCGTTGTAGGCACACCGTCCGTCCAGGAGCGCCGCCTCGATGACCAGGGCCAGTTTGAGCGCGGATTGCTGGCAGTTGGCGTCGTCCCAGTCCACGGCGGTAGCAACCTCACTGGCAGTAGCAAGCTCGTTAACGCCATCGCCATCGCCATCGCCATCGTTAGCGTCGTTGTCGTCTTTTGCCGACGGGCTCGGCAACGAAGACCTGTCGAACCGGGTGTGCTGCTCCAGATCTTTGAGCGCCATGGCGGTTAGCTTCAGGAGCTTGTAGCCATTCGCAGCAGTCCCGGTGGTTGCTGCTGCTACATCTCGGTTGTCCTCCCCTTCGATCCAGGGTGTTCTTCTCCGGCGATGAAGTATTGGCCGATGGATTCGGATTCGGATTCGAATTCGAGTTCGGATTCGAGGTCGGATTCGAGGTCGAAGCCGTCACTCCGTTTGACTCTCCCACATCATGGCTCTGGGACGCCTCCGAAACGGAACGGATCCTGGTTTCGTCCGTTTCACCGCCCGCTTCACCGTCGACGTCGACGTTCACCTGCACTTGGATGCCACCTTCGAGAACCCGAGACTCGCCGATTTGGGATCGATTCGGGTCCCTCCGGATAGTGGCTTCCCCGGCCGAGGAATTGGAATCGGACGGGGGACGGCGATTCCTTGGCGATGCCGATGCCTCTCGGGACGGTCCGGATCCTTCCTCTTTGGTGGAAGTGGCATTACAATTGGCAGTGGCAGTGGTAGTGGCATTACCATTGGTGGTTCCGCTGGCATTCGCATTCGCACCCGCACCCGCGTTTGCGTTGTTCGCCGCCGCCGTTGTTGTCGTTGTCGTTGCCAACAGGGCGACGATAATATCGTTTAGAAATGTGGGGATCCAGAGATTGTAGACGGGTGTGAGCACGGCCCCCCCGATGATTTCCGTGAGCATGGCCAGGACGCACTGGGAATTAGTCTCGGATTTGGGCAGGAGTGCCCGTACCAGCCGGTTGGCCAAAACGCGGTTGTAATCGATCTGGCACTCCTGCAGGATGGTGGTCTTGTACAATCGGTGCTCCAGCACCTTGTTGATTTTGTGGTTGTTATTGTGGTTGCTCTCGTTCTCTATGTCGCCCTCCATGTCTTTGTCGTTCTCTCCGTCGTTGTCGCCCCCGAGACCGCACTCCTCCCCCGAAGCATCGGCAAAGAGCAGCGATGGCACGTCCAGTCCAAATGTGATGGCCCGATGGAGCTTGCCGGCCAGGAGGAATTCCCTCGTCACCTCCACCTCGGAGGGCGCTGCTTCCGGGGAGGGCGGGGACGACCCGCTACTGCCGTGGCTGCTGCTGCCGTGGATGCTACCCTCACCGCTAAAACCGCTACTACCGGAGGGACGTGTGCGCATATGTTTCTGTTTCTGTTTCTTGTCGGAAGCGGTCCGGCGGAGGGTCCGGTACTCGTTGAGGGTCTGTCCCAATACCTGGGTCCATTTGAGGAGGACCAGCTCCAGCAGGTTGACGTGTTCGGCACGGGTGGCCAGATTTCCCAGGGCGGACGACATCATCTTGTAGCAGCAGTCGACCATCGGGGCCCTCCGGTGGGTGCGGGTAGAAAAGACCATTTGCTTGCGCGGGTGCGGCTGTTGATTTGCATTTGCATTTGCATTTGTATTTGTGTTTCCCTTCCCGTCCCGGAGAATCCCCGCGTCCCGTTTCTCCTTCTCGATCCGAAAGTTGACCCCGGGATCCAGCAGCGAGTACCAGCTGCTCACGTAGTCCCGGACGACGTGCTCCAGGAACCGTCCGAGCTCCCTCGTGACGGCCCTCGGCAGTGCCGGCCACTCCTCCGCCACCAGCACCACCCCCAGCTGTCGTTGTATGGGCTCGTCCGTGAATTTGTAGACGACGTTCCAAAAGTCGTGGTCCTCCCGGAGGACCTGCCCCCGGGCGATCTTGTCGTGGAAGGGATACCCGGCCTGCGCCATGAGCCCGACGTACGAATCTCCGTCCTCGGCCCCGACGGCCACGGCGTCTGCGATGGACGATGCCGGGGAGAAGAGGGAAGATTGGTGGCGGGGCGAGTTGGACAGCTCTTGGGAGTGTTTTTGTTTTTCGTGTGCGTTTGCGTGTCCGTGTGAAGGATCGCTGCCGTTGCCCCCATCTCCTCCCCCCAGCGAAGAAGACGACGGCAACCCCCTTGCCGAGAGCGAGAGTGACGCCTTGTGGCGGAGCTGTCGCCTCCTCGACGCCGAAACCGACGCCGCGATGCGTTCCTCCACGATCGATTGCCGCTTCTCGAGGGCCCGGCGCTTGGTTTTTCGGGAGACCTCCCGGTCGTGCTCGGCCTGCCACTCCTGCAGCTGCCGGGTGACGTGCAGGGCCAGGCCGGCCCCCAGACCGATGCTCAGCGCCGTTCCGACGATCCGGGTTACGACGTGACCAATCGCCGCCAAACACCCGAGGGGGTTGCAGAGAAAGATCGCTCCGAGGATTCCCCCGGCCGCTCGGCCGTAAAACCGAAACGATTCCAGGCGGTCCTCGCTCTTGTATTCCGGGGGGATTGCCTCGGAGACCCACCGGAAGAATTCCGAAGACGACGAGGACGACGGTGATGGTGATGCTTGAGTTTCTGGATAGATATCGATATCGATATCGGGCCGAGATTGTGCTATCAAGGGAGATTTTGATTGAGATTGTGGAGAATCTGTATCTTCACTGGAATCGCCAATGGGCGCCTGTTGCGTGGATTTCGGGTCTTCATCATCGTCTTTTGTGTCGTTTTCGTTTGGGTTGTCATTCGTATTCGCATTCGCATTCGCATTCGTATTCGTATTTGTCACCAACGGAGTTTTTGTTGTTGCTTTTGTTTTCGCAGAAAGTAGAAGCAGCTGTCGCTGCCGAGTTAGATGCCAAATCGATTTCGCTTGCCTCTCCATCATCGTCGTCCCTGGAGACTGTTGCGGAAACGGGAACGGTCATGGTTGGATTGGAGTGGAGTGGAGTGGAGTGGAAGTGCGCTAGTGTAGATGCAACGATATACAGTAATAGCAATAGTAGTTCCGATGACTGCTATTCGATGAAATATTAATAATACGGTACGACAATGGTTTGGTTCGTGGCAATTTTTTTCTTAGGCTTTTTCTTCTTCGGTTGTCAGTTTGATTTGACGCTAGGATTCTACCGTACGTAGCGTGCAATCGAAGTGTACAAGTTATACAGTACGTACCGTATGGTGCCGTATTCTTTCACCTTTGACTCCTTTGACATGATGGCGCTAATTGGATTAGCGAAGTACGAAGTAGTAGTACGTAGTAGAGGTACGAGCTTAGGTATCAACTGGAACATGGTTGATTCAAAGTACATACGTACGTACCGGTACTCGCCCCCCAATTTTTCAAATGGGCATAAACTAAAAAATAGAAGTACTTCGTAATTACATAATCTCTTATTATTTTTATTTATTTTTTAAGATTACTCATTTTTAATGTACCAACACTTTTCTAAGGGCTTATTGATTTATGCTCCGTATAGAAAAAGCACCAGAGCGAGTTTACCAATTAAACGAGTTCCGTTTAAGATCTTACTATTTTTTCATCATCTCAAAGAATTTCTTAAGCCAAAAATGACCCACAAAATACGGGGTAATAAATAAATTTATGTTCATGCTTCTTGACTCCCGTAAAGAAACAAAATCACATCAACATGATGTAATATGCAAAAAATATGTTTACGGGAGTGACCCAAGAATACCGGTACGGTACGATCTTCAAACTGTTTTGATTTCACCCTCAGTTACTACACGATTCCAATCAGCTGTCAACCCAGCTCGGGTTCTCTAGGACGGCTGATAGGAATTGTGTACTACTAGGAGTACTCCGTATTCAGTATTGAGTTTATTCCAACGGCAGCTCGTCCTTCCGAGCTCCTTACGCAGCTGTTTTTGATCAATTCGGAACAAAAGTCGACACCGCACCACCTCTTGGTGGGTTTTCACTCATCTCATATTGTATCTACTTGGATCTAACCAATGGGATAATTCTCACTACTTACTATACGTAATTGACAAGACGATACATATTCATGGCGGCCACCGAATTCGCAAAGATCGGAGATACAGGAGGAAGAATGACTGAATCACACGAGTGGATCTACTACATCCGAATCCGCCGTTAGAACGAAGAATTACGTTCGATTCACCATGATCATTCTCTTCGCGCTATACATCCTGTGCGTTGCTCTTTCCGTTATGGTTGGGATTCGGGAGTATCCCGGTGCCACCGGCTTCGCCAGCGGGAGGATCCTGGAGAGAGATAAATACGCGCCTGCTGTTGTTACAACACGTGGCACAACAAGCGCTGCATCTGTATCTGTATCGTCTGTGCAGACAATACCAGCGGCGGTTTCCCGACTCGAACGCGTGGCAATGTACAAGGATCGCTACAATTACCAGATTCCGGAATCCTACGAGGAACATTCCTCGAGAGACAAGCTCTGCGGCACCGGCCCACACTACGACACCTACTTTCAGCGGGGCACGAAGGAGAGATCCGCAAACGACGAGGACCGAACCATCTACGAACTTTTCTTCAAGAAAGCAGCCACCAAGAATGCGCGTGCGCGGACCGGTGCCGGTGCCGGTGCGCGGGCTCGTGCCGGTACGCATCCGTTCGCCCCCAAGGGGAACATCGTGGAAATGGGGGCCTTCAACGGTGTGCAGGAAGCCAACAGTCGCTTCTTCGAAACCTGCCTCGGATGGAACACCCTCCTGGTGGAGGGGAACCCGAGCATGTTTCGGGATCTCGTTCGAAACCGCCCCCACGCCCATCGATTCAACTTTGCGCCCTCGTGCAGCGAGGAAGACGAACGAACCAACAAGACGGTGTCGTTTGACGGCGTGAGACGGACCAACGCGGGGCTAAGGCTTCCCGACGGATCGGTGACGACCGCCTATGCCAACGACCCGAAACCAACGGTGGAGGTTCCCTGCGGGAGTCTTACCAAGGTCCTCCTCGATGTGTTTCCGGGGGGTCACGTCTCGTTCTTCTCGCTGGATGTGGAGGGATCCGAACCGTCCGTGTTGGAACACATCGACCTCGAAAAGGTGTTTGTGGAGATCTTCATCGTAGAGAACCTGAATCAATTCTGTCAAAAGGTGTGCAAGTCGCGAGATAAATTCCGACAGATACTGACCGAACGGTACGGTTACGTTCTCTTTGACAACGTGGTCGCAAAATCGGATTTGTTCGTCCATCCGCTATCGGAGCACCTCAAGAAAATTACCTTCAGTGAGATCACTACCGGTACCCTTTGATCTATTTCCCCTAACAAATAACAATTGCATTGTAGAATACTGTAGTTACTAGTTACGGAATGTCGTTGATTAAAGTTTCTAGCTACTGGTGGTTCGAACGAATCTGCGAGCCGTGCCGTGCCGTGCCATGTCGTGCTCGCTTTCCTCGCTTCCCGCACGTCAAGCGGATACTGTATCGTACAGTATCGTATCGTACAGTATACGAAACAAAACGAAACGCTTTGTGGTACTATACTGTACCGCACTGTACCGCACTGCGACTGCACGGAAGGAGCAGCGCTCGACTCGAACCTCGTCCGTGGCGTAATATCGCTTGTAGTACCCCGCTCCTTCGCGTCGCGTCGCGTCGCATTACATCGTATCGCATCGCATCGCATCGCGTCGCATCGTATCAAATCGCATCGGTATGTGGCTGGCTGACTGGCTGACTGGCTGGCTGGCAAGCTAGTTATTGCGTATTGGTGTTCCTTTCGTTTGGTGTCGTTCCCTCCCTCCCTCCCTCACCCACCCACATACTCACTCACTGTACTCACTCACTTGGTCACCACGTCGGTGATGTAGGAAACGAGACTCCTTCTTAGGTCCCGGAGTGCCACCGTGTCCCGTCGTGTTGCCTGTGTCCCCTTGAGGGTCGTCGCCAGAACCGACTGCAGTCCTCGCTGTTGTTTTTGTTGCCGTTGTTGTTGTCGTTGCTGCTGTTGCTTTCGCCGAAGCGTTGTGGCCCCCCCTCCTTCTCCTCCCTTCTCCTTTTTCTCCTCATCGAGAACGCCCGTGACGGGGGTCAGGTGGTTCCCCCGCAGCCGGGCAAACCGGACGTCGCTGGCATTGGCGGCGACCAGAACCGACGCCAGCTTGCTGCCCTGGTCGATCGGATCGTCGTCGAACTGTACCACCAGCGTGGTGTTGACGGCGTACCGATGGTCGTGTTCGATGGCCTTCCACAACCGTTCGGGGGTCGGGACGAACTCGAGCTCGTTCGGATCGGGCGTCAGGGCCGTCTTGATGCGGTAGGCCTGGGCGTTGAAGGTGTCCCTCAGGTCGTCGACCATCTCGGCCCATTCCGCGTCGAAATCGTCGTCGTCATAGTCGTCGTCGTCATAGTCGTATCTGTTGTAGTTATTGTACCCGCGGTCGTTGTACCGGCGTCCGCTCTTCCGCGGGCTTGGCTTGCGCGCCGCCGGGGGCCGCCGCTTGCGGTTGGCCCGGGACTGTTTTAGGAGTGCCCCGACCCCGGGGATTCCCACACTGGCACCGTAGTTGGTAAAGCTCACAAGGCACATCGACTTGTAGGGCGGCACCAGGTTTCTGTTGCTGCCGCTGTTGCTTTTATTCCCATCGAGCGTCGCCAGGACCGTCAGCAGCCGGGCCCCGAGCGAGTGTCCGATGCCGCAGACCGGAACCGATTCCATCACCTCCGGAGAGTACTCGTCCTCCAGCACCGTCTCCCAGGCGTGTTCCAGGGACCGTTGCAGCGCCCTCGCGAGCCGGAAATGCTGGAGGGGGTTCTTCCACACCGTCACCGGAACGGGCGTGGCGACCACGACCGCCGACGTGCTCCGGACGATCGATTCGAGCAATCCGCCGTACCAGAGGCGGGGATTGCTCCCAAAGACCGTCCCGCCGACAAAGTGGATCACGGCGGTGGGTCTGGTGACGGCGGCCGGGGGGAGGACCACCAGGGCGGGGGGGAAGTTGTTCGACGAGTCGGCGGAGGAGGACGACGAGAACGAATCGGTACGGGTAGACGGTGGTGGAGCGGTGCAGACCTCCCAATCGATTTCGGTTTCGGAGGGATCAACGGCGTCGTTGTTGGGGAAGGAGACCCGGTAGTATCCTCCCCGGTCGCGGCTGGCAGCGGCAGCAGGGGATTCGTCGTCGATATCGTCCATGTCCATGTCCATGTCGTCATAGGCGTAGTCCTCGTCCGGGGATTCGTCGATTTCGTCGTAATACTCGTCGTATTGGTTCCGGCTCCGGCTTTGGCGACGAGAGGAGGGTCCCTTGCGATTGCCGACTGCGTCGTTGTTGTAGTACGAGGTGGAATTGGAATAATCGTCGTTGTCGTCGCCGTATGGATCGTCGTTGTAGTCCCGATTGGAATCCCGAGGGTAGTAGTAGTCATCCTCCTCGTCGTATGGATCGTCGTCGTTGTTATCGTAGGAGGAGTCTCTGTTTTGCTTGGAGGATCGCCCACCACGGCTCGTCATCGACAGCGTCCAAACATTGGTGACGACGGAAGGCTCCACATTCGTGTTCTTGTTCTTGTTCGCATTTGCATTTGCATTTGCATTCGTTCGCCACAAACACTCGGGACGAACCGGGACCGTTGTCGTTCTCGTTCCGGCACACGAAGCGGGAGCAACGGTGAGGGAAACGACCGGATCGATCCGCAGCAACAGCAACAGCACCGTAAGCGACACCATAAGCAGCACCGTACTAGTACGCAGCAACAGCAACGCGTGCCGTTGTCGTGTCCGAAGCGGAGGGACAGCAACAGCGGGTGCCGCCAACACCGCCCCCACCAGAGACAAGATCCGCGTTGTCCGTCGTCGTCGTCGTCGTTGTCGTTGTTTTTGCGGATCCCGATTCCTTGGCAATGTCATCGTGTGTATTGTGTATTGATTACTTCTTTGTTTGTAGTCTAATGTAGTGCAGTAGTGCAGTGCAGTGCAGTGCAGTGCAGTGGATCGCGCTGTGCTTGAGTGGTTCGATTCGATTCGATTCGATTCGATTCGATTCGCTTCGCTTCGGTTCGATTCGATCCACTCGTTTCTCGAACAGGCTTGACACTTCCTTCCTTTTTTGTCGGTGGCGGCGAACGGGACGGCGAGTGTTGGGGAGCCTTTCGGAAGGACGGACGGATGTATTTATGTATTACTGTAATGGATTCGGTATGGTACGGTGCCGTTGTTATTTTCGGACGGAAATAAATGAACGGGAAGGGGAGTGATAGGATGTGATGTGATGTTATGGGATGTAATATTATACTTCTTCGTACGGTACTACAGTACAGTACACTCGTACAGTATCAGATCAATCAATCAATAAATGCTGCTTTTCACACACACACACACACACACACACAGAAGCAGCGGTTGTAATTACGATATGTAATGATATCCATAGGATTTATTTGTAGCGGTAATCTTACCGGTACTTGTACTCGTACCGCATTTATTTCCTCCAGTTGTCAATCAATCCAACAACGAAGGATGCAAAGAAAGAAAGTCGTCACACCAACAATCATCTTTCGACAAAAATATTACGATAGATTTTCCGATGATTGTTGATTGGTTTGTGTTGTGTTGCCTTCTCAAACTAACCTTAACCTTCATATCCATCTCAAAAACACGCAGGAACACAGTACGTGTAAGTCTTACGAGTATGTATCGTACCATATTATTCGTAGTTATTCGTACGACGTAACGGTACGATACTCGTACGATGTCACACCAATGCAACCCGGGTTGCATTTAACCTGGGCTAGTACAACTGGCTACACGATTCTATGTAGATACTAGTATTATGTTTGGTACCCCATCATCTGGCGAGGTACCCAATTTTTTTTGTACTAGTAAGAGTAGAGTACGGGTTGCATTTTTAATTTTAGTACAGTTGCACTACTGGTTGATTTGTAGCCCTGCATTTTCCCACTGAGGTGCGCAACTTATGCAACTCACGGATAGCAAGTGACTCCCTAATTTTGGCATATTCCATCGATCGATACTCAAGCAAATACACACACAGATTTGCATGTGCTTTTGTTCAAGCTCACTTGATTTTCGATCGATTAGCCGAAGACTCACTTTTTTCGATCGATTTAACTGCAAATCGTTATCTAGTGTAAATAAACAAGAACAAGAAGCCGCAACAAGCACCAAGAACAAGAACAAGCAAAGCCGACATGCTGCGTCAGCTGAGCATGGATCCGAGGAATGTTCGGGCCCGTGAAAGGGCCCGCGAACGTCGTGCTCGAGCCCAAGCAGCAGCAGCTTTAGCTGACATGGATCCACAGGCTGCGGTCATCATGCCATTGGCTGCAGCAGCTCCCCATGTTGTTCCCCGGAATGCCCCTCCACTAGTTCAAGCAGCACTCCGGCGTGCTCAAGGTGTCATGCAAAGAGCAGCTGCTGAGAGAGCAGCCCGCCTAGCGGAAGAAGAAGAAGGCTCTTCATCGGATGATGATGAACTGGAACCTCCAGAAGATGAGGCGGACGCTGAGGAGGAGGACGAGGATTCCGAGGATTCCAAGGAGGAGGATGACGATGATTCCGAGGAGGAAGAGGAGGACGACGAGGAGGAGGATGATACTGCTGAAACTGAAGACAATGGGCTAGCTGAGCTAGCTGCCTTAGCTGCTGAAGATGACGACGACGCGCCCCCAGCAGCAAGAAGAAGAAGAGCCCCAGCAAGAAGAGCCCTGGCGGCACCCCGGCAAGCAGCAAGGGGACCGGCCAGAAGGGGACCGGATCCAATTCTACCCAACGATATGAATGCCCCTACTCAGCTCTTAAGATACCACCGGATTTTGTTGGAGTTGATGTCCTTCATTGCTGGAGGGCATGAATACGCCACCGACCGGGTGTTCAATCAGGAAGAGCTTGTTGTGATTACCCCTGATGATATCTACAAATGGATGTGCTTGAAGGTGTATGGGATGGAGGATCCTGGTACAGAGGATAATCCAGTGAGTGGAAGATCAAGCAGAATGAGATACTGGAAGAAAGCAATATCATATTTCATGCCAAATACTGCAGCTTGGAGTGATACTGAAAGTACAGGCAATCCTACGAGATCTATCAAGATCAATCGACTGATCAAAGCTGTGGCTAAGAAGGAAACCCGGCAGCTTGGCGTCGAAACGTGTGCTGATAGGGCTTTCACACATGAAGAGTTTGCTCAGATGCTTGAGCTGACTGCCATTGGAGACAGCCTCCCCAGCCTCCGGCATATGGTGATGCTCCAAGTTCAGCTGCACTTGATTGCAAGAGGGGATGACACATCACACATGAAGAAGGCAAACTTGCAGGCAAGTACAACATACCCTGGCTATCTTACGATTCAGATGAGGTGGTCAAAGAATGTCCACGACGAGGGGGACTGCCCATTGCAACTGCTCATGGGATCGATGGATCACAGATACTGTGTACTAATTGGCCTTTCTATCTACCTGGAGGTGTGGGTTGGTAGTGGCGCGGGCCGATTGAGTCAATGGCTGTTTGCTGAGGGTGATACTGATTCCAGGTCTCCACTAAGAGCCCAGAACAAGGAGGCAGACAAGTGCAAGTCAGCATATCAAAAGGGTCTGAAGGCTATCATTGAAGGTGATCAGTTTAGACCCCTTGGAAGGCAGCAAAGGCTAGGAACTCATTCAGTTAAGAAGTGGGCTACAACTATGGCTAGGAGAGGAGGCGCGACTCACGATGATGTTAACTACAGAGCTAGATGGAAGACTAAGAGTATGCAAGACATGTACTTGGATGTGCAATTAGATTGGCCGGATATCAATGCTGGTAGCAAACTTTGCCATCAAGGCATTTGCTTGTACAAGGAGAAGGATAACAGTGGACTGACTGAGGAATGGCTCTGTGCTTCAGTGGCTCCTGCAATTTGAGGAGCCTTTGGGGACGACGTCGCTGCTATCCTAGCAAAGGCACTGCTTTAGGCTTGCTTTGATCCGGCTGTTGCAGACTATTGTCCCCTTGGACTGAAGCAACAGATTGTACGGCGATATGAGTTGTTGCCAGGAAGACTTCCTATGGGTGAGAATCCTATTCGTAGAATCGAAGTGGTTGCTTCCAACATCGATGGAATTGTGTGGCTGGATGAGATCCCTGATGGAGATGAAGGAGATGGCGGTGGTGCCTTTGGTAGAGGAGGGCAGCAGTGGAGAAACGCTATCTATGCTAAGCTATCCACTACTCAAACAAATGTAGCAGAGATGAGGAACCATCAGATCTCAGAGCTTGCTGAACTCAAACGGCAGATTAAGATTGTTACCCAGATCATGCGGGGTATGTCAATGGCGCCAGCTCGGAGAACCGGTGCTGCAACAACAAGGCCATCTGCAAATCCGCGTCAAGGGGCTCCTGTGGTAGAAAGGCCGGCCACTCTGCATGATAGACCACGGACTATCCAAGCCTTGTGGGATGAGTATCAGAATGGCATTGGAGGGAGGAAGCCGGCAAGGGAGTTCAATGCCGTGGAACGTGGGCGGGTGAAGTACAAGTATTGCAATCGTAAGGTTCTTTGGGGATGTATGGAAAGGCTCCTGGACCGGGGGAATGATGTGAACACAGCCATTGCCAAGATCGTGCGGTGCTATGGAAGAGGCTGCACCATGACTCAGCTGATTCGGAAGATGCGCCCAGATGAGAGGCAGGGAGGAAATTTCCAGCTTCGTTGAGCTGCGCGGCCGGCGGCATTCGATTGGTGGATTGTCAAGTGGGGAGTGTGTTGCTATTGGATAGGGAATCCCCCCCTGTTGTTGCTGATAGCAGAGTGTTTCGAAGTTCAAGTTTTCATGTACCGAGTGTAGGATATGATTGATTGACCGATTGATCTTATCGGTCTCTAACTGTATTAGCGATTAGATGTTACATGTAACGGACGGATGGATGGACAATTTCTTTCGTGATATGAACCAAAATTATTTCTGTGTCTGTGTTTTGCTGTGTTGTTTGCAGTGATCTGAATTGGAATTTTCTTTGATGCACATCCCAGCGGGCTTTGTGCCTTGATCGGTGGAATGATCAATCGATCGGATCGATCGATCGGATCGATCGATCGGATGATCAATCAGATTGATCATCGATGAACAATTTTTGTCGTGATATGAATCAAAAGTATTTCTGTGTCTGTATTTTGGCGTGTTATTTGCAGTGGTCTGACTTGGAATTTTCTTTGACGCACATCCCAGCGGGCTTTGCGCCTCGATGGAATGATCAAAGAATCGATCGATCGTACTGTCTCTAATGTATTAGCGATTTGATGTTACATGTAATCGATGGAAAATTTCTGTCATGATATGAATCAAAATTATTTCTGTGTTTGTATTTTTCACGTGTTATTTGCAGTGATTTCTACTTGGAAGTTTTTTTGATGCACATCCCGGCGGATGTTGTGCCTCGCTGATGTGTAGCATCTCTCGCTAATGTCATTTCATCGTGTAGCTTCTCTTTGCTGTATATTTGCGCGCGCTTAATTTACTCACGTAGAGTCCTACATGGTTTCTGTACTGTTGCATTTTGGGTTGTATTTATATTGTGCACCCTCACGGTACTCGAACAATCGATAATCGATACCGTACGGTACATACTCGTACGTACTCGTACACGGTGACACACGGTAGTTAGGCAAAGTCAGGGGTCGGGTCAAAAGTTAGGGGGTGTTGTTTTTCACTCAAATAAAACTTAACCTCAATCTTAAAACGCGCACCTTTCTACTGGTACCGTGAAGGATGGGGGTGGAAATCTAAAAAACCACCCTAGTAGTAGTACCGTACTCGAAACAGTACTCGTACAGGAGTAGTATGCTGGCTCCCCATCTTACTGTGATCCCGAGTATTGGTAGTCCGGCCTGCAGGCAGACATGGTGGGTTAGATGTTACGGTTGTTAGTTTTTAGATAGTTGTATCGATTAAAAAAATTCAAAGTGATATTCTTGCCATTGAATTCAATATGAACTACGCTGTGTATGAAATTGTGTGCTATTGAGTTTTAGTGGTGTCTACTACTATGAGGACATCAAGATACTTTGAGAAGCTTCGTCACATCTCCCTGCTGTTGTTACTCTAAAAATCGACCCAAAGGTATAAGATGTTAACATTTAAAGAGATGTGAGCTCAAGCTACTAGTTCAGTGATACAGTTGGAAAAGAACTGGATTCTTTGATAGTCGGAATTCGGATGAGACTTCAAGGAGAAGGTTCCATTGATGTTGGAATACGATTGAACAACGACAGATGATCGGAGAAGGTGTCATTGACTCATGACTGCTGGAGTGTGTCAATGACGTGTGACTGGACTGATGGAGTGTGTCAGTGACTCATGGCTGAAGTGTCTGCGCGTTGTTCGTGTGAATATTCCGTTACCTGATTGAAATTTAAGGATATCAGAGAAGTCTTCACTGGTTTTGAAACACGCTCTAGTACAGTACCACCATACTACAGCTTTTAATATTGTTTGACTACCAAAACAATTTCTTTGGGCACAAAAAGTAGCACCCTATTGGTGAGGGTGTCATTATATTCTAAGAGATTGGTATCTGGGTGTGCAATACCCTGGGTCTACGAGTGTTAGGATAGTAGTGATATGCAAATTGTGAGCTCGATCGGTTTAGTCTAATGTTATCACAGTTATCACTGTTATTGGTATTGGTGATTGCCAATACTTGCCAATCGTTCTTTATTTCCTGTCACAAACTCATTTGTGATTGATTCAGGTGCACAACAGGGTGGTTGGGGCGGCCTCGAGGTCGTGTGGGTTGTGTCTTGTTTGCTAACAGGAGGTGTTGTTGTTGTTGTTGTTGTTTTGAATATGCAGTGTTGAGAATGTGGGGATCCGGCTGCTTCTTCCTTGGCCAAGCCTCGCCGCTAGCAGAGACACGGTGTGCATCCTATTTGGTGCGATCTCTTGTATCAGATAATGGTTCCAAAGGTACGTGCATCATGACAATTGCCTCTGTTGTGTGTTCCAGAAATGATTAGGCAAAGGCTTTGCAACCACGCAACACCCAACGTGTCAAGGACTCATCAACACCCAACTGATTGTGCTAAGCACTATCTCCAAACCACCGGCTGCAACTCATCCGCCAATAGTTGCTTTAATCACTACCCAACACCCGATTATTCGATATTTTGATAACCAATCATTATTCCCGTCAAACAACTCCCTTCGATCCGCGACCCACATTTTCTTTTTCGGTTTCTGACAGAGGGGTGTCTCCAAATTTGACTTCAAATACTTTAACAATGTTTTTCATGTTCATTCTGCTATGTTTGTCAGCATTGGTCTTGAATTTTTGGATTGGATTTGGAGTACTTGGCAATGGTGTTGTAGACTTGTGCTTGCTCCAATACGGCAGATCTGATCTCTGATGCAGTGTCCATATTGGTGGCAGCAGACACATTGTACTTTATTGTGATAATCAACTTTAGTGGGTCGACTATCAACACGGTGTATGACAGGTTGATGTACTGTGGTCAGCGTCCTGTTGATGGGGGAATCAATGAAGTAGTTAATCATCCCGGTGAGTTGAAGTTCCGGAGGAAGAGGGGCGTCGGTGTTTGGATGTGCTGGTTGGTATGGGTCGAGCTGTGTAAGCAGGGAGCATCCGGCAGGGAAATGTGGTCCCTGCATTGCTTGATGTATCATCTCATAACTTTGGTCAATAGCACTGTATTTATGTTGTTGTGTGAGGCCTGCCATGCAAACATGTTCCTGTAATTGCCCTACATAAGATCTGGTGGGATCCTTGTTGGGTTCCCATTTAGGTTCCCACCCTGTTTTCATAGTAGGTCGGAGGTACTGAACGGATGTGCAGACAATGGTGGCATAGAGTGCATCGTATTCTTTGAGTTTCAGTTGGTGATAAGGGGAGAGGAGTCCTCTGAGAGGCGTGGGTTCTTTTGGTAGCATTGCAGATATTCTACGGAATATAAAGGCCCCAATCTTTTTAATGTTGTTGTCAGATTCATTGTGGACTTTTGGCAGGCATGATCTTGTAAGGTGGAGTTCTTCAATGGGCGGGATGATGGGTAGACTTTCACAGTGCATTGCAACTTGAAGATCCTGATAGATTGCATTGAATTCTTGTGTGGTAAGGTATCGGTTTCTAGGGGAATATTGTTGGTGTCAACACATTTTTTTTAGTACATTGAGGCCTTTACTAACTCTGTGATCCTGTTGACCTTTTTGTTCTTATTGTGCTTCTAAGTCTTTGTCGACAAGGTATTTGTCAAATTTATTGATGTGAAGACAGTTGAATAGGGGGGGGGGGGGGGGGGGGGGGGGGGGGTGAGTCTGTGTTGTTGCTGTCACGGCTGTTGCCTGGTGAGGGGAGGCCATTTGTTGATGCTAGCATGGTGGGGTTTAGTGCAGATGGCTTTGCTGATGTCGTGTTGAGTTGAATAGAAGTTTGTTTTTGAATATGTTCTGCAAGAGTTTCTGATGTGGACAGGAACTCAGAGATTTTGTTGTTGATGAGTTGGGTGGTGGCTGGGCTGTGGGTAGTGGCTGTCCGTGGCTATCTTGGAGATGATTCCGTTGATCTTGGTAGAGATTGGTGTGGTGTGTAAATGTTCGGTAACAGAAAGTTCAATATTATTTTGTGCCTTTGATTTGGTAATCATGATTTCAGTTTGTGCAGTCACTGTCTCCTTTTCCAGTTGAGTAATGGAATTGGTGAGGCAGTAGTAGTGATTGCAGTTCATGTTTGGAGTGTTGTAGGTGTTGGTTGGCATTGTTTTTGTTGTTACTCTAAAAATCGACCGGATAGATATAACAAATAGTTTAAATTTAAAGAGATGTGAGCTGTTACTATCTTCATCGTACCGATACTGTTGCTGTTGCTGTTGCTGTTGCTGTTGCTGTATTAGCATCATGTTGGTCTTTCTGTATTGGTCGTTCAATGGTATCAATCTTTTATGAGGTTAAGTAGTTTTGTTCGATGGGCCTTATGCTTGATTGGGATATATGTAATAAATGAGGCCCATTCGGAATTGGTATTGATTTTTGTGATTGCAATAAGTAATTTCCTGATGGGATGTTAAGTGTATTCATTTGAACATACTCAACAAGGGTTCCAAGTGTTTACTTATCGGTCCGGTCTTTAAAGATGTCTTGTTTCTGACTGATGAACTCTTTTGTTTGTAGTCTTAAGTGGAATTGTTTTTACCACTTAAGGGTTTCCAAGTAGTGGAGGTGCATTTGATTCTAAGCCACGATTGTCTTGTGTTAATATTTTGCACCTCGGTTGTTTTTCGTTGGAAATTTTTTCAACCAAATTTGCCGCCGACAACGACCGTATTTTTTGCCGACAACAGTTTTTGAGTTTAGCAAACTCCTGTTTGTTGTTGTCCAGAGTGTTTTTGGATAGTGTCTCAATATCCAAACTAACCCTGCAGATAACAACATCTTTTGCACTTTGTACAATTGATGCTTTGTCCAACATTTGGAGCTTTTTGTTCAATTATACGCTGTAGATGGGTTTCAAAGGTATCCCGGTGTGCGGATATTGGTTGTGAATGTATGGTCTTGAGGAGGCGCTTAGCTTTTGTTGTTCGGTGTTCAAAAGCCCATGAGATTGTGGCAGCTGTGTATAGATCCTGTTGGATACGTTCAGTGTGCACAATGTTTTGCATTATTGTTTCTTTATGGTCGGTAAGTTCTTCTTCCGTGGTGGTGTTGAGTCTATTGGTAATATCGGTGAGGGTTGTTTCAGTGTCATAGAGTTTATCTGAAAGTTCAGTGTTCTTTGTTTCCATTGTTTCAAGCTGTTGAGTTTTGTCAACAATACTCTGTTTCTGTTGATGGATGATAGATTCATATTGATTGCTACTAATCTGGAGGTGAATTTTACTCACTTTTTCTTCAATCAATTGTTCAATTTTTGTTGCTGAGATCATGTTGAGGTCAGTGACAGGGCTGGTGGCAGTTGCAGGCAATTTCTCTTTGAGGGCATTGGCGATGGATTTGAGTCCGGTGTCGATTTGATCAAATCTTCCTTCATATTCAGCAACAATCTGAGTATCAATAGTAGAGGTCGGTCGGTTTGTGGCAGGGGGTAGGTTGGTAGTAGTTTGGGTTGAGTCGGCAGTCTTTTGGTGATGTGTTGAAAATTCTGCTGCTAGTCTGGTTTTGAGGTCGGTTGCTGGTATATTATGTAGGCTTGAAGGCATGAAGTTCTTTGATGTACTTAGTGTACGGTAGATGTCGGGGTATGGTTTGGGTTTGAGGGCGGGAAACAAGAATGCAAGTTCAATGGCGCGAAGTTCTCGTTGAATGTTACTGTTGTATTCCTGCATGGTGAGGCGTTCTTGGATCTGTGCTGGGATTGTTGTGGTGGGTGGTTTGGTTGGGATTAGAGGGATACTGTTGTATCTGGCGGGCTGGAGCAGTGGGGGGCTCCGGGGTCTTAGTGGGTGTCTTCTTTTTTTTTGTTTTGCCATGGTGATGATGGTGTTTTATGTTTGGTTCTGTTGTAACTCTAAAAATCGACCAAAGGTATATGATGTTAAAATTTAAAGAGATGTGAGCTCAGAGAGACGCTCTTATTTTTACTACGCATTTTCACTGTATTGGGGCTCTCTGCTGTATTTTACATGGTAGAGATCTTCCCCGGTCTTTTTACTATGGGTTTCATCGTACCGATACTGCTGTTGCTGTATTAGCGTTATGTTGGTCTTACTGTATCGGTCATTCAATGGTATTGGTCATTTTCAGGGTTAAGTATTCTGTTCGATGGGGCGTATGCTTGTTTGTGGTATATATGCCAGATATGAGGCCCATCTGGAATCGGTACTGATTTTCTTGACTGCAATAAGTAATTTCCTCATGGGATATCAAGTGTATTCTTTTGAACATACTTAAGGGTTCCACGTGTTCACTTATTGGTCAGGTCTTTGGATATGTCTTGTTTCTAACCGATTAACCCCTTTTGTTTGTAGTCCTAAGTGATATCGTTTTACCACTTAGGGATTTTCATGTAGTGGAGGTGCGTTTGATTCTAAGCTTTGGAATATTCGTATCTCGTATCGTCTCCCCGCACCTTGGCCGTTTCGTTTTGTCGGCTTTTCCAATCGAATTTGATGCCAACAAGCGTTGTATTTTTTTGGCCGACAACACACCCCTTGATCCAACATGATAACATACCAGTTTGGATGATATGTTGGATTACTGTCGGAGTAGATCGAAGTCGGTTATCAAATCGGATGGTGGTTCTTCCGCATTTTAACGTGCGTGATTTAACCTGGATCCAACCGATTCGAAGTCAGATCAAATCAATCGTAGCAATCGTCAAAGCGCGTACTGTTGACTGGTTTAACCTGGGTAGTGTCCCATGATGTATCTTGCATGGCGGGCG
Source organism: Pseudo-nitzschia multiseries (assembly GCA_037355745.1). NCBI lineage: Eukaryota > Bacillariophyta > Bacillariophyceae > Bacillariales > Bacillariaceae > Pseudo-nitzschia > Pseudo-nitzschia multiseries. Next base: position 10,054,033 of record CM074791.1, read on the forward strand.
TGCAAGATCCATCCCAATGGTTTGGTTAGATCATCAGCAGGGTTGATAACTCCAGGAATATGAATCATCTTGATTTCACCATTTTCTTTCCATGCTTGGATAGCAAAGAACCTGATTTCAATATGTCTGGTTCTTTCAGTTGGCTTCTGGGCATTTATGATTTCAATTGCTGATGCATTGTCTTCATAGATCGGAGTTGGGCCAACTTGGACAAATCCTAATTCCTTGAGTATAGACCTGAGATATCTGGCTGTCTTGGCTGTCTTGGCTGCTGTGACTGCAGCAATGAACTCAGCTTCTGTGGAACTCTGCGCAGTGAGGGACTGAGCTTTGGATCTGTAAACAATTGCTCCACCAGCATAAGTGAAAACATATCCTGTGGTGGACCTGCGATGTTTCGGATCATTGCCATATGCAGCATCAACAAAACACATCAATTTGGCTTGTTTGATATCTTCAGGGAATTTCGGGAGTGATGCATCTTGGACTACGTCGTCGTATGGTTCCCCTGAAGGCAGAGATGGCTCAGCATTTGGTCTGTAGAACCTAATACCCCAAGATCTGGTTGTTCTGAGGTATCGAGTTATGTTCTTCAGACTGGAATAGTGGAAAGCAGTGGGATTGGAACTGTATTTTGACATCAGGGTCACTGCATACCCAATGTCTGGCCGGCAGCTGACATATGCACCAAACATCATTTCGCCTAAGAGTGTCCTGTAGGAGAATCCAGATGTGGATTGCAATTCAGCATGTTCCTTGGTGCCTTCTAATGGTCCATCTGTATGTGATTGAAGTTGACTCAGCACTTCAGTTGATAATGGCGCCGATGGCTTGGAATGAGGTTTCATCTTGGAATCAGTTTCCCAACCATGGGATGTCATAATTCTGTCAATGTAATTTGCAGAGGACAGTTCAATGTAGTCAGCTGTCTGTTTGACATCAATTCCATTGAAGTCTTCAAGCAATCCCATTTTTGTGAAGGGGATTACATCTTCCTTAGGTAGCTTGAGTTTCGCCCCAATGATGTCATAGATCTTGTCAGATATGGATTCTGATGTGCAAGCCAGTGCGAAATCATCGACTTGTCTCAGCATGTAGACTGTTTCACCTTCAAAGACTGTCGTATAGATTGTTCTGTCATGAGTGGTGGTCTTGAAGTTGAGATCAGGGCCTTTCAAAATCTTGTTGATGTGAGTTTCCCAGAGTCTCCTGGATTCCGGATGGCCTTGAAGTGCTTGAAGGACAGGAAGCACCAATCTTCTGTCTATGTCTTTGCCATGCTTGTGTTTACACCACTCTGCATATGCATCACCAATAGTCTGCAAAGTTAATGGGTGTATCTATTGAAGAATCCCTCACCCCTCGAGCGTGTGATTCATGCAAGGCTGAGGTAACATCAGCAGCATTAAACACACGGTTGTGATTGATAGATACAATATAGGCGCCTCATAGTTTGGAGAGAGACTTCTTATGGGAGGAGAAAAGCTTGGAGGCAGGACTTTTGGGAAGGATATATGTGACATAGGCTCTGCCAAGTAGCGAATCATATGCATATCGGAGGCCAAAGGTTTGGTCAGCACAGGAACGTAAAACAGTGAGCCTGAGGTTGGTGAGATCTGCAAAAGGTGAGATGGAGAATTGAAAATCACTGGATGACACCTCATTTGGTTCCAGGGGGAGAGGAATGTTGTCATCAGTCCTGAGCAAGTGCTTGACATTGGTAGGGAGGTCAGTAAGTGGTAAGTCATTCATGCCTTCGTCAAACCGGACATGGGTGGCTATCTTGACTCTGTGCGTCTCAGTATTATACCAAAGAATGTTTCTGGTAGTGTATGGGACAAAACCCAGGAAGATCCCCTTGCGTGCATTGGGTTTGAGCTTGATTGGTTGCTTGCCTGGAGGTCTAACCCAAACTCTGCAGCCAAAGGTTCGGAAGTCAGCAAGATTTTCCTTATATCCAGTTGCCAATTCTAAGGGTGAATGGTGCTGGCGACCTTCAGGGAACACATTGGACAACCTCAGGGCATGGTAGAATGCAAAAGGCCAGAACTTGATGGGCAAATTTGCACCACTCAACATGGTTCTCATTGAGTTAGCAAGGGTTTGGTGAGCTCGTTCAACGGTACCATTCTGGTGAGAAGCATCAGCACCAGTTGGGAAAATGGAGTATCCAAACGCAGAGAGGAGGTTTCTGATATCAGGATTGTGATAGAGTTCGCCACCTTGGTCTACGGAGACATATTTGTTGGCACAAGCTGGGTTGTGCTGGGAGAAAAACTGTTCGAGCCAATGGAGCGGTGCTGCTTTGGAGATTCTGGTATCACCATACTTCATACCGGTGTAGTGATCTGTGATGAGGATCCAAGCTGTCTCGCCATGAATGCCTTCGTAGTCACGCTTTCGTTTACTATCGGAGGATCTGGCGCCGGAAAAAGCAAAGTCAATAGATAAGCCCTGAAAGGGCTGGGTAGCCTTTCGTGTGGAATGGGATCCAGCAGGATGTTTTGTTTGCTTACACTGGATACAAGTTGGGCATTGGTCAAGGATACTGGTTTGCCGTTGGAACTTTGGTACGCCCAGAATGTGCTTGTGAGCGTTGTATAGGAAGTCATCACATGGGTGTCCGAGCCGCTGATGCCAGAGAAGTTTTGATGTTTTGGCTTTGATGGCTTGAATGGGGATATGTTTGTCAACGATCATGGTAAAAAAGGATTTTGCATCAAACAGAGGAGTGTTGCTGGTAGCAGGTTGTGTTCTGGCGGCTTCAGTGCATTTTTTGTAGCGTAACAAGATTTGTGTAGGTATCATACCTGAAGTTGCTTATGGCTTCTTTAGAGGCTAGATCACAAGCTGTCTTGAACTCTAAGTCAGTGGCTAAAGCATATGCTGAGGAAGTCGCACAATTCGCATATGGGGATGCAAAGTCAAGGTCTGGAATCAGTACTGGGTGTGTGAAGCACTGACCATCAATGATGCTTCCATGTAGGACAATGCTTTTGGCAGTGCTCTGCTTGTGATGACAAATAATCGTGAGGTTGCCATTTTGTTGAACAGATGAGTCAAGGTTGTCAGTGAAGGCTTTGTGTATGGACTGCCCACTGAACTGATGTCTCATTCGTGATGTCATTCCACAGAGGTCATTCTCACTCAGCAATGTGGTCGAAAGGGAGGGAGAATAATAGAAGAAGACTTTTAGATAGCCTATGTGATTGGGTGCTGGAATATGCAAGTAGCCAGATCCTTCTGGAATACAGGTGGCTGCCTTTCCGCCTATTGCTGCTGTGAGCCTGACCGGACATTTTCTCAGCTTGGTGTAAGGTTTGTAGTCATGCAGGATATGCTTTAGGTTTGTGCAGGAAACTTTGGCACCTGTATCAATCTGCGCTCTGATACCCTGTTGGAAATATGCTGCAGCTGCAATAGGATCTGAAGGGACAAGATTCTTGACATGGTTGGTGTCGCCTGGGATAGGATTGTCTCGGTTGAAGTTGGGATCTCCATTGGTCTCCAGGTGTGATTCCAATACAGGGGCTGTAACTTCAAGTCATTCCATATCACAGTAGACATCAATTGGGATTGAAGGCTGGAGGCTATCCCTGGGGAGAAGATTGACAGCACCAATCTGAAAAGATTTGTAGGAGCTGACACTGCTGGAGTCCCACGAGGGGCATAAGCTGTTCACTTGAGAGGCTGTGGCATTGTCAAATCCTTGAGGTTCATCTTGAGGTGATGTCATATGGCTGCAAGAAAGACTGTCTATTCTTGGCCTTGGCAAAAAAGTTGGTCCTCTGGTTCATCATCTGGGGAGGTTTCATCCGGATACTCATCTTCAATGTGGATTTGGGAGATGTGTTGAGTAGAATCCAAGAGCTTTTTGGTTTCTCTCATGTTTTTGCTGATGTAAACGGCAGTGGCAATCCTATGTTTCCTGAGTGACTCAACGTCTTGCAGGGCAGGGCAGTTGTCAAAGTTGTGTCCAGAGGTATGACAAACAATACATTGCCTGGAGGTGTCAAAGAGACTGGGTTCTTTGTCGAATGCAGTGATGGCATTGCAATATGCTTGATGGAGGAAGGGATTGTCAGATTCTTCATCCATCTCAGGGTACCCAAGTGATTCAATCAGGCTGATTGAGTGAGAAGTCAAAGTAGAAGGTGTTCTAACAGAGTTGTTACCAGCGCGTTTTTGGAACCTATCACTTCGGCGAGGGCCTGGTCTGGTTCCTGTGTTTGGTATGTGCTTGGGCAGATTTGGTTTGGAGGTTTTGTCCTTGTACTTCTTCTCAGCTTTGATCTCTTGCTCATATGTTTGCAGAGTCTGTAGGAGCCTGCCTGCTTTGTATTTGTCTCGCTTGAATTGGTCATCTGATTCGGGTTCATCTTCTGTTTTCTCAAAGAGTTCATGTGAGAGAGTGGTTCCTTCAATGAGGTTGCTAGCTTGTTCTTCTGTTGAACTGATGGTGCTGGGTTGATTCTGGAGGAAAACTCTAAGTCGCAAGTAATCCTTGTACCGGAAGTAGTATTCTTCAAGTGATTCATTTGCATCTTGATTGGGAGGATTTCTGACCATTCTACCTGCATTGGATGGCCTTTTGGAGTTGGGATGCGTCTGAGCAATGACTGTGTACAGAGCTTTGTAACCTTGTCCCCTTCAAAGCTTTGAATGGTGGACTTCATTCTTCCACATGAGTCAGGGATGATCTTATCAGTTCTGAGTGCAGTGTAGATGAGATTACCCCATTCGTGAATCGCTAATTCATATCTTGCAGGTAGATCTTGTGGGAGGTTGTCTCCAATGGTAAATCCTCGGAGATGATCAGCTTCACGCATGTAGAGGTAGTATGGGTGGATGTAGATGTGGTGTTGCTGTGCATGAGCAGTGATTTCTCTGTACCATTTCCTAACCTGAGGATGGGTTGAATCCTTTAGTTGTGGGAATCCTGAGAGAAACAGTTTGTCTCTAGCTGCTTCCTTGGACTTGTCAGAGGCTCTGGTTAGATCAAAGCAGTCACCACTTCTAGTGATCAGGCGCTGGTCATTTCTACCACTGCCTAGGTTGTGTAGGTAGTAGTTTTGCCTGACAATTGTTTCATTTCCCGATGAGTCTGTGTAGGTGATTGGAAAGTCTTTCATATCATCTCTGGAGAGGAATTCATCTCGCCTATAGTATCTCTCCTTAACTGGTGGTGGTAAGGTTGCTGGATTCCATGGTAGGTCGAGTGTCGCTTGGTGGTTGGCACCGGCATTGTTATTGTTGTTGCCATTGTTGACCAATTGCTGTAGTAGGGTTGTCAATTGTCTCATGTTGGCGCCTTCTGCAGTGGGTATGGAGGGTGTAGCTGTGGCATCTTCGTCGTTGTCGTTTGTTTCAGGGAAGCTGTAGATTTTTGTGTCATAGACCTCATCAAAGTGTACTGCATCCCAATTTGGTTTGAAGCCCCAGTGTGCTGCTCTGATTTCTATGAGGAGGGTGTCTTGTCCTTGTTCGATGGCTAGTGCTCCTGCCTTGTCCATCGAGTGTTTGTTTCTGATTCTCTTTGCCGTTTTGTTTGGAGCAACATACCAGAGACAAGCGTCTGCAAAAAGGGTGGATATGTGTCCCTTATTGATCTCAGTTTGCTCCTTGGGGGGGGGATGATATCCATGATTGTATTTACAATAATTTTCTTGAGCATGGTAACGGGATCTGGAGGCAGCGTCTTTGGTCCTTTGGTGTCAGCATCGTCGTCTGTGAGGAACAGGCCAGCAGTGTCTTCTAGATCATGGTGGAATGAGTCGTTGAGGGCCTCATGTTTGTGGGCATTGCCTTTGGTTGGGAATGTCCCAAATCGGATTGCAATTTCCTGGATTTAATTCCAGTCAAATGGAGGTGCAGGCGGCATGATTTAGAGACGGCGGTGGTCTCTATCTTGTTTCAATGTAATCGTAATCGTGCGATCGTCGTAAGTATCATTCGGTCGTCAAATCGTCGATGTCGGAACGTTTGATGGTGTGGAATCGTAGTCGGTGGATAGCCGTTTGATGTAATTACCCGGTGACGTTGGTGTTAATGCAAGCGAGCGTAGTAGAAACGAAACAAATCAACCTTGGGAACGAACCTTCGGTGTTATTCTTGGATATGATCGTCCGTGGATGTGTATCTTGGTAGAATTGTTCTGTTCGATCGTAATTGTCGATGTTGCGATGGAATTAACCGGCGATATCGGAATCGTTTGATCGTAGTGGTAGAAACGAAACAATAGGCGTCGGTGTGGATGCGCGTCGAAGCGGCGATGTGTATTACAGAAGGAGATTCTTGGTAGAATGTTCTGTAGATACACCCCTTGATACGTATGCTTGGTCGTGTATTACAGAAGAAGATTCTTGGTAGAAGGATCTGTATACACCCCTTGATACGCGAGTAAGGAGGAGAGAGAGGCGGGGGGGGGAGGTCTATTGATACAGCCCGGCGTGCAAGTCCCATACCAAGTATACTCTGGCTGTAACCAACAGTGGAGGTGCTTTAAGGGGCGGAGATAGGTAGCTTAAGGTATCCACTTGTTAGTGGAAGGTATAAGGGCTCTATAACCTGTTGTAACTCTAAAAATCGACCAAAGGTATATGATGTTAAAATTTAAAGAGATGTGAGCTCAGAGAGACGCTCTTATTTTTACTGTGTATTTTCACTGTATCGGGGCTCTCTGCTGTATTTTACATGGTAGAGATCTTCCCCGGTCTTTTCACTATGGGTTTCATCGTACCGATACTGCTGTTGCTATATTAGCGTTGTGTTGGTCTTACTGTATTGGTCATTCAATGGTATTGGTCATTTTCAGGGTTAAATATTCTGTTCGATGGGGCGTATGCTTGTTTGTGGTATATATGCTAGATATGAGGCCCATTCGGAATCGGTACTGATTTTCTTGACTGCAATAAGTAATTTCCTCACGGGATATCAAGTGTATTCTTTTGAACATACTTAAGGGTTCCAAGTGTTCACTTTGTCACATAAACGATGCTCATGCTTTCATCATATTCCTGCGATGTTTTTAAAAATTCCGAAACATTTTGTTGCGCGCACAATAAATAATTCTCTACCTATTTTTGCACGCAACAATTTCAAGTAGGTCTATTTTCGCCACCGTTTTTTTCAGCCCTCGTACCATGCTTGCTTCAGAATCTTTCTATTCTACAATTTTGTTTCATGCTTACCCCGATAATATTTATTCGCCATTCAATTTTTGTTTTTTCCACACGAAACTCCTCATGTTTTGTAATAATATCTTCTATGTACACTGATATTGTTGTAGCGTTGATACAAATTTCTTAACAAATATACAAGCTTCTTGATAACCAGCAATGTATTCTGTTATGTTGCTTTCACAATACTCACACTACATTTATCGAATATCAAAAGCCAACAACCATATTTTTGTACTCATAAGAAAGTATTTTATCTGCATTTGCAATAATCTCCGACATTTCACAATATTCACGCTACGCATATCAAATACCGAAATACAACAAGCATATTTTGTAACGAATATGAAAGTATTTTATCAGCTTTTGCAAATACCTCGTTTATTGTATTATATTCGAACAGAAGACCCGGAACAATATTGTGCAAACCATAAAATAATAATGAACTAGCCGTGCTACTCTCATGATGTTGTTATCACCAATTACTCTGGTTCATTTTTCATGTATTTGAGGTATAATTTGTATTCCTCGGTATCCTTGCCAAGAATCTGAAGCAAGCTACGTTTTCTCTTCCGTCTTTTTCCCTTTTTACTTTCTTCATCCTCCTCCTTATCTTGTTGTTTATGATTGCAATTTTGTTTTTGGTACATTTTAAGTAGTTCCGTCTCTAATTCTTTCGACTGTTGTTTCTCCCTTCGTTCTTCTAATTCGCTTACTAGGTATTCGTAAAGATCTTGTCCCTCGTTACTCCATTCCTCCTTATTTTCTGACTTACCGTCAGTGAATTTTTTTCTCAACCTCGTGCCCTTTGTTGTGTTTAGCCACGAGTCGTAGTCGTTGTAAAGGAAAAGCAATGCAAAAGCTTCATCGCTTGGGGTGAAAATGTTACTGACTGTCATTCTGACTGATTTTCTTTTGAAGTCTGTCTGTTTTGGTGACACCGCTCCAAGAATTCTTTTCATGAAGTATTTGAATTCTGGTGAACTTTTCCGCCGATAGTCTTCATGCAATTGGTACCTATTTTCTGAGTTCACGTCTTGGGTGTCCGTGATTAGAACCGTTCCTGGGAAACTATCTGGTATCTGGTTGTTCCTTTTATCGTCTACATGTCAGTGTTAATATGACCAAAATGTTAGAAAGGATTATGAAAGAGTGCATGCCGGCAATCATTTTATTGTTGGTTGCTTACCTTTGTAGTTTTTCCTGGCAAGAGTTTGAGCATTGTGTCTACACGTAGTGACTGCTCGGCAATAAATTCCACTCCACTTTTGTTCCTTTATAGCGATCGTGTTTGGTATTTCATTGTTATTCATTAGTTTTGCAATGTTGAATATCATTGCCTTCACAAATGTATTCTCTGGCGGGAATTTAAATTTCCTGAACGCTGTTTCTTTGACGTGTTTGACAATGTTGTTTTCCAAGTTATTGTTATCATATTCTTTTGTTGTCTGTACAATATTTCTGTTGCTACTGTTGGTGGTTCTATATGTTTGGCTATCGTTTGTGTTTGTTCGGTCACTTCCCGATACACTGCTGTGCGGGCTGTTTGTGTTATTGGTAACAATGGTTTTACCTGTCACCCGACTGCAACTACTCAGTTCTACCATTATTTTTTTGTTAAATCGTGCACCTCAACTTACCGTTTTTTCCTTTGATTGATTTGGCGCGCTATTTTATGATAATAATGTTGTTTGAAGGAAGCGTTTGGCATGTTTTTTTCATTCATACTGTACGCCCTGTAAGTGCTTGATTTACTGCCTCCCGGGAAGTGCTGTATTACTATTAATTGTACTACCTGTGAGTGTTGTTTTACTGGCGCCTGCCTATCTTTTGTTTGCGCGTGCCGTGATATTCTGCAATGTGGTGTCCTGAAAATTTTGGCGCGGACCACAATCCGTAGGTTCCACTGAGGGTAATCGTACGTAGCCCAAGCATTGATTCTCGTACCTATTGTCTTTTCATTTTCTGCAACGGTGTTGCAGGAAAAGCCCTTTTTGTTGTTTTGTTATTTTCTATGGAGTACATTTTTCGAATGTACCGACGTCTTTTTGTACTAGTCCATCAAAAACAGACTAACTTTAAGTAGTGTAACTTTTCTCGTCAGGATATGATTGGTTCTTGATATAGATGTTAACGTGTCCAGTGGATCGATTCCTCCGTAGAGATGTGGTGTACAAAGGGTAGTCTCCGTAATTTTTGGTTATTATTTTTTGATTTTTGTATGAACAAGTAACCAAAATAGTGTTTCTCAGTTACTTTTTGAGTGCAAAAGTGTGTTATTTTCTGAAATGTTTGGATGAATATTGCTCATACTATGGATTGGGGAGACTATGAAACAACGTTGACAAGTCTCAGGCTGATACTTTAGTCATTATGAATTTTAGAATAATTTTTGTCCCTGGACATGCATGTACCAAAATAGTGATTCCTACTCAGTTTTTGAGTGCAAATGTGTGACATTGACTGCAATTTCAGGATGAAAAGTGTTCATACTATGGATGGGGTACACTACAAAACAAACTGTACAAGAAACAGGCTGATACTTTAGTCAGTATGAATTTTAGAATAATGTTTGTCCCTGGACATGCATGTACCAAAATAGTGATTCCTACTCAGTTTTGAGTGCAAATGTGTGGCATTGACTGCAATTTCACGATGAATAGTGTTCATACTATGGATGGGGTAGGCTATGAAACAAACTGTACAAGAAACAGGCTGATACTTTAGTCAGTATGAATTTTAGAATAATTTTTGTCCCTGGACATGCATGTACCAAAATAGTGATTCCTACTCAGTTTTGAGTGCAAATGTGTGGCATTGACTGCAATTTCAGGATGAATAGTGTTCATACCTTGGATGGGGTAGGCTATGAAACAAACTGGACAAGAAACAGGCTGATACTTTAGTCAGTATGAATTTTAGAATAATTTTTGTCCCTGGACATGCATGTACCAAAATAGTGATTCCTACTCAGTTTTTGAGTGCAAATTTGTGACATTGGCTGCAATTTCACGATGAATATTGCTCATACTATGGATGGGGTAGACTATGAAACAAACTGGACAAGAAACAGGCTGATACTTTAGTCAGTATGAATTTTAGAATAATTTTTGTCCCTGGACATGCATGTACCAAAATAGTGATTCCTACTCAGTTTTAGAGTGCAAATGTGTGGCATTGACTGCAATTTCAGGATGAATAGTGTTCATACTATGGATGGGGTACACTGCGAAACAAACTGTACAAGAAACAGGCTGATACTTTAGTCAGTATGAATTTTAGAATAATTTTTGTCCCTGGACATGCATGTACCAAAATAGTGATTCCTACTCAGTTTTAGAGTGCAAATGTGTGACATTGGCTGCAATTTCACGATGAATATTGGTCATACTATGGATGGGGTAGACTATGAAACAAACTGGACAAGAAACAGGCTGATACTTTAGTAGTGTTCATACTATGGATGGGGTCGACTATGAAACAAACTGGACAAGAAACAGGCTGATACTTTAGTCAGTATGAATTTTAGAATAATTTTAGAAAATATCTTGTAGTACACAAAGCATGTAGAAAGCTACAGTAGTAGAAACCTACGCAAATTCAATACCAGGAATTATCTACAACGCACAGCGTGTAGAACAAATCGAAGCCCGTAGAAACCTGCACGAATTGAATACCAGGTATTGTCTAGTACGAAAAGCGTGTAGAAAGCTACTGGAGTAGAAACCTACACAAATTCAATACCATGTACTACCTAGTACGAAAAGCGTGTAGAAAGCTACGCTCGTAGAAACCTACACAAATTCAATACCAGAAATTCCCTACTACAAAAAACGTGTAGAAATCTACGTGAGTTGAAGTATGGATTTTTTTTGGAACGTATGTACGAGAGGTTTTTTCTGGTAGGTACGTATGAGATTTTTTTTTCAAACGTACGAGATAGATTTTTTTTGGTACGGTACGTACAAGATTTTTTTTTCTTCTCATACGTACCGAAATTGAGGTACGTAGGAGATTTTTTTTCCAACCTACGAGATAGATTTTTTTTTGTACGTACGAGATTTTTTTTCTTCGAATGTACATACTTGTACCGTAGTAGGAGATTTTTGACATCTTGATGGCAGGGTGTCAAGGTGTCAAGGTGTCAGGAAAGAAAAAAAATTCAAACACACACACAGCGAAAAGTAAAAAAAACTCACACACACACACACACACACACAGTGTGATTAATTTTACAGTGTGATTCTCTTTTCCCTTCATAATCTTCTTACCCCGACTTATCAAAAGCAGAGTTGCTTTACTGTACTTGTACGATTGGCACTCCGTCCGAGCACGTGGAATCCCTCCGAAGTGCTAGTAATAGCATTAGGCCGGCTGATTCAGGCTTGAGATATTTTAGTGCGAAGTAACTGCCTTGTACTGCAAGACAATAGAGTGCATCGGACGAGTGATTAGTTGCTGGAAAGATATTCTTGTTCGGATTCGCGACCCAAACATAGACGTCTTGAAAGCACAAAATCTGCATCCCTTGCATATCTATATCATCAGGAACAAGATCCAGTTTTTCGTTACATAGGAGTAAGATTTCTTCAAATCAACGGCACGATTGTCTGAACAACGTATTGGCAACAACGTAATGGCAACAACATATCGGAATCGGCACCAACAATTCGAATCAAAGGCAACGCCGAGTGGAAGGCAACAACGTGAGATAGATAGACATTGGTGCTCGCCTGTTGCATTGCTGATGATGCTGTATTTCCTCACTTCTATTTTTTTTCTTATTTTCATAGGGAGGGATCGTAACAACGGATTGAGGAGGTGTGGCAAATCTTTCCTGGTGTCGCTAGAGGTGCGTCGCCGTCTTCCTTGGAGGCTGCAACATCCAACCGGAACACAAAAGCGGAACATTACTAGAGGCATGGCGAATCTTTCATTGAGGTGGAACAACGGATCGGAACAACAAATTGTCAGCATCGAATTGATTGAACGCCAACAGTGTAGGTTAGTGGCATGTAGATTATATTATTCTGTTGTTATTATTTACTCTACTAGTACTACATCAATAGATACTCACCCATTTTGTTCAATTATTATATAGTGTTATAGATATGCAACAGCAACAACGATCAAAACGAAGCCACAGGATGAATCAACGGCAACAAATCAACAACAGCAATCCACCCAGAGAGCCACTCAAAACACTGTCTGCTGCACGCTTCCTGCTTCTCCGCTCCAAACGCTGATGCTTGCTGATGGCTTCCTGCTGCTCCTCCAAAACGCCACTCCGCTAGTCGCGGTTGCTGTTGCTCTTGCTATTCGCTGTTGCTGTTGCTCTCGCTATTCGCTGTTATTGTTGCTCTCGCTAGACCCCATCGCCACTGGTCACTGCTGGCTTCCTGCTACTTCAGCTCACTGCTGGCTTCCTGCTGGCTTCCTGCTGGTCCATAACGCTGCTGGAAACGCCGCTGCTTGCTGCTGGCTTCCTGCTGATATTTTGAAACGCAATTGCACCATTTTGAAGAAAACTGGAATTGTATGACTGTACCCTTGAAAATACGGAAAAAGGCCATTCCGTGCAACGCCGTTGCAGAAATTGGAAAAACGCAAAATACACATGAAAAGGGGAGTACATCAAAAACCATAAATACACAACTTTACAAAGAACAATTTACAAGTACTCCTCCAAAACAAAAGCAAAAAATTCTGCAACGCCGTTGTAGAATAGTGGAATAATGAATAATACGTAAATCAATTTCAGTACAAATATCACTGATAATAAACTTGTTCGTTCAAGTCATGTGCTGTCTTCACCATCTCGTACTATTGATTCTAAATTCTTCTTTTCCAATGCAGCCATTGTCTCACGGAAATTAAACAACCATAGCTCACGATTTCCCAGCACAAAATACTGGTCAGGACTACCATGGTTTCTAACAACGGCAGCTTCGGACTCAATGGCGTTGCAGTCGAACAAATACAATTTGTTTCGCAACTCACCTTGCTTTACCAACGCATGATGGTGTTTTTTTCCTTTATCCCTCTTGCTTGGTATGGGGTCTGCAGAAACAAAGCAACGAGCGACGGCATAATAACCATTGTGCACTAATTCGAAACCACTAACGGAGCTACCCACGGGGAAAGGACCTTCGAGGTAAAGCAGGCACAGAATCTGACATGGATAAACTTGCAGTCCACGCCCATCAAGGAGGTCGAGTTGAAAATTAGCCCAGTCATACCATACATTGGACAATTGTCCAGAATCAGACTTAAACGATGGATGGGCACGAAACAATAATTTCATCTCACGATATTTGTCATACCTCTTGTGCTCCGTGGTTCCAAAAAGCATGCTGGTGCCCACAGCTGGAAGGACCACGTCGCAACAAAATTTGAGAACATCCGATGGAAACCAGGGTACACTTGCGTTTTTTTTTTCATCCCACTTCATGTAAGGGAGACCATTCATCACACCAATCCAAAATGAAGACCCAGCTGACCAACCACCCTCCTTAGGATGATTTGGTCCGGTTATGGGTCTATGTTCGAACAAATCAAATTCACGGTCAAGTCGATCAATAGTTCGATACTCCATCACTCGGTTGCAAGTTTGCTTGATTAGTGTGGACTTGTTTTGTTGAGTTCTCTTAGCAGGAGCCTTCACTTCAGTTTTATGATTGCTCTCACTCGCAGCAGAGTCCCATCCAGTTGGAGGACCAAATAATCTCATGTACTATGATAAATGAAAATACATGTGATTCTTCACCAGATTGTTACCCTCTCCCTTACTTCGTTGCAGATTGTTATTTATACAGTTGATGAAAAGAACAACCATTTTGTCAACATTCAAAACACCTTTCTTGTCTTGTTTGAAAACCTCGTCAAACGTTCCGGCGTATTTTAGGAACTCTTCCATACCCAACAACAACTCAATGGCGTAAATACGTCGGTCAATTTCCTCTTCACACTTTCTGCTCTTGTTCTCAAGATTGGATGGCGTCTTTCGAGACAACAACAATTGACGACCTCCAGCAGACAGAAGTGACAGCATCTGAATATAAAGCATCCCAATGTACTGGTTACCCTCCTTCTTTGCTGTATGTATTGATTCTGAAAAATTGGTTCGTGGGAAGTCACGATCGGATTGCCTCTGAACAGCACCACCGTAGTAACTGGCTAACCTTTCCATCTCACCAAGAAGCCGCTGGTTATTGCCTAAAAAGTCCTCGCGGAACGTCTCCGCTGCACGCTTTGCACAACCAAGTTGGTGCATATGGAGTCTCTCTCCCGGCGACGCTAGATGAATATTATGTGGGTTTTCTCCAAAATCAAGGTCATAAAAAGCGTTGCCGTTATGTACACTGTGGTGAGAGATGTTTTTGAAATACTGTTCAACATTCACTCCTTCGTCAACCGTTGGAGCAGTAAAATCAGATATATTCCAGAGCCGAATGGATTTGTACTCATCCCCATTTTGGTGCTTAGACACTTGCATGTTACCACTTTTAAGTGAAACGGGAACCTTCAAAACATTCACACGAGCATTAATACCAAGTGCTCTGGGACAATTGCAATGCCTACAGATCATCTTTGAGTTCGATGTTTGATAATGTCCACAAAGTTGGTCGTGCTGGGGAGTATCACCTATGAAATAAGCAACCGCAAATTTCATTCGAACAGACCATTTCTTCTTGTTCCACGGCAAATTAGACCATTCAATACCATCCGTTTGGTTGCAGGCATCTTTCAACGAAGAAAGAGCCAAACGAAGGCCAGAGTGAAGATGATTCACATTGTCAATTGATTTGGCACATTTATCACGTGAACCCGTTGGATGAAAATATATAGCCTCCCAGGCATCTGGCCGGGAGTTTCGAGTTAGGGTGTTGAATATGCCAAGAGTCATGTTCAGTGGGGTAAGAGTGGTTTGACCACTATTGTCAATTGCAATTCCATCCATGTAGAGAATGATAGGAACCAGAATTTCATTCGATTTGGATTTGCATCTCTTCTCCCAAGTGTTGATCCACCATTCACCATGATGGAGTTCGTCAATATCAATATTGCCTTGAAGTTCTGGATAACGGACTGGTAAGGTGGGGTCTTCAGCATGGGGGAATGACAGATTGGCTTCCTTCACCAAAGTCACATTCGTTAATAGGGAATGAAGTGCTTTTTGGAATGACCGGACATAGATTTGTTTGCGACTGGAAACGTCAGCACTCTGTGATTTCTTAGAACACCAGTCAATAAGATGAGGTTCAAACCCATCACCTTTTATTTCAGGCACAGTTGCAGAAATCTCCTTCATGACACTTGCCCTGGTCTTTATGAGATTGCCTTTAGTCCATGAAAATAAATTAAGCCGCTCCGATTCTATAGCCCATTCATACAATTCCTTCTCTGCAACTAATGGTATGCTATGATTCCGCATGATTTTCATTAACTTGATCTTGACCTTCAGTTCGTCAGATATGTTTCTTCCTACATTGGGTGTTGTAATTGTCGTGTTTGAATCACAATGGGAATCGTCAACATCAATGTTGTTGTCTTCTTCGTCATCATTGACACTCAAAGAGTGGGGGGCCTCTATGCTCTCACTTCCTTCTTCCTCATCGTCATCATTAGGAAAGAAAAAAATGTCATCGGAAACAGAATCATCGTCATCCTCTATGTTTGTTAATTCCTGACCAATCAAGGCACGCCCAATCAGTTCGACAGAAGGGTCGTACATAACTTGATTGTCAAGCACCTCTGGCAATGTGCCGTCACTACTCTGTGGACCATTACGGGTGTTCGTTAGACCTAATTGTTGAGTAGCATCCTCGAGCTTCTTCGATTTTCTAATGAATATGCAAGATGCAAAATCTACTAGCCCCGAAGATTGCTTGAAATAAGAATAGCATGATGCGTCATTCAAAATATGGTCCCGAAGACCGGGAGAAACAACTACTCCCGTTTTCTTTCTTAGTCGTGCTGTAAACAGGGGGGGTTTCTGCTTCTTGGTAACCTTCTTCTTTCCCCTACCTATAGTGATCAGAGGAGAGTCCCGGTAGCAACGTACACAATAAACCTGATATTTAGGTGTCGTCACCATCGTTAGTACGATAGCCAGTAATAACAATAGAAATGAGGAAACGATTGAGATTGAAAAATTGCGACCATGCACTGTTTGTTTCAGGCATCAAATTCAGTAACATGCCACTACTTCGGAAACAGATGCCAGTGGGGTAGGAAAATGTAATGTGCATAAAAATATTATGAGTTCGACATTAATTTCAATAAATAGGGTGAAATTACAAAGGGGGACCAGTGGAGTTCGACCCAAATATGCGCGTGATTCCGAAAGAACCCCGAATCTCGTTTGTGTGACGTTATTGGTCAGGTCTTTGGATATGTCTTGTTTCTAACCGATTAACCCCTTTTGTTTGTAGTCCTAAGTGATATCGTTTTACCACTTAGGGATTTTCATGTAGTGGAGGTGCGTTTGATTCTAAGCTTCGGAATATTCATATCTCATATCGTCGGCTTTTCCAATCGAATTTGATGCCGACAAGCGTTGTATTTTTTTGGCCGACAACAGGTTCTTCTGTTCTTCTGTTCTTTGGGATGTTCTTCGGTTTGGTCTTCTGTTTTGACCGACCAGGGAACGGCCCAGCAAGTCCAAGAAAGCAGTAGTAATCTTACTACTTACAAGTAATCTTACTTGCACCGTGTTTACGGTATTCATACGAGGTGTAAGTACTCATTGCAGCGTGCGGTACGGTATTAGAAGTACTACCGTAGGCTTAGCTTTTTGTCCTTACCTTACTACCCACAACTCTAATTATTTTTTGTTTTGGTTGAGCTTTCGAAGAATTTGAGTTGCCTCTTCCGATCCAATACAGTACTCGTACGTACTCGTACTTGTTCCGTACTCGTACGAGTATGAGTACTCGTACTCGTACCGTCCACACCGTACATCTTTTGTGCATTTTTGTCGAACCCACGAATCTTACTCGTTCCGGTAGGCCCTGCGGCATTTTTTGGCAATGATTTTGCGGTTATGCATAAGTTATGCATGCGCATGCATTGGCACTACGAATAGTATCTGCGGCAATGGAAAGCCGTATCGTACGGTACGTACTCGAACTTTTTGGCCACCATGCAAGTATCGGTAGATTCGGTCATCCAAACCGTTCGAGTAAGATACGATACATACAAGTACTCGTACTCGTACCGGTACGAGTACGTACAGCAATCCACCCAGAACAATCCAAAAAATGATAGTCAAATTTCTCAACGAAATAAAAAATACTCCGTAATAAACACAGAGTGAACAGTTAATAAAAAATATTCACGAGTGAATACATTGAATAGATTTTTGGCCCGCCCAGCGGATGAATATTTTTCTCAACTGACGAATTTGGAATTGTGGAATTCCTGAATAAGAAACAGTAACTATCTGTTTGATCACTACACGTTGGGTGACTGAATGTTTGATTTTAAGATTCCGTTGGAGTTTATTCGGTTTTTATTCAGTTCATAAAATCTGGCAAATGAATAAATCTACTGTATGTACTATGAAGTCGCGTACGGTACGTACCTCAATAGGTATGTGAATAGATTTAATCACTTTGAACGGAAACTTTTCATTCATTTTATGGTGGTGGGAATCACTCAAATTGCATCAATTTTGAATCGCAAGCAATATTCTTCGAGAACGAGAACGAGCACGAGCACAATCACGAGCACGAGTACTCGTACCATACAGTGCGACTTACAACACAACGCATCTCGAATCTCGATAGAATACAATACATCGATCGTGAACACTGTACTGTAATTGGCGAATTGGTGAACAGAACAGAGCAGAACAGAAGAGAGCAGAGCAGAGCAGAGCAGAAGCAAACAAAACAAAACCAAACACAACAAACAAAACCAACTGCTTGTAAGCAAGTAAGAATGAAGGCAATCACGTTTTATGTCCGAGGCCCGCCTGCAGATAACGCTTCTTTTAGTGGGTGCTGTCGCACTCTCCATGGTTTCGGTGATCCCATCGATCAACCTTGTCGTGCCCCCGCCCTTCGAACAAGAACGAAGACGAGAACAAAAAGAAAACGAAAACCTCGAACTAGACCTAGACCTAGACCTAGACCTAGAACGAGAGGAGACAGTGACAGTTACATCGGCATCCACATCCACATCCACATCCGTGACGCAGCATCTGCGTACAGAATCGAAATCCAAATCACAACCACAACCACAATCACCACCACAATCCAAACAACAACAATCCAAACAACAATCCAAACAACAATCCAAACAACAACCAAAACAACAACAACAATCCAAACAACAACAACAACAACGACAACAACAGCAACAACAACCAGTCACCACAACAACACTCACACAGGGCCTAACACCGGACGGAATCGATTGGTCGGACGATATTTTCGTCCGCAGCGGCTGGGACGGCGACCCGATCGTCATCGAATCCCACAAGCTCTTGTTTTTTACCGTCCCCAAGAACGCCTGCACGACCTTCAAGAAACTCTTTCGCCGGATGATGGGCTACGACGATTGGCTCAAAGCGAGCGCCCACAATCCAAAGACGAACGGTCTGCGGTATCTCGGAAACTACAACCGGAAGCAACAGACCGAGATGATGGTGTCCCCCGAGTGGACGAGGGCGATCTTTGTCCGGGATCCGATGGAGCGGGCCCTCTCGGCCTATTCGGACAAGGCGATGAAAACGACCCACGATTACTGGAAGCCGCCCGTGAACGGGGCGTACCTCAAGCGGATTTGCTGCAAGATGAATCCCGATGCCGCAAAAACAACCAAGACAAAACCAAAACCAAAACCAAAACCAACAAAAGCAGCAGCAGCAGCAGCAGCGATACCGAAGGTTTGCCGGTCCGCACCGCTGGTTCCCTACGAGGCCAACCTCACAAAGTACAACTTCCCCTTTGCGGCATTTGTCGACGGATTCTTGACGGAGGGGTCGTGCAACGATCCCCACTGGAGGCCACAGATCGAGCGCATGTCAATTGCGAACTGGAAGTACATCAACTTTGTCGGTCGGTTCGAGAATCAGATGGAGGACACGCACCGGTTGTTAAAACAAATCGGGGCCTACGACGAGTTTGGTGCGAGCGGGTGGGGGAAGGAAACACCAACACCACAACCCAACAACAACGGAAACAACAGCAACAACAACAACAACGACAACCTATGGACGCTCCCGATTTTTGCGACCAATATAGCCCTCCACAAGACGGGATCCGGGAGCGAGGGTCACATGAACCAGCACTACCACACGAACGAAATCCGGGAAGCGGTTCGGAAGCACTACGGTGACGATTACCGGTTCGAGCTGTTTGGGTTTACGGATCCGTTTCTCGAAACCGAAACCGAACTAGAAACCGAAACCGAAACCGAAACAAAGAATAAATCGGGACGATAATCAATCGCAGCGTCTCTTCATGCGATAGTTCGCGGTCTCTACGGTGTGGAGTGAAAATTAGGCGAATACGTATATATACATATATATATATATATATACATACATATTCGACCCTCGGATCAATCGTTGTCGCTGTTCTGCTTCGAAACCGGGGGACGGAGACGAAACCAAACGAAACAAGAGGAACCGAAATCAATAATGAAACGTGTCCAGATTGCATTGGATTCGGTCCGATATGATCCGATCCGATCCGATCGGATTGGATTGGAGCTGCGCGAGTGTTTTTGTTTACTGTGCGTCTTGGTCGACGACAGCGACAACGACGACAATAGCAACAACAACAACGACAACGACAACAATAGCAACAACGACAACAATAGCGACAATGACAACAATAGCGACAACGACAACGACAACGATTTCGAACTGCGGAGACTGCTTGAAACGCACACGCACACGCAAATCCGCACGCACCGGGTGCCAAAGCGAAGACGACGATGATGATGCACAATACAACACAATACAATACAATACAATATTATGGTACAATATGGCACTACGTACTACGAAGCAAGATTACCGCATGTATATACCTGTAAGATACTATTTTGAATAGCCATCCGCCTCGTTTTCTCTCTCTTCCCTCGGGGGGATTGCATTGTACCTATTATTGTTATTATTACAATCTTATATTGTATATAGCAAAAACGAAGCGAAACGCAATGGCATGATTCGTGCCGGTACTGTACTATTGTACTATTGTACTAATTGGTTTGTACCGTACTCTACCGTACAAAATAGAGCCGATCGATCGATTGTGCTTGTGCTTGCGCTCTTCCTGTCTGTGTCTCTTCCTCTTCCTCGGTCTGTTCTCTCTCTCTCTATTATAATTCGTTCGAATACCGCTCCCGCCTCTTGACCACCCGCCGTTTCTTGAGCTGATTGTTGTAGAGGGTATCCGGATCGTTATTGTTATCGTCATCGTCTTCGTCATCCTCATCGTTATCATCCACGTACTGGTGCTGGTCCTCCCATCCCCGCTGGGGAATTGCGTCCCTCTTTCCGAATTGGTCCTCGATGGCCAGCTTGCCGTGGGTCGCCTCGTCGTGTGTCACGTAGTGGTACTCCGTCCTCCGCTTGGGCGCCCTCGCGCATCGAAACCCAACGTTGGCCGTGGTGGTCGTGGCGTGGATCGTCGATCGCGCCCCGAGCGTCGCAACGTGCTGCTGCTGCTGCGTCGTGCTGTTGTTGCCGCCGTGGAGCGTGTCGACAAAGGACGCCCCCCGGACGATCCGTGCGGTGTGCTTGCCGCCCCGCATCCATTCCCAGACGTTTCCGGTGGTGTCGTACACCCCGAGTCCGTTGGGAGGATAGTGTCGGACGGGGGAGGTGGCCGTGTATCCGTCGGCGGCGTCGTTTTCGGTCGGGAATTTCCCGGGACCCCACAGATTGGCGTGTTTGGCCGCCAGTTCCCAGTTTTTGTCGTTGTCGTCATCGTCGTCGTTGTTGTCACCCCAGGCAAAGACGGTGCGGTTGTTCGGTCCGGTGTGTTTGCCCCGTGCGGCGGCCTCGTATTCCCATTCTCCCGGCAATCGCTTTCCGACCCACTTGCAGTATTCGGCGGCGTCCCGGTGGGAGACGTGGACCACGGGGTGGTCTTCCCGGTACTACGGTACAATACAATACAATACAATGCAATACAATAAAATGCAGTGCAGTGCAGTGCAGCACAGTGCGTAACAAAGCGACCCAAAGAAACAGAGACAACAGAAACAAAAACCTGTGAATACACCAACAACACCATAATAGTAGAACGGCAATGCAATAACGAGCTACACCACAAAACTAGGATTGCTCTTTTCTCCGAACACACACACACACACACACACCACATACACACACACACACCACAAACCAACCAATATCAATAATGAATACAAATACACACAATACAAGTGCATGGTCCAAAGTACAGTGCAGTACAGTGCAGTACCCACCTTGTAACTCGAGTTGGGCCCTTCGGGCCGCCTCCAGTAGGCCCCGTCCACGGCAATCCAGTGCTCGGCCTCCGGATCGGCGTCCGGATCATCACCATTACCATTACCATCATCGTGTTCGTGTTCGTGTTCGTGTTCGAGTTCCATTGCCTTCCTGTGCTCCCGGAGCGCCGCCTTGTCCACCATGGTCTCCAAGACAAAGGACCAGCCGTATTTCTCCGCCTCGGTCTCGTAGTATGTCGCCCTCACGAATTTCCCAAAGTCGGTGTTGGTGACGAGCGTTTCGTCGAGAAAGAAGGGATCCACGTGCACGACCTTGGGCGGGACGACTCCCCCGTCCAGCGGGTGCACGTCGACGTGCCCAAAGGGCTTGGGCATGGCAAAGCCGGTGTTGTCGTTGTTCTTGTCCTTATTCGTATTGGTCGTGATCGATCCGTGGCGGCGGTCCCTCAACAATTGCTCCCGGTCCCGCTCCGGGAGATCGTGGACCGGCCGGAGGGGATGGTGCAACAGGTCTTCCTCGCGGATGGACGTCTTGTGGGTCTCGTCGAAGGACGTCCCAAAGACGTACCGGATGCCGTTGTCCTCGTCGAATCCGATCCGCTTTCCGGTCTCCGGATCGTGCTTTCCGATGTAGACCATTCCCTCGTGGTGCTCGTCGTTGGGGTCCGGGTGGTCCTCTAGGTTGGCTCCCCACTCGTCGTCGTTAGTATTAGTATTGGTATTGTCTTTATTGTCCTCCTCCGGATACGAGTACTCGTCGGACGCCAACACGAACGCGCAGAGGGACAAGAAGACAACGACCGCCCACCAGAAGCTCGTGCTGGCACGTGTACGGAGCGTGCGAGAGTGCTTCTTTCGGGGCTTCTCGGAAGCGGCAAGTCGCAGTCGCAGTCGCGGTCGCAGTCGCAATTGCGGGTTGGTTCTGGTCATGGTTGTGGTGGCTGGACGGCCCATCGTCGTCGTTATTGTCGTCGTCGTTATCGTTCTCGTTCTCGTTCTCGTTTGTAAACAAAACGTGTGTTTATTGTTTGTTTGTTTGTTTGTTTGTTTGTTTCGGGTGTGATGCGATGCGATGTGATGTTACACACTGTGTTGGTCCTGTTCGAATAGGTTGAAAATGCGTTCGGTGCTATCACTCACTGTCTATCTACATTCGTGATAGCCTCGGTACCGTACGGTACGTACTCGTAGCCAGCCTTCGTACTTGTAGGAGTGTGTAGTACGAGTACTGTATGGGCAATGCTCGTACGGTACTCGTAGTTCATGGGCGCGTTGGTGGGTTCAGCAATGCTAGAGGGGGATCCGGGAAACTCTAATCTGTTGGTTGTTTTGCAGGCCGTACTAGCCCGGTGCAGCCTCCTGCTGGTGGTTAGCAGCCGAGGAAGTGTTGTCCGGCCGAACTGCATGGAGTCCGCCGGGGCTAGCGGAATGGTGTCTTGGTTGACCTCAGAGTAGTACTACTAGTAGGTGTACTACTAGTCAGAGGAGATCATCATACGGGGGCGCCTGCCCCTCTGAGGCACCGGGCCCAGGAGTACTACTAGTACTAGTACTAGTAGGCTGAGGAGCCCCCTCCTTGTTCTTAGTAGGTCTGCTGGAAGAAGGTGTTGCTGGATGAGGCTGCTGGCTGCTGGGACGAGGACAGCAGCAGTCCATTGTTCTTGCTTCTTGTCCATCGTGTCGGCATACTCCTCCTCTCGCAGGAAGTCGATGCCCTGGTGGGAGGATTGGTGAGGCCCACGGCCGATGGCTGGCTGCGGCAATCCGGGATGGGTCCCACCAAGGGGGTCCGGTCATCATCATCGAGGCTGGTGGGGTGCCTTTTGTAAGGGCGGATTAGATTCGGGATTAGGCAATGGATGTTTCCTTATGCCCCCCCCCCCCCCCGGCGGGCTGGTATGGGGTGGGGAGGGCTTGACGCCGTGGTGGCGCTTGCCAACCGGTCAGGCATAGTATGCCTCTTGGCACCATTGCCAGAGCTGCTGGTGCTGGTCTTGCTCGCTAGTACTACTAGGGGTGATGGCCACCACGTCGTCATACTATATGTGCTTGCAGCTGCT
The DNA here is from genome assembly GCA_037355745.1 of Pseudo-nitzschia multiseries. Lineage (NCBI taxonomy): Eukaryota > Bacillariophyta > Bacillariophyceae > Bacillariales > Bacillariaceae > Pseudo-nitzschia > Pseudo-nitzschia multiseries. The sequence continues at coordinate 10,077,722 of CM074791.1, forward strand.
GCTGAAGCAGGCACCTTTGATATGCCACGAGTGGCATCTCTCTTGGCCATCTGGTCTGGAGAGGGGGCTTTTCCCTTGTTTGTCTCTCATAGTAGCTTGGTTAGCTTCCCTCATTTTGGCCGACTCCACTTTCTTGTTAACAATGGGATGCTGATTGCTGTCTTGGAGGCGGGGGTCCCGGTGGTTATTGGTGAGGCGCATTTGCAAGGTGGTTCCGGACGAGGTGTGGCCCCCTGGGTTGCTGGCATTGTTGTTGTTATTGTTGTTGGTGGTGGTGGTGGTGGTGGTTCCTTTGGCGGCAGCCTTGGTGGTGGGTGATGGCGGGGGATCTAGTCAGCGAAGGAGTCTGAGGGTAGCCACATTGGAGACATGATTGGGGAGCCAGTTGAGGTTCTGGTGGTGGCTCATCCGGAACGTGCGGAAGTCCACCCCAAAGTCGGGGGAGGGAATGGCGGAGGCTGCTTCCCACTGCTCCTCTAGTAGTCATCCCCTGACCCTGATTTGGAAGTAATAGACCACCACAATGGCAGGGGTGAGGATCTCTCCAACCTCATCTGCAATGGCTTGTTGGCGAAGGGGCATCTGCTGGATCTTGAGCCGGCGGAGGCCTTGTTGGTAGCTTGGTGTCACGACATCATGATTGAGTCCAAGGTTGGTGGCTAGGACAGCCAGATAGTAGCTTTCCAGCTGCGTGGTGGCTTCAGTCCAGTCTACAGGGATGTACTAGGCTTTGGTCTTCTGAAGCTCCAGGGAGTCTTTCAAGGTGAGGGAGTTGCCTTCTGTGGAGATCATTGTGCCATAGGCAGCCACAGTAGCTGCTGCCTCTTGTTCCCTCTTCAGGGTGGCCGCTGACTCCCCTGGGGCGAGGGTGAAGGCCATGGGCAGTATTCCATCTGCCACATCAAAGGGGTCGGTGCCATGGAAGTTGTCAGCATCTTGGAACCTCTTGAGTGCAGCGGCGGTGATCAAGGGGTCTTGGATACCCAACTCAGAGGCTCGGGCGGCCACTTGGCTTTGGAAGATCATGTGGGTCCTCTCGTGCTTGCTCTTTTGAGCCCAGGCCTGGTAGATGGGGGGGGGGGGGGGGGGAGGTTGGCTTCCTCCTGTTTACCACAGAGGAGAAGCAAACGCTGGGTGTACAAAGGGCCCCAAGTGGCCCCCACTGACTGTGACCTCTTTTGGTCAAGATTCTCACTGAGCCTCAGTTGGTGGTTGGTGAGGGCAGTGACGGCTGCTGTGAGCGCAAGGTCCCCAGGCAGGTCCCACAGCCAATAAAGGTTGGGCAGGTCCCGGTACATCACCTTGTGCTTCATATAGCTAGTGAGGCCAGGTTCGATTCGAAAGGAGGGGCCTGGCTGCGGGAGCAAGGGATTTCCTGCAGGGACTGTGGGGACGGTCCTGGCTACCCTGAGGGTGTCGAACAGGAGGGTGCAGGACTCCATTAGCCCCACCCTATTGAGTCAAGGATGGAGAATCCCCATGGCTTGGCGAGGACAGAGAGAGCCCCTTGCCTAGGAGGAAGTGAACCAACTCGAAGGGGATGAAGAAGGCCTTGTGGGCGCGGATCAATTCTGAATGGCCAGCCCCTTCTGGTACTGCAGGGATGGAAAGCCTCCCTGGGTGCGCCTCCAACTCTGCCAGGTGATGATCAAGGGTTAGCACACGAGAGGCCGTGGTCTGAGACAGCATGTCAGAATCCACTAGGACCAGTTCACCTGCCTCCTCTTTGATGTCATCCAGATAACCAAAGGCCTGCAGATGCCATGCATCAATTGGAGGCAGGGCTTGCCTTGGGCATCGGCTACAAAGATACCCAGTGCCCTCACTACCTGGGCTTCAAAGAGGTTCAGTAACTGCTCCAGGAGGGACTGTGGGGTAGAGGCCAGAGTGAAGTATCCAAAGATGGTGGCGTAGGCCTTGTTGCGCTCGGCCGGGCTCCCAAAGGGGCTGGCTGTAGCTTGGAAGTACTCAGTCTAGGTCAACATGCCGGCGGGTCAGAGTGTTGTCCGGCGTCGAGTGTTGGTTGGGTTGTAGGGCAGGCTGCAATAGGCTTGTTCTTGTTGCACTCGGTAGGGCAAGCCGCGTGTGCTTCCTCGCGGAGGGAAGTCGAAGATGCGCTAGTAGGGCTAGTAGTAGTCTCAATAGGATATGTCGCATTGAGGCAGTAGTAGCGCTGTTGTTGCGTGTTCTTGTTGCTGTCGGAGTGTCTTGTTGTAGTTGCGAGGTTAGGATGACTATCGTCGGTAGGCTTGTACGGGTACAATAGTAGGGATGACTATTGGACCAGGACGTGTTAGCCAGTTTAATCTACTACTAATCGTTTTAGGAGCAAAAGAGTGAGCGGCTGTAAGCTTGGATTCTGCTGGAGGAATCCTTTACAGGCTTGTTAGCGCTGGCCTGTAATTTTGATTGCAGACGCGTTTTTTGGTCGCAGCAAGCCATTCCTACAAGCTTTTCAGTGATACAGTGATACATCTATCCGGTGATACAGGGAATCGATTGTATTTCCTTGGTACGCTTAAGCTTGCTAGGGGAATCCTTGGCCTGCTTGTTGAAGCTATTGGGGTCTAGGGCGTGCTTAGAAGCTAGTTTCAGTGATAGTGAATCTACTAGATTCTGCATCACCCCCAGTCTGGCCTTCTACCACTAGTAGGGAGTGCCACGTGGCACTACCATTACTTTCATTTGGCTCGCTACATCAATTAACAGTGTTCAATATTGTATTCAAGGCCCTGCGGGGCACCAGGGGGTGAGTTGTTGTAAAGGTGTGAATTTTTGTTGTGGGGAAATATTTGATGGAACTGTCCTTTTATGTACCCAGTACTAATAGAACCACAGTTGTAAGTAGTTATTAGTCATTCATTTATATGTTACTTTTACGTTGTCGGAAAGAGTTAGCTAAGATTATGAGCCAGATAGTTTTGGGACCATATTCATCTCCCAATTGCTAAACTGTAGCCTCTTTTTGTGGGGGGTATCACACATATCCTCTATCGACACATCTATCGGCTTACTCAGTGTAGTACCTCTGTTCAGTGCTTTAAGTATCGTACCATGGATTTGCTCAATTAACTGGAGCGTATGTGTGATTCGCGTCTACTCCACATTATTCACGTATTATTTGTGTCATTTTTATTCTTCTTTCTGCTGGGCCTTAAGTGTTTAAATACTTATGGTCCTACTACTCCACCGATATGCCCTATTTTTATACTTAGTGCTCGTATCTCGTATTGACGAATCCACAAATCATACTACCCCCTCGGTGCATTTCTTCACTCGGTCACGACGCGTGGCTCTTTCACAGGATTTAGTAATTCAATACACTCTTCTTGGATGGTTCTTGGATTATCCAGCTCATGTAACTATATTGGCCTTACCCTCTTATGGTGACTGCCCGGGTATTATTTTCCTTCTGAATCCGGTCCGTTATGACTCTGATTCGAAGGCCTTGGAAAAACAGCAAAGCTGCGTTAGTAATTGTACAATTGTGCTCGACGCATATTCAATGTGTTTCGATATTTTGTACAATGGACAATCTTACTACAAGGCGAGACTATGGAAATGCCAGATCTCTTCTCGCTACCAATTCAATGGCACAGTCAGATAGATCTTATGTGGTTGTAGATTTACAAGTAGTTGATAGCAACTAGTGTAGAATTTTGGAGATATAATCAGTTGAATGTTAAAAGTATGAGATAAAGTGAAATCTTGCTGTGATGCAAGATATCTCTTTTATCGTGGTGAAAGACAGTGCGTCTGCTAATGCAGCACTGTAAAGTTACTTGCTGATTTATTCCGTACACCTATTGATCATGTATATATGTATTGTGTGAGAAGCTTCTGGCAACGGTTTTCTTCACTCATGAATACAGGAAGATTCTCATGTGATATTTATCGTTGGAACCAAAGATTGCTCACCATAGAATCAAGGGCAATATTAGAAACCAAGGATTGCTCACTGTCAATACGCGATGGGATCGATATGCAACGGGATCAATATGTGGTGAGGTTCAAAATGCGGTGGGGTGCGTTTGTAGGTCTCATTACTCTCGATTCGTACCTCCACTACATCAGACACAAAAGGAATTTAATAGTTTGTGCTTAGAACATAAGTCGTAATCAATCTCTTGACTTAATTGAACTCATTGACTCCTTCGAATAGAACAAATTGTTGCCATACAAACATTCGCATTACTGAACATGAAAGGAATTTAATACTCCCCATGTTTCCTTGTGAAAGATCATCATGTCTAAGTGATGTCGCCATCATCTTGTAAGAGATCTCCAGTATTTCCACAGAAGTGGAAGATGGGCTTGAGCAGTGGATACACGACAGAGTGTCCCCAATGTTTGGTTAGGATGTCGGTGCAATTATCCTTTCCAGGGATGTGTAGCATTCAAATTAATCCTCTTGCAATCATACTAGTGGTATGACAGTATATGGTGTCTCTTATGTAGTCTTGCATATGGGAATGTTGCTGTTTGGATCATCTTCTCGTTATCTCCGCACAAATAGGAGATGTCATGTACACGAGTTACGATATCGGGATGATTGTCAAAGGTCAACGATTTGTTCAATGCATGTTCTACCTGAGACAAACTCAGCTCCGAACTTAGCTGTTTCTATAGTTGCTTGTTTCTTCAAAAACCACATCATCGGAGTCTTGTTTGCAAAATGAAGAATGCCGGTTACAGCTTTTCCACTCAGGATGTTGTGCATGAGGTTTGCATCATAGAAATGAGTCAGCACAACTGTCTTCCTTAGAGGCTGTGGTGCGCCGTTGGGTAATTCTTCAGAATGCTCCCCATACACGGTATTGGACCAATCGCCTTTTCAGCCATTATAAAATCTGGAGGCTCCACTCTGAACCTGACACGATCGTTGTCCGATTTCTTGCAAGGGGAGTCAATAAAAGGGCATCATTCTCAACTAAAGTAACAATCTATCACTCATACTAGTGTGAAATAACACAGAGAAGGGGTTTTTAATACTTAAGTTGGGTATTTTTGGCTAATTTTGGCAGAAATCGGCCGATTTTCATACATCGGGTCCAGTTCGTCGTCGTCGTCGTCGTTGTCATCATCGCCCCCACCTAGAAAACACCAAAGACTCCAACAATAACCCACGCCATTTCCACACAAATAACAAGGAGTGGTGAATTTGAAGCAATACTTGCTGTCGTCGAGGTCAAGGTTTCGTTTGCAATCCGCGTCTCGCCCAGCAACAAGAACAAGAATGACGATGATGATGATAATCGTTCGTCCACCCCGGCCTAGAAAACACCAAAGACTCCAACAAAATCCCACGCCGTTTCCACACAAATAGAAAGGAGTGGTGAATTTGAAGCAATACTTGCTGTCGTTGAGGTCAAGGTTGCAATCGAATCAGCATGATTCGTCCACGGACGGCAACAACAAGAACAAGAACAAGAACAACAACAACAATGCCGACGATGACGATGACAATGACAGCAACAAGCAACAACAACAACAACAACAACACCGCCGCGCCTACTACTTCTTCTTTTGTCTCTTTGCTTCCTTTTCATAGTTGTTCTTCAGCATCACCTTCTGGGATAAGAGATCGGCGGCCCGGTGGAAAGTACCATAACAATCGATACACAAGTGGACATTGCATGTTGCACATCTCATGAGATCACCCTCCTTCCTTAGTCCAAGCCAGCCATGCATGGCACACTTAGTCCTTTTCTTGGTTCGAAAAGGAAAGTGGTCTAGGCACCTATTCAACCTGCAGCTTAGAAGTCCCCCATCTGCAAGTGCTTTATCATTCACTCTAACAGCCTTGAAGCTTCCATCTTTCGCACTTCTTGCGGATCCACATGCTGACGCCGATGGGCTTGATAAAGGAGACACACCACTAGCACTGCCTGGAGTAGATGCAATGAAGAATATTCTAGCCTTGGCTTCTGTGTCAACAGCATCAGGGTTCACCCAGTACTCCCCAACAGCCCGTCTGAAATCATAGTGAACGCCGTACCGAGGGTTCTTCACTCCTGCTTCCTTGCAGACAGTCAAGTACAGCTTGTAGGCGTTCGTCAAGAGCACTCCATGAGATCAAAACATAACAGACCACCACCACTTTCGATCCCGGGCCCACCTATCCAACCTGTACACTCCTCTCAGCTGATCAGCAATATTGACGTCCCCCATTCCATTATTGTAAGTATCCAGTTGGTTGAGACGCAGGAACTTCATCTTCTCCTTTTGGTCAGTGTTGACATTGTAAACTACTTTTTCTTTCTCCACTCATTGAATCACACTAGTAGCCATACTCAAATAATGGACTGGCTTTGTGTCATAGACACTGGAAACAATGAGAAATGTACACTCTGGATCACCTTCAAGGACAGCAGCTTTCACAGTTCCGCGCACTGCCCGCTGAGCGCGTATGTTCTTCAGCTCCTGTTGAAACACACAGTCAGGGATGCCACAATTTGCTTTGCGCGCTACTCCATGACACAGGACTCGTTTTGAATGCCAAAAGGCAGCCTTGCAGAACATAACTGAGTTGTAGAGGTTGTCCATTCCAACATGATGATGCTCATCTTTGAGGGAGTCAAACAGCCACATGGTACGCGAATGAAGAGGTGAAAGCCCCATGTCAAGATACTTTTTTGGAGCCGGATCATTCCTCATGTAGACTTAGTAACAATATCCGTCATCACAGAGCGCATCAGCTTGGAAGCCATCACCCTCCCTCTTGTATGTGATTCGACGTTTATCAATGTGTTGACCCTTAAAGCGCATAGTCATTTCATCCACTGCAATACTTTGGGATAGCATCCAGGCGCGCAGGCAATGCGAATTCATCCACTTAATCAACGGACGGATCTTCCAGTTTGGATAATCCTTCCTTGGGGGATTTGGTATCCGCGGATCTTGGCAAGCAAGAAAAGCCTTGAAGTGCCTGTGTCGCCGCTGGGGATTGCCACTAAGATTGCCATCCATATCCCTGGTGGTGAAGGAGCTGTGGATGAAGTCATTGCCAGCAATACGGTCGGCGTTTGTAGATCGAAGCTTGTACTCCACTCTTGCTGTAGGGCATAGACCATGTAGGATGTAAAGGCCAAAGAATTGCCGTATTTCCTTAGTTCCAAATGGTTTGAAGTCTTTGTAACACTTGTCGCCGGCGCCAGCAATGGAAGCCTTCCAGTTTGTCCATAGCTTTATTCGTTTAAAGCTGAACAGATCCCCGTCCTTCTCCTTGGGGTCGTCGTAAAGAGGGAGGAATGCATCTACAAACTCCCACAGGTGGGACTTTGCAGAGAGCTTGTGCTTCTTCAGGAACTTGGGATCAGCTGATCCTGTCTTTCGCGGTGTAGACTTGGTCACTGGCTTACCATCTGCACCCATGCGAATGCTTCCACGGCGGTCAAATTCATACTCTGTCTTCATTCCTTTGAATTTGGGAATATCAAATACCTCTGCAAAGTTGTACTTCTTGGGAATGGGAGCTAGCCTCCCATCAGCTTCTGATATGGTGGGAGCTCTTGCAATCCTGAACATTGGATTTGCAGGCTCTGGGACAACCACAGCCTCTGGATGGAGCTCTCGCCAGTACATGACATTACGACGGCGTGTTGTTGTCGTTGTTGTTGTTGTTGTTTTTGTTGTCCCGCGTCCGCATCGGGGCCTGCTTGCACCATTTCTTGCTTCCTCCATGGTATTGAATCGCTTGATGTTCCGGTCTATTGCTTTGGTTAATCGGCTCACCAACACTGCTTTATTGCCAGAGGTTGGCTGTCTCCTAAGCTTGAGCTCCTGTCGGAGCCAAACAACAGATTTTGTTTGCAAATTTTCGTCATCGTCGTCGTCGCCTTCCTCCTCCTGCTCCTGCTCCTCTGCTGAACACAAATCCTCCTCTTCATCCGAAGACAAATTCTCCTTGTCCTCCTCAGCGACTGCTGTTGCTGCTGCAGTGTCGGGACCAAAGTGGAAGCTTTGTTCAGATTCTTCCCTATGCTGATCCCCCTCGGCCCAAATTGCATCCAAAAATGGACCTTTTTCCCCATCACTATCATAGCCATCAGAAAACCTAGATTCATGCCGAGTGAAGTTCTGAAGGACCCTAAGCCTAGGGCTATCCCTAAGCTCAATCTCTGGGCACTCGGTAGGGTCTTGTGTGCCATTTTGGGCTGCTGGGGGGGAATCCCCATCTTTTTCGGCGTTTCCTTGCATGATGGAACAATTCCGAATTAGGAAATCAGTCCGAATTTCCTTGGTTTTAAGCCAAATCAGTCCGCTCTTCTACTGGATTGTAGCTCTGTTGATGACGGTGACGGCGATGTGCTTGGATCCTGGATTGGTGGAGTGTAGCGGCCGGTCATAATTTTTTTCCCATGGTGATAAGAAATTTTGAGTTTGTACGGATGCTCGGAAAATACCAAGTGTAATGGAGCTTCGACTGCCGATAGCTCAGCCAAAATACCAAGTAGGGACCTGGGACAAAGTGTTTTCTATAGTAGTTTTTTACGAGGAATAAGAATATGAAGTCGGATTTGAAATCCGACAGAGTTAAGACTTTCATTCAGCCCCTCAAAAAAGAGCATTTGTACGGCTGTACGCGTACGATCCAATAAAGGGATACGTAATCACCTTGCTTGAGGTTTTCTAATGTGTAGGTTGCCCTGACCCTGGGTGGAATCATGTCCCACCAGAACCTCATGAATTCAGGTTCATCTAACATGGAGCATAGGTACATGTTGGAAATGTCCCCCGTGCAGTATTTAGCCCCTGGGGTGGATCTTACACTGTTCCACTGGGTCTTTATTGTCTCCATGCTTGCTGTTTGCGTTGACACGTTGCCGTGGTACTCTAATTGGTTGCCCCCTGCTGTGATTCTGGTCCTGCATGGGTCAGCCTTCTCGGGGCGTATGGCAACTGTGTATCGGGGGTATGCGACTTTCTTATGTATGGGCACTTTGTGTTGGTGTATCCAATCCAACACGTCCATTCCCTCTATCTTGTTGGGCTGGAAGCCTTGGAATAGTCTGCCAAATTCGTCTTCCCCTGATCTAAGCCACAGTTCCTGTACTTGAATCTTGGGGTGCTTGATGAGGTCCCGGTAGGCGGCCCACTTGTTCAGGCCGTCATCCCATATGGATCCCCCACACGCTAGCTGCGGCTTATAAGCTGCATCGCGTGTCATGTAGGAGGTCTGTTTTGGTACCGGGAAACACACTGGATCACAAGGGAACACCCCCATAAGTGCCTTGGGCCTGTCCTTGGGCTTCAAGTAGTACTGGTCTGACTTGTAGTACCGGGATATTTCTCCATGTGTGTAATAGGCTTTATCTCCGTCTGTGACTTGCACCTGATAGTACTGGTTTGTTTGGTCATAACTAATCACTTCCCCCTCATACCACCCTGACGAGTTGAATTTCTTCCTAATTATGGTCCCTATGGCCCATGGGTGTCCCCGGCGGGCACTCCGATGTTGAGTGTCACGCGAATTCTTCTTTGGCTCCACCCTTGGAGGTTTGCGCGCGTTCTTTTTGGGCCTAAGACTAGAGTTTTCGTAGGGCCTGATAGTGTTCTTGTTGTCGGCGAAAAAATACGGTCATTGTCGGCGGCAAATTCAATTGAAAAAGAGGCAAGGATGAAACTAACGGAGGTACAACGCACCTCTACTACAATCAAAGATGGCTTAGAATCAAATGCACCTCCACTACCTGAAAATCCTTAAGTGGTAAACATGATTCCAATTAAGACTACAAACAAAACGTTAATCAGATTAGAAACAAGACATCTCCAAAGACTGACCAATGAGTAAACACTTGGAACTCTTAAGTATATTCAAATGGATACACTTAACATCCCGTGAGGAAATCACTTATTGGAATCATGAGAATCAATACCGATTCCAGATGGGCCTCATTTATTATATATACCATGAAAAAGCATATGACCCATCGGACAAAACACTTAACCTTGTAAATTACCAATGCCATTGAATGACCGATACAGTAAGACCAAACCAACACTAATACAGCAACAGCAGCGGCAGTATTGGTACGATGATGGTAACAAATAACTGGGGAAGATCTCTACCATGTAAAATACAGAGAGCCCCAACACAGCACAATTGTGTGTTCAATGCTGCTGACGTCACTACAGCTCTGCATGAATCACATGATCAAGGGGTGAGGGATTTGACAGAGATTCCCATCACTTTTGCACTTAAAGCAAAATTATCTATGAAGGAAGTCAGAAAACATGCTAATGAGTATGGACTATTTGCCGCCAACACTTCCTGGAAGGAGCCGGCTGATGAGGAAGATCTGCCATTTTTGGATTGGATTTCATCCATCAGAACTATCAAGCACATTGCCACAAAATACAAGAAGCTGATCCAATCAAGAATCAACCAGGTTGACACCACTGAAGCACTCCATGCTTCCATCCAAAAGCATCTGGCACCAACAGAAGATGATATGAGAGTTGTTATTCCTACCATTGACATTGCTTCACTCAGAGCCATCACCAAGCTCCACAAGACTGGAAACCATGACTTATCCCTTGATGAAGATTCTCTTACAACTGATACCATTGAACTCTTAATCAAGGCCATCAACTCCAAGGAAACCACACCAGAAGAACAAGCACTGGGCCATTTCACCAGAAAGAACCTCAAATCATTATCGACATGGACCAAATGGGAAGCTGGTGAGCGCAAACAGCTTGATTAGTTTGAAGACTTGGAAATGTTTGGAACTCCAATCCCATATCCCAAGGATCCAGAAGCTATTATTCTCAGACCCCATTGGCAGTAATCTGTTAAAAGGAATGATGTGAGAAGAGCCAGACAGTGTTGCAATTGAAGCAAGTGTGCCGCTCCAACTCTCCACGCAATCGCCATGTCATATTCATCTTGTGTGGAACATCCCATCCGAAGACTATTCTTTGCAATTGCATCATCTCTCAACCTCAAGGTCTATGGGGGTGACACGGCAGACGCATATGCGCACAGTCCTGGACCCAACATCCCAACTTATATGACCATAGATGATGCCTACGCAGAATGGTACAAGCACAAGCATGGCAAAGAGATTGACAGAGATGTATGGTACTACCAGTCCTACAAGCACTCCAAGGCCCTCCAGAATCTGGAAGACTATGGGAGACCCACATCAATAAAATCCTCAAAAGCCCTGACCTCAACTTCAAAACCACCACACATGACAGAACCATCTACACCACTGTATTTGAAGGCAAAATGGTCTATCTCCTAAGACAAGTTGATGATTTTGCACTAGCTTGCACTTCAGAATCAGTATCTGACAAGATCGATGATATCATCAATGAGAAGCTGAAGCTACATAAAGAAGACGCTGCTCCGTTCACCAAATTAGGGTTACTTGAAGATTTCAAGGGAATTGATGTCAAGCAAACAGCTGGCTACATTGAACTGTCATGCAAAAATTACATTGACAGAATCATGAGATCCCATGGCTGGGAAACTGATGCTAAAATGAAGCCACACTCCAAGCCATCAGCTCCGTTGTCAACTGAAGTACTGAACCAGTTGCAATCACATACCAATGGGCCCCTGGAAGGGACCAAGGAACATGCTGCATTACAATCCACATCTGGTTTCTCCTACAGAGCCCTCCTTGGTGAAATGATGTTTGCAAATGTCAGCTGCAGGCCAGATATCGGGTATGCAGTAACACTGATGTCAAAATACAGCTCCAACCCCACTGCCTTCCATTATTCCAGCCTGAAGAACATAGCCCGGTACCTAAGGATCAAGAGGTCTTGGGGTATTAGATTCTAGAGACCAAATGCCAAACCATCCCTACCTGCTGGGGTGCCATATGATGATTCAGTCCAGGATGCATCACTCCCAATTACCCTGAAGGTATCAAGCAAAGCAAGTTAATGTGCTTTGTTGACGCGGCATATGGGAATGATCCAAAACATCGCAGATCCACCACAGGGTATGTATTTACTTATGCATGTGGAGCAATTGTTTATAGATCCAAGGTCCAGTCACTCACTGCGCAAAGTTCTACAGAAGCCAAGATCATTGCTGCAGTCACAGCAGCCAAAAAAAGCGAGATATCTCAGATCGATAATCAAGGAACTAGGTTTTGCTCAAGTTGGTCCAATCCCAATCTATGAAGACAACGCATCAGTGATTGAAATCATCAATGCTCAAAAACCAACTGAAAGGACCAGGCATATTGAAATCAGGTTCTTTGCAATCCAAGCATGGAAGGAAAATGGAGAAATTAAGATGATTCACATCCCAGGCGTCATCAACCCTGCTGATGATCTAATCAAACCATTGGGATGGATCTTGCACGCCCGGCATGCAAGATACATCATGGGACACTACCCAGGTTAAATCATTCGATCATCCCTGATTCGGTTAAATCATTGTGTTAAGACGATACTACGATTCCTACGATTCGATTGATCATTCAATCATCTCTGATTTGATAAAACAATCCAAAACTTCGAGTCAGCAATCCAGGTTAAATCATTGCGGTAAACACGAACAAATACCCCACTCGGATCGATTCAAAGAAATATACACCAACAGTAATCCAACATATCATATAATTCAGCATGCTATCATGTTGAATCAAGGGGTGTGTTGTCAGCGGAAAAAATACGGTCGTTGTCGGCGGCAAATTCAATTGAAAAAGATGCAAGGATGAAACTAACTGAGATACAACGCACCTCTACTACAATCAAAGATGGCTTAGAATCAAATCCACCTCCACTACCTGAAAATCCTTAAGTGGTAAACATGATTCCAATTAAGACTACAAACAAAACGTTAATCAGATTAGAAACAAGACATCTCCAAAGACTGACCAATAAGTAAACACTTGGAACTCTTAAGCATATTTAAATGGATACACTTAACATCCCGTGAGGAAATCACTTATTGGAATCATGAGAATCAATACCGATTCCAGATGGGCCTCATTTATTATATATACCATGAAAAAGCATATGACCCATCGGACAAAACACTTAACCTTGTAAATTACCAACTGCCATTGAATGACCGATACAGTAAGACCAAACCGGCACTAATACAGCAACAGCAGCAGCAGCAGCAGTATCGGTACGATGATGGTAACAAATAACTGGGGAAGATCTCTACCATGTAAAATACAGAGAGCCCCAACACAGTGCAAAATACACACATTAGGTAGAAAATAAGAGTGTCTCCATGAACTCGCTTTCTCTTTAAATTTTAATTATCCTATCCTTTTGGTCAATTTTTACAGTAACAACAGTTCTCTCTTGTCGCCGTCTATTATTTTCCACATCACTTAAGGGTTTTTGGGCCCCTAAATGTAGTAGGTCTTGTATATTGCGTAGGGCCTCATTCACCTGTGTCCCCTGCTCAGCACATGGTACCGGTGGATGGGGCTTGTGTTATAACTCTAAAAATCAACCAAAGGTATATGATGTTAAAATTTAAAGAGAAGTGAGCAGATCGTGAGATTGCTCTGTTATTGTACTATTTCATGTAGTCGACCGGTATCCCTGTAATATTCTTGTTGTAGGGAAGGGATGTCTAAACCGATCATAGATCATGTGCAATTCGTCATAAGACAGAGAACACATGATGTGACGTAGATATCTTGATACTTGAAGTCATTTTTATCTCTGGAGGAGTATAAGTAACTTTTCAAGTGTAGAATGGATATAACTGTCGTAGAATGTACGTAAGTACGGTACGTGTATTTTTGACCGACAACACACCCCTTGATTCAACACTTATGGATGAAAGGAGTGTTGAATTACAAGTCGGTTCTCCATCTTGTAGAACTCTAAAAGCTTAAGTATGGTTGGATCGTAGAATCAGAGTAGCATTGAATGAGAGGTGCTTGAGTATGCGGTGGTCGCAAAACCGATGGAGTCGATGAGTCAATTAACCGGAATGGATCTTAGAACGGATTGATTGGAGAATCAGAATTGACTCGTAGAAACGCAAAGAGACCAAGGGACGGAATCGATCATCAGTGGACAATTGGGAAATTGTAAAACTGAAGAAGAAGAGATCGTCTGCGGAGAGAGTTGATTGATCGTGGAAGAGTTACCAATCGTAATCAAGGGATTGTAGAATCGAGCGCTTTGAGTGTTGTAGAAAGAGAACAAAGAATTGATCATCGTGAAGGGATCTACAAGTCGGGACACATCGAGAGTGCAGAAGACGATGTTACATAAGAAATAGAATCAAACGAGTTGATTAGCGATGAGACGTATTGATTGATGATCTCGACGGAGGGGAGATTGATGAGGAGAAGAGAATGGTTGGACAATACTTGTTTGATATTGCGGATGGGATGCAGAGTCATCCAAGAGGAGGAATTGAATGTTTGGGATCGATCAATTCGATGAGCCATGCAATAGTAATCGAAGCAATTAAGCTGGAGTTGTTGATCATTGACGGAGGGGTAACAAAGAATCCAATTGATAAGGCAAGTCAGGATCGAATCATAGAAGAAGCGTAGAGACGAAGTGGAGACTTGTAGAATAAAGTTGAACGTCAAGGATTGCTTGCTGCTCCAAGCCGTAGAATAGAATCGAACGTGACGATGTTGGTAGTAGAGATTAAACATCGAGGAAGTGGATTCATATCTTTGAATTGGAAGGAAGAAGATCTATCAATTCCAGAATGAATTACCAAATGCCGACGAAGCGATTGAATTGTAGGAATTGGTTGAGTGTGGAATATGATTGAAAGGTCATAGGAATCAATATGATCGTAGAATCGAATCAGAATCGTAGAAGTCGAGGATGAGACGAACGGAGGGGATGACCAAGGGTCATCTGAGAGGAGGAATTGAATCGTCGTAGAGATCCTCGAACGCCTGAGTATTGTAGGAGAACAATGGCGCAAATTGTTGAGGACAACACCGAGTATGGGTCATCGAGCGAGTGATCAAGTGATGGGATATTCGGAATCAATCAGTAGAAATTGATTGTGAAACCAATCGTAGAAATCGAATCAATCATAGAATGGCATTGAATCCTCAATCATGCCATGTCAAGCGTAGGAAAGAATTCAATCGGAGATCACGGGAATCAATATAGTGAAATCGAATGTAGTCTTAGGTTCAATTCAATTGTCGAATAGAATCAAACTGAGTCGATTACTGATGAGGTGGATTGATTGAACTGGAGAGGAAGGAATCGATTGTGGATCTCAACAGATGGGAGTCATATCTGCAAAGATGATATTGGCTTGGATGAAGCGTATGCTCATATGCGTGTCGGACATCACGGAGGGGATAAGTAATAGTCCAAGAGCGAGTATGGGATGTGAACGGGAGACTTGGTGGAGAGATCAATTAATCGTACGGTAGGATAAAGGCGAACATCGATAATTGACTGATTCAAGCCATAGGATATGATTGAACGTGGATGAAGAGGAAAGGGATAGACAGTCGACGAAGGGGTTGACCATAGTATAACTCAATTGGCGAATAGAATCATTTGAGGCGATTATAGATGAGTATATCGATTAGACGTGGTGCCAGTAGAAACACGAAGAGATGCTGCCCTTGGAGAAGAGGAGGGCGGACCAACGGCAAGCCGTACAGATTGAATCGGAATCAAACGTATCGTTTCGATCAGTGGATCAAATGGTAGATTGGAGAATCAGAATCGTCAAATTAAGATCAAATGGTATTGTTGTAGGGAGACGATGCTGGATATCAAGTAAATTGCTGGAATCTGCTTGTGGTGGGGTTACATGAACTGGTGACACACCCCTTGATTCAACACGGAGGGAGGGAGTGTTGAATTATTTGTCAAGTTCATGGAATTGGTTTCAGTGGGATCCTTGTTGCGTGTGGGGAGCATAAGTAAAGTGGTGGAGGCTTATGATGAAAACGCTGGAAGTTAAACGCGTTCAAATTAAGCGCCATGCAGTGATCCAATGCACACCCCTTGATGCAGATGCACACCCCTCGATTCAACACTTATGGAATTGAATTCTGTGGTTCAAATGAATTCCATGGTTGTGAATGATACAAAACCGTAGGGCGAATGTCATGGTTCTATCAAATTCCATGGTTGTAGAAAGCAAAAGGAGTCGTAGATGCAAATGATTCACTGAATCGAACACAGTCAATCGTAGAATCGGATCAAGAAACCGGTTGATCATAGAAGACGATTGATTATTGAAACGGACCATAGAATCGTAAACATCCTTTGATGAAATGGATGTTGCGATCGTGGCGTGTGACATGAGATCAAATAAATTGGAGGTGTCAAGGTAATCTGCAGTGGGTACGTGGCAGCTGTTCAGTCAAAAGTATTGTAAAACCAATTCATTGACAAGATGTTAGCATGCAAGTGATACATCTGTATCTTCAAGGCATCCCAATGGCGTTTGGAGAGTCAGAGGAGAAAAGGCTGATGGTAAGGGTGGAAGCAAATCTGGTTACGGACATGGGGATTGCAATGATGGTATGTAGGCAGGAGCGGCGTTTGGGAGGTCAGTGTCCTCAGCTGGTAGTAGTCGAATGCACGACGGAGGCTGGGGTGAGGGAACTGATTTTGGCAAGCGGCGGAATGTTGCAATCTCATTTTGAGGATGGAATGTCCCTCCGAAATTGGCTGGTACAGAAGGTGGAGCAGAATGATGATCAAATCTACTAGGCTGTGCAGATGGCGATACAGATGGTGCGGTCACAATGGAAGACTTCTCCTTGTGAGCAGGAGGACTTGAAGAAGTGACACATTGGAAGGAGTCAGAGTGAACACTGCGGAATGAGACCAATTCACTTTGGGGAGAATAAGTCCAGGTCCAGATGTAACGGGGAGCTTTGACGGAGGGAGTATCGGCAATGGGACCAACTGCTGGCTGAAGGGGACCCAAATTGGCTGTGACCATGGAAGCGCTAGCATGAGGGATCGGAACAGACTTGGGAAAAATGGTGCTGTTGGGGGACTCAGAAGTACATGGCACAGCAACGTGGATAGTCGTTTTGACCTCAGATTTGATGGGCTGGATAGGGAAAGTCGAGATGGCAGCCGCAGGACGAGTAGTCTTAGGGCGCTTTCTTTTGGGAGGTAGGACTTGCTGGACCGTTTCACCATTCCCTTCTCGTTTGAGTTGTTCGATGAGTTCATCATTGAATGTTAGCTCGTTGTTTGTTTGTGAAGGAACTGGGATAGTTGGTTCGACCGGGGATTCTCGGGGGTTGACAGGAGGAATGCCCACACAGGAGGAAGGGACAGGAATAGGAATGGCATACACTTTGTCAAAGCGGTGGGCTCTCCAGGTGGATTTGAACTGCCATTCTGTGATGACTAGTTCAATTGTGATGATTGGTTTGGTGGAAACATGTGTAAGGTGTGTAAGCGCCTCCTTTGCAGCCTTATCCAAGTCTATGGGTCCACGGACTTTCTTGGTAGCACCGGTATATGTGACATAGGAGATGGTGCATCCAGAGAGGAGTTGGGTGATGTGTCCTTTCTGACTGTCTGTCAAGCTGGGTAGGCAGTAGGTGATTGCGTTGACAACACTACCGCGGAGGTTGGTCATCATGAAGGGGGCTAGCACCTTCGCGTCTGCATTCTCCACAAATAAGTCTTCCATGTCTATATCATCCATTATCTGGGAGTAGAGGTCGTTCAATTGTTCATCATATGGGCTGTTGCCTTTGAATCAGAATCTGATGCCTTCAATAGCATTCCAATCAAATGGGTCAACCATGCTTGCTTGTGGATTATCGAAAAAACTGTGTGTAGAGAGAGTGGATACACCCCCTGATTCACAAGCAGGAGGGAAAGAAAAGAAGTGAAGGTGGCGTCAAATCGATGTCGTCGTCGAAAGAACAAAACGGCAGAGGCGGTAGAAAAAGGAACGAAGACCGGAGGAATAGCGATTGTCAGAGAAACAATCGAAGGAGACCGGACGGCGAGGACCGGAGAGAACGTTCGTTGGAGGAACCAAAGAACGGTCGCGGCGAAAGAAATAGCCGGAGAAAGGACCAAAGGAACGGTCGGAGTAGATCTGAGGGAGATTGCAGGTTGGATCGCAATTGCAGGGCGTTGCGCGGAGCGATTGGCCGAGGAGTTGTTTGGTAGGCCGTGGAGGTAAGCGGGGTAGATGTTACTGTAGTAGGTGTCGGCGTCCTATCGTTTGATGTGGCGTCTACGTCGGTGTTGTGGATTAAAGCAATCAAAGCGATGCGGGAGCGGTGCGATATTGTCGTCGTGGGAAAAAAGAACAATGACCGAGGGAACGTGCTCGAGTGTAGCCGGGAGACGGGGATCGATGACCGGAGAAACCAAAAATAAAGAACCGGTGTCGTCGGGAGAAGACCGTCGAATATGCGAAGGAAGAACCGATGGAGAATCGATGACCGGACGCGATGAGAAGAAGTAATCGAAGGGCGAACAGTCGGAGTGTTGATGCGGAGAGTTAACCAAAGGACGACAGTCGGAGTGTCAAAGGAATTAACCAAAGAAATATCGACCGTCGGAGAAGACTGTCAAAGATTCGAGGCGGGGGAAGAAATAACCGACTGTTGGCGTCGAGAACGGTAAGGGGAAGAATGGACTGAAGAAACAGCAAACGGAAAAATAATCGACGGTTGTTCTTTTATTGCCCAGTGCTTGGATGTGGCGTCGGCGTCGTCAAAAGAATTGATAGAAAGACCAACGCTTGAGAAAGAGCCAGCAAAGAGATAGTAACGGATTGCCGGAGAAGTGAAAGAGAGGTAACACCGAGTGCCAGGAGAAACAATTGGAGTATAGTGATGAAAGATTGGAAGGGAGGCGCTCAACAGCAGGCGCACAGCAAGCTGGATTGGATCTGAAGGAGATTGGGAACGGAGTCACTCAACAGCAGGCTCACAACGATCTCGAGTAGGAAGGAGATAATTGTCAGCGTCGAAGGTGTCGCCGGCTTTATCAGTGATTGAAGCAACTATCGTAGGATGAGTTGCAGTCTGTTGTGGTTTGAAGTGGTGCTTAGCACAATCAGATGGGCGTTCGATCAGCCTTTATGGGGATGAGGGACGCAGAAGAAATGGAGGATTACAATCGGCGTGTCCAGTGTAATGGGCTTTTATTTTATCTTTATCATGCAATCAAAGTCAGAGAACTGGTGGTGGATTACAACGTGGGCATGGCGAGTACACCCCCTGATCCACAAGCAATGAAGGAGAGGGGAAGGAAGATCGGCAAACCGGACTTCAGAAAAAAGAGCCGGAGGGAGGACCGAAAGCCGGCTGTCGAATCTGCAAAGGAAGAAGACGGTGGAGAAGGATCTGAGAGGAAGAAGTAACTGACGAAATGACCGAGCGAAAGGTGCGTCGGCCGTGTCGAAGGGAAGACCGACGGAAGAGACCAAAGGGACGGTCGGAGTAGATCTGAGGGAGATTGGAAGGGAGTCGCTCAACAGCAGGCTCGCGCAACAAATCTTGACGCTGGGGGGAAGGCCTATCGCTCAACAGCAATGTCCTCTGGTGGTAACCGGTCAGTGGAGGTGCTGATTGGGCGGAGATAGGCTCTTAAGGTATACGCTCAACAGCGCGAGTTTTTAGGGCTCTATAACCTGTTGTAACTCTAAAAATCAACCAAAGGTATATGATGTTAAAATTTAAAGAGAAGTGAGCAGATCGTGAGATTGCTCTGTTATTGTACTATTTCATGTAGTCAGGCCGGTATCCCTGTAATATTCTTGTTGTAGGGAAGGGATGTCTAAACTGGTCATAGATCATGTGCAATTCGTCATAAGACAGAGAACACATGATGTGACGTAGATATCTTGATACTTGAAGTCATTTTTATCTCTGGAGGAGTATAAGTAACTTTTCAAGTGTAGAATGGATATAACTGTCGTAGAATGTACGTAAGTATGGTACGTGTATTTTTGACCGGCAACAGCTTGCTTACTTGCTACTACTTCCTTTAAGAAGTCTTGTAGTAGGATCATAAGCAGCTGGTCAGTGGATGAGGTTTGGGGCAGCATACCTGATTTTGGGAAGAAGGCTACTGTGTTGCTGTGACTGGTTTCACCTATACTACAAGTATAGTTTTGGTAGTAGTAGTGGTGCTTCAAAGCCGGTCCAATGTAGAAAACCTCTTGTGCCATGGTCCTGCCACGCACGACATCGTCGACGTATCTACGGTAGAAAGGAGACGTGCCGTGCAGTAAGATTGTGGTGTTTTCTACAGTTTGCGGGCGACACAGTCACACTACTACTATCACACACAACTCTTCCTAATAAACATACGGAGTTCTTCGAAGTCGAAACCGTACCGTACTACGAAGTACGAAGTAGTACCGTAGTACCGAGGCCATACTACGGAGTACGAGTTCGTACCCCGGAGCAATTAATAACGCGGAACAAAAAAGTGCAGTCACACTTTCGAATGCACCGAACTGAACCGAACCGAACCGAACCGAACCATGATCCACATCGTGGAATAGACGGACGAGGACCTTCCCCAGGAAACACCACCACCAGCAGTACTGTACATTCCTGTAAGAACCGTCGAGTAGCACCTATATTCCTTGCAATCCTGTGCCCGAGATTGCAAAGTGGTCCTTAAAAAATTGGAGTGCGCAACACTACTACTAGTAAGCAACACTACTAGTACTAAGAAACGCTACGTCCGTACTACTATAATTACTTAAGACATTACTTAGTACTGGATTGCACAGTGCACATCCGGATTGCAAAAGGGTTTCACGCGCTGCGCGCTGCGCGAGTATAAGTACCTCGACAATTAATAATTCCTACCGTACGGTGTTGTACCGGTACGTACGTTCACAGATTACTCCCCATTCGCATTTACGAAGTACATTCCTAGCTGTTACTCCTAGTACGAGTACTCGTACCGTACAGTATCCATATTGCTTTTTTATGGAATGATGCTGTACTATTGCTTCGCAACTTCCGTACAGTACGATACAACGGGAGCGAACTATATACGGTACTGGGTGGGTTCTGTTCAGCCCGGTGTGTGTGTGTGTGTGGAATTGAAATTCCCACTCCGCTTCGGTCGCTTCGAGACGAGAACCATTGCCTTTCAGGAGCACACGCAACGCAACGCAGCGCAATGCAATGCAATGCAATACAACGCAACGCAACACAAGTGCATCACGGTCGTGTTGTGGTGGGATCCAAAACCGTTTCCTAATTAATTAGCACCGTACGGTATCATACAGGACCATACAGTAACAGCAGATTGTTTGTTTCTGTTGGGCCTAAGAATAATCACGGTGGATTTCATCGCTTCGTTCCTTCCTTCGGTCGGTCCTAGCATATCTATCTCTATATATAAACAAACCGCACTCAGTGTTCGGTTTTGTTCCGTTCCCATTCCCATTCCCATTCCCATCCCGTCATAAGCCATGCGATGCTTCTCACTACACCTACACTACACACACTGTACTGTATTGTATTGCATTGTATGTTCCGTGTGTGAAGTTCTGCGATTTGCGTTGCGCACACGGATCCACACAACACTAACACGACACAACACAACACAACACAAACCGTCCAACCAGCACAGACACACAATTCCGATTCCATTCCTTCGCCCATTCCATTCCCAAAGCACAATCGTCCGTTCCTTCTCGCTCTGTACCGATACAGCGCTATATCAAACCAAGCAAACGAAACAAGCAGCGCAACGCAATGCAACGTGTCATGACAATGACAATGACGATGAAACCCAACCCCGCACACGCACCGCCGCCACAACCACAGCCCTTAGTTTCTGTTTCGTCGTCGTCCTCTCAGGGGTCCTCTCCGCTCTCGGCCTTTCTGTTCCGTCTCTGTCGGCAGCAGAAGCAGAAACAGAAGCAGAAGCAGCAGCATCAGAAGCAGCAGCGGAATACCGGTGTCACCAAGGTGGAGAGGGACGACGACGACGACGATTCAACGGAACACAGCGAAGCCACAGCCATCACCACAGCCACCACCACAGCCACCACCACAGCCACCACAGCCACCACAGCCACCACCACCATCGTGTGCGTCGTGGACAATCCCTACTCCCACGGACTGGTGGGACCTGGATCCTCGTCGAAGTCGATGTCAACCCCTAGGACCTCATCTTCGTCATCGTCGTCGTCTTCTTCGTCTCGGTGGGAATCCAGCCCCAGCGGGCTCCCCCTTCCGCGGCGGCAGCAGCGGAACCAACGAACGACAACAACAACAACAACAACAAAAGCAACAGCAACAGCAACACCATGCGCAATCATCGCTGTCTGTGCCACCACCTCCCCCACTACCGAACGCTCCGGCCCGCATCCGGTCTCCCGATCCATCGGGAGCTCTCCGAACGACTCGCGCAACGAAAGCAGCTACAGCGCCAAGGACTCCAACAACAACAACAACAACAACAGCAACAGCAACGCCACCACCTGTAACGACAACAACCCCCGTAACCGCAACTGTGACGGCATTGTCCGCCCAAGCGTCCGCTTCCGCATCCACGTTCGACATTCCCGTCTCACCCCCAACCCGCAAGCCTTCGCTGGAATCACAGCAGGACAAGACCAACACCAACACCAAGGCTACAGTCGCAGTCGCAATCGCAGTCGCAGCAACCGATGCCGACGCAGCTACTAACCACTCTACACCGCCAACGCCAACTCCCAATACAGATGCAGACGCAGATGCAGATGCAGATCCCGCTCCCAGCGGCAAGAAGAAGAAATCCCAAAAAACGAAGCCGAAGGAACCAGAACCATCCAAGAAACAGCTGCAAACGGAAGAGGAGACCAAGAAGCAAGCCAGGAAAGAAGCCAAGAAAGAAGCCAAGAAGCAAGCCAAGAAGCAAGCCAAGAAAGAAAAGATTGCTCTGCCAGCATCAGCATCAGTATCAGTATCAGAATCGTCCATGTCGTCCACGGCCTTGTCTGTCTCCAAGAAGAAGAAGAAGAAAAAGAGGCAATCCAAATCCAATGAGCAATCGCCAAAACCGTCCTCTTCCGCGACGATGTCTTCTCCCTCGTCCTCATCCCCCGGATGTGGCACGGAATCTACTACTGCTGCTGCTGCTGCTGCTTCTTCTTCTGCTACTGCTGCTGCTGGCATCGCCATCGACGAGCTACCGGTGCCAAAAGCACCATCGAATGCAAATGCCCCGTCTCCCGAGTTAACGAGCACGAGCTCGACCACCACCACCACCAAGAAGAAGAAGACGAAGAAGAAGAAAAGGACGACGACGACAACGACGACGAACAAGACCAAGATCAAGATCAAGACACCACCCAAACCAAAGGATGCCTCCCCGTACAACACGTCCACCGCGGAAGTATTAGCTCCCCCGTCATTGTCGTTAGTACTCGAGCGAAAAGCAACACCACAAACAAAACAAAAACCGGACCCGCCTCATGTTCTTGCGGAAGTGTGTTGGCAACCTCCCACCCCCAACCCGAAACGCGTGAGCTTTGGGACTGTCAGCACAACTGTCGCGCCACCCCCGGCCCTGGGACGGAGGAGCCTCTCGCGGACCCTGCTGAGCTGCTGCCGGGTCGAATTTGATGTTGGTGGCCAATTCGGCGACTCGAACTTCGAATTCGAACTCGAACTCGAGTTCGAATGCGGACTTGCACCTTGAATCGGACCTGGCACCACCACCACAACCGGAACGCGTTCCCTCGTCGATGTTTCCGGTTGGAGTGTCGGAGGCCGCGGCCCCCGCCCCCGCCAGCGACCGACGGCGAAAGCGACGAAGCAGCAGCCAGAGCCACAGCAGCCACAGCAGCCACAACACCAACAGCGCTTCGTTGTCGTTGCTACAAGACCAAGACGAAGACGAGATTCTGCTGCGAATGGTGGCACCTCCCGTCCAGCCCATGCGCCAGCTGTCCCGGGCCATCTTTTGAGAGTGTAGCTGTTATAGCTGCTGTAGCTGTAGCTGTAGCTGTAGCTGTAGCGCAGTATAGCATAGCGGCGAGACTCAGGCAACTCCTTCTTATTGTTTGTTGTGGTGCACCCAATGAACGATTCAATGAACGATTCAATGAACGATTCGATGGATAGTTCCTACCGTACCGTGCGTGTACCGATCGAAATAGTTATAACGACCATATGACAAAACTACTCAAATAATAATATTTAGTATAGTTTTGAAACGAAAACGAAGCAAGCACTATCGTATAAATAGTAGCATGAGTTCCATTATATTATAGTATAGTATAGTATAGTGTAGCATAGTATGTACAGCATTGATTCAATATCTTCCTGTAGAAACGCATCACGCACGATGTATGCGTGCTTTGTACACTACCGTATAACATCATAGCTATGTTGTGTTGTGTTATGTTTGCCATTCGTCACTCGTCACTCAATGTAATGCAGTTCATTTCATTGCCATTTGTTGCAGTTCATTGCATTGCAGTGCGGTTTTACTAAAGTGATTGTGATTGTGTGCCGAACCAACACCATTGTGCTTGTTATCTATCTTTGCAGCAGCAGAGCAGCAGCAGCAGCAGCAGCAGCAGCTATTATTATTATTGTTGTTGTTGTTGTTGATGCTGTTATTGTATCAATCATAACCCGAGCTTCGCGTTGAGCGCTTCCGCTCGCTCCACCGCGTCCTTCGAGGTTCCCAACCAGAATCCCTTGTGGACCTTCGATTCGATCTCCCAGAACTGCACCATCGAGTTCTCGTTCTTGCACGTCAGTGCCTCCACCCCGTCCTCCGTCACCACCAGCGTGTGCTCGAATTGCGCCGATCGTTTCCCGTCGACGGTCGTTGCCGTCCAATCGTCCGGCCAGTTCAGAACCTTGTTGCTGCCCTCGCAGATCATCGGCTCGATCGTAAAGGTGTGACCGGTCGCCATCTGTCCGTTGGGTTCGTTGTTCCGGTAGTGCAGGATGTTCGGGGTGGTGTGAAAGACGCTCCCGATCCCGTGGCCGCAAAAATTGCGGACCGACGAAAACCCCCGCGGGACGACGTGGTCCTCGACGAGGGCGCCGAGTTCCTTGTAGTCCCGACCGGGTTTCACGTGCTTGCAGGCCAGCAACCACGAATCGTACGTTGCCTGGAGGAGTTGCTTTCCGGCTTGATCGATGGCATCGTTGCCGCCAACGACGAACATCTCGCTGCAATCGCCGTGGTAGCCGTCCAGGTACACCGTGATGTCGACGTTGACGACGTCCCCCTTCTCGAGCGGACGATCGTCCGGGATTCCGTGGCAGATGACCTCGTTGACGCTCGTGCAGCAACTCTTCGGGAATCCGTGGTAATTGAGGGGGGCTGATGTGTGCATGTGCATGTGCATGTGCATGTGTGTGTGTGTGTGTGTTGAATGGAATGGAATGGAATATTATCAATAATGGAATGTAGTCGCATCGAACAATTGAATAAATTATTCATGAATGTGTGTGTATGGTGTAGTGTGGTGTGGTGTGGAGGAATTCAATGCAATGCAATGCAATGGAACGGCATGCGTCAACCACAACCACAGAGCAAGAAAATAGAGAACAGAAAGAAAGAAAGAAAGAAACAACAATTCATTTTTATTCCAGCG
The DNA here is from genome assembly GCA_037355745.1 of Pseudo-nitzschia multiseries. Lineage (NCBI taxonomy): Eukaryota > Bacillariophyta > Bacillariophyceae > Bacillariales > Bacillariaceae > Pseudo-nitzschia > Pseudo-nitzschia multiseries. The sequence continues at coordinate 10,103,229 of CM074791.1, forward strand.
CAATCCAAACAAGCGGTTCGTACCAACAAAAGGAAAAACAAAACAATTGGAACAAATTCGGGGATTTTCCGTGAGTCGCGTTGCGTTCCAAAATCATCATTGCTTGTTTGAGAGCCAACAAACAGCGCGATTCGATTCGATTCGATTTGATTCGTACGAATGGTGATTGTGTTGGATACAGTTTCGCGACGATGCGTTCCAATCCAATCCAATCCAATGCAATTGCAATGCAATGCAATGTAATGACACGACACACGACACAAAACACGACACAAAACACGACACAACACACACGAGACACGACGAGACCACACGTACAGGGATAGGCACCGGCCGCCAGCACGGCCTCGTGCACAATGGCATCGATGGCGTCCGTCGTGATTCCCGGTGCCACGTGCCGCCCGGCCAGGTCGAGGATTTCCCGTGCCAGTTTGCCCGAGGCCCGCATCTTCTCGATCTCCTCCGGTTTCTTGACCTCGATCACCCACGGCAAAAGGGGAGAGTTGGATCCCTTCTTGGGACGCCCGTCGAGGGCGTAGTCCGGCAGCTGTAGCAACTTGGACTTAGCGGCGGCATTGGCAGTCGAATCTACCACGACGGTCCGCTGCGGGGATTGCGTTCCGGGACGGACGGTCCCGGCGTACGGAAAGTTGTCGATCGACGGATCGGAAAAGAGGGCGGCACCGAATCCCCTGCTGCTGCTGCTGCTGGTTGCGGCGGAACTTCCCTTGTTGTTGGTCTTTTTCTTTTTCTTGCTTCCGCCGCCTCCCTTTCCCAGAAAGAGCGTCGTCGTCGTCGTCGTCGAAGTCGTTGTAGGTGGTGGCGATGCGGAATCCGACAGTGGCGGTGTAGTAGTGCGTGCGCGGGACAACCGCACAACCGGTCCGGACGGACGGAAGGCTGCCACGAGGGAGGGATTCTTAGGAATCATGCACAAACACATGCCTGAAATGGCAATGGCAATGGTTTTCGATAGTATCATTGTTGTTGTTGTTGTTGTTGTTGTTGTTTAGGCGGTAAATTAGTTGTTGCGTGGATTGTTTTTTGGTTGCGTTGGGTTGGGTTGGGTTGTTAGTTTGTTAGTTCGTTTGGTTGGTTGGTTGGTTACAGTTGGTTCTGATATCAATATCGATGGTTCGTGTCGTTGTACAGTGTTTGTTGGGAACCAATCTCGGAATTGGTAGCGTTGTATCGTTCGTTGTAGAAGGCAGTCAAAGGATAGCGTTTTCAAACGTTGTCGTCGTTGTTGCTGTTGTTCAAGTTTGGTGATATCTGCTTCTCGGAATATAGTACCGGTACCTACAAGTATTACCGTAATCTTACTTCTCGTGTTCTGAGTTCGTGCGGTTCGTACCGGTACAGGATGTGAAAAAATAAACATCAACGGAGGATGGATTGGGTTGCTGACATCTGTTGGATTCGTTCCTGCCGTGGTGCGAATCAATCTGCTAGTACGAGTATCGTACGTACAAGTACCGTACCGGTTGGTACAGTACGAGTAAGATTTAATGGTTCGTATTCGTACGTATTCGTACGTACTCGTACGCTGTCATCCCATAACGTACCGTACCGGTACGTACCTGTACCGGTAGGCTAACGCACGGTAGTACTCGTACCTCTCTGGACTCACTCGAGAAGAAGGAGGATACGGTACGTACGTACTCGTACATTATGGTACCGTACGTACGAGTACGTAAGATTTACCGTATCAATGTGCGTACGAGTACCATACTACGTACCTACGTACTATCATACAATACGGTACTCGCAAATTCCTTCCGTTGTTGTTCCTTCGATCGATTTCTGCTCCGCTCCGCTCCGCTCCGCTCAGCTCAGCTCGGCGGCACGCACAGGTCACGCCCCGAACCCAAAAAAGGCAACCGAATCAATCAATCATGTCCAATCGGTACGGTATTAGATTTGCTGGGCCGTCCGGGTATCGTACGACGGACGGATCGCAAAAGACAATGCTCCCACCAGTCACTACTAGTAGAGGATCAACCACTTGCACTCACCCATAGTAAAGGTACGAGTACTATACGATACGGTAGGTAACACCCCGTCCTCCATTGTGGTTGGCACGTGTCATCCCCTCGCGCGCCGAGGATTTTTCCTAAGAGAGTTTTTCTTTAGAGAGGGGATGATGGCATGACACGTGCCAACCAAATCGGCTCCAAGTAGTATCAGTGGTGGTGAGGAGGGGTGTTACTTGGTACCACTCTAGCTCCTCCTTGTTATCCAAGGTCCCCAGCCGAGGAAGCAAGAAGGAGCTAGTAGAGTGGTACCAAGTAACACTCCTCCTCCCCAGCAATGATACTACGAGGAGGAGCTAAAGGAGGAAAGGGGTGTTGACACAATGGTAATCTCTCTATGGCTTTGGAAGGATGAGCACAATGGAGGAGGTCCTTGTTGCTACCGTAGCTACCGTACCAGAGCGTTTCGATGCTGCTACTGGAGGTAGTAGTGCTAGCGTTTCGATTCTGCTACAGGGGGAGTAGTAGCGTTTTGATGCTGCTACAGGGGGGGACAAGGATAAACTGGGATTGTACCATTCAAATTGGTGGTACTGACCAAGAAGTACTCGTAGGAACAAGTAGAAACTTGTACAGTACCATGAGTACCGATTGGTGGTATCGTTTTGGTGGTACCAGAGTACCACTCACTTGTTAAGTAACAATTTTTTCAACGCATGTGTTTTTAGATACTCAAGTGTAAAGAGGGAACTAACTCACGGGATTAGCAGCAGCAGCGCAAGATTTGGTTGATTCCTTGACACCACCTGTGTAGAATCTAGTAGAATGTCTACTACAACCTGGATTTTTGCTGTTTTTCCCTGGTTGTAATTCATAATTTCAAAATGAACCACTTTCAAAAGCAAATTGCTCCCCGACCATGGTAATGGACCCTTTTCGCTGCTTTCTGTCCTAATACAACAACAAGAAACCCATTCATATCACACTGTAAGTCATTGCTGGTCCTTTGGTTGCTGGGGGGAGATCTTCAGGCTGTTCTGTTTGATTTCCTATCGTTTGGAGTTCTTGTTGTCGCCGTGTCGTCATTTTGGCCATCATTTTGTTTATTCCTATCTCACGGCACTGCTTCTATTGCTTCTTTTTTGCTTTTGACCACGGGAATAGCCCCTTTCCAGCAACCATGGTACAAACTATTCCACCCAGGAAGAGCAATGCTAATCTGGCTCCTCGGACTTGGTCTTCTTCTGCCCCAGCTCAAGATCTTCTTTGGTCATCCGCAACAATGACGATGGCGTCTGAACAACTCTCACCCCGGTGTTTGACCTACACCAAGCACTGTGTTGCTCTGATCTAGGGGACTGCTGTATCCACGGCATTTGAACTACAAGCTCTGCGCTGCTCCAATCTAGGGAACTGTGTATTCTTGCTCTGGTGTCGGAACTACAAGCCCCACACTGCTTCTTTTTGCTGTGACGACGGTAATAGCAACGGCGACAACAACAACAACAAGTCTACCATGGATACAATAGGTAACAACAACAACAACAACAACAAACCAATGTTGATCTGTAGCAGCCAGGAATTATCATTGAACAACCCCTACAAGAAGAAGAACCCCCCCCCCCCCCCCCTCTGGATCTCCAATTGCTGCCACTGCTGGAAAGAGGAAGAAGTGTGCCCATCGGACCCGGCGTTTGAATTACAAGCACTGCCTGCTGCTCCAGTCTAGGACACTATGTATTCTTGTTCCATCATCTGAGCTACAAGCACTGTGCTGCTCTGGGGGACTGGTGTATCCACGGCGTCTGAGCTACAACAAGCGCTGCTTCATTTACTACGGGACGACCGTATTTCTTGCTCCAGCATCCAAACCAACAGCCTCAATATTCATCATGGTGGTGTGCTGCTCTCTAGCAAGAAATAGGTCTACAGACTAATTGTAGCTCTTTTTATGACATACACTCTGGTCCCTAGTCTGCTGTGTCTTAGTGTGTTCTGTGAGTATCAAAACTAGTGGTAGGAGAATAGTGCTCAGAATACTAGCTAGTATGATTTAGAAAATACTATACTACTACGGAGTAGTAGAAATCACGTAGAAAATAGTACCAGAAAAAACTTGTGTTACCAGAGTACCACTTTTGGTACCGGAGTACCACTCCCTCGTTCCACCCGTTGAGCCTGTTTCAAACCCTCATTTTTCTTGGTACTTAGGAGTAAGTACACGTGCTCGTCCGCCGAAGCCACAGGATTACCGGTATTGTACCGGTACTCCAGCGTTCAGCGATCAACTTTAATACCGGTACGGTAGAGACGAGCGGTCGTGTTGTAGTGAAGTGTCGAGCGACAAGTCCGCATGTCCAAAACATGTGCGGTACATACGTAGACGTAGCGGTAGGTATCAGTCACAAGCCGAGAATTTTCCCAAAACGAACAAGTCAGCCGAGGATTGAATGATCGCTCCGCTCCTCACAACATCAATTTTCAACGCCCCCTCATTATTCAATCGTAAGCCGCTGCAGCTGTACCGGTAATTGCAGCTCGAATCGGAGGACCTCCTCTGCACCTCTCCTGTTGAAATTCCCCGTAGCTGTACAGCATTAATTCATCGTCCTCGGCACAACCCCCTGCAACCCCAGCGGTTCGCTTCGCATCGCTTCTCCCTTTGAACAACAAACAACAGCAACAAACGAGGCACGCAAGAAACCGCCACCCGGAACCCAAACAAACCTGAAACAACGCAACAGTCGCACGAATCAATCAATCAATCAATCGTCGCGTCGTGTCGCTTTGCGTCGTATCGCGTCGCTGCCTATTTATTGATCTAGCAAACAGGTTCACGCAAAAAAGGAAGCAAAAGAAAAGACCTCCTGTGAGCCAAGAGCAACCATGGTGAAAAGAAGGGACAGTTTATCACGGTGATGTTGTGTACGGTAGTAGTATGAAGAAGTAAATACTAAAATCAAGCTCTTTGCCACGGGCTATTGCATACCGTAGTACTAATTCTATGTGTTGTCAAGTAATGAATGACCGAGAGGCTATCCCTTTGTACCAACCGACAATCGCGTTGTCCGAGTTCTAGCTCCTACTACCCAGACACAATAAGAAGGCAACAAATCCATTTCATTTGTTTTGTTTCCATCCGTTTCGATCCGACCCGACCCGACCATATAATACGTTCGACCCGTTTCATCATCGATCCGGATCCAGATCCGAGGGCGAAGGTCGCAATCAATCAAATTGCGAATCGAAAACGAAGAATCGAACTTGGGTTGTATGGTATGACATGGCATGGCATGGCATTGTATCGTGATGCATGCATGTAGTGTATTACATGCATGATCATTACTGTAGATCTCGTTTCCTTTCGTTTCGTTTCGTTGCACCCTTGTGCAAAGTTGAATGACATGGCGACACAGCACAGTACTGTAGTATACTAGTACAATGGTATAATAATGGCATGGCAGGTGCATTATTATACACGTACTATACTATATTCGTTTGGTTGCAAATCAAATCAATCGAATCAAATCAAATCAAATCAAATCAAATCAAATTACATTGAATCAAATCAAATCGAACCAAATCAAGTCAAGTCAAATCGACGGTGATTTACTGGTTCACGGTACGTCCGATGAGATGAGATGAGATGCATCTCTCCACGACATGCCTTTCCATTCCGTATCATCCATTTCAATTTTTTTTTTCATTATTTCATTTCATTTCTCATTCCTCGGCTCGGCTCGGCTCGGCTCGGCTCGGCACGGCACGGCACTAACCACTAACAGTAGCACTAACCACTAACCACTAACCACTAACACAACCACCAACCACGAACGATGCATTAGCAGTTGTGAACCGGTGGCAGGCCCCCGTTTGGGATTTTCAAGAGTCCCCTTGTCGCCGTGTATCGGTAGTTCCCGTCCCCCTTTCCGAGGTAGTATCGCGTGGTCCACACGTCCTCGGACCATGTGCTGCCCCGGACGCCGATAAAGACGTCGGATTTTAGCGCGAGCCAGAAATTGGTCACCGCCGGCAACAAATCTCCGTAGTAATTGGAGGGTAGCGGGAGGAAGGGATTGCCATCCGTGTCGGTGTCCTCGGCCACGTAGCGGTCGTAAAGAGCACCCGCCTTGGGATGCGAGAAGAGCTCGGTCTGGTATTTTTCGTTCTTGTAAAAGCCGTACTCGGCCCAGTCTTCGCCACATTCAAAAAGCGGAAGGGTAGCATCGGTAGCATCGGTAGCATCGGTAGCCGCATCGGCGGCATTAGCATTAGCATTAGCATCCGCATCCAAGGTAACGTCCGTTCCGAGTGGATTGTTCGACGACTCCTTTATCCTGGAGGTAAATAGTTCGTTCCCATCCGTGTCGTAGGAGATGCTGCGCTCGTTGATCTTCTTCCAGTTGTAATTGGAGATCTCATGGAATCTGGATCCCCGATCGATGGCCAATTCCTTTCTCGACACGGCTATGAGTATCCCCTCGAGCGGTCGCCTGCGCTTGCCTTTGCGCTTGCCTGTTTTTGTTGTGTTGTGATAGAAATTGCTCTCGGTGAGATTCCGATTGTAGTTTTTGGCAAAGTCGTCGACCATGTTGAGGATGAGCGTGAGGTTGTGTTCCATCTGCTTTCCGCAGTTCTGCGTCATGAGTTCGGGTTCGATCCTTGCGTGGAGAGTGATATAGCCGCCACCACCACTGTCACCGTCGCCAGTCGTTGATTTTGTTGTTGTTGCCTTCCCCATGTGCACATCCTTGCATTTGCTGGCCAGGCGCCTCCAGGGCTGGGCGGGAATCAGGGCCTGATAAACGGTTTTCTGGAGCAAAGTATCCGCACGTCTCTGGGGGCTGTCCACCACGGTTTTTGTTGGTTCGTCTTCGTCGGGGTTCTTCTTTTTCTTCTTGCTCGTCGTGTTTTTTGTTTTCTTACTATTGTTCTTCTGTTTTTTGAGTCTGCGGCGGCGGCGGCGGCGGAGTCGGTCCTCGCTATCGTCGTCCTCGTCCTCGTCCTCGTTATCGTTATCGTTGTTGTTGTTGTTGTTGTTGCCGTTGTCGTTGTCGTCGTCGTCGTCGTCCTCGTTATCGTTATCGTCGTCCTCGTCCTTGATCTCGGAATCCTCGTTCTCATTGTCCTCATTGTCTTCATTGTCCTCATCCTCGTCCTCATTCTCATTCTCGTTACTGTCGTCATTGCCATCGCCATCGTCATTGTCATTGTCATTGTCATTGTCGTTGTCATTACCATTATCATCGTCATTATCATCGTCATTATCATCGTCATTGTCATTGTCGTTGTCATTACCATTATCATCGTCATTATCATCGTCATTATCATCGTCATTATCATCGTCATTATCATCGTCCTTATCATCGCCATTGTCATCACCATCGCCATCGCCATCGCCATCGTCGTTGTTATCGTCCGGAACGATCGACGGCGATCGCAGCTTCATCGTGCGGAAATTGTGCCACAGGACCATCCCCCCCTGCACCGGCACGGGTCGTTTGCAGGCGTCTGCTATTGTGGGTGCGGTCTTTTTGAGTTTGTGTTTTGCGAGTTTGTGAAAGTTTTTCAGGGACGATCCCACCAAAAACTCGACCACCTTGGTCTCGAACCCCTTGAGGAAAAAACTCGTTCGGAGGTGTTGGTTGTGTTGGTGACCACTAGTACTAATAGTGTTACTAGTAACAGTGTTAGATGCTGTGTCAAAGAGCATGCGCTTTGTCAAGAGGGGGAGAAGGGTATCGTGAAAGGTTCTGTTGTAGGACGGGTTGTTCCGAATGGCCGTGTCGGAAACCACGCTCTTGTCGTTTCCGGGAGTCCAGCACAGTCCGTTGTCGTTGTCGTTGTCGTTGTCGTTACCACCGACGGAATTCACCAGCAGAGGAAGACTGCTTCTGCTTCTGCTTCTGCTTCTATTTCTCGACTTGACGCGATGAAAGGAGTTCCAGTGCTCGATGTCGAAGAGTTCCTCGATGGGTACCGGCCAAAACATCCGGATCTCGTTGATGGTGCCGAGATCCTGCTGTTGGGACGTGTTGTTTTGGTAGTGGTACTGCTTGTCTCCCGGCGTCTGCGTCTGCGTCTGCGTCTGCAGCAAGGGCAACGCCTGGTGGTACCGCGTCGCCCACACCAGCGTCGGCATGAGCAGCTGATTCACTCCGGCGTTTTGGGCGTGCTTGACGAAAGCCGTGAACCGCATCACCTGGTTGCGGTATCCCCCGTACAATCCGGGAGGGTACGCAATGGCCATTATTGGTTGGGTGGGATCTCCCTCCGGGATAATGTACGTCTTGTTGCTGTTGCTGTTGCTGTTGTTGTTGTTGTTGCTGTTGCTGTTTTGGTTGTTGCTTGCATTGTTTTTGTGTTGTTGTTCTTCATGTTCTGTGGTTCCTGTTGAAACAATTGTTTCTTCCTCGTTCTTCCAGGTCGCTGCTGTCGCTGTCGCTGTCGCTGTTGTTGTCGCTGTTGTTCGCTGTTGTTGTTGCTGCTGCTTCCTGTTGCTCCTGCTGTTGCTCTGTTGTGGGCGTTGCGGGTGGCATGATCTCGAGCAAATCGATCGTCCTTCGGACGTCGTACATGGTTTCGGTGACGGAGGCCGAACGAATGGCATAATAGATCCCGACGGTCAGCATCACTAACTGCAATTTCGCCATTCGATTGCCCGCGAGGTTAGCACGCCATTGTGATCTCGATCGGGATCGCACTCCGATGCGGCCGTTGCTATTGCTATTGCTATTCCTATTGCTATTGCTATTGCCAATGCCATTGTTGTGGTTGATATTGATGATGTGGATGTTCGCCGCCATCGCGTATACAAAAATCGTAGTCGAAGCAGTTATAGTAGGGTTGGGGTTGGGGTTGGAGTTACCGCTGTAATCCACAACTAATTAGCTTGTGCTATACGGATACTCTCGAATGGTCTTTTTGGTATTGAATAAATACACGGTCGAGTTGATGCCCTGTGTTGTGACTGACTGAGTTTGTATTCATGGTTTCGTCGTCTCGGGTTTTGTTTAGCGATTTTTTTTTTTTTTTTTTCTCTCGGTATACCGGTACCAGATTACAGTGTAAGACTTACCGGTACGAGTTACGAGTATCTTAGTCCTACTCCTACTTCGTATCAACTAAACGTACCGTACCGGTAACTAACGAGACGTTCTTAGAAACAATAATCGGCATAAGTGACACAGGATTGGTCAGTCACGACGATTATTGTTACAACTAAGTACGAGTATCGTACGAGTACGAACCGTCCTGTTCGTAATTACGGATTACGGAGTACGAAGTAAGTTATCGTACGACATGAGATTATTTTTTTACTAGAAGTGAGTGTACGGTAATACTCGTATCATCATCTTGGAACAAGAATGAGCGATACGTTACGAAGCCGGAACGTCTGAGCGCATCATGTTTATGAGTTTGGCTCAACGGCTACTACGGTACTCATACTACTAGTACGTACCGGTAGATAGTGACGGAATGTACAGTATTGACTCAAGATACCACTGGAAAGCTGTTATTCCCCCTTTCATTCTTGTAGCTAGTACCGCCCGGCTAAACAAAGGAGCTGTTGAGGACCAACTTATGTACCGGTAGTAGTTCATCTATCTATTACGGAGTAGTACCGTAAGTATGCATCGCTTTTTGGTTGGTGGTCCAAAAACGAGTTTTTACTTTTTTATGGAAGAACTCGTCGTCCTCGTCATCATGATCATCGTTTACTAGTAGCTACTAGTAGTACTAGTAGTACTAGTAGTATACCACCAACGATGTCAATGAGGAGACGAGCAAAACAACAAGCCGGTTGGCCCAAGAGGAGGAAGGAAGCAAGGTCTTGTTTTGTCGAGGAGGCTTGCTGAGCAGGAGGTTTGTTGGCTGCTGTCATTCTTGTTGTTTTTGCTTGACGAGCAGCGAGGGGGAGCAACAACAACAACAACAAGCAACACCATGGGACCTGGCAAAGAACTTGTCAGCAACAACGACCCAACAACACTTCTTCACTTCTTCTACTACTAGTACCAACCCAAACCAAGAACGCCGCCAATGACGACCAAACCAATCCGAGCAAACTCTGGTGGTTCTCCCGTGTTCAGAGTGGCCCAGGTCCATGGGTCCTCATGGTGCTTCAAATGTCAAAAGGATGATGAGGATGAAGAAGTGTTCTTGAAGAAGGTAGCTACTGGTGCTAGTACTACTACTAGAACAATGTGTTCCGTTCTTGTTCCCCAGAGTCTTCCCTATCTGGGTAGTACCAACGCGGACCACACCGAGGGTGCACCAGGTGATGGGAGAGATCCCTTGCAATTTGTGATTCACGGAAAGAGGAGGGAGGACCGGTAGCAAAAACATGTTTCCAAACAAAAAAAAGTCCCCAAGAAACAACTGTTCTCCTCCCTCCTCGGTTTCTTGAAGTCTTTGTAGCACTTCTCTTCAGCACCAGCAAGGGATGCCTTCCAATTAGTCCATGTCTTTGTCAATTTGAAGCAAAAGAAATCCGCCTTTTCTTTTGCGTTATCATACTAGTACAGGAAGAGGAAGGAACGCTGCTGCAAATAAAATCCCATGGATGGGGAGAAGCAGAAAGGTCGCCGTGCTTCTTTGCAAACAACTCAGGATTGACACAGCCACTCTCCCTTAGCAGCAACTTGGTGACAGACACAGCAGTTGCCACTGATGTCCTTCCAAATGTTTTCACGCCGGCCAAACTCGTACTACTATGACTTGTTGCTCCCCTTGAATTCTGCTGGAATGGTATCAAAGACTTCTGTAAAGTTGCCCTCAGTTTCTGAGATGGTCAGAGCTCTTGTTGTAATTCTGAATGAGGGATTTACCAGCTCAGGGACCACCACAGCATCTGGATGGAGGAGCTTTTCTTGCCAATACTCTGTCTCAGGGAACAGGTGCAAGATGTTGCAGGGTTGACAAGCCGCAGTTGGCAAAGAGGATGCTGGTGTATGGCCTCTTTGAGGCCTGCTTGCATTTGCTTCCTCCACTGTATCGGATTGCTTGATGTTTCGGTCTATTATTGCTTTGGTTAATCAACTCACCAAAGCTGTTTTGTTGCCAGAGGTCCTTGTATGGAGATAGATTGTTATAGGCGTGTCCAATGCAATGGGCTTCTATTGAAGATGTCGGCTTGTCCGATTGGTGTCTTTCTTGTGTGTAATCGGATCAGAGAATTATTGATCGTCGGCCGTAGTCGAGTCAATTGATGATCTACTGTCGGATTGTTTCTTCTTTGAGTGCTGCTTCTACTGCTGTCATCATCTTCTTTTGCAAGCTTCAACAAGCTTGCGACTGTTGATCTATTATTGTCCTTTCAAAACTGGCTGTTAAGCTGATTTGATCCAAAGCCAAAGAAGAGCAACAGGAGCTCTAACTGCAGGCCGGTTGAGGTGCCAGATCTATTCTAACTACCACCAGTGTGTTGGCACAGTCAGTTAGATCCTAGGTTTGTAGTTCTATGATGGGCCGCAAGGCGACCTATGGAAGGTTTAAGGTTGTTAATCAAATAATCTAAAAGTATGAATTAAAGAGATGATCCTTGCTGGAGAGCAAGTATCTCTTTTAAATGCAGTGAAAGACCGTGCTGCCACTAATACAGCACAGTAGAATCACTACTTGTTATTATGTAGTTAACTCAGCAGAAAACAGGCTCGTGAGCAAGCATTCGAAGCTCTGCTGTCTTTTCTTGAAAACAGCACACTTAATAAAAGATTGCATGTGCGGACCTCTAGTGTGTGTTCTTCTTTGATTACTAAGTATCACAACTTCAATCGTAAGAGTGACGACCGTGCTTCCTTCTGTCAATCACTAAGTATCGAATTTGGATTTCAGAATGACGATTGCACCTCTGGTTTGGTCGTATGCTCCAATCTTGCATAGAGAAAGGCATAACCTCTGAGTCTCATTATTCCAAACACTAAAGATGCATATGACTCGATCAGTTATATCTTCGACTCATAGTGTCGTATCATTCCAGCTACAGTACTGTAAGTTACATAGGAATGTACATATGTAGGTTAGAGTACTGTAGCTTCCTCATGCGTATGAAAGGAATTTAATATTGATACACAGAGAACAAACAGCCCAGCAAGCAGTGTATCAGGAAGTGAGACACAAAACATGAATGATAGCAAAACAGATACAACCAATAGCACCAGTATCAGCAGCAATGCAATAGAGGACACGCAAGAGCGCACTGACAACAACATTAAAAATTACATTACTGCGCACATCAAGGAAGAAACGTTCAGGCAAATGAAATTCCCAATAACGAACGAAAAAGGTTCACAATACATAAAGACAATTATTACCATGATTGTAAAATTGAATCATGAAAACAACGTACCAGCGACATGGAATGTCCATGCACCGAAGTGGAATGGAATTTTCTGCAGAGCAATAACTACATGTAGGCACAATGCCCAGACACTAGTGAGGAAAAATTATAAAGGTAAGAACCGACAAGAACAACATTGTTCCCAGTAGACACATTTTCAAATAACTAACCATATCGTATTGTTCACAATGATGCATAGACAAGAAAAGGAACAAACAGATACCGGATAGTTTCCCAGGAACAGTTCTAATCAAGGCAAACGAAAACAGTAACTCAGAGCATAGGTACAAATTACACAAAGACTATCAAAAAAAATACACCGGAATTACAATATTTCTTCAAAAGAATTTTTGGAGCAGTGTCGCCTAAAGAGACGGACTTCAAAAAAATCGGCACGAACAACAATCACTAACATTTTCACCTTGAGCAATGAAGCGTTTGCTCTGCTTTTCCTTTACAAAGACTACGAATCGTGGCTCAACACAACAAAGGGGACAAGGATAAGAAAGAAATTCACTGACAGTAAGTCAGGAATTAAGGAGGGGTGGAGTGAGAAGGGACAAGACCTTTACATATATGCCAAGGAGGAAATAGAAAAACAAAGGCAGGAACAACAAACGAAAGATTTAGAGATCAAACTACTTCAAACATACCAACAGCAAGATGGGTATGATATACAATGGCATAAAAAGGAAGAAGACAAAACAAACAAAAGCAAATGGAAGCGAAAATATGACATGATGGACACTCTTGACAAGGACCACAAGGACTACAAATATTACCTCGCAAACAGAATTATAAAACGAAGTTCGTCACTGTACAATACCAAAATTGGGAAGCACGAAGAGAATGGGGCTGAAACTATCCTTGCAAAAATAGTCCTCCTTCAAATTGTTGCGTGCAAAAATACATAGAGAATGTTTTGTGATGCGTGCAACAAATTTTTTTACATACATCGCAGAATTTGACGCAACCATGAGCATCGTTTAAGTGACGTAGAGCAGCCAAAATAACAAGCAGGGACTTGCAACTAGGCGGTAACTGTTTTCTAGGCAAACTTTTAACGAGGAATAATAATGGATCATTCCCAAAAACACAGAATATCTGTGTCACATGGCATCAATGTGTGTATTCGGGAATGAAAATTGTTGACACAGATATCTGTGCGCTAAAAACTCTTCCCATATTTATGTTCATTTTTGGAATAAGGAATTTGACCAAGTAACAGAGATACGAATATTTCGACGTGTCTTAGAATCAAACGCAACTCCACTACATGAAAATCCTTAAGTGGTAAAAACTATTTCACTTAACACCACAAATAAACAGGTTAGGAGATATGTACCGAGACATTATTAAAGACCGGATCAATAAGTAAACACTTGGATCCCTTATATGCATTCAAATGAATGCATTTAACACCCTGTGAGTAAATTACTTATTGCAATCATGAAAATCCATACCGGCTCGTATTGGGCCTCATTTATTCCATATAACATGTTCAAGCAAAAGGCCCATTGATACTATTACTTAATCTCGTACGACACACATGATGAACACATAATTACTAACAAGGGAATGAAAAAGGTGCAGTCATGGATTCCAAATGGAGACACAGAATTGTGTGTAAATCAGTGTTTACGAGGGGGTCTCGTAAACACTTAAAAACGGTAATGTGAGTAAAAAAGCCGAAAACTGAGTAACAAAACACACACAATCGTGCATGACCTAAATTACACAGATATTCTGTGTTTTCGGGAATGACCCAATATCAACTGGGATTGGAGATTAGAGAGAGTTAAGAGTTTTCGTTCGCCCCCCCCCCCCACCCCCACCCCCCGAAAAAGAGCAATTTGAAGGGATACTCGCACGTACCTCAATTTCACTTTGGTTCCCTCCGTACGGGAATCCACATTTTGAAGAACGTGTGCAACCCCTATTAACCTATATACCGTTGGAAAGCTTATGAGAAGACGAACACGAATCTGCTGTTTGTTTCTGTTTCTTTCGAAGTCAAAGGGACATGATATATAGAAAACTTTATCTTCATTACTGTATATGAATATAAAAAAAAATGAGAGTTTTCATGTTCTTTATGTTCTATTTTCAACAATTTGGAGACTCCGCGCAGTGACAGCGCGCACGCCCAGCCACTCAGAAGCCGTTAAACCGTTAAAACAATACTCCACGTGTAAGTAATATCAATTCAAATCGTCTATCCATATTGCTGTATCTATGAATGGTATGATACCACGGAGTAATTCAATCAAATACCGGAGTACCGTAGTAATGTAGAAAATAATTAGTACGGAGTACGAGTAGTTACACAAAACGTGGTAGCGAGCGCCTCCCTGATGGACGATTGAATCGAAAGATAGGTCGATCGGCATCTACAATGCATGTAGATGGGCGCTGATACCTCTAGAATGTTCTAACTCCCTCTGGAAGCAAAGTTATGGCAGTAGCAAGATTTCTCTCCCAATGTAAGATTTTGTTGTTGAAAATTCTTACATAATGTACACAAAACGTGGTAGCGAGCGCCCCCCCCCCCCCCCCCCCCCCCCTGCCGGTTCGATGAATCGATAGATAGATCGATCGGCATCTACAATGCATGCAGATGGGCGCTGATACCTCTGGAATGTTCTAACTCCCTCTGGAAGCAAAGTTATGGCAGTAGCAAGATTTCTCTCCCAATGTAAGATTTTGTTGTTGAAAATTCTTACATAATGTACACAAAACGTGGTAGCGAGCGCCCCCCCCCCCCCCCCTGCCGGTTCGATGAATCGATAGATAGGTCGATCGACATCTACAATGCATGTAAATGGGCCCTGATACCTCTGGAATGTTCTGATTCCCTCTGGAAGCAAAGTTATGGCAGTAGCAAGATTGGTCTCCCTATGTCACATTGTGGTGTTGTAAATTCTTACTTAATTTACACGAATTTTGCTAGCGAGAGCCCCCCTGCCAATCGTTTGAATCGATAGATAGGTCGATCGTCGTCTACGATGTATGTAGATGGGTGCTGATACCTGTAGAATGTTCTAACTGCCTCTGGAAGCAAAGTTATGGCAGTAGCAACATTGATCTCCCCATGTAACATTTTGGTGTTGTAAATTCTTACTTCATTTACACGAATTTTGCTAGCGAGAGCCCCCCTTCCAATCGTTTGAATCGATAGATAGGTCGATCGGCATCTACAATGCATGTAGATGGGCGCTGATACCTCTAGAATGTTCTAACTCACTCTGGAAGCAAAGTTTTGGCAGTAGCAACATTGATCTCCCCATGTAACATTTTGGTGTTGTAAATTCTTACTTCATTTACACGAATTTTGCTAGCGAGAGCCCCCCTTCCAATCGTTTGAATCGATAGATAGGTCGATCGGCATCTACAATGCATGTAGATGGGCGCTGATACCTCTAGAATGTACTAACTCACTCTGGAACGAAAGTTGCGGCAGTAGCAAGATTGGTCTCCCCATGTAACATTTTGTTGTTGAAAATTCTTAGTACCCAAATGCACTAATTAGGTGCTGACACACAAACCATGACAGATAAGTCACTTCTGTTTCTTTCATGATTCATCATATCCATAATAGGAACAATATTCATGGTTCAATCACCCAAAATATTTAATTTTCTATTTTCTAATTGCAAATTAGTGTGTATTTTTCCTCCAAATCCATGACCCAAATGCACTTACTAGGTGCTGACACACTAACTATGACAGATAACTCACTTCTGTTTCTTTCATGATTCATCATATCCATAATAGGAACAATATTCATGGTTCAATCACCCAAAATATCTAATTTTCTATTTTCTAATTGCAAATTAGTGTGTATTTCCTCCAAATCCAGGACCCAAATGCACTTACTAGGTGCTGACACACTAACTATGACAGATAACTCACTTCTGTTTCTTTCATGATTCATCATATCCATAATAGGAACAATATTCATCGACTGATCACCCAAAATATCTAATTTTCTATTTTCTAATTGCAAATTAGTGTGTATTTTTCCTCCAAATCCAGGACCCAAATGCACTTACTAGGTGCTGACACACTAACTATGACAGATAACTCACTTCTGTTTCTTTCATGATTCATCATATCCATAATAGGAACAATATTCATGGTTCAATCACCCAAAATATCTAATTTTCTATTTTCTAATTGCAAATTAGTGTGTATTTTTCCTCCAAATCCAGGACCCAAATGCACTTACTAGGTGCTGACACACTAACTATGACAGATAACTCACTTCTGTTTCTTTCATGATTCATCATATCCATAATAGGAACAATATTCATGGTTCAATCACCCAAAATATCTAACTTTCTATTTTTTAATTGCAAATTAGTGTGTATTTTTCCTCCAAATCTAGGACCCAAATGCACTTACTAGGTGCTGACACACTAACTATGACAGATAACTCACTTCTGTTTCTTTCATGATTCATCATATCCATAATAGGAACAATATTCATGGTTCAATCACCCAAAATATCTAATTTTCTATTTTCTAATTGCAAATTAGTGTGTATTTCCTCCAAATCCAGGACCCAAATGCACTTACTAGGTGCTGACACACTAACTATGACAGATAACTCACTTCTGTTTCTTTCATGATTCATCATATCCATAATAGGAACAATATTCATGGTTCAATCACCCAAAATATCTAATTTTCTATTTTCTAATTGCAAATTAGTGTGTATTTTTCCTCCAAATCCAGGACCCAAATGCACTTACTAGGTGCTGACACACTAACTATGACAGATAACTCACTTCTGTTTCTTTCATGATTCATCATATCCATAATAGGAACAATATTCATGGACTAATCACCCAAAATATCTAACTTTCTATTTTTTAATTGCAAATTAGTGTGTATTTTTCCTCCAAATCTAGGACCCAAATGCACTTACTAGGTGCTGACACACTAACTATGACAGATAACTCACTTCTGTTTCTTTCATGATTCATCATATCCATAATAGGAACAATATTCATGGTTCAATCACCCAAAATATTTAATTTTCTATTTTCTAATTGCAAATTAGTGTGTATTTCCTCCAAATCCAGGACCCAAATGCACTTACTAGGTGCTGACACACTAACTATGACAGATAACTCACTTCTGTTTCTTTCATGATTCATCATATCCATAATAGGAACAATATTCATCGACTGATCACCCAAAATATCTAACTTTCTATTTTCTAATTGCAAATTAGTGTGTATTTTTCCTCCAAATCCAGGACCCAAATGCACTTACTAGGTGCTGACACACTAACTATGACAGATAACTCACTTCTGTTTCTTTCATGATTCATCATATCCATAATAGGAACAATATTCATGGTTCAATCACCCAAAATATCTAATTTTCTATTTTCTAATTGCAAATTAGTGTGTATTTTTCCTCCAAATCCAGGACCCAAATGCACTTACTAGGTGCTGACACACTAACTATGACAGATAACTCACTTCTGTTTCTTTCATGATTCATCATATCCATAATAGGAACAATATTCATGGACTAATCACCCAAAATATCTAACTTTCTATTTTTTAATTGCAAATTAGTGTGTATTTTTCCTCCAAATCTAGGACCCAAATGCACTTACTAGGTGCTGACACACTAACTATGACAGATAACTCACTTCTGTTTCTTTCATGATTCATCATATCCATAATAGGAACAATATTCATGGTTCAATCACCCAAAATATCTAATTTTCTATTTTCTAATTGCAAATTAGTGTGTATTTCCTCCAAATCCAGGACCCAAATGCACTTACTAGGTGCTGACACACTAACTATGACAGATAACTCACTTCTGTTTCTTTCATGATTCATCATATCCATAATAGGAACAATATTCATGGTTCAATCACCCAAAATATCTAATTTTCTATTTTTTAATTGCAAATTAGTGTGTACTGTCTATGTGGTACTTGCATTACTACTGGTAGTAGTACCGTACCTGTAGTAGTACTTGTACTGCGTGGCATGTACTTGATGGTCTGTCCTTTTTCCGTTTTGATGGTCTGTCCTTTTTCCTTTTTTATGGTCTGTCCTTTTTCCGTTTTTTTGGTCCGTCCTTTACCCCTTTTTTTGTTTTTATGGTCTGTCCCTTATCCGGGGCTGGCATGCGCGCGCGTGCGCGCGCAGGCATAGCCAGAAGAATCAGGTAAAAAGCTGTTATTTTAATTACATTAAAAACATCTGGTTCTCCAAAGTTTTTTTTGGGGTGTTTAGATAAGCCTCTTTTTTTTGCAGGAGTTGATCTGGAGAACCAGACATTGCATGGTCATTCTGAAGCAAACTCGTAACAATAGAGACTTTCAGCTGTTTGGGGATATTTTCAGAATTACCAGGCGATGTCTGGTTCTTGAGATCAACTCCTGCAAAAATTGGCATTCCCGAAACGGAGGGAACCTAAGTGAAATTGAGGTACGTACTCGAACTGGTACTCGTACTCGTACTCGTACTCGTACACCAATGCCCGGTAGCAGCATTCGTACTCGTAAGATTACCCCGTACGGTTCGTACCGTACCCCACGAGTTTTCGTACCGCAATTATGGAAGGTTGCAGACATGATGTGGGGCGTCTCACTAAAAACCGGGACTTGCATCGACAAAAAAATCATGACAGACCGAAGGCGATACGGTAATTACTCTATTCTTTCAGACCCTTTCGGAGGTTTAAGTAAGCACATCTTTTTGACTGGAACACAATTTTTGACAGTCCCCCTTAATGGAAGGCACAGATTACTTATAGTAATTTACAGTGCCCGTATTACATAAGCTTACCGTATTCATGGCATTGTACGGTACATATCAATGATAGTACCAATTATGGACCGAACAATCTCAATAGATTATGCAACCCTTTTTTGCATAAGATCTTACTCCGTATTTACCGCAGGTACACGTACATATGGTACTATACTGTACGGATAAGTGTAAGGTTTCCAGTATTTACCGGTAGATGCGGACTTTTCTGCATGTCGTGGTTCGTCCTAGGTACGGTCGGGACGGTAATTACGGCACTGTACGGTACGAGTACCGGTAGTAAGATACGAGTACGAGTACTGTACTGTATTGTTTTTAATTTTTACACCGCATTCTCGAAGTTCACAAAAAAAATCCAAAATAACAGTCGCTACGCCAGTCACAAGTTTTTTGTTTCTGTCCACCAAACAACAACAAACCGTACAAGCACTATCCCTACCGCATCGTGCCGGTAATTACGCTACATACATAAATACAATAATGGCAGCGAGTGCTCTGAGCCGCCGACGGGGAACCGTCCGGCGTAAGCGTTCTTACAGCGTGTACATCATCATCGGCGCCCTGATCTTTGCCGTCGGATTGCTGGGAGGGGTCATGGTGGGATTCGGGGTCTTTTCGGGCACGACATCCTCATCCTCATCATCATCAGACACCAAGACCCTACGCGGCGGAAAAGGATCGAGCGAGGTCCTCGTCAAGCTCTCGGTCAAGGCGGAGCTAAACAACGGAAAACCCCGGGTCTTTGTACACCATACGGATCCCGCCGAAATCGCCCAAGACTACGTGATTTCCAAGGAGGAATACGTCAACCACAAGGTCCGGACCGGAACCGATGGATCCTTCCCGTACTATCAACCACTGGCAAAGACCAATCACGACTTTAGCACCTGGGTGCCGCCCGGGGGGGGCCGCTTCGAAGAGTACAAGTTCGGGGATTCTCCGTACTCGTATTCCCCCCACGAATCCGACCAGCTGGCCCGGAGCCGCCGGTACCACGTCAAGAAAGCGATGGAGCACGCCTGGTCGTCCTACGAGAAGAATGCCTTTGGCATGGACGAGATCCGGCCCATCTCGCTGACGGCCAACAACCGCTGGGGGGGCATGGGAACGACGCTCGTCGACAGCCTGGACACGCTCTGGTTGCTGGGCATGAAGGACGAATTCTACCGCGCGAGGGACTGGTGCCGGGACCATCTGGATTTCTCCAATGTCTATTCGGAGGTCAGCGTCTTCGAAACCACCATTCGGTCGCTGGGAGGTTTGCTGTCGGCATACGACTGGTCCCACGACGAGGCCTTTTTGGACAAGGCCAAGGATCTGGGGGCCCGCCTCTTCAAGGCATTCGACGATACCGAGTCGGGAGTCCCGACCAGCATGGTCAACCTGGCCACCGGAGAGGGTCACAACTACAACTGGCTGAGCTCTTCCGCCATCCTGGCCGAGTTTACCACCCTCCAGGTCGAGTACCGGGCCCTGGCAAGGCTGACGGGAATCCTGGCGTACAAGGTCCGGACCGAAAAAATGTTCGAGATTTTGGAAAACATGGACGGCATCCGCGACGGGCTCTACCCCGACGCCATCCACAACCTAGACAATAACCCCACGGTGGGGAGCGGATTGCTCACCTTTGGGGCCCGTTCCGACTCCTTCTACGAGTACATGCTCAAGGTGTGGATCCAGGGCGGCAAGACCGAACCCATGTACCGGAGAATGTACGACAAGGCCATCGAGGGCATGCACAACCGATTGTTGACGGTATCGGTACCCAGCGGATTGGTCTTTATTGCCGAGCAAAACTGGGATACTCCCAACTACAAGATGGACCATTTGGTGTGCTTCATGGGGGGTCTTCTGGCCCTGGGAGCCTACACCGATCCGCTCGGGTTGGAATCAGAACGGGCGCAACGGGATCTGAAAACGGCCAAGGTGAGTTCAGTACAATGTAATGCTGTGCAGTGCAGTGCAGTGCAGTTTATGATCGATTCATTCCGCTTTGGGAAAATAAAATGGCAGAGCAATCTCGGCGTTTTTTTTCTTTTGGTGGGGGGGGGGGACAATTCGAGTCATCTGACAAGTGTTTTTTATTCATTTATTTTTATTTTTTAATTTCGTTTCCTTTCCTTTGGTTTCGTTCGGTTTTCGGTTTTCGGTTCGTCCAAAAATAATAATCGACAACAAACAAACAAACAAACAAACACACAATAACACCGAACACATCAAAAATATAGGCCCTCACGTACACGTGTTATCAGATGTACGCCCGGATGCCCACCGGAATCGCCCCGGAGGTCGCCCGGTTCCACGACGGCCTCGAGCAGGACCTGACACCCGACCACAACGCCAACCACTACCTGTTGCGACCCGAAACGGTCGAGTCCTTCTTCGTTCTGTACCAACTCACCGGCGATCCGGTCTACCGCGAGTGGGGATGGGAGGTCTTCCAGTCCATCGAAAAGTACTGCAAGGCCGAGGGCGGGTACGGATCGCTGCCCGACGTCCGGCAAATCGACGGCGGACCCAAGGACGAGATGGAGAGCTTTTTCCTGGCGGAAACCATCAAGTACCTTTACCTGCTCTTCGATCCCGACACGGAGATCGATATTCTCAACAAACACGTCATCAACACCGAGGCGCATCCCATGAGGATTTTCCCGGTAATGGACAAGGAAGGAGTCAAGGACTTGTTGAAGAATTCTGCTGCCAAAACGGCGTAGTACGGTATGGTACTGTAGTGAGAAATGTTCAATTCGACGAACGAACGAACGAAGAGACGAACGAATAACTAAAGAAACAAGAAGAGAAGAACAAAACTTGTACCGTATTCATACTTGTACCGAAACACGCACGCACGAGGACCAAAGACATTTTTAAAATGCAGCAGCATGCAAGCTTGTACGTGTACGTGTAGTCACCGCACTCGCTTGACTACCATTATTATTCATAGGATTGTATTAATATATCCATCAATTGAATTGTGTGAGATTGTCTTTGACGAGTCCGTAGTAGTAAGAATGAACGACACATTGCCTGCCGAATACAGTCAGAATTAAGATCTGTGTCTTGGTCAATCAAAGATGATACTGGTATCATCTCAAATAGGATGGAGTATGTACGGCACGGTACTTGGATCAGGAGTTAGAAAGACTCATCAAGGGTTGCCCTGTACGAACCTCAATGTTAGAAGTAGGGACGTACGGTACATGCGGTTGTCAACGTTGTGATCAGTACGAAATGTAATGCCAACGGGATAATTCACTACTAGGCTCTAGGTAGATGCAGGATCAGGTATTCGGATTCTTGTCGTAAAGTAATCTTACCGTCGTACTACTAACTAGAAGCGTAAATGTATCTCAAAGTACTTCGTCGTCTATCGTACCGGTACATTCGATGACTTTTTTTTGACAGCCAAAATAGACGATTGTATTCAGCACCTCCTCGTGTGTGGTGAAGAATAGTACCGCTGTCTACTATCCACTGTCGGTTACAGCCAGAGTATAGTACTTGGTACGGGACTCGGCGACGGGCTGTATCAATAGACCTCTCCCTCTTTCTCTTCTCCTCCTTGCCCGCGTATCAAGGGGTGTCTCTACAGATCCTTCTACCAAGAATCTTCTTCTGTAATACACAACCAAGCATACCGACGTTTGTTTCTCCGACGAACGTTCTGAGCACCCGTTTGTGAACGCTTACTTCGACATCAAATACAAGAACACCGACGCTTGTTTCTCGACAAGGTTAATTCTCGTCGACATCACCAAGACAACGGATGTTCCACGGCTAATCTAACGGACGACATTGACGATTCGACGATCGAACGATTACATTAGCTAACACACGACATCGCCGCTTAATTACATCCCAAGAACGGACCACCGATTCCTCTAGTATAACACTTCGACGAACGTTCTGGCCACTTGTGCTCGGCTTAATCACCGGTTAATCCCCTTGGATCAATCAACGTGACCATCCCCCATGCCGGACACAACTGATCTTGACTGGAACGCCATAGAGGACATTTACTTCAGTTTTGGAAAATTGCCAAACCCTGCCGATGCTGACAAGGATGTTCGCCTAAACGAAGCCTTCTCTCAATACCTATACTACGAGGAGACAGACAGCCTTTTCATCACACACAAAGATGGAACCAAGACACTAGTAGGCCTCGACCCAGTTCCCATCCTCCGTGAGCTCATCATCGATGAAATATTTCTAAAGCGAAAACAGAAACAACAACCAAACAACACATTGTCACCCTCTTCAAATTCTCCACCATGTGGCATATTGCAGGCAACGGTTCCTTAGGATGCATCCGGAACAAGGCTACGCTCAATGCAGCAGCTCGACAAGCAATTGCAAATCACAGCCCTGTTCTGTGCCTACAAATGCACATTCCCCACTGGGGGTTTCAAAAAGATTGGTGGCCATGCAACTTCATGACAATCTATGACATCACTCAACACCGATATGGCAAAAGCAACACCCGCGAAGCTACAACGGTAGCAAATAAAACTGCCGACACATCCAGGACCCAATTTGCCAATTTTCTACAGTGAAAGCCCATCAAACCAAAGGCCGTTCCTCCGGACACTCCCATCTTAATCCCTATCAGCAAACCTGTCGACTCCAACACCGATACGGCTATCCAAGTTTCTTCATCCTATGTGGACTCTTCTTTCACTAATACTGACTTGCTTACTAACAAGATAATTGATTCAGATGTTGTGGCCACTCCTTCCAATACCACAGCAGGCGTTCCTCCGGTCACTGCCAACTTGGGTCCCTTTCAGCCGGTTGGTTCAATTGCCAATACTCCTCTGCCATATGCAACCCGTTCTTTTGATAATGCCAATTTGAACAATCCCAGCAATACTGTCAACCAACCCGTTGATTGCCAAGTTGCCATTCCTCCCACCATTAATGCTCCTACACCGGACGATGCCCCGCATTACGCCTGGACCTGGACTTATTCTCCCAACAGCGGCTCAGTCTCCTTTCGCCCAGTCTATTCTTCTGCTTCTGTTGAATGCTTGCTCCCTGCAAACGTACACTTCCCCGCTCGGCCTCCACTTTCTGACGCGTATCTACATGAATATCTTGTTGTGTGCCTAACCAAACGACACCGCGATGCTCTCAAGATCAAGCTGTACCACCTACATGCTAACATCTTGTCTATGAATTGGCTTTATGATACTATTGACTGACCGCTACTCAGTTTAATTTTACAATCCACACATCATGTTGTCTGAGCAACTGCCATCCTCTGATTTTCCTCCTGCCG
This sequence comes from Pseudo-nitzschia multiseries, assembly GCA_037355745.1. Lineage (NCBI taxonomy): Eukaryota > Bacillariophyta > Bacillariophyceae > Bacillariales > Bacillariaceae > Pseudo-nitzschia > Pseudo-nitzschia multiseries. The sequence goes on from CM074791.1 coordinate 10,127,625, forward strand.
ATTGAATTCCCTACACAACAATCTCCTCCCCTGCTTGTGTATCAGGTGGTGTACGCACTACGCCCTAGTACGCCCTACAGGTTTATTTTGCAACCATGGCCTTCGCCCTACGAATTTGTATCATTTACAACTATGGCATTCTATTAAACCATGGAATTCAATTTTATAAGTGTGAATCAAGGGGTGTGCATCTGAATTAAGGGGTGTGTATTGGATAACTGCATGACGCTTAATTTGAACCCGTTTAACTTCCAGCGTTTTCATCATAAGCCTCCACCACTTTACCTATGCTCCCTGCACGCGACAAGGATCCCACTGAAACCACCTCAATGAACCAACAAATAATTCAACACTCCTTCACTCTGTGTTGAATCAACGTCCAATAACTGTCACGCGACCCCACGCGGCCCCTCGCAAGCCCTATTTTCAGAAAATTGACCCTGCGTTTGTTATGCGCAAGAGTATTTTTTTAAATTCACAATTTTTGTGGTGAAGATTTTCGACCCCCCTCAGGTTGCGACCAAAATTCTCCCCGAAGACTCAAAATGTCCATTGATCTCTCCATTTTGACTAAATTGATTTAAAAAATCTATTTCTCACTACCACACTTTCTAACCTTAACCCAAGATATGAAATAAATTTAGTTTCAGAAGTGTTAGCTCGCTATGTTTCCGCGTTGTTTTCTACGGTATGTCACGTCGTGTCTTCTTTCATACCATCGTGCCTTTTAATGCTTGCTCCGATAGCATCATGCTCGTTTGAACGAATTTTTGTAGAACTCTACAGCACTACCTTCCTCCTACACGATTTCACCACCATTCTTTCTTTTTGTTTTGTTTCCAAAAATGCTTTTTTTGTAGATATGTGTCCGGGTGTATTATGATAGTACTAGTAGTAGTAATGTAGGTATGATAGTATCAATTTCTGTTCGAGTAATGAAACGATTTTTTGTACAATTCATGTCAACAATCATGGAACGGCATTTCAGAATTCAGTAACCGGAACGGCATTTCATGCTTTTGTGTTCGAATCATGTTTAAATTTGAAATCTCGGTGCCAAACAACTTCCTAACCTTAACCCAAGATATGAAATAAAATTATTTTCAGAAGTGTTTGTTTGGTACTTCGTACTAGTATGTTTCTGCCTTGTTTCTATGTCACGACGTTTCTTTTTTCATACCATCATGCCTTTTCATGCTCGATCCGATAGCATCATGCTCATTTTCATCATGTTCATTTAACACCCCCATCGAAACCATTTCTCCCCCTCCCTTCTTCCATTAGAAGAACATGTCACAACCTAGTAAAAATTGCCATCACTTCAAGAGTGGTTGTTATACCAAAATTCCCAAATCATTTATATGTCGTAGCTGCATGTCCTGTAAGGGCAAATCGAAGACATTCATCGGAAGCAGACAAGATTCGTCTACACACATATCATACCGATATGTATCAAGAGGCCTTTCATGTCACCTTGATTCAATAGCTTTTTGCCGTGATTTCTATTTAAACCATAACCTAATGGAATTTTCATCATCTGCCAAAGAAGAAACCACTAGTACAGTTTGTCATTCACCTACACAATATGGCCTGACATTGACGGAGAATGGTCCAATTGTTCCTTCCGCTTCTGTTGCTGCCGCTCATACTAACAAGGCATCCTCTAACGAAACGTTCAACTCTGTTCTAAACAGTCAGGTAGTACACAACTTATTTGTTCCACCAATGGATTGAAATGTAATGGAATCACAGTTGTTTCCTTCAGAAGACAACAGCAACAACAATGACATGGTTATTCATGAAGAAATTTGCCTTCCTATTCAGAACGATAATGGTATGGATGCTGCGGAACCCACCACATCCCAACCAAACATCAATGAAAAAGAGCAATTGATCCGATCTCATCTTTCTTTTTCACCTACCAATAGGCTCATTGCTGAAATAAAGCTCATGAATCTAATGACGAAACACAAGTTCCCTCTAAACACATTCAAATCTATTTTTCAATGGGCAAACAAATGTCAAACTATTCATGGTGTTGACTTTAGCTCTACCTACCCCGCCATCGAGAAGCCATATTTAGTGAAATCAAGTCCAATTTGGGTATTTCAGAGACCAAGTTCGAGCCACACATAATTAACTGGTTACCTTGCAATTTACCCACCCAAATATTTGTTCGATCCTTCCCAGACGCACTTCATTCCCTTCTGACCAATAAGGAATTGATGCAAGAAGCCAATTTGTCTTTTCCGAATGTCGAGACTCCTCTTTCACCCGAAAACAACCCACCACTCACCAATGAAACATACATAACAGAACTACACCACGGCTCTTGGTGGACGGAATCGTGGAAGCAGATCTGCAATGGAAATGATGAAATCCTTGTTCCAATCATTTTCTAGTACATGGATGGAATCAGCTTGGATGCACATGGCCGTCTGTCACTCACTCCTCTCAACATGACTCTTGGTATTTTCAATACTGAAGCAAGAAAACGACCTGACGCTTGGACCACAATTTATTTTCATCCCGACACTGAAATTGAGAGCATAAGACACAAAAAAAAAACCACGGCGAAAGATAATATTCAAAATCTACACACCGCGCTGGCATCGGCTTTGCAATCTTTCAAGGAAGTATGTGAAATGCAGGGCGGGTTGGAGTGGGATTATCTTCCGTATGCAGGAAAAGTGTTCAAAGTGAAAATGAAATTTGCGATTGCTTATGTTGTTGGTGATACAGAACTTCACGGCAAACTATGCGGGAAGTATGGATCCTACACGCAAAAGGTGAAGAAATTGTGCCAACACTGTACATGTCCTACACGTGTCATCCATAAACCAAAAGCCCAAGTGGAGGAACTGACTCGGCTCTGGGTTCCAGAAGATTTTGAACCCCCCCTCCCCAAACATTTCTGTAAGGGAATACAAGGAGTACTTTAAAAGCATTTCCCACCATCCCATAAAAAATGCTTTCTACAGCCTCAATTTTGGTAGTAATGTCAACAACATTCACTTTGCTACTCCCGGTGAGTGTTTGCATATGCATCAACTGGGTGTAGCACGTCGTGCAGTAGAATCACTCGATTCATTGTTAAAAGGTAGTCCTAAGTGTTGGTATGCCCCTGATTTAAACACGAATGGCACATCAGCTACTATTGGTTCACTCGTGCAATTATACGGTTGTCTTTTGTCAAGGCAATCGGACAGAGATTTCCCCAGAACCAAGTTTTCCAGTCAGCTTCTCTCCATTACCAAAAAGGAGGGTAATGATTATTCGGGAATGCTCATTTCCATTCTGATCACCCTTTGTTCCGATGTGGCAATAAACATCATCAAGGACGCGACATTTATTCAGAAACAAGTAGAGGTAATTCAACTGATCCTCTCCATGGAAGAATTCTTGAAGCATGGGAATATACCCATTTCTGGATTGGAAAATCTCCCCAAGATGATAATCCATTTCATCAATTGTATTAATTCTACCTGCCTCAGAGAGGGAATGGGTACAAAACTGATCAAAAACCATCTATACTTTCACCTTGTTGAGTACATTAAACTTTGGGGACTTCCATGCGGATGGGATTCTTCTTATTCGGAATCACACCACAAAACTGAAATCAAAGCACCCTTGAAGAACACTCAACAGAATGCTTTGACATTGATAATGCAAATGGCAAAGCGACAGGAAGAAAAAATGCTGCTACGAGTAGCTACTTCCAAGTTCAATTTAGTGATGGCAGAAGATGTTTCTGGTAATCGAGTCCCTCCCAAAGTTTCTGGTTCAAAATTTCACGTTTTCATTAACAACGATGGGGCAAGTACTATGAGATGGGTTAGGTCCTCGAACAAAACAAAACCCTATATTTCTCCCATCGTGTTGTCTTTTGTATGTCAGAATGTGCTTCCACTTTTGGAGGACTCTACGTTTGTGAAAGGATTTACTGAACATAACAGGTTTGACAAATGCACACAGCAAAATTACTTGTTTCGGAGCCACCCTTCATATCGTTCTGATGGTGGCCAACTCAACTCTGTCTGGTATGATTGGGCCTTGTTTGATGTTGACACATGTGAAATACCCTGCCATATTATGTGTTTCCTTGAACTCTACAATCTGAAGCAGCCTTACTCATTTGTTTCTGAGTACCAAATTGCCGACAAAGGCATTTATGCAGTAGTGACCAAGTTTAAATCCACTCCAACACCAACAGCTTCGTCGTTTGTGACGAGAGGTGAAGTAGACGACAATTCCCTGTTCTTATTTCATGTCGACAGCATACGTTCCGATGTAGCAGTTGTCCCCTGAACTTGATGCAATTGGTACGTTGCAATCGAACTCATATCTACTAGTTGTGTCGGATCGAAGGGCTTGGCTGGATGAATTCCACAAGACAATGTCTTCTTTGCCTAATGAAGAGGCACTCTACTCCAAATGCACTATCATTGTTGAACAGGACAGTGACAATAATGATGATGCTACTAATTCAGGTGATGATTGTTCAATGTCATCGAACGATGATGACGATAGTGAGGTCCTCTCTGACACATCCAATACTTAATTGTTTACCTACTACAATATCAGTAATAAGTTAGTATTACTGAATCAAGTGCTCCCTCCGTATCGATCGTAACATATTTCTCCTACGTTTTGATTGATAGCTACTCTGAAATGATTGCACAATGTCTCAGGAAAACAAACGAAGTGAATGGAACGTCTAGTAACTTTAAATTATTGTTTAATATATTATAGAGGATCAGCTCTTAGCACAGTTTTTGTCGATACATAGGCGCTCATAATATAACAGCCTTCGTATTTTGGATTCGAACAGCTATGTAATACTAATGGATTGAACAATAGAGTATCGCCTGACCTCAATGGAACTTTCACTTTATACGTTGGGAACACAAAGTAATAAATCACATCGTCATCACTTACATGTTTCGGAGCAATAACCATCAGTCTCGTATAGAACATATTGGTATCGATATGGCATTTTGAGTGATAATCCTTTCCAATAGAAAAGGCCGTAGCGTGATGGCCCATTGCATTCAGTGTTGTACGACTAACAACCTCATTCATCACAGTTGTTTCAAGGTTGACAAATTTGGACATTTGACTTAAACAAAGCTGCATTTCCTTCACAATGTGTAGGGCTTTCTGTTCAAGGTGGTCTTGTGTTGTCGGTTCCACATTGTTTTTGAAAACATACACACCATTTCCCGATTTCAATTGATTTGGTCTCATCCCAATAATACCAGATCCACTGTTTACACTGTCACATTTGGTTCCTCGGCCTATTTTGGGTTTAGATTGAACAATTTCCCCAGCAAATGTTCTTGTAACTTCTATATTTTTGGGAGTAACCAAGCGTTGTTTTGCGAATTTTGTGGAAGCTTTTGCAAAGATTCTCAATGATGGTTCTGATTCGGCGAATGCTAGAACAAACTTCTTGTCGGTACTATCCAATGTCTTGAAACTATCAATAGACACCGCCTCTTCCGATATGTATTCCCTTTCTCCAACTGTTTTAAAACCCCATCGTGTTTCCATGAATTTACCTCGAAACCCATTCTTGTGAACTGTTTTCAATGCTATTTGCTTGACATGTTGTACAATTTCCTTCATACTTTGACGCTTCTTGGGTTTTATCTCCGACAAGTGTTTGTAAGTATGGTGGATTGTTGATAATGATGTGGCTCCGTTTTGGAGAAATTTTGATGTCATTCTCTTTCTCTCTGTCTTCCCACATTTCCTCTTTGATTTTTGCTTCATTGCTTTTGTTGCCAATTGCTTTGTTGTTGTATTCAATCCCATTGCACCGGGTGCCATTCTTGTGTGACAAGTGCCGGACTCTGTGCAGATTAGCTGTTTGAGGAAGACAATGAATCGATTTGCCCATGGAGTGCGTTTCCGGGTCAAGTTTGTGGAACGCCGTTTCAGATTCAGTTGTCGGGAACGGCAATTCTGACTTTTGTGGCTGCTTCGAATGTTCTCGCCTGTTGCTATCGCTGCCGCTGTTGGTTAGATTGTTCCCGGTTCCGTCCGCTTGAAAATCCGCAGAATCTCTGTATTGGCGTTTCTGGGTCAAGTTTCTGGAACGGCGTTGCAGATTGAGTTGTCTGGAACGGCAATTCTGACTTGAACGTCTGCTGTATTGGCGTTTCAGGGTCAAGATTCTGGAACGGCGTTTCAGATTGAGTTGTGTGGAACGGCAATTCTGACTTGAATGTTTGCTGTATTGGCGTTTCCGGGTCAAGATTCTGGAATGGCGTCTCAGATTGAGTTGTCTGGAACGGCAATTCTGATTTGAACGTCTGGTGTATTGGCGTTTCTGGGTCAAGATTCTGTAACGGCGTTTCGGATTTAGTATTCTGGAACAGTAATTCTGTCTGTATTGGCGTTTCAGGGTAAAGTTTCTGGAACGGCGTTTCAGATTGAGTTGTTTGGAACCGCAATTCTGACTTTTGCGGGCGGTTCGATTCTTCCTGATTGCTGCTGTTGCTATTGTTGTTGCTGCTTGCTGCTGTTGCTGCCGCTTGCCGCTGTTGTTGGTATCGCTGCCGCTGTTGGTTTGATGGTTCCTGGTTGCGGCCGCTTCAATTGTTCTTGCTTGCTGCTTTTGCTATCGCTGCCGCTGTTGCGAGGTTTCCGGTTGCTGTTGTTGCTCTCTGTCGTTGCCGTAGTCTACGATTGTATTTGAGTATATGATATGTTAATTGAACAAAATGGGTGAGTATCTATTGATGTGCTACATTGAGTAAATAATTACAAAAGAATAGTATAATCTAGGTGCCACTAACCTACACCGTTGGCCTCCTTTTGTTGTTGCGTTCAATTCGTCCGATCAAATTGTTACAATCCTGCGTCCGCCTTGTCGTACGTTTTCTCCAATTGATCGTTCTACCGATCCGTACCTATGAAAATAAGAAGGGAAACACAAGTAAGGAAGACATCATCAGCAATGCAGGATGTAGGCATCATTGTCCATCTATCTTACATTGTTCTTTTTGCTGCCTTCGACTCAGTGTTGCCTTCCGATCCGTTGTTTCCAATACGGTCCTATGAAAATAGAAAAATAGAAAAAGGAGGAAATACATTATCAGCAATGCAGGTGGCATTATAATCATTGCCTATCTCTCCCATTTGTACCGTTGCTTGTTCTTACAATAGTTGTTCCCCATACCTCTGTCCGTTGTTCCGATATTTTGTTCCGATCCGTTCTCTCCAACTACAGGGAAAATTTGTCGGTCGAATTGTTGTTGCCGATACGTTGTTCAATCTTACTCCTTTCTCACGAAAAACTGGATCTTGATTCTGTTAATATATCTACGCAATGGATGCAGATTCATTGATTTCAAGACGTATATGTAAGGCTGCAGTCCAAATAATATCTATCCAGCAATTCCTCTACCGTCCAATGCCGTCCAATTCTTTTTCCAGCCAAGGCAGTTTTTTCGGATTAAAATATCTCGAGCCTGAATTCCCTGCCTACTAGTGATCATTGCTGATCAGTTCAGTGGGATCCTGCGTTCTCGGACGGAGTGCTTTGTCGTACAAGTACGGCAAAGCAACTCTGCTCAAGATAAGTTCGGTAAGATTATGAAGGGAAACAGTATTTTTTGAGTCGAAAAGAAAAAAATTCACACTGTAAAATCACACTGTAAAATCACACTGTAAAATCACCACACTGTAAAATCACACTGTAAAATCAGTTCGAAAAAAAAATGTTTTTGCTGTGTGTGTGTGTGTGTGTGTGTGTTCGAAAACAAAAATCGATACTTACTAACCTGTCAGATCTACCGCAGTAAATCTAGAACAATGAAGAATAATTCCATTTTGTTAATTAAAAATAAGAACGTTAAGTAAATAAATCGCCCCCCGCGCTCGTTTTGAATAGAGAACAATAAAAAAAAGTGCCCTGAGTTTTATTGTTAACGTTCTCAACTTGTGATACAGTGAGATCTTTTATGTACCTGTGAGGTTGTACGTACCAACACGTGTGTGATGGTGATCTTACTGGTAATGAATTTGCCTAGTTTTGTCCAGCACTATCCTACGACTGTAGCTACGTACACAGAAACCGTTGTGTCCAGGTATATTACGATAGTAGTAGTAGTAGTAGTAGTAATGTAGGTATGATAATACTAATGACTTGTGTTTGGGTTGTGAAAGGTTTTTTTGTACAATTCATGTCAACAATCATGGAACGGCGTTTCAGAATTCAGTAACCGGAACGGCGTTTCAGGCTTTGTGTTTGCAGCATGTTCCAATTTGAAATCTCAAAATGAAGTAGTACATAAGGTTGGGTGGTGGTGGAACGTTTTATTGTACAATTCATGTCAACGGTGATGGAACAGCGTTTCAGATATCTGTAACCGGAACTGCTTTTCAGACGTTGTTTTCGAATCATGTTTCAATTTGAAATCTCAAAATGAAGTACTACTTACGGTTCGGTGGTTAAACGTTTTCTTGTACAATTCATGTCAACAGTCATGGAACGGTGTTTCAAAGTTTGTGTTCAAATTAGGTTTCAATTTCAAATCTCAAAATTACTGGGTTTTAAACTATTTGTCGGAAAATCTTAACATAGAGCACCGTATCTCAAAATTGATGATCCGTGTTTTGTATTGTTGTGGTTTGTTTTGGTAACGTTTTCACCTATCGTTTGCAACGGCGTTGCAGGTTGTACTATTTGTTTACCATTAAAGTGGAAATATTTGTACATTGTTGAACGATGTTAGTTTGTCGATAAAGGCGCTGTGGTTTGAAGTTGAGTCGAATCTGTTTTTTGTTTCCTCATTTGAGAATCTCTTGATATGCGACAAGTTATACAGTTGTAGCAACTTAGATTGGTTTCACACAATTTTATTTTCTTGTTCTCTAAATTAGCAATCAAACAATGAGAGTTACGAGAAGTACCGCTAAACGTAAGGCTAATTCACCACCAGATGAAGTCACAGCTGCAAACGTAGCAGATGCAAATCCAGCTCCAGAAGACAACAGTACTCCATCATCTACTCCACCACGAGATGAAGGGGCAGCCGCAGACCAAGACAGACCTTCAGGTAATAAACCAACAACGTTGTTTGCAAACAATCCAAAAGCTCATCCGGTCAGTCGAGGGCGTGCAGTCGATAAACCGAGGAAGAGGAAACACAAAAAATCGAAAAGTAAATCAAAGAAAAAAAAGAAGTCATGTGGGACAAACACCAGCAGTCGTTCCCGCAACACCACATCAAGGAGTCATAGGTGCTGCACGACCTTCGTCGTCTTCAGGAAATGAAGCCGGTTGAAGTTTGTCATTGGAATTATTTGATGATGACTCCCAATACAAGGTTCACACGGATGCAATGAAAAGACGTGTCAAAGCTTGTCTGAAGCAACAGGGTCCTAACGGATTCTCTGAGAATATTTTGACTGACGAACTCATCACTGCCGTCAGTCGTGACATTGAATCTGTCTTCAGCCATCTCATGAACAAGGTTTTCATCGTTACTAAACTTTCTTCTTCCGGAACCCTGTTCTGACTTCAGCGAGCAAGAAACAGTCAGACAAACCATCATCGGGTCCTATACCAAGGGTTGTTGACGTGATGGTAAATCTTTTCCTACGTGACTCCGGGTCGCAGTTGACAAAGAAGGTCTGTATCTTGGATGCAAAGGGGCTGACAACTCATTTCAAGGAGTACAAAATGAAAGAAAAATGGAGCGCCTTCCAGTCAGCGCTCAACTCCGTTATCAAAATCGATGATAATACCATGGCAGGTGAAACACAATTCACCCGGGTTGAAGGACAAGACGAAGTAGCGGAAGGCACATTGCATTCTGTCTGGGCAAAGAATGTGGTTAACTACGACACCATACTGAAGTACATGAAAGTGTATTTAAGCTTACTGCGGTGGTACGTACGTTGTGTCCAATTCCCCCCTGCTCCTTCACCGGAAACAGAAGGACCGTTTTTCAATCAAAGATTTAAAGACAATGTAAAGAAAGGGAAGCTAAGCGTCCGGCAGATGGTCTCGTTCTTTGAAGGTCTTTCCTTTCACCACGCATTGAGCCATTTCCTTTCATCTAGTCACTCCTTTGATCAGTTGGTCAATCAAATCAATCATATTAGAGGTAAAGAAGTTGTTGGTGCACCAAGAAGAGAAGATGTCGCAGCAGTCAAGTTAGTGCCCTCGACTGATTCCCCAAAATACCTCAAGCAGGGCACAAACTGACTTATTGGGTAATGACTCAAAAAGTATATGGTCCAAGCCATGAATACATTCATCATGACTCATCAAATGCATATTGGGAACAACTTTGTCACACAGAATGCTGCAAATGTTGTGGTTTGACTCTCCAAATGGCAAACATGGGGGTATTTTTGGTGCAATTCCAGGGCACAAACTAACTTATTGGATAATGACTCAAAAAGTATATGGTCCAAGCCATGAATACATTCATCATGACTCATCAAATGCATATTGGGAACAACTTTGTCACACAGAATGCTGCAAATGTTGTGGTTTGACTCTCCAAATGGCAAACATGAGGGTATTTTTGGTTCAATTCCAGGGCACAAACTAACTTATTGGGTAATGACTCAAAAAGTATCCGGTCCAAGCCATGAATACATTCATCATGACTCATCAAATGCATATTGGGAACAACTTTGTCACACAGAATGCTGCAAATGTTGTGGTTTGACTCTCCAAATGGCAAACATGAGGGTATTTTTGGTTCAATTCCAGGGCACAAACTAACTTATTGGGTAATGACTCCAAAAGTATCCGGTCCAAGCCATGAATACATTCATCATGACTCATCAAATGCATATTGGGAACAACTTTGTCACACAGAATGCTGCAAATGTTGTGGTTTGACTCTCCAAATGGCAAACATGAGGGTATTTTTGGTTCAATTCCAGGGCACAAACTAACTTATTGGGTAATGACTCCAAAAGTATCCGGTCCAAGCCATGAATACATTTATCATGACTCATCAAATGCATATTGGGAACAACTTTGTCACACAGAATGCTGCAAATGTTGTGGTTTGACTCTCCAAATGGCAAACATGGGGGTATTTTTGGTTCAATTCCTGGGCACAAACTGACTTATTGGGTAATGACTCAAAAAGTATATGGTCCAAGCCATGAATACATTCATCATGACTCATCAAATGCATATTGGGAACAACTTTGTCACACAGAATGCTGCAAATGTTGTGGTTTGACTCTCCAAATGGCAAACATGGGGGTATTTTTGGTGCAATTCCAGAGCACGAACTAACTTATTGGATAATGACTCCAAAAGTATCCGGTCCAAGCCATGAATACATTCATCATGACTCATCAAATGCATATTGGGAACAACTTTGTCACACAGAATGCTGCAAATGTTGTGGTTTGACTCTCCAAATGGCAAACATGAGGGTATTTTTGGTTCAATTCCAGGGCACAAACTAACTTATTGGGTAATGACTCCAAAAGTATCCGGTCCAAGCCATGAATACATTCATCATGACTCATCAAATGCATATTGGGAACAACTTTGTCACACAGAATGCTGCAAATGTTGTGGTTTGACTCTCCAAATGGCAAACATGAGGGTATTTTTGGTTCAATTCCAGGGCACAAACTAACTTATTGGGTAATGACTCCAAAAGTATCCGGTCCAAGCCATGAATACATTCATCATGACTCATCAAATGCATATTGGGAACAACTTTGTCACACAGAATGCTGCAAATATTGGGGTTTGTCTCTCCAAATGGCAAACATGGGGGTATTTTTGGTTCAATTCCAGGGTACAAACTAACTTATTGGGTAATGACTCAAAAAGTATCCGGTCCAAGCCATGAATACATTCATCATGACTCATCAAATGCATATTGGGAACAACTTTGTCACACAGAATGCTGCAAATATTGGGGTTTGTCTCTCCAAATGGCAAACATGGGGGTATTTTTGGTTCAATTCCAGGGCACAAACTTACTTATTGGGTAATGACTCAAAAAGTATCCGGTCCAAGCCATGAATACATTTCTCATGACTCATCAAATGCATATTGGGAACAACTTTGTCACACAGAATGCTGCAAATGTTGTGGTTTGACTCTCCAAATGGCACAAAAGAGGGTATTTTTGGTTCAATTCCATGGCACAAACTGACTTATTTGGTAATGACTCCAAAAGTATCCGGTCCAAGCCAGGAATACATTTATCATCATTCATCAAATGCATATTGGGAACAACTTTGCCCCACAGAAGGCTGGAAATGTTGTGGTTTGACTCTCCAAATGGCAAACATGAGTGGTGTATTTTGGGTGCAATTCCAGGGCATAAAATGACTGATTGGGTAATGACTCCAAAAGTATCAGGTCCATGCCATGAATAATTTTTTCATGACTCATCTGATGCATATTGGGAACAACATTTAAACTCACAATACAGAAAATGTCGTGGTTTGTCTCTCCAAATTGCAGACAAGAGAGTATTTTTGGTACGAATCCGGCACACACTGACTGAGTGGGTGATGGCTCCCAAAGTATCAGGTCAATTCAATTTATTTTTCCAGCACATTTCATCTTATCCATAATTGGAGTAACACTTATAATCCAATCACCAAAAATGTAGTTTAATGAGTGTCAAATAAAATTAATTCATAAGTTGCTTAATCAAAATGGAAATGCTGCTTTTGGATTATTCTCAGACAAAAATATAAGTGAGCAGGCATTACTAGTTGCAGATGATACTACATGCAAAAAGGTACACCATTGGGTACTTTGCAAAAAGTGTACATAGGTACCGGTAGGTACTGTGCTGACCCAGGACAGTGTCGAACCACCGACTGGCTATCAGATTCTACAGATGAGTAGGGAATTTAAGTACATAACCTTCGTGTAATCAAAATTTCCATTTTGAAAAAAATATGGCGCGGGAGGGGTGGCTTGCACTGGTACATGCTTTACTTATATAGAAAATAAAGGCCACACACAAGCCAGACACATGAAAGAAGTCAGGGTACACAGCATACACAACACACCCAAAACCACACACACATGAAAAACTGAAGTAACACGAAAAACTGAGCACACACACAAAACTGCACACACACAAAACCAAAAAAAAACCACATACTTCTTGGCCGGTACGGTATTTGTATTAAACACAGAAAATGAATGTTGTGCAACAGTCACGGACAACAGAACAATGGAACAACAAAGAAACACTAGTGAGTGTAACAGGGGAACAAGGGAACAACAAAATGGAACAACAACAACGGAATGCAAGTGAGTGACAAGAATGACGGCAATTTGTTGGAGATTCTATTTATTTCTGATCTTTCTTTCTTTTATTTTTATTGGACGGAACAACAGAGCAAAACAACAAACGAAATGGAACAACGGAGCAACAATGGAACACAAGTAAGTGACAACAATGACGGCAATTTGTTGGAGATTCTATTTGTTTCTGATTTTTCTTTTATTTTTATTGAATGGAACAACAGAGCAGAGTAGCAAGTGAAACGGAGCAACAGAACAACAATGGAACGCAAGTGAGTGACAACGACAACAATTTGTTGGAGATTCTATTTTTTCTGATTGTTCTTTCTGTTATTTTTATTTTCAGAGCAAAAATGGAACAATGAAACAATGGAACAAAACAACGACACAATGGAATGAAACAACAAACACGGAGCAACAAAAAAGGAGCAACGAAAATGGAGCAACAAAAACTGAGCAACAAGAACGGAGCAATGAAAACGGAGCAACAAAAATGGAGCAACAAAAATGGCCTAACACAATCGGAGCAACGCAAGCTGAACAACGCAAACGGAACAACACAAAGGAAACAAAAACAGAAAACAAAAAAATGGAGCAACGCAAACCGAACAACGCAAACGAAACAATAAAAACGAAACAACAAAAACGGGGCAACAATGGAACATGGTCAAAACGGAATGCCAAAATGGAACAACAAAACAAAGTAGCGGCAGCAGCAAGCAACGAGAGCAACAGCGTGGCCACAGTAGTAGAAACAGTGGCAAAAGCTAGAGTAATAAACACAACTCCAACCCATCAGTGATGAATGTTGATTCGGCAATAACAGCATCAATGAATGCCCATATATCCCTTCAATTAATGTAGAAAATAACAGTACATACATAATACAAAACAACTACTAATTATGAACTTAATATTGAGAATATAAGAAATTATGGAGGATTCGTAATACGTTGCAATAGGAATAAATCAAGCATAATAGAATCTACATTTTAAAAAGGGAATATTGTAGTCGAGAAATAGAATTCACAATTAGGAGAGCAGAATCGAATTGTTATTTGGGAGATTAATATTTTGGAATTAATACTGACTCAAGATTTCTTTTTTATTTGTGAAAAGAAGTAAGTATTGTTCGTACGGAATAATAATTGGGTTCTGCTAGAGACTGAAATAAATTATTTTTATTCGAGAGTAGAGTAATGTGCATCACGCGCACAGAAATAGTGCTGTGTTAATTTATAGCCCGCCACTTACTCGCAAATTTCAGGGTGTCCAGAAATATTGCCGTGTTAAAATCACGCACAAAATTTGTGCGCGAGAAGTAAATTCGAACCCCGCGAAACAGTTCTCGGACGGGGGTTGGTTGTGAGTCATGACCTTGCGTATTTAATTTTAGTAAATGTGATTGGCGAATGTACGGGTAAGTTTTATTAAAAATTAATAATAATTTTTCATGACCCAAGGAAAAAAATAAATGCGGCCCACATATTGAGAGTTAGAAAATTGGGCATGATACTGACCTAGTGAATCACAGGGGGGACTCGTGTTAAAATTACACACAAAAAGGGGTTGCAACAGTACCTCACGACAAAAAAAAGGGTCGCGTGACAGTTATCGGACGAAGGGGTGTGTGTAGCCGGTTCGTGTAAACTCAACACAAGAGAATTCAAGGAACTTACTTCACGTACAAAAGCATGACTTAACAAAGATACAATTCAAAGCTTAATCGATTTGATTACTACTGCATGGCTCATCGATTGATCGATCCCGAACAATCCATTCCATTGCTATGATATTTGATTCTACGGTACCATTCTGAATGACAATTCAATTCCTCCTCTCGGACGACTCTTTATCCCATCCGTGATATCCAAGCCAATCTCATCTTCGCAGATATGACTCCCATCTGTTGAGATCCACAATCGATCCTTCCTCTCCAGTTCAATCAATCCACCTCATCAGTAATCGACTCGTTTGATTCTATTTGATGATTGAATTGAACCTAAGACTACATCCGATTTCACTATATTGATTCCCGCGATCTCCGATTGAATTCTTTCCTACGCTTGATATGGCATGATCGTGAGATCCAATGCCGTTCTACGCTTGATCAATTTCTACGTCATTTCACAATCAATTTCTACGATTGATTCCGAATATTCCATCACTCGATCACTTCGATCAATGACTCATACTTGGTTTTGTCCTCAACAATTTGAGCCATTGTTCTCCTACAATACTCAGGCGTTCAAGGATCTCTACAACGATCCTACTATACAGCTTGAAACAATCGTTCCTCAACGAATTAATCTGTCTCGTCTCTATTTGATCCCCTTGATTCTATTCCAAGGTTGAATCAAAACCTCGATTACATTCAGTATCTATTTTGATTATGGAGTTCAACCCGTCCACATCCGTTCCGTTTTATCTCTAACAATTTGATTCAACAATTTGATTCGAATCTATCCAACTTGTGGCATTGATAGATTTCAACATACGTCCCCTCCGTTGACGCTTGATTCTACGGCATGTCCCTTTGTGTTTCTTCTACGAGTCGATCCTGATTCTCCAATCTCCGTCAATATTCGATCTCTACTGATCGAGTTTCTATAAGTTGATTCCGATTCCCCAATCTCATCTTCCAAGATATGAATCTCCCTCACGTCATCCAATACGTCACGTTCCGCCCCTACGTTCGATTCTATCCCAAGACTCGATCTCGATAGATCTCACTTCCACGTCTCCCGTTCGAATTGCATACTTGCTCTCGGATGACTTGTTATCCAATCCGTGATATCAACAATCCTTCTTCACAAAACGATCAATCAATTGTCTTCGATGCTGATTTCTTGGCTCCCACGATTTGATTCTATGATTTGATTCTACGATCCAATAGTATATGATCACATCGATTCCTACAATCTATCAATTGTATTCGACACTCAATCGGTTTCTACAATACAATCAATCCATCGGTGTCTCCTATGATAATCATCAATCTTCTCCCCATCAGCGTTTGGTTTCTCTTCTTCCCCACGATTTACGATTGATTGATACTCAATGTGTTTCAAACCTGGTTCTAAGACCAATCTCTGATTAACCTTCTCATTGATTTCCTGACCTCTACATAGTACTCAAGCACCTCTCCTTCCTCATTGATGTCTCATGCTTCTCCGTTTTGCAATATCAATCTTTCGATTCTACGATTACAATCTTCCGATTCGATATCCAAGCTTATTTAAGTTTTTAGAGTTCTACAAGATGGAGAACCGACTTGTAATTCAACACTCCTTCACTAAGTGTTGAATCAAGGGGTCGTGCTGTCGGTCAAAAATACACGTATTGTACTTACGTACATTCTACAGGAATTATATCCATTCTACACTTGAAAAGTTACTTTTAGTACTCCTCCAGAGATAAGAACGACTTCAAGTATCAAGATATCTGCGTCACATCATGTGTTCTCTGTCTTATGACGAGTTGCACATGATAAACGACCGGTTAAGATATCCCTACAACATGAATATTACAGGGATACCGGTCCACTACATGAAATAGTACTCGATATGGTGGCTGCCTGGCTACACATTCTTCAGCAATACTACTACCGGTTTTCCCCTTCTAAGCCCGGTACATGTGTTTCCCCCGTTTGCCTACTACTTGCTGTATAGAGCACCCATCGGTCCCTCATATACCACATCACTGATTCCGACGTCAGAAGTCTAGTATGATGGGGCATAGCATCTAAACCAGTCCCATCCAAATTTATGTGCCATTCCATCTGCGTGGGGGCTTGCTATATTCCACAGGCCTCACAGGCACAAAGTCCAAAATTTAATTAAAAACGCTCCAATGGAACAGCAATTCCTGGCAAATCTACACGCGCAATCTGTTCTCTTGCACCAGCACAGCAATGAAACCGTCAGCCGCATGGCTGCCCTGCCGCCTGACCTTTGGTAATGGTTTCCATGACACCCATCCATATTACTGTATAATAGCAAGAAGCATACGGTGGGTCTACCACTACTACTTTCCTTCCATTTCACTTTTTCATCGTTCAATCCCAAACTTTGACATCACCCAAACCACCAGCCTTTGTCATCTTTTCTCCTGTCGCTCTGAGCTCCATTGTGCTCACTGCTTGCATTTGTAATACTGAGTTGCAGCCTCTTTCTGCTCTCTGGAACTCCCGGTTCTGCCCTTTTCCTTTATGCTCACCATACATGTTTGCCAAACTCCGCAACAGAATTCCCAACGACGGGATTAATCCCATCTCCCCTTTGTCTCCACAATGCCCGTCAATTTTCCAGCTTTCGGCTCCTGTCAAGCATGGCTGTGTTCCTCAACCTCTTCCCAGCCAACACTTTCCAGTGGGTGGAGCCTACCCCTGGTGGAGTAGCTGCCGCCAAGTACCACACAAGTGCCATGCCAACCCTGGGTGCCCAGCTGCAGGATGCTATTGCCACCATCCACGCTGCTCTGACTCCAGTTCCTCCCTCTGTCTGCAGACACCTCCTTGCTGCTGTCAACCACATCAAGTCCACCTGCAAGATCTGGCTGAACCTCTCTAACTGTGACTACCTTGCTGTTGGTCGCCTTCTTGCTGGCCTTGGCGTTGTCAACACAGATCTCCTTGCCGGGTTCTATGATCCTGCTGTTCCGCTACCAGCAGTCTTCACTGCCTTTGGATTTTTGTGTGCTCCCTCCCCCCTGCCCTGACAAGCTGTCATCAATGTCATTGACAACAGCAAAGCAACTTGCCTCATCTGTTTCCCAATCACCAAGAGTGTGGATGCTGAGAATCACTACCTTTTTGGTGTCTACATACCAGTCACCTGTGTGCTGTTCTGTTGCTGCAGCTGAGGCAGTTGTCTCCTCCGGCTGAAGCTCAACAAGACAAACCATTCCCTTGCTCCATGCGCACCAGCCATCCTGTCCATCATTGCCCACGCTGAGACACAAGCAACCACTAGTCTGCTATAATATGTTTATTAAATTCCTTTCGTGACCAGAAGTACCAAAGCTACCAGAGGGTAGATTTCCTATTCATACGAATCAATGAGTCCCGTATCAATCTAAGTAATCGATTCCCACGGCATATCGATTCCCACGGCATATCAATTCCCACGGCGCATCGATTCCCATCGCGCATCAACGGTGAGCAATCCCTGTTTTACAATATTGCCATTGTTCTTCGGTGAGCAAACTCTGATTTCATAAAATATCACACGAGCTACGGGAGCAATTCCTGACCTTAATGATAAACATATCATGAAGTCTTCCTAACGGAACAAGAGAAGAAAACCGTTGGCGTGTGATTCTCACACAATACATATACATGCATACAGATATATATGGTCAACGACTAATACATGTACGGAAATAATCAGCGAGTAATCCCAGCACTACGCAACAGCAGTTGCAACGTATTCATCTCAATAAAAGAGATATCTTGCATCTCAGCAAGATTTCACTTTATCTCATACTTTTAACATTCAACTGATTTATATCCCAAAATTCACACAAGTTGCTACCAACTACTTGTAATCTACATACTAAGGTCTGTCTCGCTGCAATCTGAATAAGTCACAGCAAGAAGAGATCTGGCGTCTCCCTAGCTTCGCCTGTAGTCCGATTATCCGTTGCCGAAAGTATCCAAACACATTTGTCACGCGTAGAGTACAATCGTTCGTCTACTAACACACTAACACAGCGTTGCTGTTCCTCAGGAGCCTTTGAATCAGACTCTCAACGAATCGGATTCAGAAGGAAAATAATAGATTAACAGTCGCAAGCTCTAAGAAGGCTTGCACACAAAGAGGGACAAGAACGGACCTGAATTCGATCTCTACGCTGGCATATGCGTACACGAAGTAGTTCTCATTCCCAGTCACCGCGCAATTCTCTCGGAGGATCGGAACCGTCACTGATGCCGAACATACCGACGATGGCCGGCGGCGAAGAAAAGAATGACGCAGAAGTCGCTGCTGTCAATCACTTCCCCAGTTTCGATACTGCTATGAAGAAGATACTCGTATCCCTACTCAGTGTAACAAGTGAAGACAATAGTAAACTGTGTTTAGCCCTCAAGGAAGGCGGATTGTGCAAGTGGAATGCATTCCTCGGCGCGCTCATCGAACCGGATTTTGCACGCGAGCTTACCTATACTGAAGGAGGGCTACCAACGCATATCCCTCGATCCGTTCAAAGGAACGTAGAAGCACTTGCGGATTACGCTATCGATCTACAAGAAGACGATGTCGCTCTAGCAGAAGACTTGAGAACTTGGAAGGATGTGAAATCATATACATATAAGGAACTCGAGACTTTCCACGAAGAGCGCGCCCAACGCATGCGTAATGAATCCGCTCTGAACCCCCCACCTCCTCCGGCGGGAAGTAGCAAAAAGTCCCCTCAGCAGGTAAAGTACGAATCTTGGTGCCAAAAAGCACGGGATGAAAAGTCCTTTACGCCCCTCACGAATGACTCAAGATTCGAACACTGGCTCGTTGGTTTCAAGGCTAAACTCGAGGCATACGACATCGACACCGAGACATTCCTTGATGAAACTTGGCCTCCAGCTTCGCTTGTGGGTTACACCCGTGATCTCTTTGTCAAACAATGTGCCTTCTTCTGGGTACTAATGTTGGAAGTCTTCAAAAGTGACCTTTCTGCATCATGTGTACACAGTCATTCTACCACTCGTGATGGACAAAAGGCATACTTCGATTTCGTAAACCTTCACAGCAAATCAAAAGCCAAGGTATATGACAATTCGACTCAGCTACAAGCGTTGCTCAAGTTGAACCTCAACAATTGGAAGGAATCCAAAGTGAAATTCATTACACATTGGTTTGATGAATTAAATCATCTCAATAAACTTCGTCCTCCCAACAAGCCCCTTGAATACCATGCCATAAAATCGGCACTATGTCAAGCATGCTATTCCAGCTTTCAGCTAAGTGAACAGTTTGCCAAAGTCAAGGATCCAGGTGGGACGAATAGCACCGTGACGGATGCAGTCGCCGAAGCAGCTGCTATCCACGATCTTAAAATCACGCTTCTACTCGAAGCAACTCAACTTGATTCCCAGTCCGCGATGTTCGCTCCTTGGTCGACCGTACGTGCACATGTTCATGATTTTTCTTCTGAACAAAGCCAAAACCATGATGACTATGCTCTCCCTATCGAATTTGAAGGAGACTATCAAGATTATGCTGTATTTAAAGCTGGACGTACCCCTGACCCTACCACAAGGTTACCTACAAACATATGGAAGGCCTTGTCACGTCAGGACATGAAGAGTTGGCTTAGTTTTTCCCCGGAAGGCAAGAAAATCGTGGTCGCCTCATTGCGACACGGCTTACTTAACACGGACCAACCTGACCCCAACAGTGTCAAACCCATTACCCAGAAGGCATACCAACATGGACATTTGGTATCATTTCGAGAAGACGATACTTCGACCAATGATGAGCATGCCAATTCCGCAGCAGACCTACATCCTGCTGTAGAAAATGATCGTAGAGGTGTTTTCCATGCATCCCTAGGTGTATACAAATCAACGACCTCTTCGTCCAAGGACCAGCAACCTCTCAAGTCTTCCATGTCACCCGCGCATCCCGCTCGATTCCTTTCCGACAACCCTGACATTCAGTACAAAAAGGACGGTGACACCCAAATACCTGTAGGAACATCATCATATTCCGCCAATTTTCACCAGTGGTATACTCCTGAAGAAGATCTCACCTTTCCTAACGACAGCCCAGTAACGTCATACACATACCGCATACATAAAACTACGGTCACTAGCCCTGGTTTTGCGATGGTCAATCGCGGCGCAAATGGTTGCATCATCGGCAATGATGCATGTCTCATCTCCAAGGATATCCCACCGCGATACGTTAATGTCACCGGCATTAACAATCATCAGGTACAAAATATCCCCATTGCTACATGCGGGGCATATTCCATGTCGAACAGAGGCCCCGTCATCCTCATTTTCAATGAATGTGCCTATACAGGACGACACCCTTCTATATTGTCCTCCGGCCAGATGGAAGCATATTTTTCCACTGTCGACGACACATCCATCAAAGCGGGCGGCGGACAGGTCATCACCACCTCCGATGGATATGCACTGCCTCTTAGCATACGACACGGTTTACCATACCTTGCGGTGCAAAAGTATACGACTGTTGAGTTTGACACGCTCCCACATGTTATCATGACATCCGATAAGCATTGGGACCCATCAGTCCTCGATACCACGATCAGTGCGAAGGATGAACAATTTCTCCAGAAATATCCTCCCCAGCCACAGCAACTCCCTTATGCCGATTACGACGAATATGGGAATCCACGTTGTCTTGAAGGATTAGATATCTCTGTTTCCCCCGGGTCCTCCACGGTCACATCCCTCAGCTCGTATTCCAGCCATTCCACTCGATCTCCCTTCCTTCCTATTGATGATCATAGGGCCAACGATCGCTCCTTTTGGCTTACCTCCACCGACTATGCTCATCAAGAACGTCTCGCATGCTGTGCGTTACCCGCAGCCTCTGGGACAGTTACCACGTTTCCGACGGATTGTACTGCCAGTGACACTACACGTATTGCAGCTACGCCCCGCGAAAGATACCCCAACAAACATGACTACTTATCCCTGAAACCTTTCTTTTGTTGGGTTTCCACCGATCGCATCAAGGCTACGTTTGAAAACTCAACCCAATATGGTTCATTAGCGGTTAGTCCTGATGGAAACATTTTCAAACGGTTTCATTCCCCTCAACCGGCCATGAACGTTCAACCCTTCAATGACGATGTTATGTCCGATGCTGTCTATTCAGATGTCCCAGCAATTGATGGTGGCTCCAAGATTGCTCAGATCTTCTTCGGCCGCAAATCACATATTATACACGTTGAGGAAATGCGTACCACCGGCGACTTCCTATCTTGCTTCCAGAACTTTGTTCGAAAATGGGGCAGGCCCATTCGCCTCCTTTGCGACCACGGTAACTATCAATCCAGTAAGAAGGTCATGGATTACCTCAAAATGTTATGGATTGGACTCTGGCAAAGTGAACCGTATCACTTACACCAGAATCAATTCGAACAACGATACCAAACGTTCAAGCGCATTGTCAATCGCGTCATGGATCGTACAGGCACACCACCACACCTATGGCTACTGTGTATGACATACGTCGCGGGTCTCCTCAATGTTGTTTCTGATCCTACGCTATCCGATAAACAGCCGATCTTCATTGCCACCGGTACACTTGGCGACATCAGCGCATACACAAGTTTCTTCTGGTTTGAACCTGTGTATTTCAAAACCAATGACTCTCCTTTCGGTACCCAGTCTACCGAACGCCTAGGTCATTTCGTCGGCATCGCCGAACATGTTGGCAATGGACTCTGCTTCCGAATCTGGGACCCAGTTACCAACAAGAAGTTACTTGACCGGTCCGGTGTCCGATCTGCTCTTACGCCTGAGTCCCGTAACAAACGCGCGGGCCTATTTACTGATGATGGTTTCATCAAATGGCGTAACGCCAAGGATTCCTTGCCCCGTTTATACGCCACTGGAGAAGCTCCAGCATTCAAACATGGGGAGCATACCAATCAGAGTAAACTCATTGACGAGTCTACGAAACCAAACAACTCAGTTCCCCCTAGCGTTTCACCCGCTGATTCCGACACTGCCGATGACACCGTCCCATTTGTATCCAACAAACAACCAGATACTGCGCCCCAAGCATCTGGCACTCAACCAATTCTTCAACCACCCGCCCACCCCTTGTTACCGAGCTTTCTTTACAAGCAGGTCGATGACAGTCCGAGCTGGTCACCTTCTCCACTCCCTAACAACTATGGGGAGAGTTTTGATGGTCCTCCTACGACACACATCTTCAGCAAGACATCCGATGGCGTTCTCCTTACTGAAGATGATTTTGACCCACCGGAATTAGCATACTTTGATGTTAGTGACGCCACAACTCCACACACCAACCCCGCTACTCCTTCCGTAGACCCATCACAGGTAGTTGTTACCGACGAAGAAGGTAACGCACAATTTGACGATGACGGTAAACCCATTACCATTCCTACGATCCCGATTGCCGATCTACAAGGACGATCCTTCCTTGTAACCAATCCAGATGGCACCCGGAAACGTCTTACCATCGTCGATGTTGAAGACAGCCTTGAACGCAACAACGACTTCATCAAGTTCAAGTGCAAACACTCCGATGACGAACTCAATGATATCATTGCATACAATGATGTCATGAATTACATCCATCGTGATTCAACACAAGAAGACGGCAAACTCTGGTCGTTTCGTCGCATCCTAGGACACCAAGGCCCACTGGATAACAAGCATCCTCAATACAAAGGTTCCAAGTATAACCTTTGGATTGAATGGGAAAATATGGAACGCACATATGAACCCCTGGCCAACATTGCGGCTGATGACCCTGTCACCGTTGCAAAATATGGGAAAGACAACAACTTGCTTGACCTCCCGGGTTGGAAACGCCTCAAGCGAATCACCAACCTAGCGCGACGAACCAAGAAACTTGATCGACTCGTGCACCAAGCCAAACTACGTTCTTTCCGTACCACTCCGCAGTATCAATATGGATTCAAAGTACCTCGTAACCACGAAGAAGCCCTCCGATTTGATCAAGCCAACAGAAACACCAAATGGGAAGATGCCACCACTCTGGAAATGGCACAACTCAATGAGTACAATACATTCATTGATAAAGGCGTGTACAAGACAAGCTCCATTCCCCCCGGATTCCAACAGATCAAGGTACACATGATATACGCTGTCAAGCACGACGGTAGAC
The DNA here is from genome assembly GCA_037355745.1 of Pseudo-nitzschia multiseries. Taxonomy (NCBI): domain Eukaryota; phylum Bacillariophyta; class Bacillariophyceae; order Bacillariales; family Bacillariaceae; genus Pseudo-nitzschia; species Pseudo-nitzschia multiseries. The sequence continues at coordinate 10,151,757 of CM074791.1, forward strand.
ACAAGGCTCGCCTCGTTGCTAACGGTAATCTAACTGAGGCCCCTATCCACAGTGTTTACGCAGGTGTCGTATCTCTTCGCGGCCTACGTATGTGTCTATTCCTAGCTGAATTCAACGACTTAGAAGCATGGGGTACCAACATAGGTAACGCCTACTTAGAAGCAGTCACCTGCGAGAAAGTATGCATCAAGGTAGGTCCCGAATTCGGATCGCTGGAAGGTCACCTGTTGATCATTTACAAAGCCCTATACGGTCTCAGGTCTTCAGGCAAGTGCTTTGGAGACTTACTCGCGGCTTGTCTCATCGAACTCGGCTTTGAAAGATCCCGTGCAGAACCGGAAATATTCCTCAAACCCGGAACGAACAAGCATGGTGAACGTGTATATGAGCTTATATGCACATATGTCGATGACCTATGTCTCTGCATGGCAGATCCCAATTCCTTCTTGAAGATATTGCAGTCGTCACCATATAACTTCAAACTGAAGGGATCCGGACCTATGAACTTTCACTTAGGTTGTGGATTTGAGCGCGACGAACATGGCGTTCTATGCATGAATCCCATAAAGTTCATCAAAAAGATGGAAGCGTCTTACGAACAAATGTTCGGATGCAAACCTAGCACTAGGTTCCAATCACCCATTGCAGAGAACGATCATCCCGAATTGGACTCCTCAGCCTTTCTGGAAGAAACCGGTATACAGAAATACCAAAGTATGATCGGTTCCCTCCAATGGATCATCGCTATTGGCCGCTTCGATGTACAAACAGCCGTGATGACGCTCTCAAGTTTCAGAGCTCAGCCACGAGATGGGCATCTCGAACGTGCAAAACGTATCTATGGATACATCTCCAAGTTTAGACATTTTAAAATCAGATTCCGGGTCCAACACCGTCTATGGGGAGCAATCTGAAGAGCTACCCGACGATGATCCTGCACCGCTAGGAAAGACAGTAGTGTTGACACATTTCTATGATGCCAACCTCATGCATGATATTCTCAGTGGTAAGGCTGTAACCGGCATTCTTCATTTCGCGAACAAGACTCCCATGATGTGGTTCTCAAAGAAGCAGTCTACTACGGAGACAGCCACCTTTGGAGCCGAATTTGTTGCAGGAAGGACTTGCATCAAACAGATCGTCGGTTTACGCCACTCATTCCAATACCTAGGAACACAAGTCCATGATGTCTCATACTCTTGGGGTGACAACGAAAAGATGATCCAAACGTCAACCTTCCCTTACGCAAGGTTGCACAAGCGTCATAATATTCTGTCGTTTCACTACGTACGAAGCATGATAGCGAGAGGTTTCATTTTAATGATGCACATCCCAGGTAAGGATAACTGTGCAGACATTCTCACCAAGCATTGGGGTCACTCTGTTGTGTATCCACTGCTCAGGCCCATCTTCCACTTCTGTGGTAATACCGGCGACCTTCTTCAGGATGATGGAAGCATCATGTAGAGCGTGATGACCCTTCACAAGGAGACATGGGGAGTATTAAATTCCTTTCGTGACCAGAAGTACCAAAGCTACCAGAGGGTAGATTTCCTATTCGTACGAATCAATGAGTCCCGTATCAATCTAAGTAATCGATTCCCACGGCATATCAATTCCCACGGCGCATCGATTCCCATCGCGCATAAACGGTGAGCAATCCCTGTCTTACGATATTGCCATTGTTCTTCGGTGAGCAAACTCTGATTTCATAAAATATCACACGAGCTACGGGAGCAATTCCTGACCTTAATGATAAACATATCATGAAGTCTTCCTAACGGAACAAGAGAAGAAAACCGTTGGCGTGTGATTCTCACACAATACATATACACGCATACAGATATATATGGTCAACGACTAATACATGTACGGAAATAATCAGCGAGTAATCTCAGCACTACGCAACAGCAGTTGCAACGTATTCATCTCAATAAAAGAGATATCTTGCATCTCAGCAAGATTTCACTTTATCTCATACTTTTAACATTCAACTGATTTAAATCCCAAAATTCACACAAGTTGCTACCAACTACTTGTAATCTACATACTAAGGTCTGTCTCGCTGCAATCTGAATAAGTCACAGCAAGAAGAGATCTGGCGTCTCCCTAGCTTCGCCTGTAGTCCGATTATCCGTTGCCGAAAGTATCCAAACACATTTGTCACGCGTAGAGTACAATCGTTCGTCTACTAACACACTAACACAGCGTTGCTGTTCCTCAGGAGCCTTTGAATCAGACTCTCAACGAATCGGATTCAGAAGGAAAATAATAATGTTGGTCTTGTACTATGTAGTAGATAGGTACAGCACAGGGACACTGGCTAGAACCTGTCCAAGTGCCTAGTATATAGGTGCCCAGATAGACTCTGGCCAAGCTCGGAGCATAGACAGAGGGAAGTGATGCCCTGAAACTCACAACATTGTTTTCCCGCAGCAGTCCGACACGGGTTTACAGCAATGAGGATGATGTACATCTGAGCGAATAAACAAAGTTCCCACCCTCCTGTCCCACCCACAAGGCGTCTCTGTATCCAGCATAATTCTAACCCTAATCCACTTATCCATCAAGGGTTCGGGTTAGCCCTGGCCACGCACAATGCCACTGAAGCCTTTGGGCGCACACATACACCTCATACCGGTAGTAATTAGAGCTTAGTCTAGTATCCGCCACGCCTATCGTCCACATATCGTACCGTATGTGAGTACACAATACACTTCGAAGTAATACCGGTACACCCAAGAATTAGTATCTTCACTACCTGGTTCGTCCGAGTACCGTCTACTAGGAGTGACTAGGTACTGGGCACGAGTACGTATGTATCCGTTCGAGTTTGATCGTGGATGGCAGGCAATACAGTACGTATCGCAGTTCGACCTGGGATACAGGATAGCCCGGCTATTTTTGAAATTCATTTACTTCATTCATTTATGCTCATATTTTGGTAAAAATTTTAAAATACGTGCGAAATTCATATTCTGGTGCGTGCGTGTAATCTACCGGTACCGGTAGGTCCATGCACTTTCGTGATACACACGTTTGAACGAACAATTTCGAAACTTTCGAACGAAGATTTTTTTTACCCGCGAGTCGTAATCAAGACTCCGCGACCACTCGGAGTAGAAGCTTGGACCGCCTCACTCGTAACACGTAGTGTGTCGGCGTCCAGGTGATCCATACAAGAGTAATTCAAATCTTCACTTAGAGGTGAAACCGTTATTTCAGCCCACACACAATGTGTCGTCCGAACTTCGAATTTTCAAATCTTCATCGCGATTAGAGCTGATTGCCGTATGTACGAAACTTGTTCTATTCCGGAAGCCGATATCGACCGTTGTGCACTACAAGAGTGAAAATACACCACCTTTCTTCGCAAACTCGCCGTCGTTCTCATAATCTTCCACATCGCATCGAATCGGACTTTCGTACCTGACAAGAAACAATAATTCATTACCACTATATCGATGACCATGAGTGACAATTCGACCCCCGGAAAGGGTTCACGGAAGTGCCTCTACTCGAGTGCTTTGCTGACGATTGTGACTTTAGTCACTGGATCTGCTGTCGGTGGATACTACCTTTACCAAAAGAACAACGGTGACAAGTCGACCGTGACGAGTGTTCAACAAAGTAGTACTGAGCCATGTCATCTTACTATCAAGGACTCTCACAAGCCTATTATGGAGATTACTCTTGCGGCTGAAGACTCGAAAACCGCTGTCACCGAAAAGCAAGTGAAAGAACTCGAACAAGTTATCATGGATGCCTACAACGATGCCTCCGGCGGTTGTTCCGATGAATTCAAACGTTGGATGTATGGCATTAGTATCGCCGACCAGAAAGTTGTGGAGCACGCTATTTTGGAACCCGAGGCTGAAACATCTATCTCCCACACATTTGACAGCGAGTACAACTTGGTGCTACGGGTGGAAACACTTACTTCTTGTGACGGTTGTACAAACGAATTGGCGTTTGCTTCCGAGTACCCACAAACTTTCGGAAGCATCGTAGCATCCAACAGAAAACTGAGTACCGGGTTCGGTGCAGGTCAGGTCTACAGTGCCATCGAAAGATACGTCGAAGAAAGTTTGCAAACCAAACTCAGCAAAGTGAATTTGATCGCGAGTGCCGACTCCAACATCCAACACATGAGTTATTACGCAGAATCAGCTTCGGTAAGTGGGTGTGCCAGCGTTTGAAATGAATGAATGAAGAGATTTTGCGATGCAAATATACCGATGTTTTCGCGTTTGTTGGAATCATGTCACATGCACAGATAAACCTATGCCTTACTAACTTTCGGGCGTTATATTTGTTTCATTCGTGTCACAGCACGGGGCAAGCACTAGTTACAAGGGCTCCAAAGGTGGTTATTACGACTCAGTAGCATCGGCAAGCACTGGTTCCAACAAGGGTTCCAAAAGTGGTTATTACGACTCAGCAGCATCGGCAAGCACTGGTTCCAACAAGGGTTCCAAAAGTGGTTATTACAACTCAGCAGCATCGGCAAGCACTGGTTCCAACAAGGGTTCCAAAGGTGGTTATTACAACTCAGCAGCATCGGCAAGCACCGGTGCTTACAAGGGTTCCAAAGCGGGTTATTACGACTCAGCATCAGTAGGAAAGGGTGCCGATTTTGCTTATGAGTTTGCCGACCATTTCAATGGGTCAAAAGGGTCAAAAGGGTCAAAAGGAACAAATTTCATAGGATCGAAGGGTAGCAAAGGAACAAATTTCGTAGGATCAAAAGGTAGCAAAGGAACAAATTTTGTAGGATCAAAAGGTAGCAAAGGTTCCAAAGGAGGGATAGATGATGCTTGCGACGGCACTAGTTCCGGCGGAAAGGGAAGGGGCAAGGGAAGCAAAGGAGGAGGCCCCAATTGTGCAGAGACTCCAAATCCTGCTGCCCCCCCAACATCTCCTCCAACACCTCAGCCAACACCTCAACCAACACCTCAGCCAACACCTCAACCAACACCAAGACCAACACCTCAACCAACTCCCGTACCCACACCTCCACCAACAAGCTCACCGGTAGACCAGGCTGTGACAGAACCACCCTAGTCGATTTGTTTACACTCCCCAACCAACTGAGCGTCCGACTCCTCTGCCTACTCCTTTGCCAACTCCTAACCCAACCCCGGAGCCAACACCTAGACCGACAGCAATGGGCATGACCGAACCACCAACTCGATTTGTCTACACTCCCCAACCAACTGAACGTCCAACTCCTTTGCCTACTCCCTTGCCAACTCCAAACCCAACCCCGGATCCAACACCTCAGCCAACAATGCCTCCAACCGAGAATACAGTTGTCACTCCAGGCCCTACGCCCGGTCCTACCCCTGAGCCAACTCCTGAACCAACACTAAGACCAACTCCAGCTCCGTTTGTGCATCCTACGGAACCGCCAACTCGATTTGTCTACACTCCGCAGCCAACCGAGCAACCGACCCCACCTCCAACTCCGCTGCCTAGTCCAAGACCAACCCCGGATCCAACACCTCAGCCAACACCTGGACCAACCGAACCCCCAACACCTGGACCGACCGTACCCCCAACACCTCCACCAACCGTACCCCCAACCGTACCCCCAACACCTCCACCAACCGTACCCCCAACGCCGTTGCCTACCCCTGGACCAACCGCACCCCCAACGCCGTTGCCTACCCCTGATCCAACACCTCAGCCCACTGAACCCCCAACGCCGTTTCCTACACCTTTTCCAACACTTCCGCCCACTGAACCCCCAATAGATGAAGGTGAAATTTGTGAGGATGATCCCTGCATGAAATTCTTCTTGCCAGACCCGCACTCTACGTGCGACCCATTTGTAGAGGCAATTATCACAATCGATAGTTGGTGTGGAAAGAGATGGGATCAGTGGTGCGTTGTCACCTACGCTGATTGCTTCGAAGTAACACAATGTGCAGAAGATTCCATCGCTCAAATCGCGCTGGAGGGCAACGTCGACAGAACGCGAATTAAATGTCCAGCAGATCCCAACGAAGTAATCACAGTTGCTCCTCTCCCTACGACTGGTGAATCTGCTGTATCGACCATCAGTTGCCCACGAACTTTCCCTGGAAGTGGTACTTCGTGTGTAGGAGGAGTAAATTTGCAGTGTGAATACTGGTTGATGGATCGTGAACAAAACTATGATATTCCGTGGCTGTGTAATTGCGCGAACGATCAATTTCACTGCAAAATCAAGGAATCCCATTATTTGTAGGACCACCATTCGCCACGATTCCAATCATTTTGCTCCTTTCCCGTTGTTCGATCTTCACCAGTGTCTGGGTTCAGTCATGGTGGAGCACAATCATTTGTTCATTACCAACTAGTTTATTGCATAGATCCAATATAAAATAATAGAAAGAACGTCGCATGTTTCATTCGCTCAATACGCGTAGTACTTGCAACGCACTTTTAATAAAAAATTAGTAGTACCAATACGATGTCGCACCAATGCAACCCGGGTTGCACTTAACCTGGGCTAGTACAACCGGCTACACGATTCTACGTAAGCACTAGTATTATGTTTGGTACCCCACCATGTGGCGGGGTACACAATTTTTTTTGTACTACTAAGAGTAGAGTACAGGTTGCATTTTCAATTTTAGCATAGTTCCACTACTGGTTGATTTGTAGCCCTGCATTTTCCCACGGAGGTGCGCAACTTATGCAACTCACGGATAGCAAGTGACTCGCTTATATGCAACTCCCGAATAGTGAGTGACTCGCTTATTACCGAGGAAATAATTTTATGTGCTTTTGCTCTCTTAATTCTCATACACATGATGCAAATCGATCGAACGCACTCCGACGATTAGATTAGATCACTTGATTTTCGATCGATTAGCCAAAAGCTCACTTTTTTCGATCGATCGAATTGCAAATCGATCAAAGCAAAACAAGCAACAAGCAACAAGCAACAAGCAACAACAAGATGCCGCGTCAGCTGAGCATGGATCCGAAGAACATTCGGGCAAGGGAACGAGCACGCAAACGGCGTGCTAGAGCCCAAGCAGCAGCAGCAGCTTTAGCTGACATGGATCCTGCAACAAGAACACCAAGGGAGGAGGCACGGGTTGTGCAGCAAGCAAAAGACCTTGCAGCGCTCCGGCGTGCGCGAACTGTCATACAAAGAGCTGAAGCAGCTGCAGCAGCAAAAGATGGCGACTCAGACGACGACACACTGGAGCCTCCAGAGGAAGAGGAGGAGGACGACGATGACGATGACGAGGAGGACTACGAGGAGGATTACGAGGAGGAGGATGAAGCTGAAGATAATGGCCTAGGTGAGCTAGCTGCCTTAGCCTTAGCTTCTGATGATGAGGATGAAGTCCTAGATGACGCCAACGCCGCCGCCGCCGCCGACAACGACAACGACGACGACGACGATGAAGTTCTAGATGATGCGCTGGCGACGGCCCCAGCAACTATTATAAGAGCGCCGACCCCAGCAACAACAAGAGGAAGAGTGATCCCCCGGCGAACAAGAGGACCGGCCCGAAGGGGACCGGATCCAATTCTACCCAATGATGTGAATGCCCCCACTTAGCTCTTAAGATACCACTGAATCTTGTTGGAGTTGATGTCCCATATTGCTGGAGGGCATGAATATCCCACCGACCGGGTGTTCAACCAGGAAGAGCTCAACACTGTTAAGCCAGATCACATCTACAAATGGATGTGTTTGAAGGTGTATGGGATGGAGGATCCAGGAATAGACGATAATCCAGTTGGTGGGCGGTCTAGCACTTTGAGATATTGGAAGAAAGCTATCTCCTACTTCATGACTAACACTGCAGCTTGGGACGAAACAAATGAGACAGGCAATCCTACTAGATCTATCAAGATCAATCGACTGATCAAAGCTGTGGCTAAGAAGGAAACCCGGCAGCTTGGCGTCGAAACGTCTGCTGATAGGGCTTTCACACATGAAGAGTTTGCTCAAATGCTTGACCTCACAGCCATTGGAGACAGCCTCCAAAGCCTCCGGCACATGGCAATGCTCCGAGTCCAGCTGCACTTGATTGCAAGAGGGGATGACACCTCACACATGAAGAAGGCAAACTTGCAGTTTAGTAGTACATACGCTGGCTATCTTACGATTCAGATGAGGTGGTCGAAGAATGTCCATGATGAGGGAGATTGTCCATTACAGCTGCTGATGGGCGCTATGGATCACAGGTACTGTGTACTAATTGGCCTTGCTATCTACCTGGAGGCATGGCTTGGTAGTGGCGCGGGCCGGTTGAGTCAATGGCTGTTTGCTGAGGGAGACACAGACTCCAGGTCCCCACTGAAAGCCCAGAACAAGGAAGCCGACAAGTGCAAGACGGCATATCAAAAGGCTCTGAAGGGTATCATAGAAGGGAATCAGTTTAGGCCCCTTGGAAGGCAGCAAAGGCTAGGGACTCATTCAGTTAAGAAGTGGGCTACAACTATGGCTAGGAGAGGAGGCGCGACTTGCGATGATGTTAACTACAGAGCTAGATGGAAGACTAGGAGTATGCAAGATTGGTACTTGGATGTGCAGTTGGACTGGCCAGATATCAATGCTGGTAGCAAGCTTTCCCATCGTGGGATTTGCTTGTACAAGGAGAAGGATGACAGTGGCCTAACAGATGACTGGCTTTGTGCTTCAGTAGCTCCTGCAATCCGAGGAGCCTTTGGGGACAACGTCGCTGCTATCCTAGCAAAGCCGTTGCTTTGGGCTTGCTTTGATCCTGCTGTTGCAGACTATATCCCCCTTGGACTGAAGCAACAGATTTTACGGCGGTATGAGCTGTTGCAAGGGAGACTTGAGGATGGGGTGAATCCTATTCGTAGAGCTGAAGTTGTTGCTTCCAATATCGATGGAATTGTGTGGCTGGATGAGATCCCTGAGGGTGAAGAAGGAGATGGCGGAGGCGCGTTTGGTAGAGGTGGGCAGCAATGGAGGAATGCTATCTATGCCAAGCTATCCACCACTCAAACCAATGTAGCAGAGATAAGGAACCATCAGATCTCAGAGCTTGCTGAGCTTCGAAGGCAGATTAAGATCGTTAGTCAGATGGTTCGAGGGTTGACACTAGCACCAGCAGCGCGGAGAGCAGTTGGAGGGTTCGGAGCAAGCAGCAGACCATCTGCAAATCCGCGTCAAGGAGCTCCTGTCGTAGAAAGGCCAGCACTCCTGTTTGATAGACCACAAACTATCCAAGCCTTGTGGGATGAGTACCAAAATGGAATAGGAGGGAGGAAGCCGGCAAGGGAGTTCACTGCCGTGGAACGCGGGCGGGTGAAGTACAAGTATTGCAATCGTAAGGTTCTTTGGGGATGTATGGAAAGGCTCCTAGACTGGGGGAATGATGTGAACACAGCCATTGCCAAGATCAAGCGTTGCTATGGAGACTGTACTATGACTCAGCTGATTTGGAAGATGCGCCCAGATGAGAGGCAGGGAGGAAATTTCCAGCTTCGTTGAGCTGTGGTGTCGTCGGCGGCGTTCGATTGGTGGATTGTCAAGTGGAGTGGAGTGTGTTGCTATTGGATAGGGGCTCCCCCCCTGTTGTTGCTGATAGCAGAGTGTTTTGAAGTTCAAGTTTTCATGTACCGAGTGTAGGATACGATCAATCGTATTGGTCTCTAACTGTATTAGGGATTAGATGTTACATGTAATCAATGTCGTCGATGAACAATCTCTGTCGTGATATGAATCAAAATTATTTCTGTTTCTGTATGTTGGCGTGTTATTTGCAGTGACCTGACTTGGAATTTTGTTTGATGCACATCCCAGCGGGCTTTGTGCTTCGATTCAATCGATGGATCAATCGGATGATCAATCAGATGATTGATCGGATCGCTGCTGATCGGATCGATCATCGCCGATGAACAATCTCTGTCGTGATATGAATCGAAATTATTTCTGTTTCTGTATGTTGGCGTGTTATTTGCAGTGATCTGACTTGGAATTTGTTTGATGCACATCGCAGCGGGCTTTGTGCCTCGGTTGATCGATCGGATGATCAATCAGATGATTGATCGGATCGCTGATGATCGGATCGATCATCGATGAACAATCTCTGTCATGATATGAATCAAAATTATTTCTGTTTCTGTATTTTCACGTGTTATTTGCAGTGATCGGACTTGGAAGTTTTTTGATGCAGAATTCAGCGGAGTTTGTGCCTCGCTGATGTGTAGCTTCTCTCGCTGAATATTTGCGCGCGCTTAATCTACCGACGTAGAGTTCTACATGGTTTTTGTACTGTTGTATTTTGGGTTGTATTTATATTGTGCACCCTCACGGTAGCGATAGTAACAGTGGGTGATTCCCAAAATACTTTTTTATAACGTTCATAAATTTCTGTTTTTAGTATTGGGAATGAAAATTTCGTACATACTTTTTTTGGCGGGAAGGTGCATATATCTCATTTTTGAATGTGGAATCGCATTTTCTCTCATTTTGGAATATATGTGGAATCCTTCGAATGGATAAATAAACAAGTAGAGGCACACGAAACATGTGGAAGTATAAACAAGTAGGCGCGAAAGAACATGTGGATTCAGTAACGAATTCCGGTATAAAAAGTGTATCGGTACAAATCATAGTCAACGTGAGCTCACGTGGACTATAATTTGTACCAAAATGACTGGTCAAGTAGAAAATTTCCGGTTTATGTAGTACATAAAAGTAATCCGAAATTACTTTTATGTAAAAATTGACCAAGAGGTATAGGATAATTAAATTTGAAAGAAATGTGAGCTCATGGAGACACTCTTATTTTTACTATGTATTTTGCACTTTGTCGGGGCTCCCTATATTTTACATGGTAGAGATCTTCCCCGGTTATTTGTTACTATGTCTTCATCGTACCAATACTGTTGCTGTTGCTGTATTAGCATCATGTTGGTCTTTCTGTATTGGTCATTTGATGGTATCGGTCTTTTATGAGGTTAAGTACTTTGTTCGATGGTCCTTATGCTTGATCGGAATATGTGTAATAAATGAGGCCCATCTGGAATCGGCTATCACGCACTACGTTTGTGATAGCCTCAGTAGCCTACCTACTTGTAGTACTGGACGTGCAATGCTTGTAGTTCATAGGTGGGTTGGTGGGTTGAATTGATGTAGCGAGCCGAATGAAAGTAATGGTAGTGCCACGTGGCACTCCCGGCAAGCGGTAGAGGGCCAGACCGGGGGAACCTACCAGTAGAAATCTAGTAGATTTCACTATCACTAAAACTAGCTTCTAAGCACACGCTTAGACCCCGATAGCCTCAACAAGCCGGCAAAGGATTCCTCCAGCAAAGCGCAAGCCTACACTCCCTACCAGAAGGAATACAATCGATTCCCCGTATCACCGGAGCGATGTATCACTGTGTCACTGTCTCACTGAAAGGCCCGTAGGAATGGATTGCTTGCGACCGAAAGACTCGTATGCAAGGAAAGCTTCGAAAAAAACCACCAAAATTACAGGCTAGCACTAACAAGCCGGTAAAGGAGCAACTTCCCGCAAAGGCAAGCAAAGCTCACTCTTTTGCTCCTAAAACGATTAGTAGTAGAATAAATTGGCTAACACGTCCAGGTCCAATAGTCATCCCTATTGTACCCATACAAGCCTACCGATTCGATAGTCATCCCTATCGAGACGCGTAGTAGTCATACTACTAGTGCATCGACGACCACAGGAAGCACACGCGGCTTGCCCTACCAATCACCACAACAAGAACAAGCCACTGCCGCCTCCACGGCAACCGACGACACACACCCTATCCAGACTACGTATCGAGACTAGTTCTTCCACCCGACAAATTGTGTTCTACGCACAAGAACAAGCCGACGCTGGCTCGCTAGCCTGGTGCGATAGACTGAGGAAGGACCCCCACGAGAAGCCCACATCATGCTTAACTACTCGGAGTACTTTCGGGCTACCCCGAGCCCCTTTGGGAGCTCGGCAGAGCGCAACAAGGCCTACGCCACCATCTTTAGCTACTTCACTCTGGCCTCCCCCCCCCAGGTCCTCTTGGAACATCTACTCAACCTCTTTGAGGCTGAGGCGGTGGGCGCGCTGGGGATCTTTGTAGCCGACCCCCAAGGCCTGCCCTGCCTCCGATTGGTGCATGGCCTTCAAAAGTACCCGGGGCCCTTGGCGCAACACAGCCCCAACAAAAACAAGGCCTTTTGGTATTTGGATGACATCAAAGGGGAAGCTGGGGAACTGGTTCTAGTGGATTCGGCCATGCTGTCCCCCACCATAGCCTCCCGGGTGCTAACCCTGGATCATCATCTGGCAGAGTTGGAGGCGCACCCAGGGAGACTGTCCATCCCAGTGATACCAGAAGGGACCAGCCATTCTGAGTTGATACGGGCCCACAAGGCGTTCTTCATCCCCTTCGAGTTGGTGCACTTCCTCTTGGGCAAGGGGCTCTCTCCAAGCCAAGCCCTGGGGGTCCTCCATCCTCAGCTTAATAGGGTGGGGCTAATGGAGTCCTGCACCCCCCTGTTCAATACTCTCCGGTTGGCTGGGACTACAGCTACAGAACCCGGGGGAAACCCCAAGCTCCTTCAGCCGCCCCCCCCCTTCCGTAACGAGACAGGCCTCACCAACTACATGAAGCACAAGGTGATGTATCACAACCTGCCTGAATTGGAGCTACCTTGGGACACACCTGGGGACCCTGCACTCACAGCAGCAGTCACAGCCCTCACAGACCACCAACTGAAGCTAAGCGAGAATATGGACCACAAGAGGTTGCAGTCAGTAAGGACCACTTGGGGCCCCTTGTGCACCCAGCGCTTGCCTCTGTTCTGTGGTAAACAGGAGGAAGCCAACCTCCCCCCCATCTACCAGGCCTGGGCTCAAAAGAGCAAGCACGAGAGGACCCACATGATCTTCCAAAGCCAAGTGGCAGCCCGAGCCTCTGAGTTGGGGATCCAAGCCCCCTTGATCACTACTGCGGCCCTCAAACGCTTCCAGGATGGCAACTTCCATGGTACAGATCCCTTTGATGTGGCAGATGGAATACTCCTCATGGCTTTCACGCCCCCAGGTGGGTCCGCGGCCACCCTGAAAAGGGAGCAGGAGGCAGCAGCCACTGTGGCAGCATATGACACGATGATCTCCACCAAAGGCAACTCCCTCACCTTGAAGGACTCCCTGGAGCTTCAGAAGACTAAAGCCTACATCCCTGTGGATTGGACTGAAGCCACCACCCAGCTGGAGAGCTACCTGGCTGTCCTAGCCACCATCCTAGGACTCAACCATGATGTCGTCACCAGCTACCAACAAGGCCTCCGCAGGCTCAAGATCCAGCAGATGCCCCTCCGAAGAGCAATTGCAGATGAGGTGGGAGAATTCCTCACCCCTGCCATTGTAGTCTACTACTTCCAAATCTGGGTCAGGGGGTGGCTTGAGGAGCAGTGGGAAGCAGCCCCCACCCTTCCCTCCCCGGACTTTGGGGTGGACTTCCACACCTTCAGAATGACCCAAAACCTCAACTGGCTCCCCAATGTCTCCAATGTGGCTGCCCTGAGACTCCTGCGACGACCAGACCCCCCTCCATCCCCCACCACCAAGGCGGCTACCAATGGGCCCAGCAACAGCAACAAGAACACCAACGTTCCCCCCTGTAGCACGGGCGTCCGCAACTCGACCACCACAGCACAGACACGACTCACCAATCCACACCGGGACTCCTGCCTCCAAGACGGCACTCATCCCATTGTCAAGAAACTGGAGTCAGCAAAAATGAGGGAAGCCATCCAAGCTATGAGAGACAAAGGGAAAGGCCCCCTCTCCAGACCAGATGGCCAAGAGCGATGCCACTCTTGGCACATAAAAGGTGCCTGCTTCAGCAGCTGCAAGCACATATATGATCACGTGGCCATCACTCCCACGGAGCAAGATCAACTCTGGCAATGGTGCCAAGAGGCATATGCCTGACCGGTTGGCACGCGCCCTCACTCGGGCGCGGAGCCCTCCCCACCCCACATTGGCCTTGGGGGGACCATAAGTAACAATCCATCATCTAATCACGAATCTAATCCTCACTTACGAATCACACATGAATTAGGTAAGCACAAACAGCACGCGCGCGCATGTACCCCTCTCGACTTGTATGTGCCTCCCAAACATTCTACAGGTTCCAAGGAAGCCCCCCCCCCAACACACCCATGAACTACAAGCATTGCACATACAGTACTACAAGTAGGCTGGCTACTGAGGCTATCACGAATGTAATGAGTGATAGCAATGCTAGAGGGGGATCCGGGAAGTTCCAGCCTGTTGCTAGTTTGTGCGGGCTGGGTCCGGTCCCTTGTTGCTTTGCCCACACACACCGGCGCACAGCTAAAGCTTTGGCTGTTAAGCCTTTTCTGCGGGCGGGCATGGTGGGCCTTTTACTTATTCTACTACTACTAATCGTTTTAGGAGCAAAAATAGTGAGCTGTAGGCTTGGTTCTTGTTGGAAGAATCCTTTACAGGCTTGTTAGTGCTTTGCCTGTAATTTTGCTGCTTACCGTTCGATTGCTGCTGCTGCTTGTAGTGAGCAATTTCGAGTATCGTATCGTATCGTATCGTAGAGTGCTGTACCTATGTTGGTGATACAGTGAGATCTTGCATACTCAAGGGTGTTCTCTGGTTTGTACGTCGTGCGTCGTACATTCCACGTGGCACTACCATTCCTTACATTCGGTTCGCTACATCAACTATCACGCACTGCGTTTGTGATAGCCTCAGTAGCCTACCTACTTGTAGTACTGGACGTGCAATGCTTGTAGTTCATAGGCAATGGCAAATTTCATTTTTACCTTCCACTGTTGATTTGCGTATGGAAGATAATTCCATTTGATACCACCTTCTTTCTTACATGTGGCTTTAAAGGAACAAAAGCGCAACTTCCAAACCATTATGGAGATTCTGAATTTTTTCCTTTGAAGAAGCAGGATGAGAGTGTCTTGTTGACTCCCATTCTGGGTCAGGATGGAAGTAAATAGTTGTCCATGCTTCAGGTCAAGCGTGGGTCTCCACATTAAAGATACCAAGTGTCATGTTCAATGGTGTTAACGTAAGTCGTCTGTGCGCATCCAAAGATATGCTATCCATGTAAAATATAATAGGAACAAGAATTTCTTGGGAATTGGGATTGCAAATTTCTTTCCAAGAAGATTTCCACCACGAGCTGTGATGCAATTCTGAGATTACAGAATGAGGATTCAACTCAGGATTATTGCCAGGAGATAGAGGGGTGGAATAGTCGGGAAACGAGAGATTTTCTTCTCTCATTAGCTGCTGGTCGGAAAGTAGAGAATAAATGGCATCCTTAAAAGAATGGACATACACCTGAGTGGGTTTATTGTCAGGTAGCCAATTCAGTATATGAGGATGAAATTTCATATCAGAGAGACCCAGATTGGATTGAAGATTGTCAAAAATTGCTTTCTGAGATCTAATTTTGGCATCACAAAAATCAAAACACGTTCTGCTATGAGTTTTCTTTGCCCACTGGAAAATTGATTTGAATGTGTTGAGTGGCAATTTATGCCTAGCCATTAAATTCATGAGTTCCAATTCAGCAAGAAGATGATGGGGCGGCGGTAGTTTTGTGTGGCTTTGAAATGCCTCCTCTCTTTCATTCAGATTGATGGTTTCATGCAAAGATGGTGGTGGAGGGGCTTCCTGAGCAGTATCGAAGTTGACATCAGCACCATTAGTAGTGTGATCTTCTTTATTGTCTTCACAATCTATGTTGTTGGTAGAATTGTTGTCGTTGTTTTCGTTTTTGTTTACGTCATCGTCATCGTCATTGTCATCCTCGTCATCGGCATTGTTGATATTATTATTCAGCGGGAATGCATCTTCATCTTGAACAGCAGAAATAGCCATGTAAGATTCAATGACATTCCTATCCATTGGCAGTAAAAAGACATCATGTACAATCTGTCTGTTTAGAACAGAATGAAGACCTCTGGCTGATTGACTTGTGACGGTGTGGTGGGATAGATGGGAAGGGGGAACAGATGGACCGTTTTCTGTCATAGTCATCCCAAAATCTGACAGAGAATGTTGAACAGACTGCAAGGTAGGCTGCACTTTGACAGAGGTGGAGAGCTTATAGATCTTTCCTTTAATTAGACCCTCACTTTTGTATAGGTTGTAGCATTGGATATTATAGCCAAGATGTTTTTTTAGGTCGTACAAGATATATTTCAAGGTATTGCACTCTTTTGACCCAGATTTGTATCTCGTATTGTTTTCCGCACCTCGGTCGTCGTTTTGTTTTGTCGGCTTTTTCAGTCAAATTTGATGCCAACAAGAAGTCCGTATTTTTCGCCGACAACACACCCCTTGATCCAACATGATATCATGTGAGATTATATGATATGTTGGATTACCGTTGGTCTATATTTCTTTGTATCGGTTGAGTGATTGATCAAATTGCATGGATCGTAGTGTCTTAACGTGAATGATTCAACGTGTCGGTGATTTGACTGCTTCGGTTGTCGATTGAAGCAATCATCAAATCGTGTACTTGAATGTTCTGTCGTGACATCTAAGAATGATTTAACCTGGGTAGTGTCCCATGATGTATCTCGCATGTCGGGCGTGCAAGATCCATCCCAATGGTTTGGTTAAATCATTGGCAGGGTTAATAACTCCAGGAATATGAATAATCTTGATTTCTCCATTTTCTTTCCATGCTTGGATAGCAAAGAACCTGATTTCAATATGTCTGGTTCTTTCAGTTGGCTTCTGGGCATTAATGATTTCAATTGCTGATGCATTGTCTTCATAGATCGGAGTTGGACCAACTTGAACAAATCCTAATTCCTTGAGTATAGACCTGAGATATCTGGCTATTTTGGCTGCTGTGACTGCAGCAATGAACTCGGCTTCTGTATAACTCTGTGCAGAAAGTGATTGTGCTTTGGATCGATAAACAATTGCTCCTCCAGCATAAGTGAAAACATATCCTGTGGTGGACCTGCGATGTTTTGGATCATTTCCATATGCTGCATCAACAAAACACATCAATTTGTTTTGCTTGATGTCTTCAGGATATTGAGGAAGTGAGGCATCTTGGACTGAGTCATCATATGGCATCCCTGGAGGGAGAGATGGTTCAGCGTTTGGTCTGTAGAATCTAATACCCCAGGATCTGGTTGTTCTGAGATATTGAGCTATGTTCTTCAGACTGGAATAATGGAAAGCAGTGGGGTTGGAACTGTATTTTGACATCAGTGTCACTGCATACCCAATGTCTGGTCGGCAGCTGACACATGCAAACATCATTTCACCGAAGAGTGTCCTGTAGGAGAAACCAGATGTGGATTGTAATTCAGCATATTCCTTGGTGCCTTCTAGTGGTCCATCTGTATGTGATTGTAGTAGTTGGCTCAGTACTTCAGTTGATAATGGTGCTGATGGTTTGGAGTGTGGCTTCATCTTAGAATCTGTTTCCCAACCATGGGATTTCATAATTCGGTCGATGTAATTGGCACAAGACAGCTCAATGTAATCAGCTGTCTGTTTGACATCAATTCCATTGAAATCTTCTAGCAGTCCCAATTTGGTGAAGGGGATTTTGTCTTCCTTGGGTAGTTTTAACTTCTCACCAATGATGTCATAGATCTTGTCAGATATGAATTCTGATGTGCATGCTAGCGCAAAATCATCAACTTGTCTCAGCATGTAGACTATTTCTCCTTCAAAGACATGTCGTGTAGATCATTCTGTCATGTGTGGTGGTTTTGAAGTTGAGTTCAGGGCCCTTCAGGATCTTGTTGATGTGGGTTTCCCATAGGCGACCAGATTCAGGATGGCCTTGGAGTGCTCGTAGAACTGGGAGCACCATTCTTCTGTCTATATTGTTGCCATACTTGTGTCTGTACCAGTCTGCATACGCATCATCTATAGTCATGAAGGTTGGGATTTCAGGTCCAGGACTGTGTCCGAACAAATCTTGGGCATCTGTGCCATACACTTTGAGGTTGAGGCTTGCAGCAATGGCAAAGAACAATCGTTGGATGGGATGTTCAACACACAATGAATATGACATGGCGATGGGGTGCAGAGTTGGAGCAGCATATTTGCTTCCATTGCAACACTGTCTTGCCCGGTGGACACCATTCCTCTTGACACTGTATTGCCAATGAGGTCTGAGAATAATGGCATCTGGATCCTTGGGATATGGAATTGGTGATCCAAACATTTCTAAGTCTTCAAACTGATCAAGTTGTTTGCGCTCTCCAGCTTCCCATTCAGTCCATGTGGATAATGACTTGAGGTTCCTTTGAGTGAAATGACCTAGTGCTTGTTCTTCAGGTGTGGTTTCCTTTGAATTCATGGCCTTGATTAAGAGTTCAATATGTTCAGTTGGTAGTGAATTGGCATCTAGTGGCAATGCATGATTGCCTGGCTTATGAAGCTTGGTGATGGCTCTGAGTGACGCGATATCAATAGTGGGAATGACAACATCCAGCATGTCATCTTCAGTGGGTGCCAAGTGATTTTGGATGGATGCATGGAGTGCTTCAGTGCTATCAACCTGGTTGATTCTTGATTGGATGATTTGCTTGTATTTGGTGCCAATGCGCTTGATAGTTTTAATGGATGAAATCCGTTCCAAGAATGGTGGAATCTTCTTCTTCAGTGGGCTCCTTCCAGGAAGTATTGGGGGCAAATAATCCATATTCATTCAAATGTTTCCTGACTTCCTTCATAGATAATTTCTCTTCAAGTGCAAAGGTGATTGGTATCTCTGTCAAGCCTCTCACCCCTTGATCATAGGATTCATTCAGCGCGGTGGTGACATCAGCTGCAGTGAAGACACAATTGTGATTGATAGAGATAATGTATGCACCCCGAAGTTTAGAGAGTGACTTCTTATGGGAGGAGAAAAGTCTGGAGGAAGGGCTTTTAGAGAGGATGCCGGTGACATAGGCTATGCCAAGGAGCGAGTCATTAGCATACCTGAGACCAAAAGCTGTGTCAGTGCAGGATGGCAGGACAGTGAGCCTGAGGTTGGTTAGGTTTGCAAATGGCGAGATGGAAAATTGAAAATCACTGGATGACACTTCAGTGGGTTCTGGTGGGAGAGGAAGGTTGTCATCAGTCCTGAGTAGGTGCTTGACATTGGTGGGTAGGTCAGCAAGTGGCAAGTCATTCATGCCTTCATCAAATCTGACATGGGTGGAAATTTTGACACGATGGGTTTCTGTATCATACCAAAGTATTTTTCTGGTAGTGTATGGAACAAAACCGAGAAATATTCCTTTCCGTGCATTGGGTTTGAGCTTGATTGGTCTCTTGCCTGGAGGTCTCACCCAAACTCTGCATTCAAAGGTTCTGAAATCAGTGAGATTTTCCTTGTGGCCAGTTGCCAATTCCAAGGGTGAATGGGGTTGGTTACCTTCAGGGAAGGCATTTGACAAGCACAGTGCATGGTAGAAGGCAAAAGGCCAGAATTTGATTGGTAGGTTGGCACCACTGAGCATGGTCTTCATTGAGTTAGCAAGGGTCCGGTGAGCTCTTTCAACTGTGCCATTTTGATGTGAAGCATCAGCTCCAGTGGGGAAAATGGAGTATCCAAAAGCAGAGAATAGGTTCTGGATGTCTGGATTGTGATATAGCTCTCCACCTTGGTCAACTGTGACATACTTGTTGGAGCAAGTTGGGTTGTGCTGGGAGAAGAAGTGTTCTAACCAGTGAAGAGGTCCAGCTTTGGAGATCCTTGTGTCACCATATTTCATACCAGTGTGGTGATCCGTTATAAGGATCCAAGCTGTCTCACCATGAATACCTTCATAGTCACGCCGCCGTTTACTGTTGGATGATTTGGCTCCTGAGAAAGCAAAGTCAATGGACAAACCTTGGAATGGTTGAGTTGCTTTCCCTGTAGAATGGGAACCAGCAGGCGTCTTGGTTTGCTTGCATTGGATGCATGTGGGGCATTGATCAAGAATGCTTGTTTGGCGCTTGAACTTTGGAACACCAAGAATGTGCTTATGGGCTTGGTATAAGAAGTCATCACATGGATGGCCAAGTCTTTGGTGCCAGAGGAGCTTGGAAGTCTTTGCTTTGATGGCTTGAATAGGGATATGTTTGTCAGCAATCTTGGTGAAAAACAGTTTTGCATCAAACCAGGGTGTGTTGCTGGTATCAGGCTGTCCTCTAGCAGCTTCAGTGCACTTTTGGAGTGTCACAAGGTTTGTGTAGATGTCATACCTGAAATTGCTGATTGCTTCCTTGGAGGCTAGATCGCAAGCTTCTTTAAACTCCATGTCAGTTGCTAAGGCATATGCTGAGGAGGTAGCACAATTGGCATATGGCAATTCCAGATCTACATCAGGGATCAACACTGGATGGGTATAACACTGACCATCAATGATAGCTCCATGGAGGACGACGCTCTTGGAAGTGCTGTGTTTTTGGTGGCAAATAATGGTGAGATTACCATTCTGTTGAATGGATGAGTCATGGGTGTCAGTGAAGGCTTTGTGTATGGATTGTCCACTGAACTGTTCCCTCCTGCGCGATGTCATGCCACAGAGATCATTCTCACTCAGCAATGTTGTTGAAAGCGATGGGGAATAGTAGAAGAAAACACTAATGTAGCCTCTGTCATTCGGGGCTGGTATGTGCACATAACCGGATCCTTCAGGGATGCAGCTGGATGCCTTGCCTCTGATTGCTGCTGTTAGCCTGACTGGACATTTTCTCAGCTTGGTGTAAGGTTTGTAATCATGGAGAATATGCAGTAGGTTTGTGCAAGAAACTTTAGCACCTGTGTCAATTTGTGCCCGTTGGCCGTGTTGAAAATATGATGAAGGTGTTATTGGATCTGCTGGTACAAGGTTCTAGACATTGTTGGTATTGATGGGATTGTCACGGTCAAAGTTGGGATCTCCATTGTTTTCCAAATGTGATTTCAATGCAGGGGCTGTAATCTCAAGTGTTTCCATATCACAATAGACATCAGTTGGGATGGATGGTTGAAGGTTATCCCTAGGGATCAGATTGTTGACCGCACCAATTTGAAAGGATTAATAGGAGCTGGCACTGCTTGAGTCCAAGGAGGGGCACGAGCCTTCCATTGATGATGCTGGGGCATTGTCAAATCCTTGAGGATCATTGTGAGGTGACGTGGTCTGGCAGCAAGAAAGTTGGTTTATTCCTGGCGTTGACAAAAATTTTGGTCTCCTAGAGCATCCTCTGTGGATTCCTCATCTTGGTCCTCATCTTCAATATTGGATTTGGAGATTCCTTGAGTAGAATCCAAGAGCTGTTGGGTTTCTCTATTTCTGATCAAATTTGATGCCGACAAAGTCCGTATTTTTCGCCGACAACAAGACTCATCATGAATGAGTCAGGAAGATTCCCAGGAGGGGAATCAGATAGAGCTGCCAGGTGGAGCGGGGGCCGACGCTGGCACCCACTCCTCTGGTAGGAAGGAGTATGTTCCATTGTTGAACATTACAGAGGCAAGATTCTTGAAGATGGGGAGGGACTGCTGATGCAAGTACCTCATCATGCAATTACTGTGCCATCGGGCAAGGAGCTTGATGACATTAGAATCACATTTGCCCTGTAGCAGGGCCATAAACCCTCCTGTCCAAAGGGATCGAGCAGAGATGGCTGCAGGGGAGATGCCTGTGGTGTGGTAGAGGGTCTGGGCATAGACCCTCATGGAGGAGGTGACAGTTGCTGCGCAAACTGGGGTTAACACTCCTTGGTCGAAGTAACTGGCAAGCTTGAGGGATGGGCTGAAGGGGGAGCTGCTAGGGCAGCAGCGCCTGAGATGGAGCACTTGGCGAGTGCACGCTGCAACTGGGCAGCAGAGGGAGTCTCCACTCCTGGCATGAGCCACTATTTCTCCCTAATCTCCATTCTTCTGTGCGGTGAAGGTGAGGGTAACAGAGGTAGCAGCAAGGAGCTCATGAACAGGGCCATCGTGTTGGACAATTTTGGAACCAAGATAGAAGGAGACATCTTGGAGGCTGAAGGCTTGGTCATCCCTGGTGGTACCAGTGTATTCACCAGGGCGTAGACAGAAGAAGAAGGCTATGCAAATCATGTTGGCAATGGCCTGTCGGGAGGGGGAAGGGGAGTCATGGTATGCAAAGCAAAGGGCATGCATGACAAGGGTGACTGGGACTGGTATGACTCTGCAAGGTGCTGGGTCTAGTTTGGCGTAGCCCTTGAACTGGGCCGTTAGCCAGAAGTCAAGACTGCCCATGGAGCTTGTTCTGGGGTCTTTGACCCCCAGGCGGGCCAGCGCCTGGCCCACTGACCTGATGGTGTCCGGTACTGTATGAGATCTGAGGGGCTTGTGGCTACAGGAGACTCTGCCATCATGGAGTCTTTTGGCAAAGACTTGGAGGAGGGGGATTGGATCTTGGACTGATTGGAGGTGTGGGTCAAAGCCTTGTGACAAACAGAATTGAACCCATTGATTCCAATGGGCATCTTTTCTGCGGGCGTAGAGCTCAGTGACTGAAGCGCACATGGTCTTCTGGATAGCACTAAGGTCAGCGCAGAAAGCATGGGAGGTCTGAGGGGGCAGCAGAGCCAGGGCAAGTCCTGTGGATAGTGGGTGTTGAAATGATGGAGCAAGGCAGTGTCAGAGAAGGCAGATCAAGAGAGGAGGTCAGCCAGATGGTTGACCGGGCCTGGGATGTAATCCCGGAGGGGGACATATTGGTGGAGCTGTTGGTGAAGGGCCTGGATCCTGAGCAGGTAGGCGGCAGGCCCTGTGGTGGTGGTAGCGCCTTTCCGTTGCCAATGGACAGCTGCTGTATTGTCATAGCAGTTGTGAGTGGTGCAGGCGGTAACACAGGCAGCATGGGCAAGGATGTCATTGTGGGCAATTGAGTTAGCAAGTTCAAGGTCACTGTTGTTGATGGTGCCGTCGGGGTTGGCAAAGGAGATCAGGTGTGTGGCGACCTACTTGGGGAAGGCATGCCTCCACAAGATGGGTTGGATTCTGCCATCCAGGCGAGGCACAAGGTGGATGCCACCCATGCCATACCCAGAGGCATCACATGCCCCCAGAGTGGCAGGGAAGGGATCGGGCACGAGCTCAGCAATGGAGGTAGGCCAGGTGGAGAGATCATTGGCAAGCCATTGGAAGTCGCAAAGGAAGCTGTGTACTTGCTTGGTGAGCCTGTATGCGCTGCCGGCCTGGGTCCTGGTGTCGAAAGGCTTCTTGGAAGATGGAGAAGAGGCCAAGGGAGCCAGGGATGGCCAGCGCCATGGACCTGAGTTCGCCAAGGACTTGGTGCCATTGTTTGATGGGGACATGGCGCTGGGTGGGTGCAATGGAATGAAGGATCTCCTGTAGGCGGTCAACTTGATGGGGAGGAAGGCTGATGGTTTTGTTGATGGAATCAATGAGCCAGCCAAGGATAACTTTCTTGGTGGTCCAAGTGGCATCTCCTTGGCGCATTTTCTTGAAGGAAGCTGGTTCCTGTCGGAAGGGGGTGTCAGTGACGTCCAGTGGGCGGAAGACTTTGTCGAGGGATTGGAAGAGCACCCTCTTGATGGCGCGTCTGGTCCTTTGGTTGCCCTGTGCCAGGTCACAGAAATCATCCACGTAGACATCCCAGTATTAAACCGGCAGTTTGCTGGGAGTGGTACTAGTAGGTATCGAATGGGGGTGATTCGGTGAAAGCGACGCGGCGGCGGTCGGAGTGGGAGGCGTGTCGAAGGGGGTGGAGGGAGCTGGAGGCACGATTGTGGCTTCGGAGGGGATATTGAGTCGATGGGGGGTGAGCCTGGCCGTTGCTAGGCCGGTTGCGAGAGTCGAATTGGCAAGGTCGGCGATGGTTTCTGTAAAGGCACAGAAGTTTGGTGGGCTGGATTTCCACCCCATAGGGTTGGTGAGGGGGATGCCAATGAGAGGATCTTCACCCGCCCGAGCCGGAAACAGGACTCTGAGCTTCATGATGTCCTCAGGGTTCAACTGGACTCGATAGAAACTGTCCCTGAGGGGGACATATTGGTGGAGCCTTTGGTGAAGGGCTTGGATTCTGAGGAGGTAAGCTGCAGGCCCCGTGGTTGTGCTGGCGCCTTTCCGTTGCCAATGGACAGCTGCTGTATTGTCGTAGCAGTTGTGGGTAGTTCAGGCCTGAACACAGGACGCGTGGGCGAGAATATCATTGTGGGCAATGGAACCAGCCAGCTCAAGGTCACTGTTGTTGATGGTGCCTTCAGGGTTGTTGAAGGTGACCAGTTGGGTGGGGACCCACTTGGGGAAGGCATGCCTCCACAAGATGGGTTGGATCCTGCCATCAGGGAGAGGCACAAAGTGGATGCCACCCATGCCATACCTAGAGGCATCACATGCCCCCAGAGTGGCAGGGAAGGGATCGGGCACTAGCTCAGCAATGGAAGTAGGTCTGTTGGAGAGATCATTGGCAAGCCATTGGAAGTCTCAAAGGAAGCTGTGGACCCGCTTGGTGAGTCGGATGCGCTGCCTGCCTGGGTCCTGGTGTCGGAAGGCTTCTTGGAGGATTGAGAAGAGGCCAATGGAGCCAGGGATGGCAAGAGCCATAGACCGGAGTTCGCCAAGGACTTGGTGTCATTGTTTGATGGGGACATGGTGCTGGGGGGGTGCAATGGAATGAAGAATCTCCTGTAGGCGGTCCACTCAATGGGGAGGAAGGCTGATGGTTTTGTTGATGGAATCAATGAGCCAGCCAAGGATAAGCTTCTTGGTTGCCCACGTGGCGTCCCCTTTGAGCATTTTCTTGAGGGAAGCTGGTTCCTGTCTGAAGGGTGTGTCGGTAGCTGCAAGGGGCCATAAGATTCTGTCTAGAGATTGGAAGAGCACCCTCTTGATGGCTCGTTGGGTCCATTGGTTGCCTTGAGCAAGTTCACAGAAGTCATCCACATAGACATCCCAGTATCGAACTGGTTTCTTGCTGGGTGTGGTGCATGGGGCGGCCGTGGCAAGCGGGGCTGAAGGAGTTGGGGCAAGTTGGTGAGGCTGTGGTTGCAACGGCGGTTCCTCCGCTGGGGCCAGTGCCTCTGAGAGTGCGTCCAGTTGATGAGGCTGGAGCTTGGCTTGTGCGATGCCAGCGGATAGAGTAAGTATTGGCCAGGTTGGCAATGGTTTCTGTAAAGGCGCAGAAGTTTGGTGGGCTGGATTTCCACCCCATCGGGTTGGTGAGGGGGATGCCAATGAGGGGAGGCTGGCCATTCCTAGAAGGGAACAGCACCCCTAGCTTCATGGTGTCTTCCGGTTTCAACTGGACTCGATAGAAACCATCTGCGAGGTCAATCTTGGACATATAGACGGGACCAAACCGGTTGTTGGCCCTGTGCAGCTTGGTTAGGAGGCAAGGGAGTGTTCGGACAAACTGCATGGCTTCTGCTGGAGCAAGAGGGACGGTGTCTTGGTTGACTTCAGAATAGGTGTAGTCAGAGATCATGCGAGGGCGCCGCCCGCGTTGGGGGACGAGCCCAAGCAGGCTGAGCCAAAGGTTGGGGAGGTGTTGGATGAAACTGGCTAGGGAGGACAGTCCATTGTTGCTTGTCCATCATGTCGGCATACTCCTCTCGAAGGAAGTCAATGCCTTGGTGGGAGGATTGGTGAGGTCCTCTGGAGATGGCCGCTGCAATCCTGACCGGGTCCCAAGGGGGTCCGGTCATGGAGGCAGGGGTGCCTTCTTGCCTAAATTGATAGAGTAGGTCCCCTGCTGGATGTGGGATAGTGCTGACCTGGTGGGTGTATGTCTCCCTGCCCTCGGATGGTCCGAATGAAGTCCGCCCAGCTGGTGCTGTGGTGATAGGTTGTGATGGCTTGGTGGATATGCGCATCGAGCCTGTCCGGGTGGTAGCGGGGCTTTGGAGCCAGCGCGTTGCCGGGGCAAGTAGGGATACCGAGCATGGTGTAGCTGGGGTGGGCCGGCAAGTTCCTGGAGGGGGTGGCCAGCACGTCGCTAGGGTTGGCCCGCAGGGCGCTGGGTGGAGGTCCCAGCACGTCGCTGGGTGGAGGTCCCAGCACGTCGCTGGGTGGAGGTCCCAGCCGGGCGCTGGGTGGAGGTCCCATCACGTCGCTGGGTGGAGGTCCCAGCAAGTCGCTGGTAGGTGGAGGTCCCAGCACGTCGCTGGGGGGAAAGGCCAGCCTGTTGCTGGGTGGGGGTCCCAGCAATGGGTGGGAGCGAGGTGGGACATCGCCGGTGGCGGCGGGTGCCGGTGCTGGGAATGTGGCCGGTGCTGGGGATGTTGCTGGGGCGAGGGATGTTGCTGGCGTCGGGGATGTTGCCGGTGCGAGGGATGGCGCCGGTGCGAGGGATGTTGTTGGCGCCGGGGATGGTGCTAGGGGTGGGGCCGGGGCGATGAATGGTGCTGGGGATGGGGGTTCATACAGTGGGGAGCGGGCGACAACGCGTGTTTGGGGCTTACCTAAGTCGTGTGGGAGCTGTGGGCCTTGTACGTGCTGGGTAGGAGAGGGGCGGGGGAATGGCTGGCTGGAAAAGGTAGGAGAGGGGCGGGGGAATGGCTGGCTGGGAAAGGGGCCGTGAGGGGAAGGGCGGGCAGGTGGAAGGGGGTGGGGGGTGGGAGGTGGGGAGATAATGGGTGGCTACCGGAGGCCCCCGTGTGGGGAGATGATGGGTGGATACTGGAGGACCCCGTGGAGAATTGTAGGGGGGGGGGGGGGGGGGGGGGCACGGCGCCAAATTGATGGCGCTTGCCGGGGCTTCAGGCAGCATAGGCCTCTTGGCACCATTCCCAGAGCAGATCTTGCTCCTCGGATGTGATGTCTGAGTGGTCGTAGATGTGCCGGCAGCCGGTGAAGAAGTGGCCTCTGATGTGCCAGGAGTGGCAGCGTTCTTTGCCATCTGGGCGCTTGAGAGGGGGTTTGCCCTTGGCTTTCATGGAGGCAATGACAGATCTCATTGTTTTATTCTTGATGCGAGTGATGAGGGGATTGGATTGGTCATAGAATCTGGGATCTCTGTTGGGATTTTGTAGCTGATCATCGCCGTTGGGTGAACGCTTGACCCCCCCCCCCCCCCTTATGTGGAGCTGGTGATGGAGGGCTTCCAGGAGGGGCGATGCTGGAGCGCTCTTAATGCATCGACGTTCGACACATTAGGGAGCCAGTTGAGGTTTTGGGTCATTTGGAACCAATGGATGTCTTCCCCAAAGCCGGGGGAAGGGAGTGGAGTGTCTGACTCCCATTGCTCTTCCAGCCAGCCCCTTCTTGCTCTGACTTGGAAGTAATACACCACAATTGCTGGAGTGATGCGCTCCCCCACTTCATCAGCAATGGCCCTGCGAAGGGGCATTTGCTGCCATTCTAGTCTGGAGAGACCTTGTTGTTAACGCTTGACCACATCGTGGGTGACTCCTAAGAGAGTGGCCAGGACAGCCATGTAGCTTTTCAGCTGGGTGGTGGCTTCGGTCCAGTCCAAGGGAATGTAGGCCTTGGTCTTTTGCAGTTCCAGGGAGTCCTTTAGAGAGAGGGAGTTGCCTTGAGTGGAGATCATGGTGTCGTATGCTGCCACGTTGGCAGCTTCCTCATGTTCCCTCTTTAGGGTAGCAGCTGACCCCCCGGGGGGCGTGAACGCTAGGGGGAGGATCTCGTTGGCGACGTCAAAGGGGTCTGTTCCATAGAAGTTGCAGTCTTGGAACCTCTTGAGTACAGCTGTGGTGATGAGTGGCGCCTGGATGCCAAGGTTGTATACATCTGTGGCTACTTGGCTCTGGAGTATCATGTGGGTCTTCTAGTGTTTGCTCTTCTTGGCCCAGGCTGTGTAGATGGGGGGCAGATTGGCTTCATTTGTTTTGCCACAGAGAAGGAGGAGTCGTTCAGTGTAAAGGGCTCCCTAAATCTCCCTGACTGTATGCAGCTTTGAGGATTCTTGTCTTCTTTGGTCCAGGTTCTCACTCAGGCGTAGTTGATGGTCTGTGAGTGCGGCGAAGGCTGCAGTGAGTGTTGGGTCTGCTGGAGCTGAGCTTAGGCTGGGAAGGTTGCGGAGGAGGACATTCTTCTTCATGTAGGCGCGGAGGCTGGCCTCTGCTTGGAAGGAGGGGCCGGGTTCCAGGAGCCATATGGCGCCATATGGCGCCCAGAATGGTTGTAGGCCGAGTTCCCACGGCCCGTAGAGTGTCCACGAGGGGTTTGCAGACATCTACAAGCCCTTGCTGGAGGATATGAGGATGCAGGACTTGGAAGGCTTGCTTGGGTTTGAGGCCTCGGCACAACACCAGCGGGACAATCTCGAAGGGGAGGAAGCACACCTTATGTGCCTGGAGCATCTCAGTGTGGGCTGTTCCTTCAGGAAGGCAGGGATGTAGTCCAAATCTGGGTTCTGGGATAATGCGGCCTCGTGATGGGCCATTAGATATACCCGGCTGGCGGCAGCCTTGGAAAGCAGGGCTGCGACTACCTGCACCAGCTCACACTCTTGTCCCTCCACATCATCGATGTAGCCAAAGGAATGGCCCCGGTTGGCAGATGGCTGAGTGATTGTGCCCGGATAGCGCTGAAGGCCATGAATGACGCAAAGGCGGACTATCCCAGACGAATCTTCCTGAAATATTCCCAAGCCCCCAATGGCTTGGGCATCAAAGATATCCAGAAGGAGGGGGAGTAGTGGAGCCCCTGCAGGTTCCGAGAAGAGGGTGTAGATGGCTTGGTAGATGCCATGCCTAGCCGGTGTATCCCCAAAGGGCCCCCTCCCTTGGAAGAACTCCATGTAGTTCATGTCGTGTGGGCGCTCGTCGCGTTGTTAGGTCCTTTGGTCGACACCCGTAGTTAAAAGAAGGGGAGTAGTGTATCTCAAAGGAGTGTGTGATACTCTTGTAGGCGCGGCAGAAGGAGTGTGCGATCTGTCGTTGTTGTGTTCTCAAGCACTTGCCAATGGTAGCGGCGTCGCCTCGCTGTAAGGTCTGTAGTAAGGCGCGTTGGGCCTTGGTGGTAACAAGGCGCGTTGGGCCCTTGCCGACGGTAGCATCGTCGCTGTAAGACTCGTAGTCAGGCGCGTTGGGCCTTTGTTGTAACAAGGCGCGTTGGGCTTTGATAGTGCCCGCGTGAATTGCCTTGGGCAATGGGAGTTGCAGGGATGGCGTGAGAGGGACAGAAGCCGGTTTTGGCGAGCGATGGAACACCACGGTTTCACTCTGAGGATTAAATGTCCATCGAAAGTTGGCGGGTTCACAAGGTGGAGCAGAATGATGATCAAATCTAGGCTGTGCAGATGGCGATACAGATGGTGCGGTCACAATGGAAGACTTCTCCGTGTGATCAGGAGGGCTTGAAGATGTGACACATAGGAGGGAGTTAGAGCGGACGCGGCGGAATGACACCAATTCACTTTGGGGAGAATAAGTCCAAGTCCAGGTGTCATGGGGAGCTTTGACGGAGGGAGTATTGGCTATTGGGCCAACTGACTGAAGGGGACCCAGGTTGGCAGTCACCGGAGGAATGCGTGCTGTGGTATGGATGTGCTTGCGTTGGGGAGGGACGGCCGTTGGTTTGATGTATTTTCGCTGTGGTAAATTGGCAAACCGGGCCCTGGATGCATTGGGAGTTTTATCTGCTACCAGTGTAGCTTTGTGGGTGTTGCTTTTTTTAGGGAAACTGTAGATATTGGTGTCATAGACCGACATGAAGTCATATGGCCACCAATCTTTTGGAAATCCCCAGTGGGGAATTTGCATTTGTAGGCGTAGAACAGGGCTGTGATTTGCAATCACTTGTCGAGCTGCTGCATTGAGTGTAGCCTTGTTCCGGATGCGTCCTAAGGAACCGTTGGCTGCAATATGCCACATGGTGGACAATTTGAAGAGGGTGACGATGTGTTGTTTGGTTGTTTCTGTTCTCGCTTTAGAAGGGAGGCAGTCAAATATTTCATCGATGATGAGCTCACGGAGGATGGTAACTGGGTTGAGGCCTAGTGTCTTGGTTCATTCTTTGTGGGTGATGAAAAGGCTGTCTGTCTCCTCATAGTCTAGGTATTGGAAGAATGCTTGGTTTAGGCGAACATGCTTGTCAGCATCGGCAGGGTTTGGTAATTTTCCAAAACTGAAGTAAATGTCCTCGATGGCATTCCAGTCAAGGTCAGTTGTGTCCGGCATGGTTGATGGTAGCGTACATTCGGCGGTTCCAGGAATCGTTTGATCATAGTAGGTGGTAAACGAATTGGAACGAGCGTCGGACGAAAAATCGATTAACCGGTGTTGTCGGAGTTGAGTGCGAAACGACGATGTGTATGTGTATTACAGAAGGAGATTCTTGGTAGAATGTTCTGTAGATACACCCCTTGATATGTATGCTTGGTCGTGTATTACAGAAGAAGATTCTTGGTAGAAGGATCTGTATACACCCCTTGATACGCGAGTAAGGAGGAGAAAGAAATAAGCGGGGGGAGGTCTATTGATAGTACAGCCCGTCACCGAGTCCCGTACCAAGTATACTCTGGCTGTAACCGACAGTGGAGGTGCTGTACGGGGCGGAGATACTTAGCTTAAGGTATCCACTTGGTAGTGGAAGGTATAAGGGCTCTATAACCTGTTGTAACTCTAAAAATCGACCGAAAGGTATAGGATAATTGAAATTTAAAGAGAAGTGAGCATATCGTGAGATTGCTCTGTTACTGTGTATTTTACTGTATTCGACTGGTATCCCTGTGTTAGTGTTGTATGTAGGGATGTCTAAACCGGTCGTAGATCATGTGCAATTCGTCATAAGACAGAGAACACATGATGTGACGTAGATATCTTGATACTTGAAGTAATTTTATCTCTGTAGGAGTATAAGTAACTTTTCAAGTGTAGAATGGATATAATTCCTGTAGAACGTACGTAAGTAGGGTACGTGTATTTTTGACCGACAACATATTCACCCTGTTATTATTTTGCGATAGCACATGTAAAGAATATTAACTGGCCATCGTCGTGTTATTTGCCACGATATCCTTATAAGGGGATAACACATGCTAAAATCTCCGGATTCGTCTTTCCGTGTTATTTGAAATAACACGAATAATTATCATGTAGAATTAGTACTAGAATGTACGTGTTTTAGGGCATGATAGTGTTTTAAAGTGTTAATTCTTCAAAGAGTGAGCTGATGGGGAGAATCCGGTAAAGAGGCAATCCACATGAAAGCGTCAACGATTATTCACTCAGGTTAATAATCTTACGAATAAGGTTATTGCCTTCATGACTCTTTGTGCGTATGCCCGTTTGTACGTAAATACATACTTACACGGTGAATTCTTTTCAGTCCCCTTCAGTCGTAAATCCAATCGTTAAGCGTTTGGATCTTATGACTTAATCTATTATTCATCGTGGGTCATTGTCGTGTGTTGAATACCAAACTGTATCCAGTCTACTATCAGAGGCCCTATAAAAAATGGGGCGGCATTTTGCCGTTCATTTTGGCTTGTTTCAAGACATTTTCCCCTGAATCTTGCCCGATGATATATTGTTATCAATGGATCAAGTTATCCATTTATTCCATGATCAAACTTAAAATGAACTTATCTTTTTTGATCGAACAATCAATCGAACATTCCATTGAATGATTGATTTGATCTAATGTTCTGGTGCAAACAATTGACCGAAACCTTATTTCGAACTTACCACATGCATCGAGAACAATGTTCCCGGAAAACAGCTCCACTCATAAGCTTGGTAAACAAATCAGCAATATTTGTTGAGCCTGGTTCTTTTGCAATTCTGATTATTCCTGCTGCAATAGATTCCCTTGCCTTGTGGTATGCGATGCTGGTGTGCTTTTTCTTGCATGGGCTTTCTGGTTGTGTTACATTTGTGACAACCAAACAATCATTATCACAATACACATTCGTGCTCCCATCAATTGGAACACCCAGGATTCTCAACTTGTATCTCAGACCTTCTACCAATTCAATTGCAATTTGCAGTGCAAAGATTTCAGATCCAAAAGTTGAGGTTTCAACTGTTGTTTGTCGTTTCGAGAACCAAATAATTGGCGCATTATTAATGAAGATAATAACGCCACGTCCGATAACTGTCACGCGACCCTTTTTTTTTGGTCGCAAGGTACTGTCGCAACCCCTTTTCGTGTGTAATTTTAACACGAGTCCCCTTTGTGATTCACTAGGTCAGTATCAAGCCCGCTCTCGTATTCTCAATCCCTGGTTCGCGAATATTTTTTTTCGTCGGGTCATGAATAATTACTATTAATTTTTAATCTCACCTACCCCTACGTTTGTGAATCGCACGTACTGAAAATTAAATACGCAAGGTCATGACTCACACCCAAGCCCTCGTGTGATTCACTGGGTCAGTATCAAGCCCACCCTCATAACTCTCAATACCTGGTTTGCGATAATTTTTTCCCTTGGGTCATGAATAATTATTATTAAATTGTAATAGAAGTATCACCTACACGTACGTTTGCGAATCACACCTACAAAAATGAAATACGGAAGGTAACGTCTCACAACCAGTATAATTTAACATTAGTGCTCGCGACACACAACCCTTAAAATGTATCTCCATTGCTCACTACACACTACCCTTATAATTCAATATTTGTGCTCGCAACAAACAACGTTTAAAATTTAATATCATCGCTTGCGACTACCTACCACTACAGTTGAATTATTTGGGTCAAGAATTTGCCTAGTAGTATCCTATGCAAAATATGTATGATATGTATGAGTACTTCCTTCTGTACAATTTAATCGTATTTGTCACACAATCTACTATTTGCAACCATGGTATGCAACGTATGTAAGATATGTACCTTTTACCCTACTAATCACTTTCCTCGAAGATTTACCCGTGTCGTAGGTGTGAACCAACCCTCGTCAAATTAGTGAATGGACTGACACAATCAACAGGATCGATTCTGAAAACAAGGCCTAAACTTCCTCCATTTCGTCAAGCAATTGCCTCCATGCCGAATCAATATAGTTTTCATCCTCACTTTCCTCTTCAGCAAGACTACTGGCAACAGTGCCACCATATTTCAACCCAGTACTGGTAGGATTGCTTTCTGAGTAGAATCTTTGTAGCATCATTTTCTCCAAATTTATACCCATTTTCGGGATTTTCTCTTAACGTTTGTACCTTCTTGCACAATTTATTGAACACTTTCTGTCCTTCTTTGTCCCATCCATTTGCACTTCCACTTTTTGAATCGCAATATTTTTTTTTCATGTATTTTGTTTTCTTATGTGTCGTGTATGTTCCATCAAGTTTCATTTCCTTTTGTTTTTCCCAATTGCTGTACTCGTTGTCAAGTTATCATTAGGGCAAAAGCCTTATCTGTAACAGTAAAGATGGTACTAATGCGATCCTTTGTCTTCCTCAGCTTAAAGTTTGTCTTCCCCGGACTAATGGCAGACAGGATTCTTGTCACAAAATAATAAAATTCTTCATTTGCCACATTTCCGTATCGCCGGTACTCTTTCGCCAGAATTTCCATCGAGTCCATATTTAGAGCTACAGTACCAGGGAATGCTGCCGGCGCTTTTGCCATTTCACTATCAGCTGCGGTGATGACAACAAATGGCAGTATGATATCATAGTATGGTGGGGTTAGTTGTACGCCGGTCGTAGGCACATATGGAAGAACGTCGAAAGTACCATAATTTCCAGATGATTCAACAATTACGCCATCACTTACCAAACCAATTTTTTCTAGCCAATGTTTGATTATTGTGTCTCGATTTTGCAAGGGCTTTTGGTACTGCATTATGAAAGTAGGCACAGAATTTCTTAATGGGTATATTTTTTGGAACGGATATTACACACGCATCGATTCCTTGCACGATTATTTTATTGGAGAGTGTGTTTGTTGTCATAAATTTCAGGCCACCATACCATTCCTTCTTCACATATGCCCTCACCTGTCCTTCAATTGTATCTTTACATGTTTTCAATAGTTTCATAGTTTCCGTTTCCATACTATGCATAGTTCCACAACTCAACGTACTCACTTTATCAACGCTATCGCCGCCTCGCACTGTTTTCAATGGAACAGTGTCGGTATTTTTTGCAGTCTCCTCTTTAGAATTCTCTCCCTTCTTACCTTGTCTCGCCATTTTCAGGATATTCTCTATTAGATCTGGATTCTCATTCACTATTTCTGTTAATCTTTTCACCGTTTGGTTCATGTATTTCTTTTTGTGTAGTCCGCCCTCCGTAGTTTTTTGTTTTGTTGTCTCTTTGATATTTTCTCTACTAGTATCCTTATTCTTGTTGGAGCTCCCATCATTGTCTTCACTAACCAAATCAGTGTCACTGTCACTGTCACTGTCACTTTCACTTTCACCGTCGATGCTGTCCATCATGCTAATGTTTTCCGCTTTTCTTTTTAGTGGTGTTTCTCTTTCCGCCGTGGTGGTGCCTTTTTGTGTTGCTGCAATATTTGTGTTCGTCTCGCTGGACATGTTTGTAATGCTTGTATTTTTGGTATTATCTCTAGTGTCTCCATCCCTGACTGCGTTTGCCATATCTGCTATTTTCTTTTCTTGGAGACGTGTTATTTTTGCCTTGGGTAGGTTGGACCATTTTTGTTTCGGCATCTTGTATTTATATTTTTTCAATTGTCGGTGTTTTTGGCAATTTTGTGAATTTTTATGCTGCCGTGTTTTGGCATCGATTGTACAAATTCAGCAATTTGCAATACATTTGTCTTTGTCTAAGCGGGCTTGTGAGCGCGGGCCAACCAAAAAGAACTGTCTGCCTAGCCGTGCCATTTTTTTCTTCCGTACATTCGCTTCTTATTTCCAAACAAGTAGTACTAGTAACGGTACTACTAGATTGTACGATACCAATTTATTTTGATGTTCCCCATCCTACTACCGTATCACACCACTTCATATTGAAATCTGTAGAACCAAAAACAGGCACATTGTATGGAAAGGTGTTGGAGATAACAATTCTCTGTTAGGGAAAATCCGCACAACGTATGCATTTTCGTTTTAGGGTTAAGTTTCTGTAACGGCGTTCCCGATTGAGTTGTCTGGAACCGCAATTCTGACTTCTTCATTTGTAAGGAACTAGTTGCATTGATGAGCCTGTAATGGAAAATAAGCACGATATCTGCAATGGCGTTTCCGTGTTATGTGTCTGGAACGGTGTTATAGATAACAATTCACTGTTTGGGAAAATCTACAGAACGTCTTTATTTGCGTTCCAGGTTTAAATTTCTGGAACGGCGTTTCAGATTGAGTTTTCTGGAACGGCAATTCTGACTTGTTCATTT
This sequence comes from Pseudo-nitzschia multiseries, assembly GCA_037355745.1. Lineage (NCBI taxonomy): Eukaryota > Bacillariophyta > Bacillariophyceae > Bacillariales > Bacillariaceae > Pseudo-nitzschia > Pseudo-nitzschia multiseries. The sequence continues at coordinate 10,186,965 of CM074791.1, forward strand.
GTAACTAACGTTTTTCACAGTAGTTAATTTTTATATTTACGTATTTAACGAGGACAGGATTGTGCACGTATTCATAAGTAGGGGTAAGTTTTGCCATAGTAAAGCTTGTCACTCGCCCTATTTCACACGTCCCCACGCACCACAAGGAACGGGATAGTTATTGTACTCCTCTAAATCTTCCAGTGAATTCCAACGTTTTTTGTAAAGTTGTAGCCAGTGCACAATGTTTCTCTCCTTTCTCTCCTCTTCCTCCCTTCTCTATTTGTTTGCAAATTGTTTGAGTTTTCTTTTTTTCTTCTTAGACTGTTTTTTCGCTTTGTTCATGAATGAATTCCAATTGTTTTTATTCTTGTTGTTTTTCTTTGTTTCTTTGTTCCGTTCTTTTCCGTCCTCGGTTTCTTCGATGTACATTATACTGTACTTTTCAATGATTGCCTCTTCAGTCATTGTGCGCCACTCGTTGAACCAAAGGGTTGTCAGACAGGGACGGTTACCCGGGTGAAAATGTATGCATTGCTTTATGTGTTTTCTGGCTTCCGGCGTCAGGTTACTCCATTTTTTTGGTGGAAATGATGTATGACCATTGAGTTCGAGCCTATCTCGTTCTCCTGATTGTACTGGTCGTCCAATACCCACGTTGTTGTAGCACTGTATGTCCTCCGTTCCTTTCAATGCTGGATAACCACATAAAATGTGTGCCACAATGATACCCAAAGCCCATACGTGGTCAACGGCATCAGTGTCGCCTTCCTTGTAGAAAGGAAATATGTCCTCAGTTACGTACTTCAAGCATTGTTCCCAAATTTCTAAAGCTTCTTCTTCATTGAAGTGCCCTTTTGGGCTGTCGAGTCTATCTCTAACGTCGTCTATCTTGTTGCATCCATTAAGTATTGTGAGTACCAAGTTGCCGTTTTTGGCACATAGCGCATCGAACCCAGTTTCAAAATGATAGAAGAATGGATTTCTCTCGTTGTTTTTGTCACCGTCATTTAGCTCAGTCATTCTTGCACAGTACTCTGCCGAATCCAAAAGATACCTAGGCTTCAAAGGCTTCCTCTTGTACGCTGATTGTGTTGTTGTGTTCTCCATTTTGCTCTTTGTTGTAATAATGATTTACGTTGGGCAAATACTGAGGTATTTTTGTTCAATTACTCGTTGTAAACTGTTAATGAATAATTCGTACGGCACTTTAAGTCATGTAAATTTCGTCATTGTCTTGTGGTTTGACTCCCCCTTAGAACGGTCCATACGTAGTACTTCCCTCCTTACTTTTTGTTCCTACTAGTTCTATTTCTTTATTTTTGTATGAAGTAGTAACCTAAATAGTGATTGCTCCTAAGTTTTTGAGTGCAAAAGGTTGTTAGTTTCTGCAGTTTTAAGGATGAATACTGTTCATTCTATGGATTGGTTAGAGTATGAAAGTATATTGACAATTCTAAGGCTGATACTTTAGTCTGTATGAATGTTTTAATAGTTTTGGTCCCTGGTCATTTTTCCTCCAAAACCAGTAACCAAATGCACTAATTAGGTTGGGACACACAAACCACCATGACAGATAAGTCACTTCTGTTTCTTTCATTAATCATCTTATCCATTACATTAACATTGTTATTCATTGTTCAATCACACCAAATATCTGATTTTGGAATTTTTAATTGCAAATTAGTGTGGTGATACCCAAATCACGACAGATAACTCACTTCTGTTTCTTTCATGATTCATCTCACCCATGACAGGAACAATATTCATTGTTCAATCACACGAAATATTGAATTTTCTATTTTTTAATTGCAAATTACTGTGTATTTATCCTCCAAATCCAGTACACAAATGCACTTATTACTAGGAGATGGTGACACAAAAACTATGAAAGATAACTCACTTCTGTTTCTTTCATGATTCATCTCACCCATAACAGGAAGAATATTCATGAACTAATCACACTAGATGTCAGATTTTCTATTTTTTAATTGCAAATTACTGTGTATTTTTTATTATTTTCCTTCTAAATCCGGTCCGGTGAGGGTCTGATTCAAAGGCTTCTGAAGAACAGCAACGCTGCGTTAGTGTGTTAGTAGACGAACGATTGTACTCTACGCGTGACAATTGTGGTTGGATACTTTCAGCAACGGATAATCAGACTACAGGCGAGACTATGGAAACGCCAGATCTCTTCTTACTGTGAACTTATTCAGATACAGCGAGGCAGACCTCAGTAATGTAGATTACAGATAGTTGGTAGCAACTAGTGTGAATTTTGGGATATAAATCAGTTGAATGTTAAAAGTATGAGATAAAGTGAAATCTTGCCGAAGTGCAAGATATCTCTTTTATTGAGATGAATACATTGCAACTGCTGTTGCGTAGTGATGAGATTACTCGCTGATTATTTCCGTACATGCATTGGTCGTTGACCGTATATATCTGTGTATATATATATATATACTGTGTGAGAATCACATGCCAATGGTTTTCTTCTCTTGTTCCGTTAGGAAGACTTCATGGTATGTTTATCATTAAGATCAGGAATTGCTCCCGTAGCTCGTGCGATATTTTATGAAGTCAGAGTTTGCTCACCGAAGAACAATGGCAATACTATAAAACAGAGATTGCTCACCGTCGATGCGCGATGGGAATCGATGCGCCGTGGGAATCGATATGCCGTGGGAATCGATATGCCGTGGGAATCGATTACTTTTGGTTGATAAGGGACTCATTGATTCGTACAAATAGAATATCTACCGTCTGGTAGCTTTGGTACTTCTAGGCACGAAAGGAATTTAATACTCCCCATGTCTCCTTGTGAAAGGTCATCAAGCTCTACAGTGATGCTTCCATCGTCTTGGAGGAGGTCGCCGGTATTCCCGCAAAAGTGGAAGATGGGCTTGAGCAGTGGATACACAACTGAGTGTCCCCAATGCTTGGTGAGAATATCTGCACAGTTATCCTTACCTGGGATGTGCATCATTAAAATGAAACCTCTGGCTATCATGCTCCGTACGTAGTGAAACGATAGAATGCTGTGACGCTTATGCAACCTTGCGTAAGGGAAGGTTGACGTTTGAATCATCTTTTCGTTGTCACCCCAAGAGTAGGAGAAATCATGTACTTGTGTTCCGAGGTATCGGAATGAGTGGCGTAGATCAATGATCTGTTCAATGCAAGTTCTTCCTGCAACGAATTCAGCTCCAAAGGTGGCCGTTTCCATAGTAGACTGTTTCTTTGAGAACCACATCATGGGAGTCTTGTTCGGGAAGTGAAGGATGCCGGTTACAGCCTTACCACTGAGAATATCATGCATGAGGTTGGCGTCATAGAAGTGTGTCAACACTACTGTCTTCCCAAGTGGTGCAGGAGCGTCGCCGGGTAGTTCTTCAGAATGCTCCCCATAGACGGTGTTGGACCAATCGATGGTGTCTGGTTTAGTCAATATAAAATCTGGGGGTTCTACGTGGAATCTGATTTTAAAATGTCTAAACTTGGAGATATATCCGTAGATACATTTGGCACGTTCAAGATGCCCATCTCGTGGTTGAGCTCTGAAACTCGAGAGTGTCATCACGGCTGTTTGGACATCGAAACGTCCAATGGCGATGATCCATTGGAGTGAACCGATCATGCTTTGGTATTTCTGTATACCAGTTTCTTCAAGAAAGGCTGAGGAGTCTAATTCGGGATGATCGTTTTCTGCAATGGGTGACTGGAACTTGGTGCTAGGTTTGCATCCGAACATTTGTTCATAAGACGCTTCCATCTTTTCGATGAACTTTATGGGATTCATACAGAGAACACCATGTGCGTCGCGCTCAAATCCACAACCTAGATGAAAGTTCATAGGTCCGGATCCCTTCAGTTTGAAGTTATATGGCGACGACTGTAATATTTCTAAGAAGGAATTGGGATCTGCCATGCAAAGACATAGAACATCGACATATGTGCATATGAGTTCATATACACGTTCCCCATCCTTGTTCATTCCAGGCTTGAGGAATATTTCTGGTTCTGCGCGGGATCTTTCGAAGCCAAGTTCAATAAGACAAGCTGCGAGTGAATCACCAAAACACTTGCCCGAAGATCTGAGACCATATAGGGCTTTCTAGATGATCAATAGATGACCTTCTAGCGATCCGCATTCGGGACCTGCCTTGATGCAGACTTTCTTGCAGGTAGCTGCTTCCAGGTAGGCATTACCTATGTCGGTACCCCATGCTTCTAAGCTGTTCAGTTCAGCTAGGAATAGACACATACGTAGACCGCGGAGAGATACGGCACCTGCATAAACACTGTGGATGGGGGTCTCAGTGAGATTACTACCGTTTGCAACGAGGCGAGCCTTGTGTCTACCGTCGTGCTTGACGGCATATATCATGTGTACCTTGATCTGTTGGAACCCATCTGGGATGGAGCTTGCCTTGTACACGCCTTTATCAATAAATGTATTGTATTCATTGAGCTGTTCCATTTCCAGAGTGGTGGCGTCTTCCCATTTGGTGTTTCCGTTGGCTTGATCAAATCGGAGGGCTTCTTTGTGGTTACGAGGTACTTTGAATCCATATTGGTACTGTGGAGTGGTACGGAAAGACCGAAGTTTGGCTTGATGCACGAGTCAATCAAGTTTCTTGGTTCGTTGTGCTAGGTTGGTGATTCACTTGAGGCGTTTCCAACCCGGGAGGTCAAGCAAGTTGTTGTCTTTCCCATATTTTGCAACGGTGACAGGGTCATCAGCCGCAATGTTGGCTAGAGGTTCATATGTTCGTTCCATATTTTCCCATTCAATCCAGAGGTTATACTTGGAACCTTTGTATTGAGGATGCTTGTTATCCAGCGGACCTTGGTGTCCTATTATTCGGCGAAACGACCAAAGTTTGCCGTCTTCTTGGGTTGAATCACGATGGATGTAATTCATGACATCATTGTATGCAATGATATTGTTAAGTTCGTCATCAGAGTGTTTGCACTTGAACTTGATGAAGTCTTTGTTGCGTTCAAGACTGTCTTCTACATCAAGGATGGTAAGACGCTTCCGAGTGCCATCGGGGTTGGTTACAAGGAAGGATCATCCTTGTAGATCGGCAATCGGGACTGTAGGAATGGTAATTGGTTTACCATCATCGTCAAATTGTGCATTACCTTCTTCGTCGGTAACAACTACCTGTGATGGGTCTACTGAAGGAGTAGCGGGGTTGGTGTGTGGAGTTGTGACGTCACTAACACCAAAGTATGCTAGCTCCGGTGGATCAAAATCATCTTCAGTAAGGAGAACGCCATCGAGGGTCTTGCTGAAGATGTGTGTCGTAGGAGGACCACCAAAACTCGCCCCATAGTTGTTAAGGAGTGGAGAAGGGGACCAGCTTGGGCTGTCATTGACCTTCTTATATAGAAAACTCGGTAACGAGGGGTGGGCGGGTGGTTGAAGAATAGCTTGATTACCAGATGCGGGCGGTGTTGTATCTGGTTGTTCGGTAGGTACAGATGGCGTGGTGCCATCGTGTTCCGCAGGAGTGGCGGTGTCGGAATCAGCAGGTGAGACGCCAGGAGGGGGAGTAACTGAGATGCCCTGTGTTGTAGAATCTTCAATGGGGCTACTCGTAGTGGTATGCTCCCCATGTTTGAATGTTGGAGCGTCACCAGTGGCGTATAGTCGGGGCAAGGAATCCTTGGCTTTACGCCATCTGATGAAACCATCATCAGTGAAGAGGCCCGCGCGTTTGTTGCAAGACTCAGGCGTAAGAGCAGAGCGTACACCAGACCGGTCGAGTAACTTGTTGGTAACTGGATCCCAAATTCGGAAACAAAGTCCATTGCCAACATGTTCGGCAATGCCGACAAAGTGACCGAGACGTTCGGTAGACTGGGTACCGAAAGGGGAGTCATTGGTCTTGAAGTAAACAGGTTCGAACCAGAAGAAACTAGTGTATGCGCTGATGTCGCCAAGTGTACCGGTAGCAACGAAGACCGGTTGTTTGTCTGACAGAGTAGGATCAGAAATAACATTGAGGAGTCCGGCAACGTATGTCATGCACAGCAGCCATAGATGTGGTGGTGTGCCTGTACAATCCATGACGCGATTGACAATGCGTTTAAACGTTTGATATCGCCGTTCAAATTGATTCTGGTGTTGGTGGTAAGGTTCACTTTGCCAGAGTCCAATCCATAACATTTTCAGATAGTCAGTGACTTTCTTACTAGATTGGTAGTTACCGTGGTCGCAAAGGAGGCGAATGGGCCTGCCCCATTTTTGAAAAGAATTCACCGTGTAATGTGTATTCGTACAAAAGTCATAAGGGCAATAACCTTATCCTTAAGGTTATTCCTGAGTGAATGACCGGCAACGACATTACATGTGGATTAACTCTTAGCGAGAGTTTTCCCATCAGCTCACTCTTTGAAGAATTAACAACTCTAAAACACTATCATGCCCTAAAATCTATGTACAACCTAGTACTAATTCTACACGATAAGGTACTATACTGTGATATTCCAATGAGAATATCACGGTGAATTATACGGTAATACGGTAACACGAAAGACCAAACAAAGATGGTTTGCGTGTGTTTTGTGTCTTATTTACGTGTGTTTTGTATGCTAGAAATTACATGATGATGACGAGTAATTAACCTGTCAATCGGCAAAGACGATCGAACTGTAACAATGATTGTTCTACTCACTAAACCAATTGGCCCTAAGACCGATTGCGTTTGTTTGTTACGACACACTTTCTTTAGTTTATCAGACCCACAGCACTCTCTACGAGCTGTGGAGGACCCAATGGCGTTTAAATGAAACGCAGTTGAGCTCGAAGACCAAGGAATCCGGATTAGCCTGATCAGCAACCGGCATCAACCCTCAAGGATGTAAAAGGGGCAATTGCTTGTGGAGCCCTGGAATAGACCAACACCAGGGCGGTCTCCCTGAAAGAAGAGATCAAAGACCCGAACCAAGATGGTAGGCTCCATCGGGTTTCGAGATCCAGCAACAAGCAAGGGAAAAGGACTGGACGATTCAGCTGAACGAATCGCCCAGGTTGGCATCAGTTGAAAGGAATCAATATCCGAGAACACTAATCTTTCACTGAAAACAAGAATGACGCGAGCCAGAAGATTGAGCCTCAAGTATTCTGTGGCGGAAAAACAAACCGGAATGGACAGATTGTGAAGAGATCTGCAGATTGTGAAGAGCACCTGCCCGCACGAAAAACGCAAGAAATCCAAAGATATGGAAACGAGAACACCAAATCTCGAAGATCGAACGATCTCAAAGATCCAAAGGAAAAAGAGAACACTAAATTCTCAGGAAACAATCTTTCACCACAGAAATACAGAATGAGCAAATCCCAAGAAAGGATAGGAAAGCTCACAATCTTGAATTGCAAGAAAAGCAAAAGCTCACACAAAGCAGAACGAAAACTCGATCCGAACCAGTACACAAACCGGAAAGAAGATTGGATCCGAATAAATACATACAGATAAGCAAATCACACTCGACAGTTGCCAACACCTACCAACCATCTCATATCCAACCCTTTGATTCGATTACATTCTCTTACCACGTACCACATTCGATTAAATATTCGATTAAATATTCGATCGCATCGTCCATCCAAAACTTCCACCGCATATTCCAAACAATTCGAAAACCCATTTGAAACCTCATCCCCATCATGGCTCCAACAAGAAGAAACACAAGAGCTAACCCAAAAGATGATGAGGACTATGACCCCTATGAGGAAACAAAAATGGATGTTGATCAGGGCCCAAAAGATCCTGATAGTGAAGACAAGGATGCAGATCAGGACCCAAAAGATTCTGATAGTGAAGATGAGTTCGATAAGAGGATCATGAGAGTAATGGAAAAGGCTTTGGCTGATCCAGAAAAGAACTCAATCATGAAAATGATTATAGATCAAGAAGTAAGGAAAAGGATCATATCAGTACATGAAGATGCAACAAGGAGACGGGATCTAGATGATGACAGCAGCGATGAAGAGGACCAAGATGATGACTCAAGGGCTGATCGTTCGTTAATGGCAAAAATACAAATCCAACCCAAAATAAAAATCAGGGGATTCAACAATGGGAGATTTCTGAATCCAGAACAGCTCGCTTTCAGAAGCAGCTTGATGGACTTTGGTATCAACTATGAATCAGCTGAAGAAATTATGAGGGGAGGAATGTCTAACATTTGAGAAATCACAGACCTCAACAAGGAAAGCATCAAATCATTCATGCATGGATTGAAATCTATCATTCCGGAGTGTCCTAATCCAAAAAGCAATCACTATGGTAACAGACTATCGTCAAGGCTTCTCACATGGGCGAATTGGGCTCGGTATCAACCATTGATTGGAGTCAAGCCAAGGGCCGTCGACTGGAAAGCAAACCCAAACAACCTGGAACTGCAACAATTCAGAATCAAGATGATGGAGTCAAGTGTGAAATCACAGGAAAAAGCAACCCCACCCGAGCTAAAGGATCTTACAAAATTCAGAGAATGGGAAGAAGGTTTTCGCCAAAACTTGAGATACAGATTCAACTCTGAAGGCTTCCCAATCTTGTATGTCATAAGACCCCAAGAGAAGGAAGAAGTTACTGATGAAGCCAGGTCTGGAACAGTAGGGCAAAGCCCAACAGATACCTATCCAACTTGGAGTGATTACAATGAAAGGTGTGGTGTTTTGTCAGGTCACCAGTATGATGAAGACAACAACGTCGTCTGGAGGTTGATATGTGACGCAACAAGAAAAGGACCTGGTTGGGAATATGTGGCACATTTCCAAAATACTGAACTGAACTCAGGAAATGCTAGAAATGCTTTCATTTCATTGATGCAGCACGCTTACACTGATACCAATATCACTATGGTTCTGAACAAAACCTATCAGGAAATGAAAGAATCACATTATACCGGCGATGCTAAGAATTATGATTGGAACAAGCACAAGAGAAATTGGACTGCTTTCCATGGTACAATTCTGAGATTTGAAAAGAACCACAATGAAAGGAGATTTGTTTGGGACTTTATCAATTCAATCAGTGATGAGCGACTTGATGCTGCCAAAGCCGATGCAATTGATGAGAGCAAAGACTACCAGGACAATTTCAACGAATGTCTGATCCTATTCACCAATCGCCTTGGATTGAAGAAGCTTGCAAACGGGAAGCATAAAAGAGGTTCCAGAAGTGTGTATTCTGTGGGCACGACAAGCAACAAGAAGCAGAAAACAACTGGAACGTTTACAGGAGAAAATTGAGTGCAAGCCCTATCCAACAAGTGTTTATAAAACAATGTCAAAAGAACAGCATCAGGAGCTTTACCAGATGAGACAGGCAAAGAAGAAGAGAAATCTCAAGGCTGCTGAGACCAAAAAGGCAAAAGATGATGAAAAGGAAGGCTGCAGGTGATAGCTTTGGATCAAAATCTAAGAAATGACATCATAACCGGACACTAGAAAACAAATGGTTAAAAATGGTGAGCCGGTCATTATATAAGATGAATATTCCTCTAGATTTTGATGATGGAGAAAATGAAGAAGGATACTGTGAGTTAGACTCACATGCTGACACCACTGCGGCTGGAAGCAACATGATATTACTCAATCCTGATCAGATCACAGCACACGTTGATGTTGCGCCCTTTTCTGAAGAGTACAAGCCAATCAAGAAAATCCCAATTGGAAGTTGTGCAACTGCTTGGACAAATCCAACATCAGGTCAAGTCTACATCATAGTGTTCCACCAAGTGCTGTACTTTGGGAACAAATTGAAGAACAGCTTGATATGCCCAAATCAAGTGAGGGATTGCAATTTCAATTCTGTTGAAGAGACACCTCGTCAGTTTGACCCTAGATCCAAGCATGGAATCACAATCCAAACACCAATGGAGGATGATGATCCGAAGAAAGTTTTCATAAAACTGAGTATGAGAAATGTGATTTCATATTTTCCCACAAGGAAGCCAACAAGAATGGAGCTTGATGAATGTCAACATTTGATTGCGACAAATGACACCCCATGGGACCCCCATTCACTGAAGTTCAGGATGGCAGAGTTAGCAATTGACAATGGTGATCCAATTTCAGGGGACCAGTTTAGTGTTCAAGCCATGTCAACTGAGGATGCAAGTTCGGTTGTAACGGAACCTACAAGTAATGTTACAGACATGCTCTCCAAGACTAGCATAGAGTCCAAGCATCCAAATCTCATGCAGCAATGCAAGCTGATGAGATTGCACCAGATATCAACCAGAAGAATGCTGACTGAATGCCAGATAGCAACAGAGGGTAATATTTCTCACAGGATTTCAGGCAGTGGTCACAAAGTTTCAAGATGCAAATATTTCAAGCGCGCGAAGGGTAGACCAATTTTTGTTTGATGACACTGAATTTGACTTCATGGAAGCTCCTGAAGATGAATCAAAACCAGCCCCTAGTTTGCAAGAAATTGACAATACACTTGAACGGAGGTCTCTTGACAGAAGAAATCAATGGGGGCCGTCAGTGATAACTATTGAAGGTCCGAACAAAGTTGATTGTGAACGCCTAGCCAAGACTTGGAATATTAGTTTTAAGAAGGCTAAACAGACACTGAAAGTCACGACTCAGAAGGCACTGAGGAATCTGCAACTACCATTGATGAAGAGGCTGCCTACACAGCGCTTTAGAAACAAGAGAATTGCACAAGGAACCTGGTACACTGATACGTGGCATGCTAGAACCACCAGTATTATGAGGCAAGAAAAATGTGCACAAATCTTTACAAATGGGAATGGTTTTGAGGTATTCATACCAATACAGGACAAATCACAGGCGCATCAAGGGTTGAAAATATTCATTCATGAAGTTGGAATCCCTGAGCATTTGATCTCTGATGGCACACCAGAACAAGGATCCCCAAGAACCTACAAAACTCACTGGAATTCAATTGTAAAGCGCAACCATATTCATCAAACATTCATCCAACCACATTGCCCATTTCAAAATCAAGCCGAGCAAGCAATCGGTCATCTTGGTGGTGCAATCACAACCAAGGCAGCAAAGAAAAAGTCACCAAGGAGATTATGGTCATTTTGTGGTGAGCTATGTGCTAGTATCAGGCAAAGGACTGCATCGAGCAACCCTTCTTCAATGGGGAGAACTCCATTTGAATTGGTTCATGGCTATAGGCCTGATATTGCATTATACACGTCATCAGAATGGTATGATTTTGTATTTTACTTTGATAAAGGTGATTCTTCCTCTCGCGGAGTTGGAAGATTGGGTCGCTGGTTGGGTCCTTGTGGCAATAAGATAGGTGGGGGTGATTGTTTTTGGATCCTGACCGAATCAGCAATACCAATATCTACAAATTCAATAAGGCCTGTCAAAGAATATGAATGGAGGGATAGAGATGTCCTACGAAGAATGGAAGCAATTGACAAATCAATTGAATCCAAGATTGGTGATGAAGTGAAAGACAGCGCGTCCTTCTTCCAGGAAAACTACCCGGAACCCCAAATAGAGCTATTTGAGGAACCAGTGAGATCATCTGATCTGAAACTCGAAATGGCTGAGCCAGAGGCATCAGTTGGAGATATTGACGAACCAGATGAATATCTGGGGAATGAAGTAATCATTGAAAGAAATGATGAAAGGCTCAGGTGCATTGTCAAGGACAGGGTGCGAGATTTGCAAAACAGGCCAATTGGAGTAAGGAATGAGAATCCAATACTAGACACGAGGCTGTACAACCTGCAACTACCTGATGGCACCATTGAGGAATACACAGCAAATATTGTTGCAGAGAGCCTGTACAGTTCTGTTGATGATGATGGACGAATGTTCACAATGTTAGATGAGCTAATTGACCATGAATGCGACAACACTGCTCTAACTGACGAGGAAGCGAACAACTGTAGGCAAAAATGGCCGGCAAAGCCATAAGCCGACAACTAGAGGTTGGAGGATTTTGGCCAGTTGGAAAGATGGAACTGAATCATGGTGTAAGCTAAGTGATGTTAAAGAATCATTCCCAGTGCAACTAGCTGAATATGCAGTCAACAATAATCTTGAAAAGTCACCAGCATTCAGATGGTGGGTACACAAAATTTTGAGAAGAAAGGAGCGAATCCTTAAGGCAGCCAAAACAGCCAAGTATTGGTTGAAGACTCACAAATATGGTGTTGAATTACCACATTCAATTACACAAGCGCTGGCAATTGATAAGAAAACAGGTACTGACCACTGGGAAAGAGCAATTCATAAGGAAATGACAAATAATATGGCAGCGTTTGAATTTTCTGATGAAGATGTTATTCCAGTCGGTCACAAGGAAATAACCACCCATATGATCTTTGACATCAAGCTTGGATCCCTAAAAAGGAAGGCTAGGTTAGCATGGGATGGTCACAAGGTCCCTGCCATAGCAAAAGAGAATACATATTCATCTGTTCCCAGTCGTGACTCAGTGAGGATATTCTTCTTGCTGGCAGCAGCTGAACTGATTTGAAGGTTCTCTCAGCAGATATCCAAAATGCATATTTGACAGCCCCGAATAAAGAGAAATACTTTCTAAAAGCGAGAGCTGAAGATGGATTCCCGCCACATCTTGCAGGAAGGCCTTGCAAGATAGTTTGAGCATTGTATGGATTGCCAGTTGCGGGTGCATCCTTTAGATCATATCTCACACAGCATTTGAGGGATCTTGGATATTCCCCTTGCAAAGCTGATCCGGATGTGCACTTACGAATTGAAACCAGGAAAGATGGATCCAGATACTGGGCAATGCTCATTGCCTATGTAGACGATATCTTATGTTCTGGTGAAGATCCAAAGTTCCAGCTAGAAAACATTGAACGAAAGTTCAAATTGAAGGATGATACTATTGAAGAGCCAACTCTGTATCTGGGGGCTGATATTGGAAAGTTTTACTTTGAAGGTGATTCAAAGCCAAGATGGTCACTATCAAGCACCAAATATACGGCAAAAGCTGTTGCAGCTGTCGAACAAGAGCTAGGAACTGAAAAATATGGCTACAAGTATCTACCAAAATCAGCGTCCAGTCCACTGTCACATGATTATCGACCGGAAATTGATATATCAGAGGAATTGAATCATGAATTGCAAAATTACTATCAAGGTTTGATTGGAGTTCTCAGATGGATTTGTGAACTCGGACGGCTTGACATTGTTATGCTGGTTTCCCTCATGTCAAGGTATTTGGCCCAAGCAAGAAAGGGACATCTGAACCAGTTATTTCATATCTTTGCATATTTGAAAAAATACAACAGGTCGAAATTGGTTTTTGATGATTCAGTACCAAGCATTGATCAGAGCAAATTCCAAAAATGTGACTGGTCTGAATTTTATCCTGGCGCCACTGAAGTCATACCAGCAGATATGCCTGAAGCTTTGGGAAAACATGTGACGATGAGTTGTTTTGTTGATGCTGATCATGCCGGATGCAAGGCAACGAGGAGATCTCATACTGGTGTTATTATCTTCATTAATAATGCACCGATCATTTGGTTTTCCAAAAGACAGACAACAGTTGAAACATCAACTTTTGGATCTGAAATCATTGCATTGAAAATTGCAATCGAATTGGTTGAAGGTCTAAGGTACAAGTTGAGAATGATGGGTGTTCCAATTGATGGAAGCACCAATATGTATTGTGATAATGATTCTGTTGTCACACATGTTACACGACCTGAAAGCCCATGTAAGAAGAAGCACAACAGCATTGCATACCACAAAGCGCGCGAATCTATTGCAGCAGGAATTATCAGAGTTGCAAAGGAACCAGGTTCAACAAATATTGCTGATTTGTTTACAAAGCTAATGAGTGGCGCTGTTTTCCGGGAACATTGTTCTCGGTGCATGTGGTAAGTAAAGTTTGACTTGAAGCATTCATGGAATGAAGGAAAATGGATGTTTTGATCCATTGATTACAATATATCAATCGGGCAAGAATCAGGGCAAAATGTCTTGATACAAGCCAGAATGAATGGCAAAATGCCTCCCCATTTCTTTTGATAGGGCCTCTGATGGCTGACTGGATACAGTTTGGTATACAACATATGACAATGACTCACGATGAATAATGTGTTAAGTCATAAGAATCCAGCCGCTTAACGGTTGGAGGTTTACAACTGAAGGGGACTGAAAAGAATTCACCGTGTAATGTGTATTCGTACGAAAGTCATAAGGGCAATAACCTTATCCTTAAGGTTATTCCTGAGTGAATGACCGGCAACAACATTACATGTGGATTAACTCTTAGCGAGAGTTTTCCCATCAGCTCACTCTTTGAAGAATTAACAACTCTAAAACACTATCATGCCCTAAAATCTATGTACAACCTAGTACTAATTCTACACGATAAGGTACAATACTGTGATATTCCAATGAGAATATCACGGTGAATTATACGGTAATACGGTAACACGAAAGACCGAACAAAGATGGTTTGCGTGTGTTTTGTGTCTTATTTACGTGTGTTTTGTATGCTAGAAATTACATGATGACGGACGAGTAATTAACCTGTCGATCGGCAAAGACGATCGAACTGTAACAATGATTGTTCTACTCACTAAACCAATCGGCCCTAAGACCGATTGCGTTTGTTTGTTACGACACACTTTCTTTATTTTCGAACAAAGTTCTGGAAGCATGATAGAAAATCGCCGGTGGTACGCATTTCCTCAACATGTATGATATGTGACTTTCGGCCAAAGAAGATCTGAGCAAGTTTGGAGCCACCATCAATTGCCGGGACATCTGAATAGACAGCATCAGACAGAACGTCGTCATTGAAGGGTTGAACGATCATAGCTGGTTGGGGGGAATGGAAACGTTTGAAAATGTTTCCATCAGGACTAATCGCTAACGAACTGTATTGCGTTGAGTTTTCAAACGTAGCTTTGATACGATCTGTGGAAACCCAACAAAAGAAAGGTTTCAGAGATAGGTAATCATGTTTGTTGGGGTATTGATCACAGGGCGTAGCTGCAATACGTGTAGTATCACTAGCAGTACAGTCCTGTTGGAAACGCAGTGACTATCCCAGAGATTGGAGGGGAAGTACAGCATGCAAGGCGTTCCTGGTGAACATAGTTGGTAGGAGTAAGCCAGAATTGAGCAATCACTGGTTCCATGATCATCAATAGGGAGGAAAGGAGACCGAGTGGAGTGGCTGGAATACAAACTGAGAGACGTGACCGTGGAAGAGCCAGGGGACACAGAGATATTTAACCCTTCAAGGCAACGTGGGTTTCCGTATTCGTCCTATTTGGTATATGGAAGTTGCTGCGGCTGAGGAGGATATTTCTGGAGAAATTGTTCATCTTTTGCACTGATTGTGGTATCAAGAACAGATGGGTCCCAGTGCTTATCGGATGTCATGATAACATGTGGTAGCGTGTCAAACTCAATAGTCGTGTACTTTCACATGGCAAGGTATGGTAAACCATGCCGGATGCTAAAAGGCAGTGCATATCCATTGGAGGTGGTGATTACCTGTCCACTGCCCGCTTTGATGGATGTGTCATCGACAGTGGAGAAATATGCTTCCATCTGGCCGGAGGACAAGATAGAAGGGTGTCGGCCCGTATATGCACATTCATTGAAAATGAGGATGTCGGGACCTCTATTCGATATAGAATAAGCTCCGCATGTAGCAATGGGAATATTTTGTACCTGGTGATTGTTAATGCCTGTGACATTGACATATCGTGGTGGGATATCCTTGGAGATGAGGCATGCATCATTGCCGATGATGCAACCATTTGCACCGCAATCGACCATGGCGAAGCCGGGATTAGTGATCGTAGCTTTGTGGGCACGATATGTGTACGATGTTACTTGACTATCGTGTGAAAAGGTCAGATCATCGTCGGGATTATACCATTGGTGGAAATTGGCGGAATAAGAGGATGTTCCCACAGGTATTTGGGTGTCACCGTCCTTTTTGTACCGAATGTCAGGGTTTTCGGAGAGGAATCGAGCGGGATGCGCGGGCGACATGGAAGACTTGAGAGGTCTTTGGTCCTTGGAGGAAGAAGTTTGAGACTTGTATACACCCAATGATGCATGGAAAACGCCTCTATGGTCATTTTCTACAGCGGGATGTAGGTCTGCTGAGGAATTGACATGTTCATCTTTGTTCGAGGTATCATCTTCTAGGAATGAGACAGAATGTCCATGTTGGTATGCTTTCCGGGTGATGGGTTTGACATTGTTAGGGTCAGACTGATCATTTGAGAGCAAATCGTGTCGTAACGATGCGGCCACTATTTTCTTGCCTTCCGGAGAAAAGTTTAGCCAACTCTTCATGTCTTGACGTGATAGGGCCTTCCATATGCCTGTGGGCAGGCGCGTGGTAGGGTCAGGTGCACGTCCAGCCTTGAATACCGCATAGTCTTGATAGTCACCTTCAAATTCGATAGGGAGAGCATAGTTCGTCATGGTTTTGACTTTGTCCAGATGAGAAGTCGTGAACATGTGCACGTACTGTTGACTTAGGAGCCAACATCGCGGACTGGGAATCGAGTCGAGTTGCTTCGAGTAGGAGCGATGATTTTGAGTTTGTGAATAGCAGCTGCTTCAGCGACTGCATCTGTCACGGTGCTATTCGTGCCACCTGGATCCTTGACTTTGGCAAACTGTTCACTTAGCTGAAAGCTGGAATAGCATGCCTGACATAATGCTGATTTTGCAGTATGGTATTCAAGGGGTTTGTTGGGAGGACGAAGCTTGTTGAGGTGGTTTAATTCCTCAAACCAATTTGTGATGAATTTCACTTTGGATTCTTTCCAATTGCTGAGATTCAACTTTAGCAACGCCTGTAGTTGAGTCAAGTTGTCATATACCTTGGCTTTCGATTCGCTGTGGAGGTTTACAAAATCAAAGTATGCTTGACGTCCATTACGTGTGGTGGAATGGCTGTGTACGCATGACGCGGATAAATCACTTTTGAAGACTTCCAACATTAGGACCCAGAAGGAGGCACACTGTTTAACAAAGAGGTCACGTGTATAACCTTGAAGCGCAGCTGGAGGCCAGGTTTCATCAAGGAATGTTTCGGTGTCAATGTCGTATGCCTCGAGTTTAGCCTTGAAGCCTACGAGCCAATGTTCGAATCTTGAGTCATTCGTGAGGGGCGTAAAAGACTTTTCATCTCGTGCTTTTTGGCACCAAGATTTGTACTTTACCTGCTGAGGTGTCTTTTTATTACTTCCTGGCGGAGGAGGTGGAGGGTTCAGAGCAGATTCGGTCTGCATGCGGATGGCACGTTCTAAGCAAAAGGTTCTGAAGTCTTCATACGGATATGACCTTGCATCCTTCCAATTCTTCCCGTCCTTGCGCAGGTCGATTGAGAACTCCGCAAGTGCCTCTATGATCCGTTGGATGGATCGATGGAGATGTGTTGGTAGTCCTCCTTGAGTGTAGGTAATCTCGCTGGGCAAAATTCGGTTCGATAAGTGCGTCAAGAAAGGCCGTCCACTTGCATAATCCTCCTTCCTTGAGAGCTAAACACAGGGTGTTATCTGCTTCTCTTGTTAGGCGAAATAGAGATAGAAGTATCAGCTTCATATCAGTATCAAAACTAGGGAAATGGTTGACAGCAGCGGCTTCTGCATCACCCGTGCTGTTCCGGCCTCCGAATAGATTGGCGGGCATGTTCAGCCTTTGTGATGATCCTGATCCGCTGGAGGAATCGCGCGGTGAATGGGAACTGCTTTGTAGACAATGTGCGATTGGCATATGCCAGCGTAGGGATTGTATTCAATTCCGTTCCTGTTCCTTTAGTGTGCAAGCCACCTTGGAGCTTGCGACTTTTAATCTATTATTTTCCTTCTGAATCCGGTCCGTTGGGAGTCTGATTCAAAGGCTTCTGAAGAACAGCAACGCTGCGTTAGTGTGTTAGTAGACGAACGATTGTACTCTACGCGTGACAATTGTGGTTGGATACTTTCAGCAACGGATAATCAGACTACAGGCGAGACTATGGAAACGCCAGATCTCTTCTTACTGTGAACTTATTCAGATACAGCGAAGGCAGACCTCAGTAATGTAGATTACAGATAGTTGGTAGCAACTAGTGTGAATTTTGGGATATAAATCAGTTGAATGTTAAAAGTATGAGATAAAGTGAAATCTTGCCGAAATGCAAGATATCTCTTTTATTGAGGTGAATACGTTCGCAACTGCTGTTGCGTAGTGATGACATTACTCGCTGATTATTTCCGTACATGTATTGGTCGTTGACCATGTATATCTGTATGCATATATATATACTGTGTGAGAATCACACGCCAACGGTTTTCTTCTCTTGTTCCGTTAGGAAGACTCCATGAATTGTTTATCATTAAGGTCACATGCATTGGTCGTTGACCGTATATATCTGTGTGTATATATATATATATTGCGTGAGAATCACACGCCAACGGTTTTCTTCTCTTGTTCCATTAGGAAGACTTCATGGTATGTTTATCATTAAGATCAGGAATTGCTCTCGCAGCTCGTGTGATATTTTATGAAATCAGAGTTTGCTCACCAAAGAACAATGGCAATACTATAAAACAGAGATTGCTCACCGTCGATGCGCGATGGGAATCGATGCGCCGTGGGAATCGATATGCTGTGGGAATCAATTACTTTGGTTGATACGGGACTCATTGATTTGTACAAATAGAATATCTACCGTCTGGTAGCTTTGGTACTTCTGGGCACGAAAGGAATTTAATATTTTTCCTCCCAATCCATTACCTACATGCACTTATTAGGTAGTGACAGACAAACTATGAAAGATAACTCACTTCTGTTTCTTTCATGAATTCATCTCACCCATAACAGGAACCATATTCAGGGACTAATCACACCAAATATCTGATTTTGGAATTTTTAATTGCAAATTACTGTGTATTTTTCCTCCTAATACAGTACCCAAATGCACTTATTAAGTGGTGACATAAAGAAAGTGTGTCGTAACAGTAATTTAACAAAACGCGATCTTCCTTATGGTCGATCGATTTAGTGAGCAAGAGTAATCATCTTAGAAGTAATCATTGTTACAGCTCGATCGTCTTTGCCGATTGACAGGTTAATTACTCGTCGGTAAATTACTCGTCGTGTCGATTTACAGCATATTACCGTGTAATTCTAAGCATACAAAACACATGTAATCTTAAGACACAAAACACACGCAAAGCCATCTTCGTTTGGTCTTTCGTGTTACCGTATAATTCACCGTGATATTCTCATTGAAATATCACATGTGATTGTACCTTATCATGTAGAATTAGTACTAGGATGTACGTAGATTTTAGGGCATGATAGTGTTTTAGAGTTAGTTAATTCTTCAAAGAGTGAGCTGATGGGGAAAATCCCGCTAAGAGGCAATCCACATAAAAGCGCCGACGATTATTCACTCATCAGGTTAATAACCTTTCGAATAAGGTTGTTGCCTTCTTTATGACTCTTCGTACGATACGCCCGTGATTAGAACGTATGGATACGCCTTTACACGGTGAATTCTTTTCAGTCCCCTTCAGTCGTAAATCCTCCAACCGTTAAGCGGCTGGATTCTATGACTTAACCTATTCATTGTAAGTCATTGTCGTGTGTTGAATACCAAACTGTATCCAGTCTACCATCAGAGGCCCTATCAAAAATGGGGAGGCATTTTGCCATTCATTCTGGCTTGTATCATGGCATTTTGCCCTGATCCTTGCCGGTTTGATATATTGTATTCATGGATCAAATTATCCATTTTCGAAATGCTCATTGCAGATCGATTTATTCCATGATTGAACATAAAATCAACTTGTTACTTCGATCGGATGATCGATCGAACATTCCATCGAATGATTGATTTGGTGTTAACGCTCAGGAACGGAAACACACTTACCACATGCATCGGGAACAATGTTCTCGGAAAACAGCGCCACTCATTAGCTTTGTAAACAAATCAGCAATATTTGTTGAACCTGGTTCCTTTGCAACTCTGATAATTCCTGCTGCAATAGATTCGCACGCTTTGTGGTATGCAATGCTGTTGTGCTTCTTCTTACATGGGCTTTCAGGTCGTGTAACATTTGTGACAACAGAATCATTATCACAATACATATTGGTGCTTCCATCAATTGGAACACCCATCATTCTCAACTTGTACCTTAGACCTTCAACCAATTCGATTGCAATTTTCAATGCAATGATTTCAGATCCAAAAGTTGATGTTTCAACTGTTGTCTGTCTTTTGGAAAACCAAATGATCGGTGCATTATTAATGAAGATAATAACACCAGTATGGGATCTCCTCGTTGCCTTGCATCTGGCATGATCAGCATCAACAAAACAACTCATCGTCACATGTTTTCCCAAAGCTTCAGGCATATCTGCTGGTATGACTTCAGTTGCGCCAGGATAAAATTCAGACCAGTCGCATTTTTGAAATTTACTCTCATCAACGCTGGGTACTGAATCATCAAAAACCAATTTCAACCTGTTGTATTTTTTCAAATATGCAAAGATATGAAATAACTGGTTCAGATGTCCCTTTCTTGCTTGGGCCAAATACCTTGACATGAGGGAAACCAGCATAACAATGTCAAGCCTTCTTAATTCACAAATCCATCTGAGAACTCCAATCAAACCTTGATAGTAATTTTGCAATTCATGATTCAATTCCTCTGATATATCAATTTCCGGTTGATAATCATGTGACAGTGGACTGGACGCTGATTTTGGTAGATACTTGTAGCCATATTTTTCAGTTCCTAGCTCTTGTTCGACAGCTGCAACAGCTTTTGCCGTATATTTGGTGCTTGATAGTGACCATCTTGGCTTTGAATCACCTTCAAAGTAAAACTTTCCAATATCAGCCCCCAGATACAGAGTTGGCTCTTCAATAGTATCATCCTTCAATTTGAACTTTCGTTCAATGTTTTCTAGCTGGAACTTTGGATCTTCACCAGAACATAAGATATCGTCTACATAGGCAATGAGCATTGCCCAGTATCTGGATCCATCTTTCCTGGTTTCAATTCGTAAGTGCACATCCGGATCAGCTTTGCAAGGGGAATATCCAAGATCTCTCAAATGCTGTGTGAGGTATGACCTGAAAGATGCGCCTGCAACTGGCAATCCATACAATGCGCGAACTATCTTGCAAGGCCTCCCTGCAAGATGTGGCGGGAATCCGTCTTCAGCTCTCGCCCTTAGAAAGTATTTCTCTTTTATTGGGGCCGTCAAATATGCATTTTGGATATCTGCTGAGATGAACTTTCAAATCGTTCAGTGCTGCTAGCAAGAAGAATATTCTTACTGAGTCGCGACTGGGGACAGATGAATATGTATTCTCTTTTGCTATGGCAGGAACCTTGTGACCATCCCCTACCAATCTGGCCTTCCTTGTTAGGGATCCAAGCTTGATGTCAAAGATCATATGGGTGGTTATTTCCTTGTGACCGACTGGAATAACATCATCATCAGAAAATTCAAACGCTGCCATATTATTTGTCATTTCTTTGTGAATTGCTCTTTCCCAGTGGTCAGTACCTGTTTTCTTATCAATTGCCAGCGCTTGTGTAATTGAATGTGGTAATTCAACACCATATTTGTGAGTCTTCAACCAATACTTGGCTGTTTTGGCTGCCTTAAGGATGCGTTCCTTTCTTCTCAAAATTTTGTGTACCCACCATCTGAATGCTGGTGACTTTTCAAGATTATTGTTGACTGCATATTCAGCTAGTTGCACTGGGAATGATTCTTTAACATCACTTAGCTTACACCATGATTCTGTTCCATCTTTCCAGCTGGCCAGAATCCTCCAACCTCTAGTTGTCGGCTTATGGCTTTGCCGGCCATTTTTGCCCTACAGTTGTCGCTTCCTCGTCAGTTAGAGCAGTGTTGTCGCATTCATGGTCAATTAGCTCATCTAACATTGTGAACATTCGTCCATCATCATCAAAAGAACTGTAAAGACTCTCTGCAACAATATTTGCTGTGTATTCCTCAATGGTGCCATCAGGTAAGTGCAGATTGTACAACCTCGTGTCTAGTATTGGATTCTCATTTCTTACTCCAATTGGCCTGTTTTGCAAATCTCGCACCCTGTCCTTGACAATGCACCTGAGCCTTTCATCATTTCTTTCAATGATTACTTCATTCCCCAGATACTCATCTGGTTCATCAATATCTCCAACTGACGCCTCTGGCTCAGCCATTTCAAGTTTCAGATCAGGTGATTTCACTGGTTGTTCCTCAAATAGCTCCATTTGAGGCTCCGGGTAGTTTTCCTGGAAGAAGGACGCGCTGTCTTTCACTTCATCACCAATCTTGGATTCAATTGATTTGTCAATTGCTTCCATTCTTCGTAGGACATCTCTATCCCTCCATTCATATTCTTTGATAGGCCTTATTGAATTTGTAGATATTGGTATTGCTGATTCAGTCAGGATCCAAAAACAATCACCTCCACCTACTATCTTATTGCCACAGGGGCCCAACCAGCGACCCAATCTTCCAACTCCGCGAGAGGAAGAATCACCTTTATCGAAAGTAAAATTACAAAATCATACCATTCTGATGACGTGTATAGTGTAATATCAGACCTATAGCCATGAACCAATTCAAATGGAGTTCTCCCCATTGAAGAAGGGCTGCTTGATGCCGTTCTCTGCCTGATATTAGCACATAGCTCACCACAAAATGACCATAATCTCCTTGGTGACTTCTTCTTTGCTGCCTTGGTTGTGATTGCACCACCAAGATGACCGATTGCTTGCTCGGCTTGATTTTGAAATGGGCAATGTGGTTGGATGAATGTTTGATGAATATGGTTGCGCTTTACAATTGAATTCCAGTGAGTTTTGTAGGTTCTTGGGGATCCTTGTTCTGGTGCGCCATCAGAGATCAAATGCTCAGGGATTCCAACTTCATGAATGAATATTTTCAACCCTTGATGCGCCTGTGATTTGTCCTGTATCGGTATGAATACCTCAAAACCATTCCCATTTGTAAAGATTTGTGCACATTTTTCTTGCCTCATAATACTGGTGGTTCTAGCATGCCACGTATCAGTGTACCAGGTTCCTTGTGCAATTCTCTTGTTTCTAAAGCGCTGTGTAGGCAGCCTCTTCATCAATGGTAGTTGCAGATTCCTCAGTGCCTTCTGAGTCGTGACTTTCAATGTCTGTTCAGCCTTCTTAAAACTAATATTCCAAGTCTTGGCTAGGCGTTCACAATCAACTTTGTTCGGACCTTCAATAGTTATCACTGACGGCCCCCATTGATTTCTTCTGTCAAGAGACCTCCGTTCAAGTGTATTGTCAATTTCTTGCAAACTAGGGGCTGGTTTTGATTCATCTTCAGGAGCTTCCATGAAGTCAAATTCAGTGTCATCAAACAAAAATTGGTCTACCCTTCGCGCGCTTGAAATATTTGTTACTGAAGAAATCCGATGAGAAATATTGCCATCTGTTGCAATTTGACATTCAGTCAGCATTCTTCTGGTTGATACCTGGTGCAATCTCATCAGCTTGCATTGCTGCATGAGATTTGGATGCTTGGACTCTAATGCTAGTCTTGGAGAGCATGTCTGTAACATTACTTGTAGGTTCCGTTACAACCGAACTTGCATCCTCAGTTGACATGGCTTGAACACTAAACTGGTCCCCTGAAATTGGATCACCATTGTCAATTGCTAACTCTGCCATCCTGAACTTCAGTGAATGGGGGTCCCATGGGGTGTCATTTGTCGCAATCAAATGTTGACATTCATCAAGCTCCATTCTTGTTGGCTTCCTTGTGGGAAAATATGAAATCACATTTCTCATACTCAGTTTTATGAAAACTTTCCTTCGGATCATCATCCTCCATTGGTGTTTGGATTGTGATTCCATGCTTGGATCTAGGGTCAAACTGACGAGGTGTCTCTTCAACAGAATTGAAATTGCAATCCCTCACTTGATTTGGGCATATCAAGCTGTTCTTCAATTTGTTCCCAAAGTACAGCGCTTGGTGGAACACTATGATGTAGACTTGACCTGATGTTGGATTTGTCCAAGCAGTTGCACAACTTCCAATTGGGATTTTCTTGATTGGCTTGTATTCTTCAAAGAAGGGCGCAACATCAACATGTGTTGTGATTTGATCAGGATTGAGCAATATCATATTGCTTCCCGCTGCAGTGGTGTCAGCATGTGAGTCTAACTCACAGTATCCTTCTTCATTTTCTCCATCATCAAAATCTAGAGGAATATTCATCTTATATAATGACCGGCTCACCATTTTTAACCATTTGTTTTCTAGTGTCCGGTTATGATGTACATTTCTTAGATTTTGATCCAAAGCTATCACCTGCACCTTCCTTTTCATCACCTTTTGCCTTTTTGGTCTCAGCAGCCTTGAGATTTCTCTTCTTCTTTGCCTGTCTCATCTGGTAAAGCTCCTGATGCTGTTCTTTTGACATTGTTTTATAAACACTTGTTGGATAGGGCTTGCACTCAATTTTTCCTGTAAACGTTCCAGTTGTTTTCTGCTTCTTGTTGCTTGTAGTGCCCACAGAATAAACACTTCTGGAACCTCTTTTATGCTTCCCGTTTGCAAGCTTCTTCAATCCAAGGCGATTGGTGAATAGGATAAGGCATTCATTGAAACTGTCCCGGTAGTCTTTGCTCTCATCAATTGCATCAGCTTTGGCAGCATCAAGTCGCTCATCACTGATTGAATTGATAAAGTCCCAAACAAATCTCCTTTCATTGTGGTTCTTCTCAATTCTCAGGATTGTTCCATGGAAAGCAGTCCAATTTCTCTTGTGTTTGTTCCAATCATAATTCTTAGCGTCGCCAGTGTAATGTGATTCTTTCATTTCCTGATAGGTTTTGTTCAGAACCAGCATAGTGATATTGGTATCAGTGTAAGCATGCTGCATCAATGAAATGAAAGCATTTCTAGCATTTCCTGAGTTCAGTTCAGTATTTTGGAAATGTGCCACGTACTCCCAACCAGGCCCTTTTCTTGTTGCATCACATAACAACCTCCAGACGACGTTGTTGTCTTCATCATACTGATGACCTGACAAAACACCACACCTTTCATTGTAGTCACTCCAAGTTGGGTAGGTATCTGATGGACTTTGCCCTACTGTTCCAGACCTGGCTTCATCAGTAACATCTTCCTTCTCTTGGGGTCTTATGACATACAGGATTGGGAAACCTTCAGAGTTGAATCTGTATCTCAAGTTTTGGCAAAAGCCTTCCTCCCATTCTCTGAACTTTGTAAGATCCTTTAATTCAGGTGGGGTTGACTTTTCCTGTGATTTCACACTTGACTCCATCATCTTGATTCTGAATTGTTGCAGTTCCAGGTTGTTTGGGTTTGCTTTCCAGTCAATGGCCCTTGGCTTGACTCCAATCAATGGTTGATACCGAGCCCAATTCGCCCATGTGAGGAGCCTCGATGATAGCCTATTACCACAGTGGATACTTTTTGGATTAGGACAGTCTGGACTGATTGATTTCAATCCATGCATGAATGATTTGATGCTTTCCTTGTTGAGGTCTGTAATTTCGCGAATATTAGACATTCCTCCCCTCATAATTTCTTCAGCTGATTCATAGTTGATACCAAAATCTATCAAGCTGCTTCTGAAAGCAAGCTGTTATGGGTTCAGAATTTTTCCATTGTTGAATCCATTGATTGTTATTTTGGGTTGGAAGGACCTCCTGTCGTATCGCTTAGACCTTGAACTGTCATCTTGTTGATCCTCATCATCATCACTGCTATCACTTTGATTAACATCATCTGGATTTCTGCGTTGTGCCACTGCATCTTGTATGGCTCTGATCCTTTTCTTTACTTCTTTGTCAATGACTTTTTTTCAAGTTGAGTTCATTTCTGGATCAGTCATAGCCTTTTCCATTACACGCATG
This sequence comes from Pseudo-nitzschia multiseries, assembly GCA_037355745.1. NCBI lineage: Eukaryota > Bacillariophyta > Bacillariophyceae > Bacillariales > Bacillariaceae > Pseudo-nitzschia > Pseudo-nitzschia multiseries. Next base: position 10,212,873 of record CM074791.1, read on the forward strand.
ATTGTTTTCTCATTCAATCTGTCTTCTTCCATACTTTCCTCATCACTTGCACCATCCATGGTGATTCCTGGTAGATCTTGATACACGTCCATTTTTGTTTCCTCAATGGAGCCATAGTCATCATTGTCCTTTGGCTTTGCTTTTGATCTTGTTTGTCTTTTTGCTGGAGCCATGATAGGGACAAGATTCAAATGTTCGAGCGATATTCAAGGGAAGTTTGGATGGTCATTTCGATGACACGATCGAATATTTAATCGAAGGTGGTATGTGGAGAAAGAGAGTGTAATCGTATCAAAGGATTGGATGTGAGAGATGGATATTAATCGTTGCTGACTGTCGAGTGATTTGCTTATCTGTTTTTTGTATTTGTATATCCGGATCAAATTTTCGTTCCGGTTTGATTATACTTTCTGACTATTCGGATCGAGTTTTCGTTCCGGTTTGTGTGAGCTTTTGCTTTTGTTGCAATTCAAGATTGTGAGCTTTCCTATCCTTTCTTGGGATTTGCTCATTCTGTATTTCTGTGGTGTAAGATTGTTTCCTGAGAATTTAGTGTTCTCTTTTTCCTTTTGGATCTTTGAGATCTTTCGATCTTCGAGATTTGGTGTTCTCATTTCTATATCTTTTGATTTTCGTTTTTTTTTTCGTGCGGGCAGGAGATGCTCTTCGCAATCTGTTCCTTCTTGCGGGCAGATGCTCTTTGCAATCTGTTCCTTCCAATCTGTTTCACCACAGAATACTTGAGGCTCAATCTTCTGGCTCACGTCATTCTTGTTTTCAGTGAAAGATCAGTGTTCTCGGATTGGATATTGATTCCTTTCAACTGATGCCAACCTGGGCGATTCATTCAGCTGAATCGTCCAGTGTCATTTTCCCTTGCTTATTTTGCTGGATCATGAAACCGAATGGAGCCTACCATCTTGGTTCGGGTCTTTGGTCTCTTCTTTCAGGGAGACCGCCCTGGTGTTGGTCTATTCCAGGGCTCCACAAGCAACTGCCCCTTTTACATCCTTGAGGGTTGATGCCGGTAGCTGATCAGGCTAATCCGGATTCTTTGGTCTTCGAGCTCAACTGCGTTTCTCGGGAAACGACATTCGGTCCTCCACAGCTCGTAGAGTGCTGTGGGTCTGATAAACTAAAGAAAGTGTGTCGTAACAGTAATTTAACAAAACGCGATCTTCCTTACGGTCGATCGATTTAGTGAGCAAGAGTAATCATGTTAGAAGTAATCGTTGTTACAGCTCAATCGTCTTTGCCGATTGACAGGTTAATTACTCGTCGGTAAATTACTCGTCGTGTCGATTTACAGCATATTACCGTGTAATTCTAAGCATACAAAACACACGTAATCTTAAGACACAAAACACACACTAACCATCTTCGTTTGGTCTTTTGTGTTACCGTATAATTCACCGTGATATTCTCATTGAAATATCACATGTGATTGTACCTTATCATGTAGAATTAGTACTAGGATGTACGTAGATTTTAGGGCATGATAGTGTTTTAGAGTTGTTAATTCTTCAAAGAGTGAGCTGATGGGGAAAATCCCGCTAAGAGGCAATCCACATAAAAGCGCCGACGATTATTCACTCATCAGGTTAATAACCTTACGAATAAGGTTGTTGCCTTCTTTATGACTCTTCGTACGATACGCCCGTGATTAGTACGTACAAATACGCCTTTACACGGTGAATTCTTTTCAGACAGACAAACTATGAAAGATAACTCACTTCTGTTTCTTTCATGATTCATGTCACCCATAACAGGAACAATATTCCTGGTTCAATCACACAAAATATTGGATTTTATATTTTTTAATTGCAAATTAGTGTGTATTTTTCCTCCAAATCCAGTACCCAAATGCACTTATTAGGTGGTGAGAGACAAACTATGAAAGATAACTCACTTCTGTTTCTTTCATGATTCCTCTCACCCATAACAGGAACCATATTCATGGACTAATCACACTAAATGTCAGATTTTCTATTTTCTAATTGCAAATTAATGTGTATTTATCCTCCAAATCCAGTACCCAAATGCACTTATTAAGTGGTGACAGACAAACTATGAAAGATAACTCACTTCTTTTTTTTTCATGATTCATCTCACCCATAACAGAAACAACATTCATGGTTCAATCACACGAAATATTGGATTTTCTATTTTTTATCTACAAATTAGTGTGTATTTTCCCTCCAAATCTAGGACCCAAATGCACTTATTAGGTGGTGACGCACAAACGATAACAGATAGCTCACTTCTGTTTCTTTCATGTTTCATCTAACCCATAACAGGATCATTATTCATGGACTAATCACACTAAATTTCAGATTTTCTATCTTCTAATTGCAAATTACTGTTCATTTATCCTCCAAATCCAGTACCCAAATGCACTCATTAGGTGGTGACACACAAACTTTGAAAGATAACTCACTTCTGTTTCTTTCATGATTCATGTCACCCATAATAGGAACAATATTCCTGGTTCAATCACACAAAATATTGGATTTTATATTTTTTAATTAGAAATTACTGTGTATTTTTCCTCCAAATCCAGGACCCAAATGCAGTTATTACGTGGTGACACACAAACTATGACAGATAATAACTCACTTCTGTTTCCTGCATGATTCATTTCACCCATAACAGGAACAATATTCATGGACTAATCACAGTAAATGTCAGATTTTCTATTTTCTAATTGCAAATTACTATCAGATTGGAATTCTGTATTGGTTGTAGTACTAATACTAGTACTAGTATTAGGTACAACCTTCTGAGAACTTTGAAATACTAACCACTAATTTTACTTATGAATATTTCTTACGTACACAATAATTTTTTGGTTAATCTGAATCCAATGTGGAGAAGAAGAACTACTAGTAGTGAGGACGTTGTACTACTATGATAACTTCTTTCCCGCTTAGGCCCTCTTTGCTCTTGTGTTCTATGGTGGTGCGTGGCGAAGAAGGCTATGAACGTATACCCAATACAGCATTGTTTCATTATTTGAAGACCTCCGACAACTTGGTGAACTGTGGTTTATTTGACCCCACACGGTCGTAAGGGAACCAGGTTGCGCGTTTCACTGTTGTACCATCCGGTAGTTTCTTGTGCACCATGTATCCAGGGTCCTTCTTCTTTGATGCATAACTCTTCACAACACCAGTTCCAGGTGCTGGTAGACCCGTGATTGTCACCTCACTACCAATTGCGAATTTAGGATACAAGATCACCGGGTCAGGATCTGCGAACAACACCTTAACGTTTCCAGAGCGCTTCTGTCTTATTACGTTGGCTGGTTTTGGACGAGGAACTTGCAGAAGGTATCCAAGATCTTCAACATGGCCAAGGTTCAAAGAAACCTTCCTCTCCTTGTACTTCAGCTCTCCATTGGATTTGTCTGATGCAGTCTTGTTTTTTTGGGGGGTTTCCTAAGGAACGACTTCTTCTTTGACTTTGTTGATGCGTTCTCTTTAACTGTGTTTGGTTCTGTTGGAGGTACGTTGCCGTTTACTACTTCTACGTCATCTTCTTCTTCATCATCATTGTTTGTGTTGCCTCCAAGTTGCCGGTCGATTTGTCTTCCCAAGGAAATCGAAAGAATGATTCCACTCCATCGATCACTTTGTTAGTGAACACTATCCATCAGACGGAATACGTGTCATTCTCTTTGATGAATGTCTCAAAGTTCTTCAAGTGCACCTTCATGAAGTCCCACTTTGCAATGTCGGTAGCTCTGTAACTCTGACTTGTGGGTACCTTAATTTTTTCAAATAGTTTGATCAA